>OX377620.1:97857090-99057090 GCA_947397865.1 Polietes domitor
AGGGGGGGCACAGCTAAAAAGACAGCGACAGAAGAAGAGAGAAAAATAAAATATCCCAACATATTGCAAACAAAAGCAAATGGAAGAGCATTAAGAGTAATCAGAGAGTATCTACAATCAAGATACTTACAACATTTCTTATACATACTTACAACCTCGAACATGGTTTTCTTGTTCTCTTGTGGTGGGAACAGGAGGAGGAGGGTATCTCGAATAAAATACATAAATCAGCTGTTTGTTCTGTTTTCAAATACAACCGTTTTTTCTTGTGCTTCTTCTTCTTAGCAAAGAGAGTTGCCTTCTAAGAGTTGAATTTAAAGGGAGTGTACAACGATTCTCTTGTTGTTTGTCTTTCTCTTTCGTGGTTCTCCCTTAAACATTGCCCAGAGCAGCTTGTGGTGTTGCTCTTTCTCTGGCCTTACCTTCGGAATGGGTTCAATTTCAATATTATCGCATAATTTGTGGATTTGTTTGTTGTCGCTTTCTTATCGCTTCGAAATCGTATCGTATCGACAACGTCGACGACGACGAGTAGAACTGTGATGAGATAAACACACCGGACCAGAGCAACAGAAATCATCACCACACACACACGCACACACTTGCATACCAAAACAAGAACAAGCTAAGAAATTGAAAAATGATTTTCATTGCTACCGGTGTGTGATGTGGTGTGGTGCGGTTGTTGTTGTTGGTGATGGCAATGGCGATGGTGACGACGATGATTATCTCTGTGGAATGTTAATGTTTGACTTTTACTAATGACTTACTGCTGTGCTTTTCTTGGAGATTACGCTGCCGATTATCTTCGTTCATACACAGTTTGAGATACATTGGACAAGATATACAAATTGTCCGTTCGGCCATATGCTAGCACAAGAGTGTGTGTGTGTGAGTGTGCGGATGTACAGATATTTTTACATACATACAGTATGCAAGGGTATCACACAAAGAAGAGGAATTCGTTGTTGTTGACTTTGTTTGTTTAGCAAACAAATTAATCGTTTGTCTTTTACTAAACTAAAAGTTATTAAAATTTATTTAATATGTAGTTATGTTTACATTTGCTTTGGATTTTTATTAATATGTATTTACTATATGTTTCGGCTTGTGTGTACAATATTTGTAAATATGTATGTACACTACGTGTGTTTATTCCCTTGTCAGTCAGTCAGTCGTCCATCCATCCATGCCTTTCTCAACCGTACGAACGAATAACTGCTTCTTTTGTGTGTGTCGCCACAGCTGAGCGTTGAGTTGAGTGTGTGTGTGTGTCGTTATGAATTCTCTTGGCTCAACGGAAAATGAATTGTATACAGATGTATGTATGTTTGTGTGCATATAATCATGTACTCGAATGTAGATGGCGCCACCAATGTTAACTTGTGCGAATCTGCTGTTCAAGTATAAATCATATTGAAATCAGTAAAAGGGAAATTCGTAATTCTTAAAAACTTATCGAAATATTAGCGAAATTCGTAATTCGATGTATTTTGTCTTACATTCTGTCTTTTTGATAAATTTGATATTTTTATAAAATTTTGTATTTTTACGAAAACAAATGACGTTGCATTTGAAATACAACGATTTGTCGAAAAGAAAGTATTTTGTGTTGCATATGACGATTTGATGTGCAAAATTGTATTTATGGTAAAACCATATCACAAATGCATCAGATTGTGATCTCCGCTGATGTAAATACAGAGTTTTCCAACAAGAGGTGTTATTTTGGTATTCGAAGAAAAATGTAATTTTTTGAGATAAATGATCGGTTGTTTATTTCATAATAAAGAGGAAGGTATGCCATTAAGCACGACCACGCTTACAGGACCATATCGTTTTCATGAAATTTTCCATAACCAAGTCGCAAAGTGGCTGCCCTATGTCCTCGATAGCCTCACGAATTCTATCTTTGAGGTCTTGAATCAACGCTGGGCTGTTGGCGTAAACCTTATCTTTCTCGTGGGCCCAAAGGAAGAAGTCGCAAGGTGTTAAAGATTTCCGTGGGCCAATTGTGATCACCTCTTCGAGAGATAACACGGTCCGGAAACTTTTCCCATAAAAGGACTTGTATGGCACGTAGCGCCGTCTTGTAGAAAGTAAACGTTGTCCAGATCAATACCATCCAACTCCGAACTTAAAAAAATCATTAATCATCTCTCGATAGCGCAATCCATTCGCCGTAACTGTTGATCGAACCTCATTTTCGAAAAAGAAAGGTCCAATGACCCTGCCGAACCATAAACCGCACCAAACAGTCACACGATGAGGATGGAGAGGCTTCTCAACAATAACTCTTGTGTTTTCCGAGCCCCAGATGTGACAATTTTGCTTGTTGACATAGCCTCCGAGGTGGAAATGGGCCTCATCAGTCAAGATGATTTTTCGATGGAATTCCGGATCATTTTCATTCATGAATTTTAATTATTTCAATGCGTTGTTAAAGCGTGTATCGTTCCTACTTGTCAAATGTCAAAGAATAAAAGCTACAAAAGTGACAGCAACCGAAATACCGGGTGATTCAAAATAACCTGTACTTAAAAAAAAAAACAATAATATGTTTGGCCAAAAGCCAAACAAAACAAATAAAAAATGGCTAAAATCGGTCGGAGGGTTATATATGATGCTCTACACCACTATCTGCGTCTGTACGTTAGGTTGGGTCGTGTTCCATACAAAAAAATAATTTTCAGTCACGCCACGCAAATAAATTGTGGATAGTTTAATGGTGATCTGCAAAATATTTCGTTTCTAGATAAAGCCGACTCACATTGCTGGCCAAAAATCAATTTTAGGACAATTACTTGCTAAAAATCTAATGCGACAGTTCTTTAGAAAAGTGTTTCACTGAGTAAAATCCAAAATTTGCCTTTTTTCGACAAAATTTCAAAATCAATTTATGATTTAAAAATACACCGATAAACATTCGTAATGTTTATGCTTTTCATAATATATTTTTTTCGTTATATTTCAAAAAAATAATGACAACAATAGGTCTGATCATTTGCTTTTCCAGATATAGACTGGTGTCATAACAGGATTTCCGTCAAAATATCACGCCCGTTACAATTTAAATATCCTATATTAACTATATTCATAAAGAGATGTCGGTAACGTATACTTTAGAAGAAAGTGTATGAACTAAACTTTTAATTAGCAAAAACGAATAGAGGCATGTAATGGAAAGACATTACCGAATTCAAGAAAATAAGTAAAACATTAAGCTTTTCTTCAAAGCTAAAGTCACACCCGTGACGCTCTAGTTTGTTGTATATCTCCAATATTTAAAACTATAAGACATAATTATATTTGCAATAATATTCCGTCTAACCTGACGTTTTCAATTGGAAATATAGTAAAAATCTCAGTCAATGAATATGGGCGATATTTAAAGTGTCACACCCGTTCCAATGGTATCGCCTTTTAGTAATATGTAATATTTTGTCATAGATAAAATCTAGTGAAATCACTTAAATATTGTAACACGATTACTGATTATTAGATTTTAGCAGTGAAAATGCTAACATTTTACTGTCGGTTTTAGTGAAAAACAAGGTTAGTATACCCCCATCCTGGAGGTGGAGGGTATAAAAACACCACCTTATTTTTGGTGTTTTCTTCTTATTTGTAGTTTAGTAGATATGAGCGAATTAATATGGTTTTAAAAAATTATGTTAGTTAGCTCCCCTAATGTTTGTTCAATTCTTATCATTTAATCCCTTTTGTATTTTTTTACAAAATGTTCCCACAAAAAATTACCCTAGACGTTCAATAATTCGACCAAGGAGTTTTTGTAACATACATTTATATATTTAAAGTAATTTGATGGGGTATATTTATTGAGTAAAAATGAAAAAAAAAACGTCGAAGTGTTGCAAAAAGATCTCAAATGACATAATTGTATTTATGGGTTATTGAAGATTTACAATTTATTGCTCCACACAGATGGGTGAATGAATGAATTGTTTTGACACAATAACTACAAAACTGGACATGGGATTTTTTGCACCAATAAACCACCACTGTTTCTACGTGAAAGATATGTTTGCATCATTTGTAGCCCTCATTATTACCTTAAATTTAAGCTATTATTCGGTTCGATCCGGCATAAACATCACTAATAATAAAAATAAATAAATAATCCAAAAATATTATGTGAAGTAATAAAAAATTCAGGGCTTAAATTTAGCAGTCGTTCAAAAAATATGTTTTTTTTTTAAATAACGATTTTTCTTTGTACCGTCTCAGATTTGTTCTTTGGGTTGCGCTGTAAGTTGGAGGGCACAATTCGTATTGTTTCACATCAGATTCGAACCGACAAAAGTTCGATTTGCCAATCCAGATGACGTTTTCTTGGGTTTTTTTCTAAATGCAAATGAAATTCAACACTGTAAGTCATTTTTTAATACTTGTGGCTTGTACATTGAGTATATTCATAATTGTAAATCAAGAAAAAAAATTTGTATGGAACTTATTCTTAGCTAATTTTTTCCTTACAACAAGTAAAATGTAGTCAGGATGAGTACACATTTACTTGGTTTGAGAAAAACTTACTTTGTTTAAGGACGATTTTATGGATTGAGTAAGAATTTAAGAAAATTGTTCTGAGATTGGGTTAAATTTACTTTGTTTGAGTAAAATTTCTGCAAATTTGATTTGAACTGGGATATTTTTGCATTTATATTTCATAGAATCCAAATTTTATTTCCAAATGGCATGGCGATATTTATTACTTGGCTGCACACTACCGCTATCATGATTTCCGACCTTCTGCCACCTTAGATTAAGTACAAATTTAATTTAACAAAAACTCAGTGGGTAAAAATTTGCTTGGTATAAAGAAAAAATTTGCTCAGTTTGACTAAATTTTACTTGCTTTGAAGAAAAGAAGGACTTGAAGCGAATTCAAAGCATGTCCTATATTCAAGGAAAAGTTTGCACTTGATATGAAAAATTATTGCTTTAGCACTTTTTACTTAATCCGTGCCGTACCGTTTTTTTACTTTTTTTGCGAAAAACATAGTTTAAAAAAGTTAAACAGGAACACTTACAATATCGTTCCCTCAATATAACAATAGCTCATATGCAATTATTTTTTATTGCATATTTATAATCTCCATCATTGATTCAATGTCTGGTCAATATTTTGTCAAACACTAGTTAGTCAAAGTAGGTCAACATGGAAAAAATAGTGTATAATTTCTAGTTCTCAAAATTTCTTGCTATAATTGTGTAAGCACATTATGCTTTATTTTAGTGTATAAAAAATTCAATATATCAAAATTTTAAATTAAATAAATAAATAAATTTTAAATAAATAAATAAAAATATCAAAATTTTAGCATGTTTGTATACGAATTCTTTATTCTTTAACTGCCTATGTTCTTAAAGGTTGTGAAGAAAATATTAATTTTAGTCGGTTTACAGAATACGAATGCAGTCCATTCCGCATATTTTGGTATTCGTCATAAAACAGTAAAAATTTATTTATTTTATTAAATCTAAAACAATATCCCTTGTTGAAGTGAAACATCCCATGACTCGGATATCGTACTCTAGCAGAATGGGTTACGCCGTCTGTAAGCTAAATGCTCCTGAAAACACCCCTAAAATAATGTTTTTCCAAATGTATTTTTTTGTCCCACTTTTGTGAATTTTTTTCTATTTAAAAAGTCAAAATTTTATTTATTTTATTAAATCTGAAATGAAAATTAAATCAAAAATTATAGCACACGAAAATGGACCTGTTTAAAAAGTTAAACAGAAGACTCCTGGAACACTTACCCTATATTGTTCAAGAGTAAATGTATTTTCACTATTTACATCAAGACATACATATTTAGAACAACGAGCCGATATATTTTGGTGGTCGTCATAAAATAAATCAAATTTCGTGTAAAGATGTAACAGAAATTTTTTTGTTTGTATATTCGGCAAATCAATTTAATATATAAATATATTGTACCTACTAACCCAGAAGCCATATGGGCCCATTAGCTCAGTTGGTTAGAGCGTCGTGCTAATAACGCGAAGGTCGCGGGTTCGATCCCCTCATGGGCCAAATTTATATTTTAATGAATGAAGTATGTGTATGTGTGTGGATATTATGGCATATCGCAATGGAAGTAATTGCTGTTTTAATGTATAAATTGTTTTGCTAATCGCCCGAAATTGGTCGAGAGAGATAATTTTTTTCGAGAACTAAAAAATAATAAAATAACACCTAATATTAAGGTTATTTAAGCACATTTTAGAAGATTGTTTTTTTTTATACATTTGAATTTGATAAGATATTTATTTAAAACAATAAACAATTGTATATAGAAATATCATAATTTTTGTAATATGGTGCTACACTTCTGACATAAAATCAATACCATGTTGGTATACCGGTATATACGATTCGACGTGGCCGAACGTAACGCCCATTTTACATGTTATTTGTTAATTGTTTCCCAATTAATCATATTAAATAAATAGTTCAGATATGTTCTCTGTTCTGTACAAATGTTGCTCGATATTTAACATGATAAGAGTGAGTTTTCAACTCTCCCCGATTCTGAGAAATGCATCCGAAATGTTGGTGGTCTGTATTTACATACATACATCTGCATGTAAGTACCAAGCCACATATGTATTTACATATATACATACATACAAGTTATTCAACGAAGTTCTTAATCGATGTGATTTTATAAAACGGTAGTTCATTCAGTCTGTGATAACAATCACTTCCTTAACTGTTGATATGCGCAAATATGATCAAACATGTATGCATGTAGGTATGTAAATGGTATCCATATGTATGTATGTTTGTATATATAGCTGTAGAGGTATAGTACATTCATTTCTGTACATTTCGGTATGGCTAATTAAGTTTGAAACTTGTTTTCACTTAATTTGCACTTAAGGCAAACATATTTACACATGTTCGCCTGTGTGTATGCCTGAGAGAAGACATTCATTGCTGCAATTCTCATTTAAATCGAACATTTATGTATGCCTGCCGTCGTCATGCCACACAAACCAAAGTATCACAATTCTCACTCTTTCTTGGTTGCTCTCACTCTGCTCTCAGTTCTGTGTATCTCTGCTTTGAGAAATGTGTGGAAAATCCACACTAATGCTCTTTAGAAATCATACAAGTCTTCTCACTCGCATGCACTCTTTCCCATTCGTATAACTACATTACTCTCTTCACCGCTGCCCGCACATAATGTTCAGCGAACGATGTCGCTGTCACGGCGTGTGTGTCAATTATGCCTTTGTGTTCGGTCCGTCCGTCTGTCCGTTTACCTTCAATTGAAACAGAAATTTTTATGAAATCCGCCAGTCAGTCGTTCGTTGGCAATGGACGACGATTGCAGCGGCGCACAAAATGGTGGCTGCGTTGGCTCCACGCCTCTTGCCACCAGGCGAGAAATAACACGTGCAAACGGATACGGATGATACACGACAACGTCGTCGATATTTTCATTCGTTTGACTCCAAGCGCCCGTGTGTGTGTGCGGCTGTGTGCGTTTGTTTGTAGTAAAACAAATCACCAAGCCGTGTGTCGGGGGAAAACCAACCCAATATCAACAGCGACATCTATGTTGCTTCGGTGCTGTTGTTGTTGCTGTTTGAGTTCGGTGCCTGTTTGTAGGTTGTTCATGTCATAAAATCCAAAATCCACTTGTGTTGAAACTCGTTGTTCGTCGGTCTTTTATTTTGTTTTTTCTTGTGCTTGTTTGTACGTCGTGCGTGTGTGCACGTACATACATTTGAGTGCGGTCGCAGTGTGATTTCTATGTGTGGTGTGTGCTGCTGCTCTCTGGCATGGTGAATTGGGGGTATGTTCGCAGTTGCTGCGTCGGCTGCTGCTGCTGTGGTTTGCATACACACTCGCACTCACACTTACTCTTCTCCCCGCTTACACAATGATCTCTTTTGGCACTGGTGTTGTTGTTGGCGTTGTGTATCTCTTACTTAATGATTACTTATCGTTTTTTCGCTTCTTCTTCACTTTTATAAATGTTTTGTATGGCTGTGTGTGTTTTCTTTGGGTTCATTTTACCCGTATATTTTTGATATTTAGTTGGATTTGTTGTTGTTGCTGTTTTTGTGTTTATTGTTTGTGCCGTGATATCTTTTCAATTCGGTTTTTTGCACTGAGAATTTTTTATTTGTATCGTTTTTCTGTTTGTGGTGCGTCAGACTGTGCACAAAAAAAGTAAAACATTCATACTCTCATACAGGCGAGTGTAAAATGTACATTCATTTTACATTACTTACATACATCCATACATGTGTGAATTTTTGTACACCGATACGTATACGCATTATATGTTATTTTTATTAACGGGGTTTACCGGGTTTTTACGCCTATGGCTTGTCGTTTTCTTTGCTGTTGTTGTTTTTTTTTTTGCGAATTTTCGTTTGTTTTATTTTGACTTTTACTTTGTTTCATTCGCATTTGATTGGCGTATTTTAAAAGAGGCTGTTTTGTTTATAGTCTATCTTACACTATACGATTTGTTGGACTAACAAAAAATCTGAAGTGAAGGCAGACTTAATTTTATTACACGAATGTGTCGTTCAAAGAAAACAAATAGAACTCTAAAAATTATTTTCTTCATACTGTGATCGAACCATCCTAATGGGTTTGAAGTCGTGCTATTGTGTGCGTGCGAGGGAGAGAGATACAGACAACGGCGTCAATTCAAACTAGTTCATAACTTTTTTCTATATGAATAAAAATGGGTAGATCAAAAGCAAAGTTTAATCATCCTAAACGCCTTTACTAATGTTTCCAAATAAGTCCCTATTAGGAGGGTAGTAAACGAGATAACAGAAGATTTTAATAGAATTTCACCTCGGAATCAAAAATGAACTGTGAACGAAATATAGCCCCTGTCAAAACTTGAACGGTATGCTTCTTTGTGATCACATTTCAAATGACAGTACAGAACAAAAACGAATCCAAAAAGCGGTATGTAGGCTCCACAGAAAAAATAGTTTGTGGTCCCGATAATATTTAATACTAGTCACTAGGGGTGACTAGTGCAAATTTTTGTTCCAAAATAATATTTGAGTAATTTCATCACACAAATTTCGTCTATTCTCTCGAACTTTGATGACATTTTTCCAAATAAGTTATTTTTTATATGGCGAATAAAGCTGCATTCACCGATTTTCAAAAATAAGAAATTGCAAACTCTAGGGTGGATCGAAAATAAAGTATTTTTGTCATAAGGTAATTTTGAAAAAAAAAATTAAAACAAATGAGCGTTTGCACGGCAGAAGTATTGCTGGGTAACTATAGGAAGCCTGGGGTAATGTTTCTCCTAGTCACCACTTTTGGTGGCATTGTCAACTAAGCGTCTACACTTTTTTGCTTTGCTTTTAGGGATGTTTATGAATGAATGTAGTTTATGACGAAAACATAACAACTTAAGCATTTTCTAATGAAAAAGACTGTAATGAACAACTACCTTTATACCAGTGCTTTTCTATAAACTATTTTTTAATAAAACGTATTTATAATAATACATAAAATAACAACTGTTTGAACTTATACATTTTGGAAAAGGTATCAATATTACTAGTGTGGAAATCTAGTAAAAATCCGAAAGTGTAGACAAAATGCATTAAAATGTATTACTGAGTCAGTAGTTCCAATGTCTCCATGTGTAGACATTAGGACCATCATATTAAATGCCAACAGTAGAGAGCATTGCCTGGGATATAACTAGTCAGTAGAACTGGTGACAAAGTCAATACTGAGTCAGGACAGTTTTACTATCGACATTTTCTACAGGGTAAATTTGCATTCTATAAAATATAGATTCAAAATGGGCTTAAGCCAGGAGAATATCCCAGTTCAAATAAAAAATTTTAACTTTTTTGTGATGTGAGATAAAAATATAGTTTTTTTCTAATTTCAAACAAATTTTTAGAAGTTTTACAAAAAATTTTTAAATCTTAAAAAATATTTTTTTATTTATTGAAATGGGATATTGTTCTGGCTCAAAACCATTTTGCATATATATTTAATAGAATGCAAATTTATTTACAAATGGCAATGTGACATTTATTACTTGGCTGCAGACTACCACTATCATGATTTCCAGCCTGTGACAAAACTGATTTATTCCTTAATTTTAAGAGTAATTATGAAACATTCTTCTACAGTTTAATCTAAAGAGGATTACTAATTGCTACGATTAAAAATTTTTCGAAATTTCCTATTATTCGCACTACTATGAATACTATGAATTTTGAAATAGGCACATAGCCATTAATGCTCAAATATATAAATAAGATTTATTGTAAACTCGGTAACGTTTTTCATGAAACGTTGGCAATGTTCTGTAGAAAACGCATTTTCTGGTATAAACACAGCGAATATTAAGGATTCCAACTTCATCCGAAAGATTGGTACCATTTTTATCCCTTTTTCCAATTTTGTGGAATATTGCGGTAGTGCACGGTAAACAAAAAAATACAAATTGGAAATTTTTGGAAAATGTTAAATTTTCGCGGCAAATATGGCTAAAATGATTTTCACTCATGACATTTTTGTTTTATGATTTTCTCGCGATCTAGCCAACGGATGTCGGTTGTTACCAATATATATATGTATATATTATGTATGTATATATGTAGGGTCCGCCATCTAACGTTGTGGGTTGCCCGAGGCAGCCATTTGAATGAAATTATTTTCCATTATTAAACGGAAGGATTGTACTTTCAAATAAAAAAGAAATTTGAGAAAATATTCAGTAGTTTTTTTGTAGCATTTTCAAAAAAAAGGTTATTTGGCGTTATCGATTTTTTGTTTATTTTTCACATTTCTATAAAAGTAAGTTTTTTTTATTTTTTCCCCCGCTCAAAGTTCTTGGATCAGGACAATATCCATGTTCAAAATTTGATTTTGTTGTTGATATTTTTTCTTTTTTCGAATTTTCATCAAAGGTACCTTTGTGAACAAGGAAATTATAAGTGCCACAAATTATGAATTTCACTTATTTTGATTTACAAAATTGAAAGAAAAATACTTAATTTTTGATAACTTAGTAATTAATGTCTAAGAAAAAAATTAAATGTAAAAGTTACGGCCATTCTTGTCCAATCCTGTAACGTAATATTGAACAACAAAATTTTCTAAATTTCTGGTTTCTAGAGCGGAAAAGGTATACAAATGACATTTGTATAGGAAGAAAGAAGAAATTTAAAAGCGAAATAATGTTGGCGTCTTTTTGAAAAAAAAAAAACATTAATAATTAGATCCATTTTGGATGTTTTGTCTTTAAAGGTGTATAACTTCAGATAAATGTAACATATTCGCACCATTCTTTGGAATAGTTTATTTAAAATTTTATAAGCAATAGTGAAAACAGTTTTAAATGCGAGCACATAATGAGGTCACAATGTTTCAAATACGAAACCAACCTAGCCAAATAATATAAACCCACTAGGGACCCACAACTTTCCAAAACATCTGGAAAACACCATGCATGCATGTGAAATTTCGTCTAGATATCTTTTTCCGTTTAAAAGTTACAGAATTATTACAAAACAAGTAAAAACGGCGTTAAGTTCGGCCGGGCCGAACTTTATATACCCTCCACCATGGATTGCATTCCACAGAGTTTGTCGGTTTTCGTAGAAGTGCAGTAATATTACAAGAAAATATAATTTTTTTAATATAGGCAAACCAAAACAAATACAAATATTGAAAAAATAATTTTATAAATAAATATAATATTTTAATTATTTCAAACCATTATTTATTTCAAAACAAAAAATAAATATTCTTATATTTATATTTTCAAAAAGCTTAAATACCATAAATATTGGTAGATAGTGGGTGCTACATGTATTTCCATTCTATTTTAATTCCAAAAGTACCAAAAAATCCATTATCAGACGAACATAGTGCAAAATAACCTAACTTCAGTACAAATTTGGAAAAAAAAACTTTTTATTTTGCGTGTCTATGCAGGCAGTGGAATGTATACACCGCATTCCATAATTCCATCTGCGACCATGTGATTGGTACTATTTTTACCCCCTCGACGTTTCTACGCAATTAGAATTTCATCATTCTAGCTGTAGTCATTTAGTTGGTACTATTTTTATCCCTTGAAAGTACGAATTTCGAAAAATTCGTTTATTTCCGATTCCTACTCAATCAGAGGAATGTATACTCCGAATTGCATGACTCTAGCTGCGGTCATTTAATTGGTACTATTTTTATCCCCTTTTTTCATTTTAACCCCAAAAAGTACGAATTTCGAAAAACCTGTTTATTTTAAGTGTCTACGCAATCAGAGGAATGCATACACCGAATTTCATTATTCCAGGTGTAGCCGTTTGGTTGGTACCATTTTTATCCCTCCGTACCCATTGTATCCCTTGAAAGTACGAATTTCGAAAAATCGGTTTATTTTCCGTGTCTACGCAGTAAGAGGAATATATACTCCGAATTGCATGACTCTAGCTGCGGTCGTTTGGTTGGTACTATTTGTATCCCCTTTTTCCATTTTAACCCCAAAAAGTACGAATTTCGAAAAATTCGTCTATTTGCCGTGTCTACGCAGTCAGAGGAATGTATACTCCGAATTTCATGACTCTAGCTGCGGTCATTTGGTTGGTACTATTTCTATCCCCTTTTTTCATTTTAACCCCAAAAAGTACGAATTTTGAAAAATCCGTGTATTTGACTTGTCTATGCAATCAGAGGAATGTATACACCGAATTTCATTATTCTAGGTACAGCCGTTTGGTTGGTACCATTTTTATCCCTCTATTCCCATTTTACCCCTTAAAAGTACGAATTTGGGAGAAATAATTTTATATTATGTTTCTACTCAATTAGAGGAATGTACACACCGAATTTCGAATTTTTATTCCTTTTTTGTCCCATTTCACCCCCTACAAATAAGAATCACTTTATGGTGCACGTTTTTAGGGGAATGCGCATACCAAATATCAAGCAAATATAAATAGACATATTCAAAAAACATGCCTCAATACGCTAAAATATTAGGGATTATTATGGGTATTTTTAGTCCTTGTGAGGGAAAAATGTTTCCCTTTGTGCCGATTTCGCCCCGTTTCAATCCCAACCGATCTACGACTATAAGACGCATTTATGGAAAATTTGAACGTTCTAGCTCCTTTCGTTTAGATGTTAGCGTGCTTTCAACAGACGGACAGACAGACGAACGGACGGTCGGACGGACATGGCTAGATTGTCTTAGAATTTTATGACGATCACGAATATATATACTTTCTCAGGTCGATATTTCAAGGTGTTACAAACGGAATGACAAAGTTAGTACACCCCCATCCTGGCGGTGGAGGGTATTCAAATCGATTTGGGACCACTGCGCGGCTTTAGAATAATATGTGGCGTATGATTAATATTCATAGAGGATTGTATTACTCATTCGCAGTGATGTGGGACTGAAAGGTAAAGCAAATCATCATCTTTTCTATTTCATAAAAATTAGTCGAAAAAATGTTTACACTATCGACACATATCGATTTGAAATCAATAAATGGGCCTTGGAACCGTAACCGTAAATATCTCGAAAACATGAGGTAACAACGGAACAACAGCTATTACAACTGCTCGAATGAAAGGTGCACAAGTTGGGCTCCAACAAATTCCACCCCCAATTTGTGTGAGAGCATTGCAGTCCCTTCACACAAAAACCTTGTCTTTGTAACGGATATTTTAACAACCTTACTTGCCTAGTAGGTTTGAGTATGATACAACGGGGAAGGTTTGCGGTTTGCAAAGAATCGATCAGGAACTTTGTCTTCCAACCAAAACACTTCCAAGACTCCAATACTCTGATGCTTCCTCTGAAGTAGATTCAGCTAGGAATTCGATTTAAGTCAAACATATGAAGGACATAACAAGTAATTGTCATCGTACCTGGTATGCAAGTTGTTACTTAAAGAACACTCACATGTACTCGCACATTCATACATACATACATACGTATGCTAGCATGGATGTAAGTTTGAAATGGTTTCTTTCCTTGCGCAAAAAGAAGCAAGCCAAGCCAGGCCACTGTCAGTTAATGCAAACAATGTCGAAAGAGCGAAGATGGCATGAGGTGTATGTATGTGTGCGTACGTGCGTGTGTGTGTGTTTGCAGAGCATGTCGTTCGGGTGGTGGTGGCGGCGATAGAAAAAAGAAAAACCCAAAGCAAGCGCAAGATTCAAAGCAGCAACCAAAGAAAACAACAGAGAAACAGCAACAACAATGACGACTACAACAACAATAACATTAGCGTCAGCAGCCAGCCAAGCCGCGCCAAGCCAATGCGGCAGAAAAAGGGTCTTTAGTAATGAAATTCTTAATCGTCTTAATAAATCATGGCTTGACACATGTATGACGGCAAACATTTAAAGTTTGTTCAAGTCCAAGTGACAGCAACAACAAAATACACACTCACACACACCCAGTCATACTCTCCAAAAGAATAGAGCAGAAAATGCTCGAATGGTATGGGGAAGCGTGTACACTGCAGAGGAGCCGAACGAACACCAAGAAAATCAAATAAAAATGTTTATTTTAAGGTCTTCATACACAGCCAGCCAGCCAACCACGCTGTGTTTGATATTCTTCTCTTTTATTGATGTACTACTCTACGAGAAGAGGACGACGACGACAACAACAACAACGGGGATATTTACAAATACATCAACGAGTCAAGTGAAAAGGGCAAACGGGTATGTGGCTGTGGGTGTGTGTAATCAAGACTTGGACAAATTTGTCACTTGGCTGTTTTTGACACTTTCTGTGCGTGGGGAGAAGCCTGTGCGGAGCCTAGTGAGAATAGTAGCCTATATACCCACCCGTCCCTCATCATAGCCAAGTTTTGTGGACGCATTTTATCATGTCTTAGACGCTGTCATATCAAATTTTCAAATTTATGATACCAATTCTAAATCGGTAGGCATCAACCGAGGATGTCTCAAAAAGGATTAGTTAACCTTGACAGAATAGAAGGTTATATGAACATATGTATGTACATTAGGTTGGGTCGCCGTCCATACAAATGGAAAACAAGTTCCAGTCACCCCACGAAAAAAAAGTTTGGCTTGTTTAATGATGATTTGCAAAATATTTCGTTCCTAGATCAAGCCAACTGTGAGCTAAACACTCCTGAAAATAACCCTAAAAATCATGTTTATCCGGTGTAACTTTTTTTGGGTTACATTTTTTTCCATTTTTTTTAAATAATAGACCCCTGAAAGCCTTTTAAATAAAAATGTTGATTCTTGTCTTAGAGTAACTTATTGGTCGAATTATTGGACCTTTTTTAGTAATTTTTTGTGGATTTTCACAATGACTACTGAACATTTTTCGTATTTGGTGTAAGTATTTTATAAACTAGTAAATCAAAAAAAAAAATTTTTCAAATCCATGCTTTATGCAAGCAGAATTCTATTGGGCCTAGAAATTCTTTTTTAGTTATCTTTTGTAGAAGGAAAAATTACTGCAAAATTTCAGTTTTTTATCTGCCATAGAATGGCATATATTCGAAAATGGGTTTTAACTTCGTATGGGAGGTGCCACGCCCACATTTCCATTACCGCCCATTTTTGTCACAACTACGCACATTAATGCTAGATGCACTTACACAAAATTACAGTAGGTGTAATTTTGGTTTTAACTTCATATGGGAGGTGCCACGCCCACTTTTGCATTACCGCCCATTTTAGGCGCAACTACGCACATTGACGCTAGATGCACTTACACAAAATTTGAGCACTCTAGGTGTCATAGAACTGACACTATTCGATAATATGTTTTAACTTCGTATGGGAGGTGGTACGCCCACTATTCCAATACCGCCCATTTTTGGCAGAACTACGCACATTGATGGTAGATGCACTTACACAAAATTTGAGCACTCTAGGTGTCATAGAACTGACAATATTCAATAATAGGTTTTAACTTCGTATGGGAGGTGCCACGCCCACTTTTCCAATACCGCCCATTTTTGGCACAACTATGCACATTGATGCTAGATGCACTCACACAAAATTACAGCACTCTAGGTGTCATAGAACTGACTATATTCAATAATAGGTTTTCACTTCGTATGGGAGGTGCCACGCCCACTTTTCCAATACCGCCCCTTTTTGGCACAACTATGCGAATTGATGCTAGATGCACTTACACAAAATTTCAGCACTCTAGGTGTCATAGAACTGACAATATTCAATAATAGGTTTTAACTTCGTATGGGAGGTGCCACGCCCACTTTTCCAATACCGCCCCTTTTTGGCACAACTATGCGAATTGATGCTAGATGCACTTACACAAAATTTCAGCACTCTAGGTGTCATAGAACTGACAATATTCAATAATAGGTTTTAACTTCGTATGGGAGGTGCCACGCCCCTTTGTCCAATTGGTCAAATTTTTCCATTTCCTTGTATTGTCATCGAAAATGATTAAGTGTGCAAAATTTGAGCAAAATTGGTTGAGAAAAAAGCTTTCAAAAATTGATTTCAAATTTTGTGGCACACATATATAGAAAGTAACCTTATATAAAGCATGGAAAAATGAACATGAACAAGTAAAAACGGCGTTAAGTTTGGCCGGGCCGAACTTTATATACCCTCCACCATGGATTGTATTCCACAGAGGTTGTCGGTTTTCGTAGAAGTGCAGTAATATTACAGGAAAATATAAATTTTTTAATATAGCCAAACCAAAACAAATACAAATATTGAAAAAATAATTTTATAAATAAATATAAAATATGTATTATGTCAAACCACGCTTATAAGACCAATACGTCAATTCAAAAAATAAATATTCTTATATTTATATTTTCAAAAAGCTTAAATACCATAAATATTGGTAGATAGTGGGTGCTATAGTTGGTTGTATTTTCATTCTATTTTAATTCCAAAAGTACAAATTTTGAAAATCCATTATCAGACGTACGTAGTGCAAAATAACCAAACTTCACGATTCAACCAATTTTTGCCGTAAAAGAAAAAGTACGAATTTGGAAAAAAACTTTTTATTTTGCGTGTCTATGCAGTCAGAGGAATGTATACACCGAATTCCATGATTCCAGCTGCGCCCATTTGCTTGGTACCATTTTTACCCCCTTGACGTTTCTACGCAATTAGAATTTCATCATTCTAGCTGTAGTCGTTTAGTTGGTACTATTTTTATCCCTCTGTACCATTGTATCCCTTGAAAGTACGAATTTCGAAAAATCCGCTTATTTTCCGTGTCTACGCAGTCAGAGGAATGTATACTCCGAATTTCATGACTCTAGCTGCGGTCATTTGATTGGTACTATTTTTATCTCCTTTTTTCATTTTAACCCCGAAAAGAATGAATTTCGAAAAATCTGTTTATTTTAAGTGTACGCAATCAGAGGAATGTATACACCGATATACATATGGCCTATGTATGACTTGTAAAAGTATGAAAACGAGTAAGGAAAGGCTAAGGGTGGGCCCGACTATATGATACACTCCACTTTCTATCCGAATACAATTCAATTCGGTAAAAAAGTGAAAACGGGAAGGATTTTTGTATGTTTCCTAATCACAGACTACTATGACCTTGTCCAAATTGTCAAATCGAGTAGAATATTTGTGTCGTGGCTATATCCAAACACAATCAATTTGAAGAAATTCGGTGAAAATATGTGGTTTCTGTGGCGGAAAAAATCAGCCCGGGAGCGAATTTTTTATGGGAGCTATATGTAAATCTGAATGTGTGTGAAGATAAATTCGAATTTAACTAGCAAAGACACAAACCACTTCTTTTTCCAGCGCGCTGTTATGGAGTTAACAGAGCTGTGTTAAACTGTTAACAGAGGCAATAAATTAATAGAAACGCTATATTTGACCCGATCTGATAAAAAACTATAGCTGAAAATAATAAAATAAACATAAGATATAATGAAATTACTATATTTAAGTGCGATAATAAATTTAACCACTACATAAGGCGTATTCCTACACAAAACAAATTCAGTTTTCTGGTTCGGATTTTCGTCCACTGTGACCAAACGGAGGAGGGTGCGTCCACTTTGTGGGTACCCAGGAGTAGCTCTTGGGGAGCACACTCCAAATATATAATCCACATACCCAGAATCAATTTAGACAAAAATATATTTGGCCTTTTAAGTTAAATTCGGTTTTTTTATTTTGGCCCACTGTGGCCAAACGGAGGAGGGTGCGTCCACTTTGTGGGTACCCAGGAGTAGCACTAGGGGAGCACATTCCAAATATATAATCCACATACCCAGAATCAATTTAGAAAAAAATTATATTTTGCCTTTTAAGTTAAATTCAGTTTTTTTATTTTGGCCCACTGTGGCCAAACGGAGGATTGTGCGTCCACTTTGTGGGTACCCAGGAGTAGCTCTAGGGGAGCACATTCCAAATATATAATCCACATACCCAGAATCAATTTAGAAAAAATTATATTTGGGCTTTTAAGTTAAATTCGGTTTTTTTATTTTGGCCCACTGTGGCCAAACGGAGGAGGGTGCGTCCACTTTGTGGGTACCCAGGAGTAGCTCTTGGGGAGTACATTCCAAATATATAATCCCAGAATCAATTTAGAAAAAATTATATTTGGGCTTTTAAGTTAAATTCGGTTTTTTATTTTGGCCCACTGTGGCCAAACGGAGGAGGGTGCGTCCACTTTGTGGGTACCCAGGAGTAGCTCTAGGGGAGCACATTCCAAATATATAATCCACATACCCAGAATCAATTTAGAAAAAATTATATTTGGCCTTTTAAGTTAAATTCGGTTTTTTTATTTTGGCCCACTGTGGCCAAACGGAGGAGGGTGCGTCCTCTTTGTGGGTACCCAGGAGTAGCTCTTGGGGAGTACATTCCAAATATATAATCCACATACCCAGAATCAATTTAGAAAAAATTATATTTGGGCTTTTAAGTTAAATTCGGTTTTTTTATTTTGGCCCACTGTGGCCAAACGGAGGAGGGTGCGTCCACTTTGTGGGTACCCAGGAGTAGCTCTAGGGGAGCACATTCCAAATATATAATCCACATACCCAGAATCAATTTAGAAAAAATTATATTTGGGCTTTTAAGTTAAATTCGGTTTTTTATTTTGGCCCACTGTGGCCAAACGGAGGAGGGTGCGTCCTCTTTGTGGGTACCCAGGAGTAGCTCTAGGAGAGCACATTCCAAATATATAATCCACATACCCAGAATCAATTCAGAAAAAATTATATTTGGCCTTTTAAGTTAAATTCGGTTTTTTTATTTTGGCCCACTGTGGCCAAACGGAGGAGGGTGCGTCCTCTTTGTGGGTACCCAGGAGTAGCTCTTGGGGAGTACATTCCAAATATATAATCCACATACCCAGAATCAATTTAGAAAAAATTATATTTGGGCTTTTAAGTTAAATTCGGTTTTTTTATTTTGGCCCACTGTGGCCAAACGGAGGAGGGTGCGTCCACTTTGTGGGTACCCAGGAGTAGCTCTAGGGGAGCACATTCCAAATATATAATCCACATACCCAGAATCAATTTAGAAAAAATTATATTTGGCCTTTTAAGTTAAATTCGGTTTTTTATTTTGGCCCACTGTGGCCAAACGGAGGAGGGTGCGTCCTCTTTGTGGGTACCCAGGAGTAGCTCTAGGAGAGCACATTCCAAATATATAATCCACATACCCAGAATCAATTTAGAAAAAATTATATTTGGCCTTTTAAGTTAAATTCGGTTTTTTTATTTTGGCCCACTGTGGCCAAACGGAGGAGGGTGCGTCCTCTTTGTGGGTACCCAGGAGTAGCTCTTGGGGAGTACATTCCAAATATATAATCCACATACCCAGAATCAATTTAGAAAAAATTATATTTGGGCTTTTAAGTTAAATTCGGTTTTTTTATTTTGGCCCACTGTGGCCAAACGGAGGAGGGTGCGTCCACTTTGTGGGTACCCAGGAGTAGCTCTAGGGGAGCACATTCCAAATATATAATCCACATACCCAGAATCAATTTAGAAAAAATTATATTTGGCCTTTTAAGTTAAATTCGGTTTTTTTATTTTGGCCCACTGTGGCCAAACGGAGGAGGGTGCGTCCACTTTGTGGGTACCCAGGAGTAGCTCTTGGGGAGTACATTCCAAATATATAATCCACATACCCAGAATCAATTTAGAAAAAATTATATTTGGGCTTTTAAGTTAAATTCGGTTTTTTTATTTTGGCCCACTGTGGCCAAACGGAGGAGGGTGCGTCCACTTTGTGGGTACCCAGGAGTAGCTCTAGGGGAGCACATTCCAAATATATAATCCACATACCCAGAATCAATTTAGAAAAAATTATATTTGGCCTTTTAAGTTAAATTCGGCTTTTTTATTTTGGCCCACTGTGGCCAAACGGAGGAGGGTGCGTCCACTTTGTGGGTACCCAGGAGTAGCTCTAGTGGAGCACATTCCAAATATATAATCCACATACCCAGAATCAATTTAGAAAAAATTATATTTGGGCTTTTAAGTTAAATTCGGTTTTTTTATTTTGGCCCACTGTGGCCAAACGGAGGAGGGTGCATCCACTTTGTGGGTACCCAGGAGTAGCTCTTGGGGAGTATATTCCAAATATGTAATCCACATACCCAGAATCAATTTAGAAAAAATTATATTTGGGCTTTTAAGTTAAATTCGGTTTTTTTCTTTTGGCCCACTGTGGCCAAACGGAGGAGGGTGCGTCCACTTTGTGGGTACCCAGGAGTAGCTCTAGGGGAGCACATTCCAAATATATAACCCACATACCCAGAATCAATTTAGAAAAAAATATATTTGGCCTTTTAAGTTAAATTCGGTTTTTTTATTTTGGCCCACTGTGGCCAAACGGAGGAGGGTGCGTCCACTTTGTGGGTACCCAGGAGTAGCTCTTGGGGAGTACATTCCAAATATATAACCCACATACCCAGAATCAATTTAGAAAAAATTATATTTGGGCTTTTAAGTTAAATTCGGTTTTTTTATTTTGGCCCACTGTGGCCAAACGGAGGAGGGTGCGTCCACTTTGTGGGTACCCAGGAGTAGCTCTAGGGGAGCACATTCCAAATATATAACCCACATACCCAGAATCAATTTAGAAAAAATTATATTTGGCCTTCTAAGTTAAATTCGGTTTTTTTATTTTGGCCCACTGTGGCCAAACGGAGGAGGGTGCGTCCACTTTGTGGGTACCCAGGAGTAGCTCTTGGGGAGTACATCCCAAATATATAATCCACATACCCAGAATCAATTTAGAAAAAATTATATTTGGGCTTTTAAGTTAAATTCGGTTTTTTTATTTTGGCCCACTGTGGCCAAACGGAGGAGGGTGCGTCCACTTTGTGGGTACCCAGGAGTAGCTCTTGGGGAGTACATTCCAAATATATAATCCACATACCCAGAATCAATTTAGAAAAAATTATATTTGGGCTTTTAAGTTAAATTCACTTGAAATTGAAAAATTCCATTTGAAATTCAAAAAATGTCTATTGAATTTCAAAACTCGACGAAAATTATCCCATTTGTAATTCAAGAATTATTCCATTTGCAATTCAAAAAGGGTAAACAAAATTATTTAAGCAAAATATACATTAGGTTAGGTAGCATTTATTTATTTCTGTAAATTTTTCATAGACGCAATATGAGCGATATTGCAAGACCTCTCACATAAATTGGCATAATTTTTGGTTAAAATAAAACTGATCAGTAACAATTTAATATTGGAAATGGTTTTACAATCACTTTATACCTGTAAAATAGTTATGATTTGTTGTACCTCCCACACAAATAATCTGACCCTAAAAAAAAATACAAGTGTGATACTGGTGAAGGTTATAAACTATATATGAAATTACCGACATTTTACATCATTATAATTATTAGTTGCTTATCATTTTATTAAATCTGGTTTCAAAACTGCAGAATATACAAATTTGCAGAAAAATAAATGCTACTCCACCTAATGCATATTTTTCTTAAATAATTTTGTTTACATTTTTGAATTTCAAATGAAAACTTTTGAATTTCAAATGGTGTATTTTGAATTACAAATGACGAGTTTTGAAATGAATGAATGAATTCAAATGAGAGTTTTGAATTTCAAACGATGAGTTTTGAATTTCATATGACTACTTTTGAATTTCAAATGGTGTCTTTTGAATTGCAAATGACGAGTTTTGAATTTCAAACGATGAGTTTTGAATTTCAATTGATATTTTTTGAATTTCAAATGGAATTTTTGAATTTCAAATGATGTCTTTTGAATTACAATTGAATGATGTTGTTTAGAAAATTGTCATTTTTTCTTATTTTTTTAAACCAAAAAACACCTTCGATTTAATATAAAAACAGTGTGCAACAAACAAAGAAAATGTTTGTGCCAAGCTGAAGCAATTTTTATTTTTTATGTGCTTATTCATAAAATCAACACAAAACATTTGTATGGGTATTTCTTTAATTTTTACTAAAATTAAAATTTCCGTCCTTTAATATTTGAACTCTCATTCCAAAATTTATGGAAATCAATATTCCTTGTGGGTAATTTTATTTATTTTTTTACTAAAATTAAAATTTTCGTCTTAGTTACCTTTTATATTTGTACTCTCATTTTGGATATATTGGCCAGACTGTGTTAAAGATAAAGATAATGTTGCGAATTACACTTTCACGGAGAAGCAGTGGCTTAGGCGCAGCCTCCAAAAATTCCCTTTTGATCGTTAATCCCTCTATGACCTTTAATCCCTTTGACCGCTATGACCTTTAATCCCTTTGATATATATGACCTTTAATCCCTTTGACCTATATGACCTTTAATCCCTTTGGTATATATGACCTTTAATCCCTTTGACGTTTAATCCCTTTTGATCGTTAATCCATTGACCTCTATGACCTTTAATCCCTTTGACATCTATGACCTTTAATCCCTTTGACATCTATGACCTTTAATCGCTTTGACCTATATGACCTTTAATCCCTTTGACCTCTATGACCTTTAATCCCTTTGACCTATATGACCTTTAATCCCTTTGGTATATATGACCTTTAATCCCTTTGACCTATATGACCTTTAATCCCTTTGACCTATATGACCTTTAATCCCTTTGACCTATATGACCTTTAATCCCTTTGACCTCTATGACCTTTAATCCCTTTGGCATATATGACCTATAATCCCTTTGACGTTTAATCCCTTTGACATCTATGACCTTTAATCCCTTTGACCTATATGACCTTTAATCCCTTTGACATCTATGACCTTTAATC
Organism: Polietes domitor; assembly: GCA_947397865.1. Taxonomy (NCBI): domain Eukaryota; kingdom Metazoa; phylum Arthropoda; class Insecta; order Diptera; family Muscidae; genus Polietes; species Polietes domitor. Next base: position 97,880,377 of record OX377620.1, read on the forward strand.
CCTTTGACCTATATGACCTTTAATCCCTTTGACCTCTTTGACCTTTAATCCCTTTGACCTATATGACCTTTAATCCCTTTGGCATATATGACCTTTAATCCCTTTGACCTATATGACCTTTAATCCCTTTGACCTATATGACCTTTAATCCCTTTGACCTCTATGACCTTTAATCCCTTTGGCATATATGACCTTTAATCCCTTTTGATCGTTAATCCATTGACCTCTATGACCTTTAATCCCTTTGACCTATATGACCTTTAATCCCTTTGACCTCTATGACCTTTAATCCATTTGACCTCTATGACCTTTAATCCCTTTGACCTCTATGGCCTTTAATCCCTTTTTACCTCTATGACCTTTAATCCCTTTGACGTTTAATCCCTTTTGATCGTTAATCCCTTTGACCTCTATGACCTTTAATCCATTTTACGTTTAATCCCTTTTGATTGTTAATCCCTTTGAACTCTATGACCTTTAATCCCTTTGACATCTATGACCTTTAATCCCCTTGACCCTATGCCCTTTAATCCCTTTTGATCGTTAATCCCTTTGGCCTTTAATCCCTTGACTTTGGGTTCCAGATGCTATTGCTGGGGAACCCGTTTAGCGATTTCGAAGAAATAAATTGGCGTTTCTTGGAAAAAGGTTGGAATAGCGAACGCTAGCTATGAGAACAAGCTACGTGCACAGTGGGCCGAGATATATCGATTTTTTGGAGTTCGAGATTCAGGGTGCCATTTCCGGGTAAATGGGCCCTCGAACACTAAATCCAGCACTGTCATCGAAAAGATCAGCTGAAAACGCTCCGGAAGTCCGGAACTACGTTTTGGAAAAACTATTTTTCGAACGAGCATCGGGTGAACTTTGAGGCGGTCTTATATACAATTTCATCGAACTTCGCTCTGACAGCCGTTTCGAACGACGTGTTGACTCTAACTTGAGATAGCTCGCGAACCCGTGGACCAATTTTGGTGAAACAACAGGCGTTCGCTTGGCAATGTTCTGGGCTACAAATCCCTATCCAACATGTTTGAGGTCTGTCCATAGTGATCGGAGATACAGCATGTTTTGGGAACATCTCGTTTTTTGAGATTTTTTCAGAGAACAGCTGCTGGGTTGCAGATGCTATTGCTGGGGAACCCGTGGACCGATTTCGATGAAATAAATTGGCGTTTCTTGGAAAAAGGTTGGAATAGCGAACGCTAGCTATGAGGACAAGCTACGTGCACAGTGGGCCGAGATATATCGATTTTTTGGAGTTCGAGATTCAGGGTGCCATTTCTGGGTAAATGGGCCCTCGTACACTAAATCCAGCACTGTCATCGAAAAGATCAGCTGAAAACGCTCCGGGGGTCCGGAACTATGTTTTGGAAAAACCATTTTTCGAACGAGCATCGGGTCAATTTTGAGGCGGCCTTATATACAATTTCATCGAACTTCGCTCTGACGGCCGTTTCGAACGACGTGTTGACTCGAACTTGAGATAGCTCGCGAACCCGTGGACCAATTTTGGTGACACAACAGGCGTTCGCTTGGCAATGTCCTGGGCTACAAATCCCTATCCAACATGTTTGAAGTCTGTCCATAGTGATCGGAGATACAGCATGTTTTGAGTACATCTCGTTTTTTGAGATTTTTTCAGAGAACAGCTGCTGGGTTGCAGATGCTATTGCTGGGGAACCCGTGGACCGATTTCGATGAAATAAATTGGCGTTTCTTGGAAAAAGGTTGGAATAGCGAACGCTAGCTATGGCAATAGGTTACGCGCACAGTGGGCCGAGATATATCGATTTTTTGGAGTTCGAGATTCAGGGTGCCATTTCCGGGTAAATGGGCCCTCGTACACTAAATCCGGCACTGTCATCGAAAAGGTCAGCTGAAAACGCTCAGGAGGTCCGGAACTACACTTTGGAAAAACTATTTTTCAAACGAGCATCGGGTCAACTTTGAGGCGGCCTTATATACAATTTCATCGAACTTCGCTCTGACGGCCGTTTCGAACGACGTGTTGACTCTAACTTGAGATAGCTCGCGAACACGTGGACCAAATTTGGTAAAACAACTGGCTTTCGCTTGGCAATGTCCTGGGCTACAAATCCCAATCGAACATGTTTGAAGTCTGTCCATAGTGATCGGTGATACAGTATGTTTTGGGTACATCTCGTTTTTTGAGATTTTTTCAGAAAACAGCTCCTGGGTTGCAGATGCTATTGCTCGGGAACCCGTGGACCGATTTTGATGAAATCAATTGGCGTATCTTGGAAAAGGTTTGTAATAGCGAACGCTAGCTATGAGAACAAGCTACGCGTACAGTGGGCCGGGATATATCGATTTTTAGGAGTTCGAGATTCAGGGTGCCATTTCCGGGTAAATGGGCCCTCGTACACTAAATCCAGCACTGTCATCGGAAAGATCAGCTGAAAACGCTCCGGGGGTTCGGAACTACGTTTTGGAAAAACTCGACAGAATTTCATCGAACTTTGCTCTGACGCCCGTTTCGAACGACGTGTTGACTCTAACTTGAGATAGCTCGCGAACCCGTGGACCAATTTTGGTGATACAACTGGGCTACAAATCCCAATCTTCCATAGTGATCGGTGATACAGCATGTTTTGGATACATCTCGTTTTTTGAGTTTTTTAGAAAACAGCTCCAGGGTTGCAGATGCTATTACTCGGGAACACGTGGACCAATTTTGATGAAATCGGTCCACGTGTTTTATTTTGAGCATTGTTTTAGCTATTAAAAATAGAATAAAATATTTTTTCTGATTGTTTTTCTATTTTTTATGATTTCTTTCGTGTCAGCAAAAATAGATTTTTTTCGAAAAAAACACTGTTTCTCTCCGAAAGTGCAATTAGCAACATGTGAGGACATCAGAATTAGATTTAATTAATTTATAAAAATCTATGGTATATTTTTGTTAATAAAATAAATAAGAAATTATTAAAAAAATATTTTTTAAGATTTGACAATTTTCTGCAAAACTAGAAGAACTTTGCTTGCAATTAGAAAAAAGCATATTTGTATCTCATGCCTTAATTTTTTTTAAATACCTTATGAGAAAAATACTTTCTAGGGGACTTGAATTTACAATTTCATATATTTGGAAAATGTTATATAAAGAAAATCGGAGAGAAAAGACAAAATTCGTCAGTTGATTCACATGCAATTACTCATTTGTTGTTTGAATTTGTTACAATCATTTTAGATAAAAATAATTGTAGCGAAATATAAAAATCCTGCCTAGGATGAATATATTATTAAATAATTTCAGAAATATTTAATGGGCTTGGAAACCGATTTTGTGGTTATAATGCTAGATTAGCCCAGGGACAAAAGTGACCATATTGATTTTGACAGAACTTAGTTGACCCAGAATGACCAAAAAAATAATTTTCGGTATCATAATCTGTGAAGTGGATTCTGAGACATATGTTTGTATGTGTAATTATCAATTAATTTTGTTGTTTCTTTGTACGAACCACTCTGCCACGGCTGGCACTCGTATACAAGTTTTCCTCATTTTCCTTTGACTTTGGTAAACAGTTTCTTCTACTTTAATCTAGTTGACTATGGTCCGTGTGTGCATGGCATGCACACACTTGGTGATCTAAATGGCTCACTTACAACCAACCATGGGAATGGCAGGCCAGAACATCCATTCAATGCAGCCGAGACGGAGGGAAAAAACCTCGAAACTACTCGTTGTATGTACGAGTACATCGAGTACAAGTTTGAACGACACACAACACAAAGAGGTCGCCGAGGTGTTGTGTAGTTTGATGACGAATACGTGACCTATAACGGTTATTTTATTGCAATAGACACAAAAAACACACGCACACACGTAGAACACACTCCTCGTTCTGGTCTCTGGTAAGTAGACGAATGAACAGAGAATTGGAGAGAAGGAGAGATGGAGAGAGAGAGAGAGCGCACACCAGAGACCAGTCATACAAACGGAACGGAAATTGACATTAGTCTCAAGTAATGGGACTGATAAAAGAACATTTCTTTCTGTTTGTTTGGGTCTGGGGATAGTGAGTGAGTGAATTATGTGTGGCCGCACAGTGGGATGGGGAATGAAACCGCAGACAAAAAGAGGGTAATGCATCGAAGGATTGACCATAAGTGGACCGTTTTCGGACTAGTTTTAAGTTGTTTGAGTCATGTCGTCAGGTTGGTTTACACGAACCTTTGGAAATGAATTAAGGAATTGTTGGACAACAGTAGAAGGAGTTGTCAGAAAAGATACATTTCCAAATGAATTATGATGCACTGACGTCAAAAATGTTATCGGTATTTGATGTAAACAGATTTTGGTTGTTTTTTACTGAATCACACATTCACATGCTTCAGAAATTCTCTGAAAAGTAATAGTAGGAAATATAGGGTCCGCCATCTAACTATTCAACCGTTGGACTATTATTTGTGGGGTGCCCGAGGCAGCCATTTGAATGAAATTATTTTCCATTATTAACCGGAAGGATTGTACTTTCAAATAAAAAAAGAAATTTGAGAAAATATTCATTAGTTTTTTTATAGCATTTTCAAAAAAAAATATTTTGCGGACCCTGTACTTAAAGTAGCGTCAAATTAACAATATAATTAAAAATTAATATTTGACTTAATCTTAAACAAAGAAACGGAGATTTTTTTCTAATAGATTAAAGTTCAATCTAAATTATTAGAAAACCAGTAAGGAAAGGCTAAAGTCGGGCGGGGCCGACTCCACTTTCTATCAGAATACAATTCAATTCGGAAAAAAAGTGAAAACGGGAAGAATTTTTGAATGTTTCCTAATCATAGGCTAATATGTCCTGGTTCAATTTGTCAAATAGAGAAGAATATTTGTATCAGGGCTATATCCAAACATGGAATGAAGTGACCCATTTCACAATAGGTTCTTCCAGTTCTCAATTTGAAGTAATTCGGTGAAAATTTTGTGGTTTCTGGGGCGGAAAAATCAAGCCGGAAGCGAAATTTGTATAGGAGCTATATATAAATCTGAACCGATCTGAGCTATTTTCACCATTGGTGTTTCTCATGGAAATATAAGATATTTTGCCAAATTTGAAGAAAATCTGTTAAAATATGTGGTATCTAGAGTGAAAAGAGTCAAATCAAGAGTGAAATTCGTATGGGAGCTAATCTAAATCTGAACCGATCTGAGCTATTTTCACCATTGGTGTTTCTAGTTGAAATGTAAGATGTTTTGCCAATTCTGAAGAACATCTGTTAAAATATATGGTTTCTACAGCAGAAAAAGTCAAATCGGGAGTGAAATTCGTATGGGGGCTATATCTAAATCTGAACCGATTTTCTTCAAATTAAATAGCGTTCGTCCTTATCCCGAAAAACTTTGTTGTGCAGAGTTTCATTTGGTTCTGGCTGCAATTGCGTCCTGTACTTTGATTACAAGAATAGATGGACAGACGGATGGATGGACGGACGGACGGACATTGTTAAATCGATTCAAAAAGTGATTCTAAGTCGATCGGTATAATTAACAATGGGTCTATCTCCCTTCCTTTTGGGTGTTACAAACAAATGCACAAAGACATAATACTCTCGTGGAGTGTATAAAAAGAATCACCAAGTTTTGTGATTTTTTTTTCTTGACCTTCAAAAATTAGTAATTTTTCAAATATTCATATTTAAAAATTAATATTTTAAAATTAATTAACATTAATAATTTTTAAGATTTAAAAAAATAAAAAATTCTACCAGAAAATATAAAAATAGTCAATTCCGCAAAAGTGTATTTTTAAAAGTTTTTTTCCCTTTAACTACTCACGAACGACACTACAAAATCTTAGTTGGACTACAACTTTTTAAACTATATCAAAAAAAGTAATAAATTCGTAACAAGTCTGTTTTTGTCCATGCAACAAATATCGAAGTTATCCAAGGTTTAAATAAAGCCAATACTATACTTGTGCCTTAAATCTTCGATGACTTGATATTACTACTCAACAAAAAATTATTAAATCAGAGACATAAAAAAAAATATTTGTGTGTGCTCTGAGTCATGCTCCCAACAAGCAAAGTAATACGAAAACGATTCGAAATCGTATCGCCTAGAAGAAAAATAATATTGTGACAACAATCATATTCGTATTGCGGAAGTTACCTCACATAGAGAAGTTTGTGCGGCCAGTGCGATACGCCAAGGCTATTTTCAGTCCTTGGATAAGACGCATTTATGGGAACTTTGGACGTCCTAGCTCCTTTCGTTTAGATGCTAGCGTGCTTTCAACAGACGGACGGACATTTCTAGATCGTCTTAGAATTTGATGATAGCGTATAAATATTGAGTCTACAAAAAGTGTCATAAATTCTATTTTAATTGCTATCACATTAAAAAAACAAAACCGTTCTTTCCGTTCTTTTTTCGAACGATTCAGCTCGTTTCCGCCGCAGTCTGAAAAAGCCATAAGATTTATTATTTGAGAAAAATGTGTCGTATGTAAACATTGTTGGCATTTTTTTGAAGAGCCCAGCAATTTAGTTTATTTTCATCATTTTAAAAATTAAAATTTGTTGTTGATGAACTATGTCATTACATGTGCATACTTAAAATACTATAGAAATTATTCTTTTTATTCATATTGCCAGATAAGTTCCTATCTGTACGTAAATTATTTGTCTCACTGTATATTGAGTGAAGTATTGATGGTTGATTGCTTGGTGCTGTAAATATCAACAAGCATGCTACTTATAAGTCAGTTTCCCCGCCTCTCGCCTTGGATAATCTACTGGCTCAAGACCATTGTGCATCTACAAATATTTGCCTTTCTCAATATCAATTAGTAAATTCTCAAATACAATTTGCTTTTTCTCATTTTCAATTGTTCATTTCTCAATATCACTTTACATTTCTGAATTTCCATTTTTATTTTCTCAATTTCAATTTGCATTTCCCAATTTCAAATTGAGTTTTCGCAATTTCAATTAAAATAGCCTTCGGCAAAATTAGCATATAGTAATAGTGTAGCATAGTGTAATTTAGTTAAGATGATGGTAGTGTGGATTTTACTCAAAAATTTCTACAGGAAATCGCCTTTGCAATAGCCACAACTGGTTCCACTGTGCAGAGATGGTGGTTCATGAACAAACATTACATTTAGTAGTTCTCCATCCGTGCTGCACGTTGGTGCTGACGATGTTTATGCATCTAATATACTTACTTACTCACATGTGGACATTAGAGTGTCTCATTCGTAATGACGCTAACAAACCGTACGACAGTTAAAAAAGTCGTTACACTTGAACCGCAAGATATACGTAAGAAACTATAGGCAAAATGGAGTTAATTGGTGTTTCTACTTTTTCATTTCCTCATCTTATTGCCCCGCACTACAAAGATCCAAACGACAAAATTTGTCAAAAAATTATTTGAAATACTTATTCGCACCCTATGATAACGGTACTGGTTCAGACGTCATTTGATTCATATGGACTGTCGAACAGTGTTATCATTTCAAAATTATTTTTTTTAGATAGTGATCCCAACAGGTCCGTTTAAACAGCTCCAAAAGTGAGAAATATTTACTGAAAAAATTATAGTCAAAAAACAGTTTAGAAAGAAATATTTTGCTTAAATGAATTTAAGCATTTTTTCGTTCCAAAAGAGCGAACATTTTGGTCTATCATAAAGGAAACCATCATCCATTTTGAGACGAAGGCACCGGCATAGTTTTTGTCATGAGCCACTCTAATGTGCACACATGCATATTTATGAATGTACAGCTTACAACATATAACACAACACAATACATTACTATTAAAATTTATTGAAAATTCCCTTTAAGTCCACAAATATTGTAATTCCAATTCAATTTCTCTCTCTCAATTTTATTGCTAGGGAAAGAGTGTGTTTTTATGTTTGTATGTTGGAGGTGGAGGAGTGCAGCAATAAAAATTAAGTGCTTTTCTTTCCTCTGGAAATTTCCATAAATTATCGGGTATTTATTTGTAGAATGTGTCTTTCTGTCGCAATAAACGAATATAACCAAAGACACGTTTAAATTTATTGTAAAGTCTTTCCACTGCCATTATTTTTTATTGGGCAAAAGCGAAGAGTTTGAAGAATAGTTGAATAATTGAATAATTGAATAATTGAATAATTGAATAATTGAATAATTGAATAATTGAATAATTGAATAATTGAATAATTGAATAATTGAATAATTGAATAATTGAATAATTGAATAATTGAATAATTGAATAATTGAATAATTGAATAATTGAATAATTGAATAATTGAATAATTGAATAATTGAATAATTGAATAATTGAATAATTGAATAATTGAATAATTGAATAATTGAATAATTGAATAATTGAATAATTGAATAATTGAATAATTGAATAATTGAATAATTGAATAATTGAATAATTGAATAATTGAATAATTGAATAATTGAATAATTGAATAATTGAATAATTGAATAATTGAATAATTGAATAATTGAATAATTGAATAATTGAATAATTGAATAATTGAATAATTGAATAATTGAATAATTGAATAATTGAATAATTGAATAATTGAATAATTGAATAATTGAATAATTGAATAATTGAATAATTGAATAATTGAATAATTGAATAATTGAATAATTGAATAATTGAATAATTGAATAATTGAATAATTGAATAATTGAATAATTGAATAATTGAATAATTGAATAATTGAATAATTGAATAATTGAATAATTGAATAATTGAATAATTGAATAATTGAATAATTGAATAATTGAATAATTGAATAATTGAATAATTGAATAATTGAATAATTGAATAATTGAATAATTGAATAATTGAATAATTGAATAATTGAATAATTGAATAATTGAATAATTGAATAATTGAATAATTGAATAATTGAATAATTGAATAATTGAATAATTGAATAATTGAATAATTGAATAATTGAATAATTGAATAATTGAATAATTGAATAATTGAATAATTGAATAATTGAATAATTGAATAATTGAATAATTGAATAATTGAATAATTGAATAATTGAATAATTGAATAATTGAATAATTGAATAATTGAATAATTGAATAATTGAATAATTGAATAATTGAATAATTGAATAATTGAATAATTGAATAATTGAATAATTGAATAATTGAATAATTGAATAATTGAATAATTGAATAATTGAATAATTGAATAATTGAATAATTGAATAATTGAATAATTGAATAATTGAATAATTGAATAATTGAATAATTGAATAATTGAATAATTGAATAATTGAATAATTGAATAATTGAATAATTGAATAATTGAATAATTGAATAATTGAATAATTGAATAATTGAATAATTGAATAATTGAATAATTGAATAATTGAATAATTGAATAATTGAATAATTGAATAATTGAATAATTGAATAATTGAATAATTGAATAATTGAATAATTGAATAATTGAATAATTGAATAATTGAATAATTGAATAATTGAATAATTGAATAATTGAATAATTGAATAATTGAATAATTGAATAATTGAATAATTGAATAATTGAATAATTGAATAATTGAATAATTGAATAATTGAATAATTGAATAATTGAATAATTGAATAATTGAATAATTGAATAATTGAATAATTGAATAATTGAATAATTGAATAATTGAATAATTGAATAATTGAATAATTGAATAATTGAATAATTGAATAATTGAATAATTGAATAATTGAATAATTGAATAATTGAATAATTGAATAATTGAATAATTGAATAATTGAATAATTGAATAATTGAATAATTGAATAATTGAATAATTGAATAATTGAATAATTGAATAATTGAATAATTGAATAATTGAATAATTGAATAATTGAATAATTGAATAATTGAATAATTGAATAATTGAATAATTGAATAATTGAATAATTGAATAATTGAATAATTGAATAATTGAATAATTGAATAATTGAATAATTGAATAATTGAATAATTGAATAATTGAATAATTGAATAATTGAATAATTGAATAATTGAATAATTGAATAATTGAATAATTGAATAATTGAATAATTGAATAATTGAATAATTGAATAATTGAATAATTGAATAATTGAATAATTGAATAATTGAATAATTGAATAATTGAATAATTGAATAATTGAATAATTGAATAATTGAATAATTGAATAATTGAATAATTGAATAATTGAATAATTGAATAATTGAATAATTGAATAATTGAATAATTGAATAATTGAATAATTGAATAATTGAATAATTGAATAATTGAATAATTGAATAATTGAATAATTGAATAATTGAATAATTGAATAATTGAATAATTGAATAATTGAATAATTGAATAATTGAATAATTGAATAATTGAATAATTGAATAATTGAATAATTGAATAATTGAATAATTGAATAATTGAATAATTGAATAATTGAATAATTGAATAATTGAATAATTGAATAATTGAATAATTGAATAATTGAATAATTGAATAATTGAATAATTGAATAATTGAATAATTGAATAATTGAATAATTGAATAATTGAATAATTGAATAATTGAATAATTGAATAATTGAATAATTGAATAATTGAATAATTGAATAATTGAATAATTGAATAATTGAATAATTGAATAATTGAATAATTGAATAATTGAATAATTGAATAATTGAATAATTGAATAATTGAATAATTGAATAATTGAATAATTGAATAATTGAATAATTGAATAATTGAATAATTGAATAATTGAATAATTGAATAATTGAATAATTGAATAATTGAATAATTGAATAATTGAATAATTGAATAATTGAATAATTGAATAATTGAATAATTGAATAATTGAATAATTGAATAATTGAATAATTGAATAATTGAATAATTGAATAATTGAATAATTGAATAATTGAATAATTGAATAATTGAATAATTGAATAATTGAATAATTGAATAATTGAATAATTGAATAATTGAATAATTGAATAATTGAATAATTGAATAATTGAATAATTGAATAATTGAATAATTGAATAATTGAATAATTGAATAATTGAATAATTGAATAATTGAATAATTGAATAATTGAATAATTGAATAATTGAATAATTGAATAATTGAATAATTGAATAATTGAATAATTGAATAATTGAATAATTGAATAATTGAATAATTGAATAATTGAATAATTGAATAATTGAATAATTGAATAATTGAATAATTGAATAATTGAATAATTGAATAATTGAATAATTGAATAATTGAATAATTGAATAATTGAATAATTGAATAATTGAATAATTGAATAATTGAATAATTGAATAATTGAATAATTGAATAATTGAATAATTGAATAATTGAATAATTGAATAATTGAATAATTGAATAATTGAATAATTGAATAATTGAATAATTGAATAATTGAATAATTGAATAATTGAATAATTGAATAATTGAATAATTGAATAATTGAATAATTGAATAATTGAATAATTGAATAATTGAATAATTGAATAATTGAATAATTGAATAATTGAATAATTGAATAATTGAATAATTGAATAATTGAATAATTGAATAATTGAATAATTGAATAATTGAATAATTGAATAATTGAATAATTGAATAATTGAATAATTGAATAATTGAATAATTGAATAATTGAATAATTGAATAATTGAATAATTGAATAATTGAATAATTGAATAATTGAATAATTGAATAATTGAATAATTGAATAATTGAATAATTGAATAATTGAATAATTGAATAATTGAATAATTGAATAATTGAATAATTGAATAATTGAATAATTGAATAATTGAATAATTGAATAATTGAATAATTGAATAATTGAATAATTGAATAATTGAATAATTGAATAATTGAATAATTGAATAATTGAATAATTGAATAATTGAATAATTGAATAATTGAATAATTGAATAATTGAATAATTGAATAATTGAATAATTGAATAATTGAATAATTGAATAATTGAATAATTGAATAATTGAATAATTGAATAATTGAATAATTGAATAATTGAATAATTGAATAATTGAATAATTGAATAATTGAATAATTGAATAATTGAATAATTGAATAATTGAATAATTGAATAATTGAATAATTGAATAATTGAATAATTGAATAATTGAATAATTGAATAATTGAATAATTGAATAATTGAATAATTGAATAATTGAATAATTGAATAATTGAATAATTGAATAATTGAATAATTGAATAATTGAATAATTGAATAATTGAATAATTGAATAATTGAATAATTGAATAATTGAATAATTGAATAATTGAATAATTGAATAATTGAATAATTGAATAATTGAATAATTGAATAATTGAATAATTGAATAATTGAATAATTGAATAATTGAATAATTGAATAATTGAATAATTGAATAATTGAATAATTGAATAATTGAATAATTGAATAATTGAATAATTGAATAATTGAATAATTGAATAATTGAATAATTGAATAATTGAATAATTGAATAATTGAATAATTGAATAATTGAATAATTGAATAATTGAATAATTGAATAATTGAATAATTGAATAATTGAATAATTGAATAATTGAATAATTGAATAATTGAATAATTGAATAATTGAATAATTGAATAATTGAATAATTGAATAATTGAATAATTGAATAATTGAATAATTGAATAATTGAATAATTGAATAATTGAATAATTGAATAATTGAATAATTGAATAATTGAATAATTGAATAATTGAATAATTGAATAATTGAATAATTGAATAATTGAATAATTGAATAATTGAATAATTGAATAATTGAATAATTGAATAATTGAATAATTGAATAATTGAATAATTGAATAATTGAATAATTGAATAATTGAATAATTGAATAATTGAATAATTGAATAATTGAATAATTGAATAATTGAATAATTGAATAATTGAATAATTGAATAATTGAATAATTGAATAATTGAATAATTGAATAATTGAATAATTGAATAATTGAATAATTGAATAATTGAATAATTGAATAATTGAATAATTGAATAATTGAATAATTGAATAATTGAATAATTGAATAATTGAATAATTGAATAATTGAATAATTGAATAATTGAATAATTGAATAATTGAATAATTGAATAATTGAATAATTGAATAATTGAATAATTGAATAATTGAATAATTGAATAATTGAATAATTGAATAATTGAATTAATTGAATAATTGAATAATTGAATAATTGAATAATTGAATAATTGAATAATTGAATAATTGAATAATTGAATAATTGAATAATTGAATAATTGAATAATTGAATAATTGAATAATAATTGAATAATTGAATAATTGAATAATTGAATAATTGAATAATTGAATAATTGAATAATTGAATAATTGAATAATTGAATAATTGAATAATTGAATAATTGAATAATTGAATAATTGAATAATTGAATAATTGAATAATTGAATAATTGAATAATTGAATAATTGAATAATTGAATAATTGAATAATTGAATAATTGAATAATTGAATAATTGAATAATTGAATAATTGAATAATTGAATAATTGAATAATTGAATAATTGAATAATTGAATAATTGAATAATTGAATAATTGAATAATTGAATAATTGAATAATTGAATAATTGAATAATTGAATAATTGAATAATTGAATAATTGAATAATTGAATAATTGAATAATTGAATAATTGAATAATTGAATAATTGAATAATTGAATAATTGAATAATTGAATAATTGAATAATTGAATAATTGAATAATTGAATAATTGAATAATTGAATAATTGAATAATTGAATAATTGAATAATTGAATAATTGAATAATTGAATAATTGAATATTGAATAATTGAATAATTGAATAATTGAATAATTGAATAGTTGAATAATTGAATAATTGAATAATTGAATATTGAATAATTGAATAATTGAATAATTGAATAATTGAATAATTGAATAATTGAATAATTGAATAATTGAATAATTGAATAATTGAATAATTGAATAATTGAATAATTGAATAATTGAATAATTGAATAATTGAATAATTGAATAATTGAATAATTGAATAATTGAATAATTGAATAATTGAATAATTGAATAATTGAATAATTGAATAATTGAATAATTGAATAATTGAATAATTGAATAATTGAATAATTGAATAATTGAATAATTGAATAATTGAATAATTGAATAATTGAATAATTAATAATTGAATAATTGAATAATTGAATAATTTTTTTTTTTTTTTTTTTTTAATAGCTTTATTGTGCAAAATTCATTGTTACAATTTATCATTAACAAGTCCCGCGAAGCCATTCGGCTTGTCTGCAGGTAATGCTTGGATAATTATATAAACAGATTAATTAATACATTTAATTTGCTCAGCTGTAAGATATACAAATTATTTTTTAAAAATTTCATTATATTTATATTATAGATTACTTATGAAAAAATTTTTAATTAATTTTTTACGTATAGTATTGAAACTTATATTTAGTAAATTTGTTGGTAGTTGATTTAGTGTTGACGGCAGTGTTACGGATAGTGAGTGTTTTCCGTAATCGTTTTTGAAGATTGGAATTTTGTATCGGCCTTGCGCTCTGCTTCTAGTATTTTGACGATGGTTAATATACTCGAGGAGGTCCGTGTTATTATAAAACTCATTAGTAATTGTTGATTTGTATATGCCTTTAAGATTCAATATTTGAAAGTCTTTGTAAAGGTCTTTTATGGTGTGTGTTGTTTCATAATAATTTGTATTAATTTCGGGATTATTGGTTGAATTAGTGTTTGTGGTTAAGTTTGTTTGATTTTGGTAATTTGTAGTACATTTGTTTTTGTACAGAAGTTTTAAAAATCGGTCCTGTGCTAGTTGTAGTGTGCGGTATGACGCGTTACCCATGCAGTTATACCATGCCTTAGGTACGATTCCACAAGAGAAAAATATGCCTGCTTTAAAACACGATATGGAGAGCAATTGCCTAGGTGGTATAACGCAAAAGACGATTTACGGAGTTTTTTCTCTAGGTATTCTACGTGAAATTTCCACTTAAAGTGACTGTCGAGATAGACTCCTAGATATTTATAAGTATTGACCAATTCTATTTGTGTCGTGCAGGTGTCATTTGTATAAGTGTTCGTATTGTTGTACATATTATGTAGACATTCAGTGTTGTGAAAAGTTAATGTAATATCTTCATGTCGAAAGTGTCGGGGCCGGAAGTGCATAAGTTTTGTTTTGCTAGCATTAATTACTAGTCCGCTATCATGGCACCACCTCGCTATGTCAATTAGTTCACTTTGCATTGCACTCGCCGCTTCATGTATGTTCATGTGTGATACTACAATGGCGGTGTCATCCGCATATGCAAATGCTGTACCATATTTCAAAATATTTACCATTTCGTTTGCAAATATTATGTACAATATTGGTCCAAGTTTCGATCCTTGCGGCACTCCATGCGTTGACAGTGTCTTTTTGCTAAGATTATTTTCTATTTTCACACGAAATGTTCTACACTGTAGATAGTTTTTAAACCAGTTTATGCAATGGCCACGAATTCCACTTCTTTCCAAAACTTGTATCAACTTCTCATGCGAAAGGGTGTCAAACGCTTTGCTAAAATCGATAAACAGAGCCAGACAGTTCATGTTTTTGCTGAGGTTTTGGTTAACGTGGTTGGAAAATAGTCCTAAAAGTTGGTTTATGTTCTTCCCTTTTTGAAAACCGTATTGGTTGTTGTTTATTACCTTATATTTTTTCAGGAAGGCATTTAATCTTCTGACGATTATTTCCTCCAGCACTTTTTCTACTATTGACAATATTGCAATGGGCCTGTAGTTGTTGTAATCCGATTTGCATCCATTTTTGAAAATAGGTCGAATTAATGCTGTCTTCAATAGATCTGGTATGATAGATTCGCGTATACTGCTATTTATAAGATTTGTTAGAATTGGCGTAAGACAGTTTGCGTTATTTTTTATGTCGATGGCTCTTATTCCATCAGCTCCTTCGCTTTTCCTGCAGTTAAGTGATATTAGAATGTTGTTTATTTCTACATCGTTTGTGTAGTCTAAATATATTGTGTTCTGTATATTTGTATATGTATTGACAATTGTTTTAATTTCACACGTATGTATTATACTTTGAACGTTTTTGTTGAAATTTAGCGCAAAGTTATCCGTCACTTCATTTAAACATTTCGACGAAAAATTTTTTCTTATAGTTTCGTCAACATTGTCCTCTTTCTTCCCGGTAATTTCATTTATTAGTTTCCATGTTTCTCTAATATTATTTCTGTTTTGTAAAAACCTTTTAAAATTGAATTCATTTTTTGCGTATATTATTTTCTTATTTAATTTATTACTAAATGTTTTGTATATTTTTTCATTTATTTCATTATTTTTATTTTTTCGCCATTTCTTATGAAGTTTATCCCGAATCTCACATAGTTTTAGTATCTCTTCATTAAGCCACTGATATTGATTCCTTTTTATTAGTTTTTTTCTGATCACTTCGCAGGAATTGTTGTATATTTCACAAAAAGTTTTATGTATATTATTGAACATATCATTGGTACTATTAGATTGATTGGTTATAGCATTCCAGTTGGTTTCCCTTATTAGGCGATTTACTTTTGAATTGTTTATATGTATGTAATCCCTACATTGTGCATTTTTTTTTATTATTTTTCTTGTATTGGCATCCCTATCAATGCAGCCAAAGAGAGCATAATGGTCAGAGATTGTTGTTGTAACAACAACAGCATGTGCGTTAGCATTCGGTGTATTGCATCGAACAAACAAATGATCTAAGCAGGTAGTCGTTTTGGTATGCACATCTTCCCGCGTTATTTCTGTCACCATGCAGTGGAGACCATTTGACGATAGCATGTTCAAATAGTTTGTTGTTGTTATGTTTTTTGTGTTTATGTCAATATTCATATCACCCACTATTACCATCTCTTGCTTCTTGTTGATGTTGTTGATGCATTGCTCCATTTCTTCTATGAATGTTTTGACGCTCTGATTAGGTGGACGGTAGACGGCGAAGACAGTAGTGATTTTGTTGTTCGTTGTTGTTATGTCTGTTCGCATAGCTTCGAAAGAGTTGATGTGCATCGTTGCTGATTTGTGGTTGACGTTCTCGTTCACATATACCGCGATTGAATAATTGAATAATTGAATAATTGAATAATTGAATAATTGAATAATTGAATAATTGAATAATTGAATAATTGAATAATTGAATAATTGAATAATTGAATAATTGAATAATTGAATAATTGAATAATTGAATAATTGAATAATTGAATAATTGAATAATTGAATAATTGAATAATTGAATAATTGAATAATTGAATAATTGAATAATTGAATAATTGAATAATTGAATAATTGAATAATTGAATAATTGAATAATTGAATAATTGAATAATTGAATAATTGAATAATTGAATAATTGAATAATTGAATAATTGAATAATTGAATAATTGAATAATTGAATAATTGAATAATTGAATAATTGAATAATTGAATAATTGAATAATTGAATAATTGAATAATTGAATAATTGAATAATTGAATAATTGAATAATTGAATAATTGAATAATTGAATAATTGAATAATTGAATAATTGAATAATTGAATAATTGAATAATTGAATAATTGAATAATTGAATAATTGAATAATTGAATAATTGAATAATTGAATAATTGAATAATTGAATAATTGAATAATTGAATAATTGAATAATTGAATAATTGAATAATTGAATAATTGAATAATTGAATAATTGAATAATTGAATAATTGAATAATTGAATAATTGAATAATTGAATAATTGAATAATTGAATAATTGAATAATTGAATAATTGAATAATTGAATAATTGAATAATTGAATAATTGAATAATTGAATAATTGAATAATTGAATAATTGAATAATTGAATAATTGAATAATTGAATAATTGAATAATTGAATAATTGAATAATTGAATAATTGAATAATTGAATAATTGAATAATTGAATAATTGAATAATTGAATAATTGAATAATTGAATAATTGAATAATTGAATAATTGAATAATTGAATAATTGAATAATTGAATAATTGAATAATTGAATAATTGAATAATTGAATAATTGAATAATTGAATAATTGAATAATTGAATAATTGAATAATTGAATAATTGAATAATTGAATAATTGAATAATTGAATAATTGAATAATTGAATAATTGAATAATTGAATAATTGAATAATTGAATAATTGAATAATTGAATAATTGAATAATTGAATAATTGAATAATTGAATAATTGAATAATTGAATAATTGAATAATTGAATAATTGAATAATTGAATAATTGAATAATTGAATAATTGAATAATTGAATAATTGAATAATTGAATAATTGAATAATTGAATAATTGAATAATTGAATAATTGAATAATTGAATAATTGAATAATTGAATAATTGAATAATTGAATAATTGAATAATTGAATAATTGAATAATTGAATAATTGAATAATTGAATAATTGAATAATTGAATAATTGAATAATTGAATAATTGAATAATTGAATAATTGAATAATTGAATAATTGAATAATTGAATAATTGAATAATTGAATAATTGAATAATTGAATAATTGAATAATTGAATAATTGAATAATTGAATAATTGAATAATTGAATAATTGAATAATTGAATAATTGAATAATTGAATAATTGAATAATTGAATAATTGAATAATTGAATAATTGAATAATTGAATAATTGAATAATTGAATAATTGAATAATTGAATAATTGAATAATTGAATAATTGAATAATTGAATAATTGAATAATTGAATAATTGAATAATTGAATAATTGAATAATTGAATAATTGAATAATTGAATAATTGAATAATTGAATAATTGAATAATTGAATAATTGAATAATTGAATAATTGAATAATTGAATAATTGAATAATTGAATAATTGAATAATTGAATAATTGAATAATTGAATAATTGAATAATTGAATAATTGAATAATTGAATAATTGAATAATTGAATAATTGAATAATTGAATAATTGAATAATTGAATAATTGAATAATTGAATAATTGAATAATTGAATAATTGAATAATTGAATAATTGAATAATTGAATAATTGAATAATTGAATAATTGAATAATTGAATAATTGAATAATTGAATAATTGAATAATTGAATAATTGAATAATTGAATAATTGAATAATTGAATAATTGAATAATTGAATAATTGAATAATTGAATAATTGAATAATTGAATAATTGAATAATTGAATAATTGAATAATTGAATAATTGAATAATTGAATAATTGAATAATTGAATAATTGAATAATTGAATAATTGAATAATTGAATAATTGAATAATTGAATAATTGAATAATTGAATAATTGAATAATTGAATAATTGAATAATTGAATAATTGAATAATTGAATAATTGAATAATTGAATAATTGAATAATTGAATAATTGAATAATTGAATAATTGAATAATTGAATAATTGAATAATTGAATAATTGAATAATTGAATAATTGAATAATTGAATAATTGAATAATTGAATAATTGAATAATTGAATAATTGAATAATTGAATAATTGAATAATTGAATAATTGAATAATTGAATAATTGAATAATTGAATAATTGAATAATTGAATAATTGAATAATTGAATAATTGAATAATTGAATAATTGAATAATTGAATAATTGAATAATTGAATAATTGAATAATTGAATAATTGAATAATTGAATAATTGAATAATTGAATAATTGAATAATTGAATAATTGAATAATTGAATAATTGAATTAATGAATAATTAAGCCCCTACATATTGCCAAGCCCTTGACATATTGCCAAAGTTGAGTATTTACTAGGCTGAACTGTCTTCTTTGATGGACTGCCGTGTGACCGGTTCAGAAACCAAGGTTAATTCATTTCCCTGTCCTCTCTCCTCTTATTAAATTTTGGCCACCGGCCTTTTGCTAAAGACTCACTCATATCGAGTTCAGCAAAACAGCAACGACAACCATCCGAATCAGCAGCAACGAGAAACAACAACAGACATAAAGATGAACAAGTTGCCAATAGATAAAGGCCAATAACTGCTTTAAATTGTATATGAACGGTCGAAAACAAAGTCCCAAATGAAATTTAATACTTGCATACAAACATACAGTAATGTATGTATGTATGGTCGTGTAAGATTTAACATTATAACTACAACAACGAATACAAGTATACATTCATACATACAACGTACAGAAAATACACACATCCATACACTGCGAACTGTCAGGATGTCTGTACATACATACATACCTACGTATATGAGAATGTAGCATACGGCGAAAAGCAGGCCGACACTGTGAGTTCAAATGTGTGTTTGGTTTATTACTTTGCCACCACACACGCCGCAACAGACCGACAGTTAGGAGGACGGACAGACAGACAGATTGTCTGGCCTGAACTGTTTAACTGACGAACGAACAGAGAGACAGTCGAAAAGGCTCTAAGAAAGAAAGAAAGACCAAAATGATTGCATCAACCACCAACCCAGATACGTTCATATGGACATTCATACATACCTTTAGACAGCCACACAGGCCTGCCGTCACACAGCCAGTTACAAACACACGCGGATACGTAGAGATTCAACGGAATGTGATACATTCGAGCTCAGTTATGTCCGGTGGAACGGACGGACGAACCAACGGCAGCATTCATTGAAAGGTATATCTCTAGCAGATGGATGGACGGGATGGAACATTCAATATACACTTGTGTTGGGTGAACAGTATGCGAGGGGATCAGTGACACTGACTGTGTGTTAAGGTGATTGAGAAAATCACAAAAGTGGCAAGTCTTGACTTTTTATACCCTCCACCTCCAGAATGGGGGTATACTAACTTTGTCATTCCGTTTGTAACAGCTTGAAATATCGAAGTGAGACCCTATAAAGTATATATATATCTTTGATCGTCATAAAATTCTAAGACGAGCTAGCCATGTCCGTTCGTCAGTTGAAAGCACGCTAGCATCTAAACGAAAGGAGCTAGGACGTCCAAATTATTCATAAATGCGTCTTATAGTCGTAGATCGGTTGGGATTGAAACTGGTCGAAATCGGCCCAAAGGGAAAAAATTGTCCCCCTCAAGGTCTAAAAATACCCATAATAACTCCTAATATTTTAGAATATTTAAAATTTTTTCAATCTGTCTGCTTGTACTTATTTGATATTGAGTATGTGCATCCCCCTATAACAAAAAGTGCACCATAAAGTGATTCTTATTCGTAGGGGATGAAATGGGTAAAAAGGGATAAAAATGGTACCTATAAAATGACAACAGCTAGAAACACAAACTTCGGTGTGTACATTCCTCTAATTGAGTAGATACATAATATAAAAGTATTTTTTCCAAATTCGTACTTTTAAGGGGTAAAATGGGAATAGAGGGATAAAACTGGTACCAACCAAAGGGCTGCATCTAGAATAATGAAATTCGGTGTTTACATTCCTCTGATTGCGTGGACACGTAAAATAACCGGATTTTTCGAAATTCGTACTTTCTGGGGTTAAAATGGGAAAAGGGGATAACAATAGTACCAACAAGCTGGAGTCATTAAATTCGGAGTATACATTCCTCTGAATAATGGGTACAGAGGGATAAAAATAGTACCAACTAAACGGCTACAGCTAGAATGATGAAATTCGCTTTGTACATCCCTCTAATTGCGATTTTAGAAAGTCGTACTCTTAAAATGGTACCAAGCAAATGGCCGCACCTGAAATCATGGAATTCGTTGTATATATTCCTCTGATTGCATAGACACATAAAATAAAAAGATTTTTCAAAATTTGTACTTTTTACTTTTACGGCAAAAATTGGTTGAATCATGAAATTAGGCTATTTTGCACTATGTACGTGAGATAGTGGATTTTCAAAATTTGTACTTTTGGAATTAAAATAAAATAAATAATAAAAATCAATATTTATGACACTTGAACTTTTTTGAAAATATAAATATAACAATATTTATTTTTTAAATTGACTTGAAGTATTATTTCGATATATATAGTGTAAACGTATTGGCAGCCTTGCCTTATAAGCGTGGTTTAAAATAATAAAAATATTTTTATTTATAAAATTATTTTTTCAATATTTTTATTTATAAAGTTATTTTTTCAATATTTTTATTTGTTTTGGTTTGGCTATATTAAACAAAGTATATTTTCCTGTAATATTACTGCACTTCTACGAAAATCGACAGCCTCTGTGGAATGCAATCAATGGTGGAGGCCCGGGCGAACTTAACGCCGATTTGACTTGTTTATTTTTTTCTTGTATATTCTAGCAACCTTGGGTTAGGTTTTCCAATGTATCTATGCAATATTTTAATGTAATATTATATTATAATGTATATGTTTAATGTTGCTGCTTGATGTTCTTATTTTAAGGTCCTCTATTAAAAAAATTTAGTCAGATAAGGGATCGTCGAACTTTTGCACTATAAGGAAATGTAGAATGAGGGTATGTTTAAAAAAAATATTTTTTTTTGGAAATTTTTTATTTTTCAATTTAATCTCAAATATTGATATTTGTGTAATTTTCGTATTCGACTTCATATATTTAAAGAAAAATCTTGAACAAAAGGCACAAGGTCCTTGCCGCGCAAAACTTTTGCTATGACCCCACGCCAGCGCATACAGACAACCTGCCATCGTCGATGGAAAAACAAACAGTTAAACAACAGGCCAAACGTTTATTGAAAAGAAATGTTAAAAAGTTAAAAACTATAACGACAAAAACAACAACAAAAGCAACAACAACAACAACGACGACGAGAATCGAATAATGAAAATTGAAATCAATTTTAAAGAAGAATTCTTCGTCTGCTCTTTCGTCCGTTTAACTTGATGCGATTGTGTTGTGTCTGGACAGACGGCCACATTCATACAAATTCAGAACAAAAGAAACACGACGAACATAACACAAATGAAACGATAAGTAAATTGATAAACTTTTAATTGAACGCCAATAGATGAACGGATTGGTCGGAGAGAGTGAGTGAAGATGGTAGGGAAAATCATTGATGTGTGATGTGGGAAGTTCATTTGTATTTTGTCTGAGAGGACAGAGGGCAACGCGGTAGAATTTAATCTCACCTTTTATAGGCCTTTGTCGACTTCACACAAGCTTTCGATAATGTTTAAATATCGGATATATCGAATATATGAGCCATTCCATGTCAAGCGGTGCGATTTTTGACCTCGATAGCTGCAATTTTTTGAAATATTGTGTGCGAATTCTTCTCATAAAAATATTTTATACGTATTTTTGGAAAAACAGAACTTTTTTTCGACCCTTTAACAGATTTTTTTGTTTTAATAAACTAATGAAAAAATTTCATTCTTATGATTTTTCACGGAAATTCTGGTAGATTTTTCAAAAATAAAATAGAAACAAGAAAGGAAAGGCTAAAGTCGGGCGGTGCCGACTATATAATACACTCCACTTTCTATCCGAATACAATTCAATTTGGTAAAATAGTGAAAACGGGAAGAATTTTTGTATGTTTCCTAATCATAAGCTGTGGTTCTGGCTACAATTGCAAGAATCGATGGACAGACAGACGGACCTGGCTAAATCGATTCAAAAAGTGATTCTAAGTCGATCGGTATAATTAACAAACGGTCTATCTCCCTTCCTTTTGGGTGTTACAAACAAATGCACAAAGGCATAATACTCTTGTGGAGTGTATAAAAAATCGTAAAAAATAGAAGCCATCACTTCCAAACTCACACAGTCGCTAAAAATACATCTAAGAACACTACTTTAAAATTTCATAGAAATAGATTAATGTAATAATTCGAAAATCAAAATAAAAGAATTAAAATTGTAAAAACTTTAAATAATCTAACCCTAATAATAATATATAATATAATAATATATAAAAATAATATAATTTTAAAAGTAATTGAAATTACATTCAAAACATTAAAATCGGTCAACTATATCAGGAGTTACAGGCGATTGAAAGTACTCACCTATTTGAGAAACTTGGTCATAAATCGTGAAAAAATTCAAATTTGTTTTTCCACAAAAAACCTATACAATATTTTTATGAGCAGAATACATACATAAACTTTCGCAGCAATCTAGGTCAAAAACCGTACCGCTTGACATGGAATAACTCATATGCGTATTATTTAAATACACGCGAAAACCTCACCACAAAGACTTTTGAAGAGCGTTGGAAAAGGAAAATATATTTTTATTCCCTCTACCATAGGATTAGAGTATTCTGAGTTCGACATTCCGTTTTTGTAACACCTTCGAATATCGACCATTTAATCGTCATAATATTTTGAGACCATCTAGCCACGTCTGTGGTTGAAAGCAACGATAGTGGTTCACATTTGCTATGAATACGTCCAATACTTGAAAATCCGTTGGGTTTGTAAATGAAGGAAATTGGTTCAGAGGTACTATTTTATTCCCAAACAAGAACCAGCAAGTAAAAAGGCGTTAAGTTCGGCCGGGCCGAATCTTATATACCCTCCACCACGGAGTGTATTCGTCAGTATTGTCGGTTGGTTAGAGGCTGTCGACATTACATAGAAGTGCACTACCATATTAGGAAAATTGTGAATCTTCATTATTATAACATTATATAGCCCTCTACTATATAAACATTAATATAATTATTAGTCAGAAATCTTCAAAAATGTGCCCTAAATATTATCAGGTAGAAACAATTTCCCTCATTTTTCTATATAACTTCTGCATTTATAAACGGATTTTAAAGTGTGATACATCGATGTTTTTGTCTCGACGAGGCCGATTTTTTTTGTCTTTGAAGTCATTGAGCTCAAGCACCCCCTTCTGGTACTTACCCATCATATCTCAGTTGCTACTACCCTAATGTACCACTCTAATATCAGAAAATTAAAGCTCGCATAAAATCATGAATCATGCTTGAGCTCAATGACTTCAAAGACAAAAAAAATCGGCCTTGTCGAGACAAAAACATCGATGTATCATACTTTAAAATCCGTTTATAAATGCAGAAGTTATATAGAAAAATGTAAAAGCGCGACCCCTACGTTCGGCATAAAAAAATAAAAAAAAAATTTTTGAAACTACCTTTCAATAATACTTCATATTCGAAGGTGTACGGCGAACTTTTTTTTACTTGTAACCTGGTACGCTCTAATGTACACACCTAATTTCATGATTTTAGCTATAGCCGTTTTATTGGTACCAGTTTCAATCCTTTTTCCATTTTGACCCTAAAAGTACGAATTTAGCCTACGTAGACAGACGAGTGCAAATACTGAATATCACGATTCTAGCTACAACCGTTTGATTGTAGCCAAATTTAATTCCATTTAGATCCTGATGCTACGAAAACCGAAGATCTCTTTATTATTCGAGTCATCACAGTGAGAGAAGTGTACACACTGAATTTCAGTATTATAGCTGCAACCGTTTGGTTGGTACCATTTTTATACCCATTCGGCCCATTTTCCGCATAAAAGTACAATTTTCGACAAAATCCTTTTTATTTAGCATCTTCCGGCTAAAAGTACAAAATTTTGAAAAATCATTTTTATTTCGCACGTTCACAATCAGACGAATGTACACACTGAAATTCATGATTTCAACTTCAGCGGTTTGGTATGTACCATTTTTATCCCTCTAGCTGTTATCGTATCATCGGTACCATTTTTATCCCTTTTTGTCCCATTTCGAACGCTAAAACGTGTATTTACTTTTTGGTGTTTTTACGCTACAAGACAACAAATTTCAAGTGCATATAAAGCAGAAATTAAAAAAAGATTGCTTAAATATTCTAAATATTAGGGAGTACTTTCAGTCCTTGTTAGGGGAAATTTTTTTTCGCTCTGAGCCAATTTCGCCCACTTTCAATCCCAACCGATCTGCAACCATAAACACATTTAGGGAAATTTTGAACTTCCTAGCTCATTTCATTCGACCGCTATCGTGCTTTCAACAGACAGACAGACATGGCTAGATCGTCTTAGAATTTAACCACGACCCAGAATATATATACTTTTTGGATTCTCCGATGAATATTTTAAGGTGTTACAAACGGAATTACAAAGTGAATATACATACCCCCTTAGGTGGAGGTTATAAAAACTCTCCCAATAACTTCCAATATTTAGAGTAATTAGGCAAATTTGTAACTAATAAAAATTGTTGTGAAGATTTCTGCCTCATATTCAGTTCAAATTTGCTACATAGAGTCCTCTTGTAGGGCATAAAAATTGTACTAATTAAATGAAAAAATTGTAATTATAAAAAATGGTGAAATCATGAAATTCGTTGTGTTCATTTGAAAATTTTTACTTTTAGAGGGATATGGGGCAAAATGGGATACAAACTAAAGATAGAATAATAAAATTCGATATATTCATCGGCTCTGATTACTTAAATGCGCCAAATAAAGAGATTGTTCGTACTTTTAGGGTGAAAATGGGGGAATTGATACCGACCAAATGGCTGCAACTAGAATCATAAAACTCGGTGTGCATATTCATCGGATTGCAAAGTCGCGCAGCATAAAATAATTTCTCGAAATTTTTACTTTTAGTGGTAAACGCGTCGAGAAGGGATACAAATTGTACCAACTAAATAGCAACGGCTAGAATAATGGAATTCGATATGTTCGACAGCTCAGACTACTTAGAACCCAGAAATAAAAAAATAAAATGGCTTCAGCTAGAATCCTGAAATTCGGTGTGCACTAGAGCGTACCAGGTTACAAGTAAAAAAAAAGTTCGCCGTACACCTTCGAATATGAAGTATTATTGAAAGGTAGTTTAAAAAAAAATTTTTTTATTTTTTTTTATGCCGAACGTAGGGGTCGCGCTTTTACATTTTTCTATATAACTTTTGCATTTATAAACGGATTTTAAAGTGTGATACATCGATGTTTTTGTCTCGACGAGGCCGATTTTTTTGTCTTTGAAGTCATTGAGCTCAAGCATGATTCATGATTTTATGCGAGCTTTAATTTTCTGATATTAGAGTGGTACATTAGGGTAGTAGCAACTGAGAAATGATGGGTAAGTACCAGAAGGGGGTGCTTGAGCTCAATGACTTCAAAGACAAAAAAATCGGCCTCGTGGAGACAAAAACATCGATGTATCACACTTTAAAATCCGTTTATAAATGCAGAAGTTATATAGAAAAATGTAAAAGCGCGACCCCTACGTTCGGCATAAAAAAATAAAAAATTGTTTTTTGAAACTACCTTTCAATAATACTTCATATTCGAAGGTGTACGGCGAACTTTTTTTTTAGGTACGCCCTAGTCTGCACGCCTCTCTGATTCCATAGACTCGCAACATTTTTAATAAATCTGTACTTCTGGAGGGATGCGTACTTAAAGTGGATCAAATGGAACAAATCAAATTGCTGCAGCTAGGTTCGGTGCATAAGCCGCCCTGCAGAGGAGTATTTCGGAATTTTCCGAGACAGGTCAAGAGGGAAATTTTTCCCTAACAAGGACCTTTAATAACACTATAGGGTGGACTTGTAAAAATGTTATCATATACCAAATTTTAGCTAATTCCGACTATCCGTTTGGAAGTTTCATTGGTTTTTATGTTGAATAGAAATATGGAACATTTGTGTGGGAGCTACTAGAAGGGGCGTGGCAATTTCGCCCATCTTCGAACTTAAACTAAGTTTGGGAAAAATATTATCATGTGCAAAGTTTGAATTGATTCCTTAACTCCCTTCGAGAGTTATCGTGTACACCGTCCAGACGGACGGACGGACATGGCTCAAACATCTTAAAATGTTGTGAAACGGATTTGGTCCAAACATACTTAGGGTCTTAAGCCACTCCTTCAATGTCCCAAATGATATATACCCTCCTACACATAACAAAAACAAGTAAGGAAAGGCTAAAGTCGGGCGGGGCCGACTCTGTGATACACTCCACTTTCTATCCGCATACAATTCAATTCGGTGAAAAAGAGAAAACGGGAAGGTTTTTTGTATCCTGTAAATGTATGTGTTTGACAAAAAATGTTAAATCTGAAAGGACATTTGTATGATGATATATTGAAACCTGGAACGAAATAGGTGAAATATAAAATGTATAGGTTGGCCAAAATCAGTTAAACTTTTGGGAGCAACATTTGTATTTGGGCTATATTTAAATCTGAACCGCTCTTACCCACTTTCACCATAGTTTTGTATAGTTGGATAAGATGTTAAGCCAATTTTAAAGAAAATCGGGTACAATATGTGGTTTCTATAGCGCAAAAGTCAAATCGGGACGACATTTGTATGGGGGCTATATCTAAATCTGAACCGATCTTACCCAATTTCTGCATAGGTGTTTCTAGTTGGATTATAAGATGTTGTCCCAAATTTAAAGAAAATCGGGTACAATATGTGGTTTCTGGAGCGGAAAATGTCAAATTGGGAGCGACATTTGTATGGGGGCTATATCTAAATCTGAACCGATCATACCCAATTTCAGTATAGGTGTTTCTAGTAAGATTATAAGATCTTGTGCCAAATTTAAAGAAAATCGAGTACAATATGTGGCATTTAAAGCGGAAAAAGTCAAATCGGGAGCGACATTTGTATGGGGGCTATATCTAAATCTGAACCGATTTGACCAATTTTCACCATAGATGTTCCTAGTTTAAATGTAAGATGTTTTGCCAAATCTGAAGACAATCTGATACAATATGTGGTTTCTAGAGCGGAAAAAGTCAAATTGGGAGCGAAATTTGTATGGGAGCTATATATAAATCTGAACCGATCTGACACATTTTTACCACAGGTGTTTCTAGTTGATGTTCTGCCAATTTTAAAGAAAATCTGTTGTAATATGTGGTATCTAGAGTGAAAAGAGTCAAATCGGGAGTGATATTCGTCTGGGGGCTATATCTAAATCTGAACCGATTTTCTTCAAATTAAATAGCGTTCGTCCTTGTCTCGAAAAACTTCATTGTGCAAAGTTTCATTTAGTTATATCTACAATTGCGACCTGTATCGTGATTACAGGAATAGATGGACAGACGGACGGACGGACGGACATTGCTAAATCGACTCAAAAAGTGATTCTAAGTCGATCGGTATAATTAACAATGGGTCTATCTCGTTTCCTTTTGGGTGTTACAAACAAATGCACAAAGACATAATACTCTCGTGGAGCGTATAAAAACTAATAATTAAAAAATTAATATATAAGTTTTTTTATTGATTTTATGAATACAAAATACAATATCAAGCAGACAAAAAAAATATTTTATTGTAGCATAGTGTAATTTGAATACAAATTATCATAACTTTCGTCATATATTTCTGCCCTTATATGTAAATTTGAAAACCTCTAATATTCCGGTAATACAGTGGAATGCGCTCCATGGTGAAGGCTATATAAGGTGCGGCCCTATTGAATTCAAATCCCTTCTGACTAGTTTTTATACACTCCACGAGAGTATTATGTCTTTGTGCATTTGTTTGTAACACCCAAAAGGAAACGAGATAAACCCATTGTTAATTATACCGATCGTCTTAGAATCACTTTCTGAGTCGATTTAGCAATGTCCGTCCGTCTGTCTGTCTGTCTATCTGTCTGTCTGTCTGTCTGTCTGTCCGTCCATCTATTCTTGTAATCACGATACAGGTCGCAATTGTAGACAGAACCAAATGAAACTTTGCACAACGATGTTTTTAGGGATAAGGACGAACGCTATTTAATTTGAAGAAAATCGGTTCAGATTTAGATATAGCCCCCATACGAATTTCACTCCCGATTTGACTCTTTTCACTCTAGATACCACATATTACAACAGATTTTCTTTAAAATTGGCAAAACATCTTATATTGTAACTAGAAACACCTGTGGTAAAAAAGTGTTAGATCGGTTCAGATTTATATATAGCTCCCATACAAATTTCTCTCCCGATTTGACTTTTTCCGCTCTAGAAACCACATATTGTATCAGATTGTCTTCAGATTTGGTAAAACATCGTATATTTCCACTAGAAACACCCATGGTGAATATCGGTCAGATCGGTTCAGATTTATATATAGCTCCCATACAAATTTCGCTCCCGATTTGACTTTTTCCGCTCTAGAAACCACATATTGTATCAGATTGTCTTCAGATTTGGCAAAACATCTTATATTTAAACTAAGAACATCTATGGTGAAAATAGGTCAAATCGGTTCAGATTTAGATATAGCCCCCATACAAATGTCGGTCAAGATTTGACATTTTCCTCTGTAGAAACCACATCTTGTACTCGATTTTCTTTAAATTTGGCACAACATCTTATAATCTTACTAGAAACACCTATGCAGAAATTGAGTAAGATCGGTTCAGATTTAGATATAGCCCCCATATAAATGTCGCTCCCGATTTGACTTTTTCCGCTTTAAATATCACATATCCTAACCGATTTTCTTTAAATTTGGGACAACATCTTATAATCAAACTAGAAACACTATGCAGAAATTGGGTAAGATCGGTTCAGATTTAGATATAGCCCCCATACAAATTTCGCTCCCGATTTGACTTTTGCTGCTTTAAAAGCCACATATTGTGCTCGATTTTCTTTGAATTTCGCACAACATCTTATAATCTAACTAAACAAAACTATGGTGAAAGTGGGTAAGATCGGTTCAGATTTAAATTCAAATGTTGCTCCCATAAGTTTAACCGATTTTGGCCAAACTATACATTTTATATTTCACCTATTTCGATCCAGGTTTCAATATATCCTCATACAAATGTCCTTTCTGATATAAAATTTTTTTGTCAAACACATACATTTACAGGATACAAAAAACCTTCCCGTTTTCACCGAATTGAATTGTATTCGGATTGAAAGTGGAGTGTATCATAGAGTCGGCCCCGCCCGACTTTAGCCTTTCCTTACTGGTTATTATTATTTTAAAGTATTTTTATAAAAATAGATTTTAATTAGTTAATGATTTTTATAAATATGTGGGATTTCCTCTTCCAGAATCTCAAAAATCAAGGGAAATATATATGTTTTATATTATGTTGTTAGATTATGTTGTTAGATTATGATGATGTTATACTCTTGTCCTGGCTGTGGTTGAAATGGGGCAAAAACATTCATTCTACGACTTTAAAAAAATCCACAATGATGATTTGTGAGCTAACTGAAAGAGAAGAATGAACAGTTGTTGGAAGATATTCTGAATGAAATTTCAAGTGTTTAAAGCAGTAACGATTGAAACCGAATCCCTTTCAATTTGACCACTTATGGTTGTTCTAGTCATAGGGTTCATGTGTCCCTTCCCAACCACTGGGTTTAACGTACTCTACCCTCATAATAGAGTTGTGCCCCTTTTTCAAACGAAAGGACGCCAGTTTTTTGTGTTTGAGTTTTTCCACAATAGTTTCTTTTTAGTTTTGGATTTGGAATGGTGATTTTCATTGTATGAACTGTTGAAGCTATATACGTATGGACGGATATACATATTAATTATAGAAAACTCTCTGCCAAATGTTTACAGGATGTCTACCCTTCATTTGAGCCATTTTCGCCCCTCATTAAATATGAAGCGCGAAATTCCCCTCACAGTACCTTTTTGCGATGGCATTCATGTGAACAGGCAGGCACTTCGTATGTATTGTGATATTTACTCTGGAAAGGAGTTTATCCTCAACTCGCGTACCTTGTTGAATATCCACATTTTGTTAATGACGGTTTCAATGTGTTGTTGTTGTTGTTTTTCGTTCGTTCGTTCCTTCAAACAAATGACGCTTGATTATGAGCTAATTACTGGAGAGGGAGAAGGTCTCATAAATAAATAGAAAAATCAGAACAGAACAGAGTCAAAGCTGTTGTGGTTCGTGAAAGTAGAGAAAGTTGAAATTGGATCTCAAGGATTTCCCGCACTAACATCGTATTAATATGGAATGAGTTTTCGCCGAATGATGCGATACATGAACTGTGGGATATGGCTTAAGCAAAAACAGACCTGGAGGGTCATTTTGTTGGGCGCTCTTGGGAGAGGTAGAGCTAACGTATGCGGTTAGAATTTCTCAAATTAAAAAAATTGACGTGTCAAATAATGGTACACTGAAAGAAATTTTAAATTAAGTAATTAGAAAGTACATATGGTATCCATTGCAAGATGGTCCTCGTTTTGCTCTGATTTCAACGCTTATCAATGGCTACAAGGTCTCCAAGTATTGTGCAGAAGGACATGTTCGTCCGATTCCAATTTTCTATTTTGCTGGGGCAAGTTTGGCATCAGCTGCAAAACTGATTGTCTTAAAAATGCATTGCTGCTGGCATAATTACTATATTTTAAAGCGTTAATTCCACATGGATTGAAAAACTTTAGGAAAATTTACAGAATTTTTTTAAGTAAAATTGCTTACAACTTTTTGGTTTTCAAAAAATTTTCTTCCACACACACATTTTGGCTCTTTTTTAATGATATTTTCCTATTATGTAATTTCCTGTAAGTCGAATAAAGCTACATTTCACCATTTTCAAAAAATATAAAATTATAGGCACTGGGGTGGATCGAAAAGAAGTAATGTAAAACAAGTAAGGAAACGTCAGTTGCCTAAACCGACTTATAAAGGGTGGTTAAATTTTAAGGGCCGATGTTTATTTTTAATAAAACTCAAATTATTGTCATTTATTTTTATAATGATAATATTGGTATGGTTCAATTATGTATGGAACAAAATATCGGCCAAATGGCCGCCGCGAACTCAGCGGCACACCTCCATCCGATGGTCCAATTTTTCGATGACGCTGAGGCATAATTGAGTTTCTATGCCGTTAATGTGCCGAAAATTGTTTCATTCTTAAGTTGCTGGCTTATCGACGTTCACCTTTTCCTTCAAATAACCCCAAAGAAAGAAGTTCAACGGTGTCAAATCACATGATCTTGGCGGCCAATTGACATCGCCACCACGTGCGATAACACGGCCATTGAATTTGTCGCGCAAAAGAGCCGTTGTTGGTTCGTTAGCTGTGTGGCAAGTGGCACCGTCCTGTTGAAACTGCAAATCGTCCACATCCATGTCTTCCAATTCGGGCCATAAAAAGATCGTTATCATCTCACGATAGCGATCACCATTCACAGTAACTGCCTGATCGGCCTCATTTTGGATGATGTCGCCAGCCCATAAGCACCAGCACCAAACAGTCACTCTTTGGTTTTGGTTTTTCGACAATCATTCTTCGACATTCGCCCAAATGCGGCATTTCTGCTTATTGACGAATCCATTGAGGTGAAAATGTGCCTTATCAAATTGACAGAAAAATTCACGAAGTTCACGATATGCATTTTGATTTGTACGCCCATTTTCATAATAAGCCTGAATAACTTTAACGCGTTGCTCGATTGTGTATCTTTCCATGGTTCAAATTGAGTTAGTCTGAAATTGAAAAATGTCAAATGAAATGCAGAAAAAAAACTTGTCGTTTAGGTGTGGTTCACATTCAACATCGGCCCTTACAATTTAACCACCCTTTATATACCCTCACTCACTGAGAAAATGTGTAAAGAAGGACTTAAAGTTTGCTTAGTGCTGGAGTATGTTTGTCCGAGGTACTAAAAGTGTGTGCCAATTGGACCAAGCTTCCACGTGTGTTAATAATTGTAAAAACATTATTAAATATGAAGTCATAATGGATTTCAGGCACCGGTAATGGAGTTATAAAGCATTTAATTTTACCTAGGAGATAGACAATTGTGTGGGTGGTAGAAAGAAGGAGGGTGTAGCTGAAGCGTAAATATTTTTTAGGTTTAAAGTGATTATAAAAACATTTTCAACTATCAAATTGGTTTTTTGTAACCAAGGTTTATGTCACTTTGTGTGGGAGGTACCAGAAGGGGTGTGGCAATATCGTCCATATTCCATGTGAATGAAACCTCTACAAAAGCATTGCCAAATATCAAATTTCACAGTATTTCGATCATCTGTATAGAAGTTTAATAGTTTAGGGTGATTTGTGTGGGTGGAAGGGGCGTGCCAAAACCCGCCATATTTAAAACAATTAAAGTGATTATAAAAACATTATCAAATACCAAAATATAGCTGATTCCAAATATCCGTGTGGAGTTACATTAGTTTTTATTTAAAATAGAAATATGGGTCATTTGTGTGGGAGGTACCTGAAGAGGTGTAACAATTTCGCCCACCATCGAAATTAAACTAAGTTTGAGAAAATATCACCATGTGCAAAGTTTTAATTGATTGGTACTATTTGTATCCCCTTTTTCCATTTCAAACCCAAAAAGTACGAATTTTGAAACTTTTCGTCTATTGTCCGTGTCTACGCAGTCAGAGGAATGTATGCCCCGAATTTCATGACTCTAGCTGCGGTCATTTGATTGGTACTATTTTTATCCCCTTTTTCATTTTAACCTCAAAAAGTACGAATTTCGAAAAATCTTTTATTTTAAGTGTCTACGCAATCAGAGGAATGTATACACCGAATTCCATTATTCTAGGTTCAGCCGTTTGGTTGGTACCATTTTTATCCCTCCGTACCCATTGTATCCCTTGAAAGTACGAATTTGGAAAAAAACCTTTTATTTTTCATGTCTACGTAGTCAAAGCAATGTATACTCCGAATTTCATGACTCTAGCTGCGGTCATTTGGTTGGTACTATTTTTATCCCTTTTTTCTATTTTGACCCCAAAAAGTACGAATTTCGAAAAATCAGTTTATTTTCCGTGTCTACACAGTCAGAGGAATGTATACTCCGAATTTCATGACTCTAGCTGCGGTCATTTGATTGGTACTATTGTTGTCCCCTTTTTTCATTTTAACCCGAAAAAGTACGAATTTTGAAAAATCCGTGTATTTTACTTGTCTATGAAATCAGAGGAATGTATACACCGAATTTCAGTATTATATGTACAGTCGTTTGGTTGGTACCATTTGTATCCCTCTATTCCCATTTTACCCCTTAAAAGTACGAATTTTGAAAAAATACTTTTATATTATGTTCTACTCAATTATAGGAATGTACACACCGAATTTCGTGTTTCTAGCTGTTGTCGTTTAATATGTATCCCTTTTTTGGCCCATTTCACTTTATGGTGAGAATTTTATCACGATCAAGAATATATATACTTTATAGGGTCTCAGGTCGATATTTCAACACACAAACGGAATGACAAAGTTAGTATACCCCCATCCTAGAGGTGGAGGGTATAAAAATGAACATTAATATTAAATTTAAAATGAAAGCATAAGAAAGTTTTAATATTACTTTGTTGAATACAAAGTTTAAAAATAATATAAAATATTACATTTTGGCCTATATCAAATAAAAAATGTAAAAACCCGGTTTGTGACATTCCTCGAAGTAACGATTTTATAACGAAAATATATTTCATCCATAAATTAGCGATGTTTTGATATCTACAATAAATTTCAATTTTTATAATGTCTTTGTGCATTTTGTAATACACAAAAGGAAACGATCTAGACCCATCGTTTATTATACCGATCGACTTAGAATCACTATTTGATTCGATTTAGCAATGTCCGTGCGTCCGTCCATCTACTCTTGTGATCAAAGTACAGGTCGCAATTGAAGTCAGAACCAAATGAAACTTTGCTGAGCGAAGTTCTTCGGGATAAGGACGAACGCAGTTTAATTTGAAGAAAATCGGTTCAGATTAAGATATAGACCTCATGCGAATTTTACTCCCGATTTGACTCTTTTCACTCTGAAAACCACATATTTTAACAGATCGACTTCAAAATTGGCCAAATATTTTATATTTCAACTAGAAAGAACAATGGTGAAAATGGGTCAGATCGGTTCAGATTTAGATATATAGCTCCAATACAAATTTCGATCCCGGCAAACAAAAAAAAATTGCATAACACCTTATTCTTTAACTAGAAGAGCTTATGGTGAAAGTGAGTCACTTTATTTCATGTTTGTATATAGTTCCGATACAATTATTCTTCTCGTCATCAGAATGAGGATTTTGTTAAAAATCCTATGTAAAAGAATTTAAAAAATCATGCTTTTTTATTTTTGTTTAAGTACCGTTTGTCTGCCACCATAAAACCCATTAACAATAGGAAACGAAAAATATTGTTTTATTTTCTATAAGGAGGCCAGTTCGAAGTATATCTATCGAAATAGATTTTTTCTCTAGACTATAAATTATAAAAGTCGGATACTGATTTCATAATTTTATGTTTTGACATTTCCTAGCTCTACTTCTGTCCATATTCGTGGAAATTTAAATGACTATAACTTTGTTTTTTCATAAAACACGTGTAAAATATTATTTAAACAAGATATTTCCTGAAATTTCCAGAAAAGTCGGAAATTTCCTTTAGAAATCATGTCTCACAGGAAACAAATTTTCCTCTAGAAAATATGTCTCAAAGTAAACACATTTTTCTGTAGAAAATATGTGACATAGGAGACACATATTCCTCTAGAGAATATGTCTCAACGAAGACATTTTTTCTATAGAAAATATGTCTCAAAGAAGACACTTTTTTCTATAGAAAATATGTCTCAAAGGAGATACATTTTCCTCTAGGAAACAGAGGAATGTATACACCGAATTCCATTATTCTAGGTTCAGCCGTTTGGTTGGTACCATTTTTATCCCTCCGTACCCATTGTATCCCTTGAAAGTACGAATTTGGAAAAAAACCTTTTATTTTTCATGTCTACGTAGTCAAAGCAATGTATACTCCGAATTTCATGACTCTAGCTGCGGTCATTTGGTTGGTACTATTTTTATCCCTTTTTTCTATTTTGACCCCAAAAAGTACGAATTTCGAAAAATCAGTTTATTTTCCGTGTCTACACAGTCAGAGGAATGTATACTCCGAATTTCATGACTCTAGCTGCGGTCATTTGATTGGTACTATTGTTGTCCCCTTTTTTCATTTTAACCCGAAAAAGTACGAATTTTGAAAAATCCGTGTATTTTACTTGTCTATGAAATCAGAGGAATGTATACACCGAATTTCAGTATTATATGTACAGTCGTTTGGTTGGTACCATTTGTATCCCTCTATTCCCATTTTACCCCTTAAAAGTACGAATTTTGAAAAAATACTTTTATATTATGTTCTACTCAATTATAGGAATGTACACACCGAATTTCGTGTTTCTAGCTGTTGTCGTTTAATATGTATCCCTTTTTTGGCCCATTTCACTTTATGGTGAGAATTTTATCACGATCAAGAATATATATACTTTATAGGGTCTCAGGTCGATATTTCAACACACAAACGGAATGACAAAGTTAGTATACCCCCATCCTAGAGGTGGAGGGTATAAAAATGAACATTAATATTAAATTTAAAATGAAAGCATAAGAAAGTTTTAATATTACTTTGTTGAATACAAAGTTTAAAAATAATATAAAATATTACATTTTGGCCTATATCAAATAAAAAATGTAAAAACCCGGTTTGTGACATTCCTCGAAGTAACGATTTTATAACGAAAATATATTTCATCCATAAATTAGCGATGTTTTGATATCTACAATAAATTTCAATTTTTATAATGTCTTTGTGCATTTTGTAATACACAAAAGGAAACGATCTAGACCCATCGTTTATTATACCGATCGACTTAGAATCACTTTTTGATTCGATTTAGCAATGTCCGTGCGTCCGTCCATCTACTCTTGTGATCAAAGTACAGGTCGCAATTGAAGTCAGAACCAAATGAAACTTTGCTGAGCGAAGTTCTTCGGGATAAGGACGAACGCAGTTTAATTTGAAGAAAATCGGTTCAGATTAAGATATAGACCTCATGCGAATTTTACTCCCGATTTGACTCTTTTCACTCTGAAAACCACATATTTTAACAGATCGACTTCAAAATTGGCCAAATATTTTATATTTCAACTAGAAAGAACAATGGTGAAAATGGGTCAGATCGGTTCAGATTTAGATATATAGCTCCAATACAAATTTCGATCCCGGCAAACAAAAAAAAATTGCATAACACCTTATTCTTTAACTAGAAGAGCTTATGGTGAAAGTGAGTCACTTTATTTCATGTTTGTATATAGTTCCGATACAATTATTCTTCTCGTCATCAGAATGAGGATTTTGTTAAAAATCCTATGTAAAAGAATTTAAAAAATCATGCTTTTTTATTTTTGTTTAAGTACCGTTTGTCTGCCACCATAAAACCCATTAACAATAGGAAACGAAAAATATTGTTTTATTTTCTATAAGGAGGCCAGTTCGAAGTATATCTATCGAAATAGATTTTTTCTCTAGACTATAAATTATAAAAGTCGGATACTGATTTCATAATTTTATGTTTTGACATTTCCTAGCTCTACTTCTGTCCATATTCGTGGAAATTTAAATGACTATAACTTTGTTTTTTCATAAAACACGTGTAAAATATTATTTAAACAAGAT
The DNA here is from genome assembly GCA_947397865.1 of Polietes domitor. Taxonomy (NCBI): domain Eukaryota; kingdom Metazoa; phylum Arthropoda; class Insecta; order Diptera; family Muscidae; genus Polietes; species Polietes domitor. The sequence continues at coordinate 97,918,949 of OX377620.1, forward strand.
ATTTCCTGAAATTTCCAGAAAAGTCGGAAATTTCCTTTAGAAATCATGTCTCACAGGAAACAAATTTTCCTCTAGAAAATATGTCTCAAAGTAAACACATTTTTCTGTAGAAAATATGTGACATAGGAGACACATATTCCTCTAGAGAATATGTCTCAACGAAGACATTTTTTCTATAGAAAATATGTCTCAAAGAAGACACTTTTTTCTATAGAAAATATGTCTCAAAGGAGATACATTTTCCTCTAGGAAACAGATTTTCCTAAATGAATTTTATGTTTTGACTTATTTCTTGCATTTAGGTTGAGTTATGATGTGTTCATAATTTTGTAGAGCATTTTGACCCGCTAAACTCCTGTTGGTGTTTTGCACAAAAGGGAATATATCTCTATATTGAGGAGCTAGACGATAAATATGTTAAACAAAAATTTTTGTTTTAACTACATGTTTTTTGTTTTAACTATATTTGCTGAACACATCCTATACTTACAATGTTAGGATCACAAGGTATCCTATCATCCTAAGAATGTACCAAAAGGGGGAATTTTTTGTGTTTCACAGTGTTATTGTAATACAACATTTTTGTATAATCCATGACCCTGTCATTTCAAATATAGGTTATAATGTTACATGCCTGTAAGAATATTTGTAAATCTATTAAAAAGCCGTTTAGCAGTGTAATATACCTTTTTCATATCCCCCACAGTGTGAAATATTCCTAATTTGTTCTCAAATGACCTCAATATTCCCCCCATTGTGCGGTGAAAATGGAAAACTCCTCTACAAGGGGTTACATTTTTAATTTTGATCACCCCAGTTGTTAACAGTGAAACTCGATACCAAGGAGTGAGTACTCAGTGCAAAAGTATGTATTTCCACAATTACCAGTCTCTATGTTCTGTGGCACCCATTTCTCTCCTGCACCAGTAACAATCAACAACATGGCCGGGATGGCAGCATGGCGGGATGACTGACTGGCTGGCTGGCTTTGTTAGCCCAAAAAATATGCTAAGGGGGGAGATTGTGTTAACAAGGAATAGTGGTTCATTGTTTTGTCGGTTACAAGGATAATGGCTGCGAGCAAAGGAGGAGATTGGGCTTGGTAGGGCGCAGAGAGCGCGGTAGGAAAGCGGAAAAGGAAAGCATGAAATGCATTGAAAGGCTTGTGCTCGCTGGCAGTGGGTTTATTGTATTGTATTCATTACACACAAAATCTACTTCCCTCCTTTAATGGGAGCAGCAGCAGGCAGAGATGCAGCCAGCCTGGCATTGTTCACATGCACCCAAATGAATGCAGAAACTCGGCGGCTTTCCCTCGTTTTATTCTTTCCAAGCGATTTCGTTTCGAATTCACTACGAAATTCAACATGAGAACGCGTGCAGGGTGGGGGGTTTCATTAAAGCGTTTATTCCCTGGGAATTTTGTGGTTAATTGTTTTCGGCTTCAAGCTGCTGCTGCCGCTGTTGCTGTTGTTAATGGTACAACTTATCTCCGAAAAGGGAGTCCGACATACGATTGTTGTCGATTGAGTATCGAGTTAATTAATTACAATTTCAAATTAGTTACGGATCAATATTTAACCTAGAATGAAAATGGTGTGGACGACGAACTGGTCGGGGCTGACTGGAGGTGTTCCAAGCGTTCATTGTTAATGATTTGTTACACTGTCCATTCGCATACGCGCGTTTGAGTGTGTGTTTGTCCATCTATTTGTCTTGTTCTGCCGTTGAAAAGTCTCTGGACGTGATCATAGGAATCTTTCAAGACCACACCACCTCAACAATTAATCAATCAATCTATCTATCGGTTAATCAGTCAATATCAAAGTTGTTTGGCCGCGTTGCCATTCATTATGGCATTGTGGCATAAGTGGTAATTACCGGTCTTATTGTTCTGAATGTTTGTCTTTGTTTTTCTTGGGATAAACGATTTTGAGATAGAATTTATTATTTTTGGATAAATATTGAAAATATTCTGGAGTTTGTTGATGATTGAAAGGATACGGCTATGATTTAAGGCAAACGATTTAAACATTATGAGTAGAAAAGAGAAAAATAGGAACAAAGAGGACTATCTTGTAAACGAAAGGAGCTAGGAGGTCTAACATTTCAGAGAATACGTCTAATACTTGTAGATCGGTTGGGATTGGAAATGGGCGAAACCGTATTTACTTGATATTTAGTAGGTTTAATCCACTCATCTCGTGAACGCGCACCATAAAGTGATTCATAAATTTTAAATAGTACAAAAAAGGGGCAAACATTTTATCCAAAATTGTATCATACTGCACATTTTTTAAATGGTCTATTAAAAGGAAATTATAAAAATAAAAATTCATCATATATATATATTCTGAGTAATGGTAAAATTCTGAGATGATCTAGACACATGTCCGTTGAAAGCACGCTAGCTTCCGAACGAAATAAGCTACGTGGTCAAATTTCGCACGTATGTATCTAATAGTTTCAGACGGAAAAAAGTTTCCCTTACAATGACTGTAAATACCTCCTAATAATATTGAGTGCGACCTCGGTTAAGGCAACCCTCGATTATCGCAACACTTCAAAATTCAATTTTTTCTGTTGTAATCTGGGTAACAATAACAATCAATATCATTTTAATAGAAATGCTGAAGTCGAGTCTTATAAATCTAAGACGATCCAGACGCTGTTTTAATTTTTAAAATCTTTAATTAAATATTTGCTTAAATCATTTTGGAATCGTTTATCATATACTCTTATTTTACTTTAGCTTAATGTATACATTTGCATCTTATTTTCATTTGTACATGTCTGAATATATTTCTGGTAGAAATCTGAACCTTTAACCTGTATAACTTCTTTGATGCGGTTATTGCAACTACCCCATTTCCTATTAGTTGTGGTAGTCGAGGTCGCACTGTAACAGTTTCTGATGTATTTTTGAATTTCTAAACTCGAAAACGATATTAATTTAATTTATGGATCTATTTTATACCCTCACTCTACAGAGTAGGATGGTAGGAGTGACTTAAGACCCTAAGTATGTTTGGACCAAATCCTTTTCATGACTTTTTAAGCTGTCCGTTCGTCCGTCTGTCTGCCTGGCTGGATGGTGTACACGATAACTCTCGAAAGGAGTTAAGGAATCAATTCAAACTTTGCACATGATAATATTTTTCCCAAACTTAGTTTAAGTTCGTAGATGGACGAAATGGCCACGCTCGGAATCAGCTATATTTTGGTATACGATAAAGTTTTTATAATCATTTTAAGCCTAAATAATATGGAAGAGTTTGCCACGCCCCTTCTAGTAACTCCCACACAAATCACCTAACCTGCGTAAAATTAAAGCTGTAAAATTAACTTATATATGGAGAATCGGTATACTAGGAAATTTGGCGTTCGACAATGTTTTTATAGACATTGCATTCACCTAAAATATGGACGATTTTGCCACACGCCTTCCTGTGCATCCCACACAAATTGCATGCTTGACAGCTTTGTTCAAAATAAAACTGATATATGTAAATTCCATACGGATAGTCGAAAACAGTTGCAATTTAATATTTGAACATGTTGTTATAATCACTTTAAGCCTATAAAATATTTATGATTTTGCCTCGCCCATTCTGGTACATCCCACACAATTGCCCCCTAGGTAAATTTAAATTTTTTACAACTTCCATATAGGAGCCTGGAATCCACTAAGACTTGATATTTGATCACTTTTTTACAACTGTTTATATAAATATGGAAGCTGGGACCATGTGCCACGAACTTTCTACTATCTTCTACATAAATTATCCGACCCTAAGTAATATTTAAGTCCTTATATCTTGCATGCGTATGCTATCTGAGAGTGAGGCTGACGCTTATTACATGTTTGATTAAGAAATTGAGTTTGAAAAGGGAATTAATAAAAAGGAATGTTATGTCTATTGTTATACATTTCATTTTATCATTCCGTTTGTAACCTCTTGAAATATTTTTCTTAGAGTCCATAGAGTATATATCGGGTGATTCATCGTGAGGTTTGATTATCAATAGGCTTTTATTGACAGAACACGCATGACTCATATCAAACTGCTTTGGCAGCTTTGTTCAGTATCGTTGTGCAAGTCATCGTGGAAAGACTCACACCACAACAACGTCTCTAAATTGTTCAGATGTATTACGAAAAACAGCGTTCTGTGAGAAGGAAGACCTTGGCGAATCGATTCGTCGTCGTGGTTACAATTTTCCATATACTATGTGTCTAATAGTTCCAGATCGGCTAAAATTGAAAATGGGCGAAATCGTTCCAGAGGGAAAAAAGTTTCCTTTACAAAGACTGAAAATACCTCTTCCTAACGAAATTTGGAAATATAAGTCCGATATCACCCTATTATATGTCCAATTAAAGGTAAATATGATGGCTACTAATGTTGCGAATTTCACTTTCACATAGACACGGGGGATTAGGAATAGACTCCAAAAAACGAGAAAAAATATATTTTTTTATTTCAATTTTTTACTGGCACCAAAACATAAAACATATAAGATGGGCGTGGCCGATTTTGATAAAACTTCACATTTTTCTTCACTCTCACATTTGCGTTCAGAAGATGTTCGGTGACAAGTTTCATCACTCTACGAACACTCCTTATAGTTTTTGCACTCAAATGTATCCGCCATGAGGTTTATAAAAAAAGTTGGCGATTTTCTTGGCTAATTATAGGATAATTTTTAATTTGTCCTCTGATTTGAATATGATATTGGCATTATTTTGTGCAGAAATATAATAAAGTTTGTATGCATCGTTCATTTCAAGTCAAACCGTACACTTTTTGCATTACCATTTTCGATATCTTTGGTAGCATAACTCAACTCAATAAAATATTCGATTAATAGAGGACGAAAAAAATAAAAAAAAAACAAGTAAGGAAAGGCTAAAGTCGGGCGGGGCCGACTAAACCCATTGATTACTAAACTCAGGTATTTCATGAGAGCAATTTAATGTAGTTCATATAAATTATAGAGTATACTTTAAATTCATCTTTAGTCAAATTTAATGAGTATGGTAAATAATAAAGTAATTGATCCAATTGACATGATCTGGAAAAATTGATCAACATCGAATGATAAATACAGATTATACAGCGGTAATAGGATGAATCGGACGGACATTTGAAGGCCTATAACAACACTTGAAGCCTGTGCCAAAACATGCGCCTATATATTTCTCATTCACGCTAGGTATTCCTAGTTGAAACATATAATGATCTGCAAAATTTGATGAAGATCCGATTAAGATGTAGTTTCTAGAGCTGCAATAGAATGTGGCCCCACTTGGTCATACCAACGTATGGACATATGGGCATCTCCCAAACAAGTAAGGAAAGGCTAAAGACGGACGGAGCCGACTATATGATACACTCCACTTTCTATCTCATTACAATTCAATTCGGTAAAAAAGTGAAATCGAGGAGGATTTTTGAATCACGTAAACGTATGTGTTTGGCAAAAAATGTTAAATCGGAAAGGACATTTGTATGGGGGTATATTGATACCTGTAACGATGTGACCCGCTTTCACCATGTATGTTTATTGGTGAAATATAATATGCAAATTTTGACCAAAATCGGTTAAATATTCGGGAATGACATTTATATTGGAGCTATATCTAAATCTGTACCGATCTTACCTACTTTCAGCATAATTGTTTCTAGTTAGATTACAAAATGTTGTGCCAATTTTGAAGAAAATCGGGTAAAGTATGTGGATTTTAGAGCGGAAAAAGACAAATCGTGAGCGATATTTGTATGGGGGATATATCTAAATCTGAACCGATTTCCCCCAAATTTAATACCGATCGTCCTTGGCCCAAAAAAGTGACTTCTGCCAAATTTCATGATAATCGGGCAACAATTGCGACCTGTAGAGTGCGAACAAGCTTAGATGGACAGCAGACGGGCAGACACACGGACGGACAGACAGACAGACATCGTCAAATCGATTCAGCTGGTGATTCTAAGCCGATCCGTATACTTAAAGGTGGGTCTAGCTCGATTATTTCTTGGTGTTACAAACATTTGGCGGAAAACTATCTTATAATACCCTAGTCCACGAAGTGGTGTAGGGTATAAAAATCAAGAAAAAATTCCCGGGGTAAGAACATTGTGTTTTTTACTATTAAAAAGACAACCTAAAAAATTAGAAAAATTGGGCGTATTCTCGTCTATTCTATACAAATCCTGTATATTTAAGAGTGGAGAAATGATAACAATTAAAAAATATATTTATTAAATGTCGATCGACTGATCGAAATAACTTTTTTGACCGAATTAAAATAGATTTTTCAAAATGCATTCTATATGCTTTTATTGGGAATTGTTTCTTTTCGCTCCATTCAAAAATACGGGAGGCCTAGATCAACTCAATATTGGTAACTGGTTCATAAAGTAGAATATATATAATTTGTTATTTGTTATGATATTTGTCTTTTAAATCAAGTAATGCCCTGTTGAAAGGGTATTCTGTATCAATAAGAAATAGTTTGAGCTTTTAGGGCCAATATTGGTAATAATAAATACCAACAAAATATGTTTTAATTATTTATATTGAAATTCTGAAAATATTCAATTCAAATATAATATCTTGAATTCTATAAATTTTATTACTTCAAATAAAAGTTTTTTAAACAAAAAAAGTTGCTTAAATTAGGCTAATTCTGACAGTTGATTTGGTACAAAATAGTCTGACAAACAAGGAAACCGGTTAACCTTAAAAAAATCTTGAATTCTACTGCGGTTTATTTGAAAAAATAGGATGATGATATCTTTACACATTCTCTAAAAGAATTTTTTTACGAGAACTATTTGCGTTTTGCACATGTTTTCTTTTAGAATCCCATTTACAATTGCATCAGCAAAAAAATGTAGATGAATAGAATTAAACTGCATATCATGCAATGAACTATTTTTAAACAAGTAAGAAAGGCTAAAGTCGGGCTCTCAGTGTGATCAGAAGGACCGATGTGATCCACATTCACAATAGATCTTTCTAAACAAATAAAATGGTACGCGCAAGCCTGACCAAAATCGGCTGAAATATCTGTCTCCTTGAATGATAAGAAGTCAAATCGAAAGGGACGATGTAATCCATTTTCACAATATATGCTCGTAAGTGAAAAAATCTGACCACAATCGGTTGTAATATGCGTCTTGTAGAGCGGTGATAATCGTATATGTAGGGACATTGTATGGGTACTGTAGCTAATTCTTAACCGATCTTCAATAGCGGCCCTCCTCAAAGTACAAAAATCACATAGCTAAGTTTTGTTGGGACAGACAGATTGTCATGGCTAAATCGATTCAAAGTCGATCGCTTGCTCACAATATACACTGAAAGAAAACACTTCATTTCCCCCATGAAATATTACATTGCATCAATGAAAGTTGTCATTGTTTTTGGGGCAACGTACAGCTTCATCGATACAATGTAAAATGTTGCATTAAATGAAAAATCAATGAATAATATATCATTAGTGTTAGATCAATGTAAAGTGACATTACTGCAATGAAACATTGTCATTATATTAATGAAGCGGGTTACGTTAACATAATGAAAAGTTTAAATAATGTTCGTTAATGATAGTTTTTCATTGTGGTAATAAAGTAGTTTCATTGGTGAGATAACTTTTTTGTTGCTGTAATGATATTGATTAGTTATCAAAAAGTATGTGCGTGAAGATAAATTTGGAATTTAACTAGCGGAGACACAAACCACCTCTTTTAACAGTGGACTGTTAATGGGTTAACAGAACTATGTTAAATATGCACGTACACCTTACAGTATATTTTTTACTGCTTTTGACAATATATATAATCGAAATTTACAAATCATGCACAAAAAGCATAACCCTTGATACATATATTACGAATCTACTCAAAATATTTAGAGAATCTACGTATATGGCAGGTATAGAGCTGAAAACTATTTTTAAAGATGTGTCCGTATGAACAATTCTGCCTCACATATATTTATATCGGAAGAAAGCCCTCAGAATTCTGGTGAACTTTTGGAAAATGTGTTTGCATATTCGGAAAGTACATACCGAGGGCTTTCTTGCGATATATATGACCATAGTGGCAGAATTGCTAGAAATGGCCACTGGACGCACTTCTTCCAAAAAAATCCAAAAATTTTAGAAAAATGGACACACCGAGGGCTTTCTTGCGATATATATGACCATAGTGGCAGAATTGCTAGAAATAGCCACTGGACGCACTTCTTCCAAAAAAATCCAAAAAATTTTAGAAAAATGGATATTTTCAGAATTCTGGTGAACTTTTGGAAAATGTGTTTGCATATTCGGTAAGCACACATCGAGGGCTTTCTTGTGATATATATGACCATATATGTGAGGCATATATATAAATATATATGTTCATACGGCACAGTGGATGTAAATCTTTAAAAATAGTTTTCAGCTCTATACCTGCCATATACGTAGATTCTCTAAATACTTTGAGTAGATTCGTAATATATGTATCAAGGGTTATGCTTTTTGTGCATGATTTGTAAATTTCGATTATATATATTGTCAAAAGCAGTAAAAAATATACTGTAAGGTGTACGTCCATATTTAACATAGTTCTGTTAACCCGTTAACAGTCCACTGTTAAAAGAGGTCGTTTGTGTCTCCACTAGTTAAATTCCGAATTTATCTTCACGCAAATTCAAAAAGTCTGATTCATGACCAAAAAGCATTTATAGAAAAATTTTCCTTATGGCTTATGTAGACTCTCTACATCTAGTTTGCTTTGGTGCAGAAATCAAAATATTGAAACACAAACTGAACCAGAATTATTACTTACAAAAAGACAAAAATATACACACTATAAAATCATGACACAATAATGAAACCAGATCATTCTGGTAATGAAATGTTACATTCGGGTTAAGAAAGAGTTCCATTATTTTTTTTGTGGCGGAAAAACTAAACAAAACTTAATTAAATCTGCTAAACAAGTGTCATAATAGTAAATATAATCCACTAAATTAAAATCCAGTCGAAGATTTTCAAAATATCAATATTTCCTTAGATTTATACAAAAACAGATTTCATTCCATCAATGAAAAGTCTTTCGTTGTATTAATGACTCTTCAAATCATTAAAAATATTGTTAATGAAATATTTCATTACTGTAAAGAAACATTTCATTGCATCCAAGAAACTTTAATTTGCATCAATGTAATTATGTTAATGAAACTGTTTCATTAATGTAATGCAGCCTTTTTCTTTCAGTGTAAATAGTGAAATGGAACTACAACTTTCTATTAAAATATTTGCTAATCTAATTAAAGTGCAATTAAATCACTTGATTCATATTTAAATATATGAAGAAGTTGACATAAATTGGACATAGGACTCTACACATTTTTACTTAAATTTTTTATTCTCATTCTTTTCTTTTTCAACATATGACTGGATTCACACAACTGCTGGAAATTTGCCCTTGATACACAGAATATTTTGTAAGTACAAATAACATCCCAATATCTATTTAATATTTATTTTAATTTCAAATAATTTAAATTTTCTCGTGCTAAGTTAATTTTTCAATTTAACAATACCAGTACTTTCGTGTCTGGTACATTAGGGGGATAGGAATTTCAAAAATGTTTATCACCTTTTACCAAATATTATTGTTCACAATTTTCACCTTTAAACATTCCCTTCGTTAATGTCTCAGACACTTTAACTACCTGTTTGCCCACCTTATAACGTCTGGGAATCAAATCAAGACCAAGTTGCCTCTAAAACTTCCCTCCGTACAAGTAGAAGGACAAATAACACCAACGATATTGGAAATGAGGCGATGTTGCTCAACATATTAGCTGCGACAACAAAATGATACCATAAAGAAAAATATGTGTCTAGACATTTGCTTCAAACCCAAAAGTGAACGCTGGAATATCTGTTCTTGTTCTTGTCATTTCGAGATTTGTGTCCTTCGGCAGTGCCCCCCACCCCACCACATATGTCCCGAATTATTGTGTGTGTGTGGCATAGCGAACAGCGAATGAACTCTGGTGCACAGCTCGCTGGAAAGGGGGTGACCCATCAGTCAGCCGTTCAGCCATTCATACACATTCATTTATGTATTTAAATTTCTGTCTCTCAGTTCATTGTGTGGGCTGACGTGACTGATGTTATTTCTGCTGGCGTAGCCGTCGGCAAGGACAATAAACTCCATAACTGCAGAAATAACCGAAAGCATGGCCAGAGTGAGGTAAAAATAGAGGCATTTGTTCTATTTTAACAGACATTGACCTCCTATGGCTGTGCTCAATAATGAGTTCAACAATGAATTTGTAATCCTAATTCCAAGAAATCGAATGGTTCTTTCAATTTTTATTACATTAAAGGCGAAACGAACATTCTCTTGATGGGAACATTCCACAAGGAAAGAAGTCAATGGAGGATAAGGTAGGTGCCCTTTAAAAGCGTGACATTTTTATTGCGGGAATGATAGGGAATCATTTTGTATTGGTTCTTTTTGGAGATCAAATACATAAAGTCAGACGACCTTTAAATTCCTTATGACACCTAACATTGAATTTTTGAATTTAGTTTCAATTATTTCTATACCTTCAATGTACACAGTAGGAATTTACATAATTTGATACTTGTGTTGTCATTTATTTTGGTTCAAGACCAAAGGTTGTGCTGAAGTCTTCAGTAGAACCCAAAATTAGCAAAAAGGCAAAGTGAGACCTTTATTGTTGCAGCTAAAAGTTGACTGCGCAGTTTCGATGGGCGCTACCCCATCTCGTCAGAACTTTCGCAACAAATGTATGTCTTTGACTTAAATCAGGGTTCATATTAGTACCAGCGGTCACGTACGACAAATGAGAAGCGCTGATAAACAAAATATTCCACCGAACTAAGTCGACACACTAAAAATCTCACTTTGGCAATTCAATGTTATGCATGTGCTCTCATCGCTCGCAACAATGCAAAGGTTGTTGTTGTACGGTATGTCCCGTCTTCACTGTACCTCGTGTGTATTGTTGTTGTTTGTATTAATTGTTGGTCTGTTATGTTGTATGTGTTGTCATTTATTTTGGTTCAAGACCAAAGGTTGTGCTGCAGTCTTCAGCAGAACCCAAAATTAGCAAAAAGGTAAAGTGCAGCTAAAAGTTGAGAACCGCCTTTGAGAACTTTCAAGCCAAATAGAGCATTTGGAGAGGGTTTATAGAACAATCACTTAATGATCGAAAGTATGGCTTCCGTAGGAACTGATCTACGTGGGACCCGATGACGTTGCTTCCACAACAATGGAGTCGATCCATCCACCAGTTTAGTGAGATTATGCTCGTTGCTCTAGATTAGTGACAGACGTCCACTTGGCGTGCGCCACGAACTGCTTCGGCGTGTTACACGTACACTGATCGTGCTGCCGCCAAATATCACGTCATAGAGTAAGAAGACGACAAATTTCAATCAGTTCAGTGTAAAACAACCAATGTCATCCAGCACACCGAGGCGAACAATATATTCTCTCTCCGGCATGCTCTCTTCGTGCCGACCCCGACCCCCCTACTTGACGGTCCCGTGAGAGCGGTCACGTAAACCAGATATCTCCGAGGCCTTTCATAGAGTATGGCTCGGCGCAAATCTCTTCGCTTTTTGCATAGGTAGTGACTTCTTTCGATTTACATCGAACTTCCTCACTATACGTATTGTTGTATAAGACGAGCATAGGTTGACCGCAGAAGTACCACATAGCTCTGCAATTTCCCCCCTTATCATCCCGTTTGTAACACCTTGAAATATCGACTTGAGACCATATGAAGTATATATATATATTCTTGATCGTCATAAAATTCTAAGATGATCTAGCCATGTCCGACCGCCCGTCCGTCTGTTGAAAGCACGCTAACATCTAAACGAAAGGAGCTAGGATGTCCAAATTTTAGTATACATTCATCTGATTGCATAGGGATTTTTCGAAATTCGTACTTTTTGGGGTTAAAATGGGAAAAAGGGAAAAAAGATAAAAATTATACCAACCAAATGACCGCAGCTAAAGTCATAAAATTCGGAGTATACATTCCTCTGACACCGTAGACACGAAAAATAAATGGTTTTTCCAAATTCGTACTTTCAAGGGATTCAATGGGAACAGAGGGATAAAAATGGTACCAACTAAACGGATACAGCTGGAATGTCGAATTTCGCTGTATACGTTCCTGTAATTTCGTAGACAAGTAAAATAAATAGATTTTTGAAAGTCGTACTCTTAAGGGGTAAAGTGTGAAAAAGGACCTTTTGGTTCGGAATTTGAAACCAATTCTCACAGACAATACACCAAGTTTTCGAGAAATTGAGGACAAAAGGCGGCTGATGAATGAGATTTTACTGTCCATTTCCGAATGGGGTCAAGTGAATAGGGTAGATTTTAAGGCATGTGAGACCCAGTGCTCCTTGTTGTCTCACCAGCGATTCACTGATCCAATTCTTTCGTCGATTTCAATGAGCGCTGTGAATATTAAGCAATTGAACGCTGTTGATATTCTAGGCATGAAAATACAATATGATGTTCATTGGACAAAACAAATATTTGATGTGTCGAAAGAAGCGTTCAAGTGTCTGGTCTTTTTTAAAGCGGTTTATTAAGTATTTCACTACATCTGATCTTATCAATATCTACATCACCGACATCAGGCACAAGATGGAATACAACTCGCATATATGGTCAGGTTCTCCAAAATCTTCCTACTACTTGATTGTGTTCAGATGAGCGCAATTTTGTTGATAGGTGACGGTTCAATTTCATTATATCCCTTGATGACTGTCGTATTGAGGGACTTGTTCTTCGGTTGTTCGTGATCTATCTGGTGGAATACAACTTCCATATATGGTCGAGTTCTCCAAGATCTTCCTTGGAGCCAAAAACTTCCTTGCCTGTGTTCAGAAATGGGCGATGGTGTTGATAGGTGATGGATATCCATTTATTCGTTTATTATTATTCGTTCTTCGGATATTCGTGATCTAATACCGCCTGTGACAAATTTTAGGCCTAAGATGGAATACAACTCTCATATATAGTCGGATGCTCCAAGATCTTCCTTGGAGCAAAGATCTTCCTTGAAGCGAGTATCTTCCTTAACCGTCTTCAGAGGTGGGCAACGTTGTTGAAAGGTGACGGTAGGATATCCATTTCTATTGTCTCCCTTGATCATCGTCGTAATGTGGGTTTTGTTCGTGATCTAATACCGCCTGTGAAACGTTCGGTGGAAATTCGCAACTTTCCGGGAACTATCAGCCATTTGTTGTCGATTGGACAGTCGGCAGCACTACTCATTACAGAATGAATTAGTCTTCGCCCGTACTACCAGTATGTGGATAATGAAAGATATCTGGCGGATATATATCCCTCCAATTACGATATTCAAAAATTCAAAACAGATGTCAATAAACACTATACTCTCTTTCATCATTTCAGTACCTTGCCCAGCATTTATAGGGGACATCCCCTGAGTGTTGCTTTATTGAAGGAAAATCTATACTGCGTCTTGGTCCTTAAACCTTACAAAAAAAGTCTAACGGCGTCATATCGCATCCCCGAGGTACAATTGGCATTGGGAAGTGATACACGGCGCACCACCGTACTCAAACTAAAAATCGTCATAGGCTTTCCGACGATCACGTGCAGGTTTTATAAACCCCAAATGTGGCAACTGAGGAGTTAAAATGCCGCAGAGATGAAAATGAGGTAATTTCGTTTTTCACAGCGAGCTCTAAACTGCCCTTAAATTACTGAGTCAGCGAATAATGCATGAAGTTTGTGGAAAATTCCCACATGTCTGGTTGTTGAGTTCTTGAGATCAGAGGCGAGTCGAGTGTTCCAGGACTGGTTGTTTTGTTGGTTTACGCGGGCGCTCTCCTTCACGACAGTGTTAAGATGTGCTTTCAATCACCACTTTGATTGGACCACACCACTCGGAAAGCCAGTCTGAAAAATGGAGATATTTCATTGGATTAGATCTTTAATACCAATTTCCGATATCTCGCCAATGTCGTGTAGTAATTTTTGCTCAAAGACCCTGTGTCGTTGGTTACTAGGGCAGTCACATAACAAGTGCTTCTTTTTCGGTGTCGCAGCTACGGCAGTGATTCTTGAATTGCAGCATTCTCAATCTTATATTCTACAAATGGATGTCCCGTTTCCTACTCCAGCCTTGTAATGAAAGCACTCCTCGAATGTCATCTGAGGAGTGTTGTATTCGGATGGTGGTCGAAGTATGTGAGGACTCTCGGCTACGGCATCCACATTCAATCCGCACCATACGATGATGGGGGGACCGTGTATGTTCCTTCTCTTTTGGCGTAGAAGTTCTCTTGAATGTTTTTTGTTGTATTGAGCCCAAGATTGATTGGTTATTTGACAAACGTTTAAGTTGTTCTACTTGAAATTAGCTCGATCTAGATGGTGCATGAAGATTCCACCAACCAAGCACGTAGCGGGGCACTTAAGTAGATCCCATCCTCACCAACTAATCTGCTCGATCGTTCCCATAAGAGTCCCTGTGTCCACTCCGTCTGGACAGCTTCTCAATGCACTGTTATATCTAAGAGACAAGAAGGAAACTTGACTGTCTACAAAGATTTCTATGCAACACGTTGTGCCAAAGAGGGGAAAGTTTACTACATCCCTCCTTCCGCCTGAATGACGCTACAGCTGTCGGGAAGTTGGAAGGAGAACATCCTAGGCTAGCTTTTCTGAGGAGACATCGGATCAAACTCCACAATACATTTTGCAGCTGTCCGTGTATACTTCAGTCTCATACTCGACAATTGGATATCCCGTTTCCCACTCCATCCTTGAAGGGAATTTGGCCTCGAACGTCATCTCAGGAGTGCTGTAGTCGGTTGGTGGTCGAAGTATGGTAGGACTGGGTCGCACACTCTCGGCTACGGCAGGCACATTTTCGTCAGTGCGCCGTATGACGATGGGAACCGTGAGTGCGCAAACTTCTTTCGGCCAAAACTTCTTTTCTATTGGGCCAGATAGTGAAGCCACCGCCGGCTGCGTCGGATGAAATCGACTCGAATTTTGGCGGTTGTAACAGGGTTTTCTTTTATTAAATAAGAATAATTAAAAAACCCTGCTACAACCGGTGTTGAGTTGTGAAATTCGTGCCGATATCATTCGATGCACCGCCGCCCGATCACATCCTTATGGTTCAGCCGCCGTCGCCGATAAAATCAGGTCGGCTCCATTTTCTGCTTTGGGCAACACAGTATTAACTTTGGAACTAGTTTTGCATTATTTCCCAACGTTGCTCAAGGGTATTGCCTCTCCGTTAATATTCGGTCAAGAAAAACATACGATTCAAAAAGAAACCACTAGATGAACCACCCTGTATACGGATGTTCGGAATCTTCTCCCACACTACACTCTTTGAGATCCCCTTCCCTAAAGAATCATATTTTCAACTCATTTGCAAATTTCAACAACCCACAATCTTTGGCAATTCCCACCCATGCTTTCCTTAGAAACGAAATTCAATTTATTTACTTGGATACCAAAAGTTCGATGGCTTCGTCACCTTGTACTTGGCTCCCCGTCACATTCTTCTTCCACGAAAGCGCCACCCCTTGTCCCCAGCCCCGGATCATCGGTGACTGGCAATACATATTTCATAGATACCCAACAATGCTTGAATAAATACTTGAAGACTCCCAAAAAGTGGCAACACATGTACACTCGTACAGAAGCACCGCATTGTGTGTCTGTGTGTGTGTTGCATATTGTCTGTGAGCCTTGTTGCTGCTGTTCGTCGTTCAGTGGTGGTTCAAGGCAACGACCTTGAAAAGAGTACTGGATGATTGTGACGAAAATGTTGCAAAATTGGAATGGAATGTCAGTGACTCTTATTTTCGCCTGAAGTACAATCGCCATGTATTCGCAGTCGCATTCGTTCTCTTTCACTCTCTTTCTCTCGCATACACATACGTGTGATTAATTCGCAAAGTTC
This sequence comes from Polietes domitor, assembly GCA_947397865.1. Classification (NCBI taxonomy): domain Eukaryota; kingdom Metazoa; phylum Arthropoda; class Insecta; order Diptera; family Muscidae; genus Polietes; species Polietes domitor. Next base: position 97,934,963 of record OX377620.1, read on the forward strand.
CCCAGTTGTCCATGTCTTAAAGGCATGCTTGAAGATAGGTGACGCTTCAACGATGATTTTTAAATGAATGTAAACGTCAAAAGAATGCTAAAGGACATTTCAAATTCACAAAATAATTGCACAAAATGTTTGGCATTTGTGGGGCAACTTTTGAGTATCTACATTGAATTATCTCGCATTTTTCGTAACTCGTTTTTGCTCCAATATTTTGTGTGTCTAAACAGGTCTTAAAGACGATTGTTGTGCTGAAATTCGGGTGCGCTTCAAACATTTTTCTTTTTTCCCCAAGTTTTATAATTTGCTTACTTCCTCGCTTGAGGCAATTCAGGCGACAAATGTCATGCACGAAAAAATGTTTTAAACACAACCTTGACAATGTGGCCAACAGGGTCATCCCTCACACAGAGCGTATCTGTGCGGTATGCTTTTTGGCGGGTAAATCTGTGGCATGGTCAAAGGCGGCAAATAAATAAAGCTGTGTACGACGCGTCAATATTAATCTGATTGGGGAATACACAGATTCACGCCAGCAAAAATTAATCAAGAAAATCATCACAATATATATATGTGTGTATGTAATAAAAAGACAAAAGGCGACGATGATGGGAAGTGATGACATAAGTACTTGAAAGTTGTTGACGCCAAGAAAAACTTGTAAAATTGTGTTAAGTTGGGTCGGAGAATTTTTCCTTGACCCTCACTTATGTAAAGAGTGATTTTTTTGAGGTTAGGATTTTCATGCATTAGTATTTGACAGATCACGTGGGATTTCAGACATGGTGTCAAAGAGAAAGATGCTCAGTATGCTTTGACATTTCATCATGAATCGTCTTACAAACGAACAACGCTTGCAAATTATTGAATTTTATTATCAAAATGCGTGCTCTGTTAAGAAAGTTCATTGCGCGCTTCCATTTTATGGTCAGTTTAATCGACCCACTGAAGCGGCTATTCGGGCTATTGTGACTAAATTTCGCACCAAATTTACATTGTTGGACATTAAACCACCAACACGCTTACGTAGAGTGCGAACTGAAGAAAATATCGCAGCTGTATCGGCCAGTGTTAATGATGACCACCAATTTTCGATTCGTCGCCGTTCGCACCAATTGGGTCTCTGTTACTCAAAAACGTGGAAATGCCAAAATTGGACTAAGCGGATGGACCACCTAAGACGCAGCCGCGGTCAACATTTAAATGAAATTATCTTCAAAAAGTAAATGTCATGGACCAATCTAACGTTTCAAATAAAGAACCGATGAGATTTTGCAAATTTTATGCGTTTTTTTTTAAAAAAAAGTTATCAAGCTCTTAAAAAATCACCCTTTACAATAGAGTGACACGCGGAAATATTAACCATTTTATTAAATTTATGTTTTCGAAGAGCTATATGTAATATTTTGTGATGTATTTGGCTTTCTAAATTCAAAAACGTTGTTAAATTTTTTTTTTTGATATTTTCACTAAATTTCTGAAATTTCATAAATAAATAAATGGGAACTATATAAAGGCACAGAATTTATGGTTTTATATTTAATATCCATACCTTGCACTCATAAAGTATTTTTGTGAATACAGTTCATTAACCTTTTGTTTTGTTTTGACACCCACCTCGCCACCCATTTTGCTGGGCAAATACAGAGTTTTGCAACAAGAGTTATTTTGAATCACCCGGTATTTCGGTAGCTGTCACTTTTGAAGCTTTTATTCTGTGACATTTGACAAGTAGAATCTACGCCATTACTAAAAATGGAACGATACACGCTTCAACAACGCATTGAACTTATTAAAATTCATGAATGAAAGTGATCCGGAATTCCATCGAAAAATGACTGATGAGGCCCATTTCCACCTCGGTGGCTACGTCAACAAGCAAAATTGTCGCATCTGGGGATCGGAAAAAACAAGAGCTATTGCTGAGAAGCCTCTCCATCCTCATCGTGTGACTGTTTGGTGCGGTTTATGGTCTGGCGGGGTCATTGGACCTTACACGTTCGAAAATGATGTTGGATCAACAATTACGGTGAATGGATTGCGCTATCGATTTTTTTTGTCGGAGTTGGATGGTATTGATCTGGACAACGTTTACTTTCAATAAGGCGGAGCTACGTGCCACGCAAGCAACGAAACCATTGCTCTTTTACGGGAAAAATTTCCGGGCCGTGTTATCTCTCGAAGAGGTGATCACAATTGGCCACCGAGATCTTGTGATTTAACACCTTGCGACTTCTTCCTTTGGGCCACGTGAAAGATAAAGTCTACGCCAACAGCCCAGCGTCGATTCAAGACCTCAAAGATAGAATTCGTGAGACTATCGAGGACATAGGGCAGCCACTTTGCGATTTGGTTATGGAAAATTTCATGAAAAGAATATGGTCCTGTAAGCGTGGTCGTCACGGTGGCCATTTGACTGATGTTGTTTTTCATTATTAACGGCTTACCTTCCTCTTTATTATGAAGTAAACATCCGATCATTTATCTCAAAAAATAACATTTTTCTTTGAATACCAAAATAACACCTCTTGTTGGAAAACCCTGTATGCCTATGCCTATGGTTTTAAATTACATTGTGTACCCCGAAAAAATAAAAAAATCGAAATTTAATATTTAATGTTTTAAATTTCCTATCTATATATTTGATGTAAAAAATAACGATTTTCCAACATATACATAACCGAAAAAATTATAGAAGATATATAAATTATAATAGATAGAGTAGGGACTGATTGAGAATTGCCTCCACTATGTTTTTGTTGTCCCAAGCCTCTTCTATAAATCACACTTGGTCTATCACTCACCAGGACAATTATAATTATTGGATAATATAAAAATGACCCTTTTGGGTGATTTTTCATAAATGCAACCCTGAAAACCTATACTCTGCGTAACCAGCTTTGGACATATCCCAGAGGAGATAATGTTTAAGGTCGATCGAAGGCCGCCGTTACCCCGCGTAGCCGGATTTGGACATTCCCCAGATGATACATTGTTGGGCGATTTTTCATATTAAAAATTACTCAATTTTTGATTTTTGATCTTTCATTTGGGTGATTCCATTGGAACGGGTGTGACACTTTTGCTTAAATATGATTAAATATCTCCCATATTCGTTGACTGAGATTTTTACTATACTGTCAATTGAAAACGGCAGATTTATCTGGATATTATTGCAAATACAAATACATTTTTGCTTATACACTTTCTTCTAAAGTATACGTTACCGACATCTCTTTATGAATATAGGAAATATAGGATATTTAAATTGTAACGGGCGTGACATTTTGACGGAGAAGGATATGATCAGACCTATTCTGCCGCCCTAGAAAAGAAAGTCACAAGTGCCAAAATACCAAAATTCAGATAATGGCAGATTCGGAACCGTGAATGAGTTTCTGATTTTTGTGTAAAGCTCATAGGACACATTTTAAACCGTAATTGACTGAAAAGCGTTAAACAAAATGGCTAGATCTACAATTTCTTACCTAGATAAAAAAAGTTAAAAGCTAAATATCACAAAACTACTAAAATGGAGATGTGACTTTCTTTCATAGGAAGGCAGTATCGCTGTCATTATTTTTTTAAATATAATCAAAAAATGAGTTATGAGAAGTATAAACTTTACGAATATTTAGCGGTGTTTTTTTTTAATCATAAATTGATTTTGAAATTTTGTCGAAGAAAGGGCCACTACGTGGAATCACCCATATGAAAAATTACAATTTTTTGGCAGATTTTTTATTTGGATGATTTTTCATTTATGTTTGGGCTTAATTTCATTTTCCGATTTGGGCAATTTTTTTAATTTTTTCGCCCAATTTTTGTTTTGGGCGATTTTTCATATAAATTAAAAACCATAAAAAAATATTTAGCGTTATCTGCAGTGCTGGTGACTAATGCAAAATTACCTTATACACCAAATATAGAAATAGAATTACAGAAATAGCGTACATAGCTTCCCATCTACTTGAGCCATATTCACCAAAATCTACAACTTTTTAGACGTCTCCATCACTGGCAGATTTTCAAGTTGTTGGATCAGAGATGCGAAAATACCCATTTGTCTTTCCCTTTTATATGTCAAATTTGATTTTTTAAATTTATTCTTTTTATACCCTCCACCTAAGGATGGGGGTATATTCACTTTGTCATTCCGTTTGTAACACCTTAAAATATTCGTCGGAGACCCCATAAAGTATATATATTCTGGGTCGTGGTAAAATTCCGGCTGTCTGTCTGTTGAAAGCACGCAAGCTTCCGAACGAGATGAGCTAGGAGGTTGAAATTTTCCGTAAATGTGTCTTATGGTTGCAGATCGGTTGGGATTGAAAGTGGGCGAAATCGGCCCAGAGGGAAAAAAATTTCCCTCACAAGGACTGAAAATACCCCTAATAACCCCTAATATTTAAAGTATTTAATGTTTTTTTTTTTTAATTTGTCTGCTTGTACTTACTTGATATTGGGAATGCGCATTATCCCTATAACAAAAACGTGCACCATAAAGTGATTTTTATTCGTAGGGGGAGAAATGGGGCAAGAAGGGATAAAAATGGTACATATTAAACGACAACAGCTATAAACATGAAATTCGGTGTGTACATTCCTCTAATTGAGTAGATACATAATATAAAAATAGTTTTTCCACGTTCGTACTTTTATGGGCTAAAATGGGAATAAAGTGATAAAAATGGTACCAAATAAACAGCTGCACCTAGAAAAATGAAATTCGGTGTATATATTCCTCTGATTGCGCAGACACGTAAAATACACGGATATTCCGAAAATCGTACTTTTTGGGAAAAATGGACAGCAACTAGAGTCATGAAATTCGGAGTATACATTCCTCTGACTGTGTAGACACGAAAAAAAGGTGTTTTCCAAATTCGTACTTTTAAGGCATACAATGGGTACAGATGGATAAAAATAGTACCAACTAAACGATTACAGCTTGAATGATGAAATTCGGTGTGTACATCGTACTCTTAAGGGGGTAAAATTGGAAAAGGGGGATAAAAATGGTACCAACCAAACGGCCACAGCTAGAATCATGGAATTCGGTGTATACATTCATCTGACTGCATGGACACGCAAAATAAAAAGATATTTCCAAATTCGTAGTTTTACGGCAAAAATTGGTTGAATCATGAAGTTAAGTTATTTTGCACTATGTACGTGAGATAATGGATTTTCAAAATTTGTACCTTTGAAATTAAAATAGAATGAAAATACAACCAACTGTAGCACCCACTACCCACCAATATTTATGATATTTAAACTTTTTTGAAAATATAAATATAAGAATATTTCTTATTTGAAGTATTATTTATTGACTTGAAGTATTATTTCGTTATATATATAGTGTAAAAGTATTGGTAGCCTTGTCTTAAAAGCGTGGTTTGAAAAAATAAAAATATTATAATTGTTTATAAAATTATTTTTTGAAACATAAAATTTTCCAATAATCTTTATTAAATTTTTAAACTGAGGATGAAATTTGTACCTAAATTGTACAAAAATAGCATTATTAATTTCTGATAAAATTAATGGACTTAAATAGACCGAGGTCGTTATTACAAATATACCACGATTTACTAAAATATTACAAAGACTGGGAAGAAGATATCCCATGGAGAATTAACAAGATTGGATCTTATGAAATGACATTTTTTGTTGCCCAAATATCCTATCTCACTCACAAAATTAATAATGCAGACCGTGGGAAGTCACACGAGAAGGAATGAGGGGAATAAAAGTTCAATTTGAAAAACAAAAATCCTAAATTTCTTGTGACAAAAGAAACTCACAGTTCATGGCACACAATGAACCGCCGAATCATGACGAGACAGTCAAGCGAAGTCATAATAAAAGCTGCGCAAAACACAAACAAACTCAAGTTAAAATTGCTCAATTTCATTCAATTGGACAAGAAAATGTAAACAACGGTCCCGTAGGGGAGAGGATGTGAAACGACAACAAATAAAATGTTAGTACGAGCAAATGTTGCCAATCGCACTGGCACGTCCCCATTAAAGCCCATATTCAACACCATCACCAACACACCGACACACAGCAACGCATACAGCCGTAGGTAGACCTTAAACACGAGCATTGTACGCCAGTGAACGAACGGCCGGCCGTGTGTGTCCAGAGTCCAAATATTTTTGGTTAGGTGGTCGGAGGAGAGCCATCTCGACTCGAAGCGACGACCGTTAATGAACTCTGCCGTGTTAGCCGGCTGGCTGGCTGGCCCCGGCCTAAGGTCATTGTTCAATGTTTGCTTGCCTGTGCCATCACCATCAATGCCATGCCATTGTTGTTGGCATCCTATGCTTGGGTGGCTGTGTGTGTGTGCGATGCATGTTCATCTCCTCGTCCACCACGCATACCTATGGCTGTAGCTTCGATTGGGTGTATGTGTGTGTCTTATGAAACAATTCACCACCACCTACAATTCTGTTGTAACCAGGTTCAAATACAAATGTTCGTTCGCTTACCAAACAACAGTTGTCGTTTCGAACTCTCGTTGTTGTTGAACGTCTGTCTATATGTCTGTATTAACAAGAATTAAAATCTCTCTCCCTCCAAAAAAGAGTCGATAAACCAGAACATGGATGGACCTACCACTGCTGAGTGCTGTGGATGTGGACAGACTGACACACAGGTTCAACAACATCAAACAACATCAAACGAACACATGGTTTGGTATAAAGTGATGTCTTTGGGTACATGAAAGCCATGTCGACTGTGTGTGGTGAGACATGTCTCTGCTACCAATTCACGTAACACATTTGCCCTCATCGCCGACATCAGGGCAACAAGCAGCCAACCGCACACATGAACTGACCCAGCGAAGCTTTTGTGTCCAATTATTCAATTATCTAATTATTATTCAATTCAATTATTCAATTATTCAATTATTCAATTATTCAATTATTCAATTATTCAATTATTCAATTATTCAATTATTCAATTATTCAATTATTCAATTATTCAATTATTCAATTATTCAATTATTCAATTATTCAATTATTCAATTATTCAATTATTCAATTATTCAATTATTCAATTATTCAATTATTCAATTATTCAATTATTCAATTATTCAATTATTCAATTATTCAATTATTCAATTATTCAATTATTCAATTATTCAATTATTCAATTATTCAATTATTCAATTATTCAATTATTCAATTATTCAATTATTCAATTATTCAATTATTCAATTATTCAATTATTCAATTATTCAATTATTCAATTATTCAATTATTCAATTATTCAATTATTCAATTATTCAATTATTCAATTATTCAATTATTCAATTATTCAATTATTCAATTATTCAATTATTCAATTATTCAATTATTCAATTATTCAATTATTCAATTATTCAATTATTCAATTATTCAATTATTCAATTATTCAATTATTCAATTATTCAATTATTCAATTATTCAATTATTCAATTATTCAATTATTCAATTATTCAATTATTCAATTATTCAATTATTCAATTATTCAATTATTCAATTATTCAATTATTCAATTATTCAATTATTCAATTATTCAATTATTCAATTATTCAATTATTCAATTATTCAATTATTCAATTATTCAATTATTCAATTATTCAATTATTCAATTATTCAATTATTCAATTATTCAATTATTCAATTATTCAATTATTCAATTATTCAATTATTCAATTATTCAATTATTCAATTATTCAATTATTCAATTATTCAATTATTCAATTATTCAATTATTCAATTATTCAATTATTCAATTATTCAATTATTCAATTATTCAATTATTCAATTATTCAATTATTCAATTATTCAATTATTCAATTATTCAATTATTCAATTATTCAATTATTCAATTATTCAATTATTCAATTATTCAATTATTCAATTATTCAATTATTCAATTATTCAATTATTCAATTATTCAATTATTCAATTATTCAATTATTCAATTATTCAATTATTCAATTATTCAATTATTCAATTATTCAATTATTCAATTATTCAATTATTCAATTATTCAATTATTCAATTATTCAATTATTCAATTATTCAATTATTCAATTATTCAATTATTCAATTATTCAATTATTCAATTATTCAATTATTCAATTATTCAATTATTCAATTATTCAATTATTCAATTATTCAATTATTCAATTATTCAATTATTCAATTATTCAATTATTCAATTATTCAATTATTCAATTATTCAATTATTCAATTATTCAATTATTCAATTATTCAATTATTCAATTATTCAATTATTCAATTATTCAATTATTCAATTATTCAATTATTCAATTATTCAATTATTCAATTATTCAATTATTCAATTATTCAATTATTCAATTATTCAATTATTCAATTATTCAATTATTCAATTATTCAATTATTCAATTATTCAATTATTCAATTATTCAATTATTCAATTATTCAATTATTCAATTATTCAATTATTCAATTATTCAATTATTCAATTATTCAATTATTCAATTATTCAATTATTCAATTATTCAATTATTCAATTATTCAATTATTCAATTATTCAATTATTCAATTATTCAATTATTCAATTATTCAATTATTCAATTATTCAATTATTCAATTATTCAATTATTCAATTATTCAATTATTCAATTATTCAATTATTCAATTATTCAATTATTCAATTATTCAATTATTCAATTATTCAATTATTCAATTATTCAATTATTCAATTATTCAATTATTCAATTATTCAATTATTCAATTATTCAATTATTCAATTATTCAATTATTCAATTATTCAATTATTCAATTATTCAATTATTCAATTATTCAATTATTCAATTATTCAATTATTCAATTATTCAATTATTCAATTATTCAATTATTCAATTATTCAATTATTCAATTATTCAATTATTCAATTATTCAATTATTCAATTATTCAATTATTCAATTATTCAATTATTCAATTATTCAATTATTCAATTATTCAATTATTCAATTATTCAATTATTCAATTATTCAATTATTCAATTATTCAATTATTCAATTATTCAATTATTCAATTATTCAATTATTCAATTATTCAATTATTCAATTATTCAATTATTCAATTATTCAATTATTCAATTATTCAATTATTCAATTATTCAATTATTCAATTATTCAATTATTCAATTATTCAATTATTCAATTATTCAATTATTCAATTATTCAATTATTCAATTATTCAATTATTCAATTATTCAATTATTCAATTATTCAATTATTCAATTATTCAATTATTCAATTATTCAATTATTCAATTATTCAATTATTCAATTATTCAATTATTCAATTATTCAATTATTCAATTATTCAATTATTCAATTATTCAATTATTCAATTATTCAATTATTCAATTATTCAATTATTCAATTATTCAATTATTCAATTATTCAATTATTCAATTATTCAATTATTCAATTATTCAATTATTCAATTATTCAATTATTCAATTATTCAATTATTCAATTATTCAATTATTCAATTATTCAATTATTCAATTATTCAATTATTCAATTATTCAATTATTCAAGTATTCAATTATTCAATTATTCAATTATTCAATTATTCAATTATTCAATTATTCAATTATTCAATTATTCAATTATTCAATTATTCAATTATTCAATTATTCAATTATTCAATTATTCAATTATTCAATTATTCAATTATTCAATTATTCAATTATTCAATTATTCAATTATTCAATTATTCAATTATTCAATTATTCAATTATTCAATTATTCAATTATTCAATTATTCAATTATTCAATTATTCAATTATTCAATTATTCAATTATTCAATTATTCAATTATTCAATTATTCAATTATTCAATTATTCAATTATTCAATTATTCAATTATTCAATTATTCAAGTATTCAATTATTCAATTATTCAATTATTCAATTATTCAATTATTCAATTATTCAATTATTCAATTATTCAATTATTCAATTATTCAATTATTCAATTATTCAATTATTCAATTATTCAATTATTCAATTATTCAATTATTCAATTATTCAATTATTCAATTATTCAATTATTCAATTATTCAATTATTCAATTATTCAATTATTCAATTATTCAATTATTCAATTATTCAATTATTCAATTATTCAATTATTCAATTATTCAATTATTCAATTATTCAATTATTCAATTATTCAATTATTCAATTATTCAATTATTCAATTATTCAATTATTCAATTATTCAATTATTCAATTATTCAATTATTCAATTATTCAATTATTCAATTATTCAATTATTCAATTATTCAATTATTCAATTATTCAATTATTCAATTATTCCATCTTTTTTGAAATAAAATCTCACAAGTTTTATTGTATCCAATTCCCATCGCTTCTCTGACAATCGCCCGAATTTATTCAAACAATAACCGTTGTTGACCTAACATTTGTCCGTTTTGATTGTTATGGCTTTAGTTCATTTTGCTAGTTCTAATATTTGACGTACATATTTGTGAAAGGACTTCCACCTCCTTAAAATCACGAGTAAAACAAGAGACATATATCCCAAAAGTTTTCGGTAGAAAATTGCAGTAATATTCTGCGAAAACGAGGCATTGAACTTGAAATGTTTTCGTTGCCACCGACTTATATTTTTTTGTGCGTTTCTGTTTTGGTTATTGAACTTTTCGAGTACAATGAACGGCGTGGGAGGCTACGCATTTGTAATGTTTGGCGCAGTGGCATTGACTGCAAATGACGAGACTTCAACTACAACAGAGGCCAAAATCAAATTGTTGCGAAAGGTTATGGACATTGGATCTGTTTAAACGGGGGGAGGGGTTAATATAAAATATACAAAAATGGAATTATTTAATTATCTCGGTATATGCATGGCGGCCTTGGATTGAAAAACATTGCCGAAAGTCTATTAATCATTCGATGTCTGGCGTATATTCTGAATGTAATGTGTCTTTTATAAATTAATGATCAGAGTCTGTTGTTGTCCAACAGACGGATGGACATGAGACCACCTGGCATTAACAAGTCTGCTTAGAAATAATCTCTGGTTGCTTTTTTAGACATTCGATCAAATGATAAATTTTAAAGTGTCACCTATAGATTCGATCCTTGTACATTTGGGATCATTGATTAATAGGTAATAGCTACGTAACGAACTTCTTACAGATCTTGAAATATTTTTAAAATTATTATGGCAACTCTGGTGTCACCGCTCAACGACACGAAGCAAATAAAAGCCTTGAAACGACGATGAGGACATCATAATCAGCCACAATATGTTATCAATAATCAGGACACACCGTTCAGCTGTTGGCCCATTTAATTTCGAATTCTGATAAACCCTTTAGCAAAACAATGTCACTCAATGTTCCCGTTCCCCACACCACCACCACCAAATTGAATGAATAGGCCATAAGCCACACTCTGTTAATATTGTGTTAACGGCTTTGTGTGACATTAACCATAACATTCCTCTTGTGGGGTGTGCGTGTGTGTGAATGCGTGTGACTTTAGACGCAGGTGGACATAGTCAATCACCCGCTCTCAACCGGCAAGAGTTGTACGAGTATTAATGCCTGTTAAAGACAGATACGAACGAGTACATGGTATACTTTCAGTACAAGTTTAATCGCTTACATTCTCACTTACATGCATAAGTGGAAATAGATATGGGTTAATACGCACCAGGATCATCTTCGAGTTGGTAAACACGACCCCTTCATAATAGGTATCGTTGTAGTTTGTCAATTTTGTTGAACTAGTTTACTCAAAAATTTTCAAAGTTGCACAAGAACCTTTTTTTAAGTAAAAAGTACATTTAATTCGGAAGGGACGAATTTATATTTCCTCCGCCCTGGAGTTCGCTCCTCAGTATTGCCAGTGACATATCAGGACAAATATGACATTTTGTACGAATTTATAACAATCCTTTCTTTTTGCATTGTCTACAAGGTCAGATTAATTTATCAACTGAATTTCAAGATTTTGGAAATATCTCTTATTTTTTTGCATCTACACAGTTAGAGCGACGTATACACCGAATTTGATTATTTTATCTGCATCCGTTTGGTTGGTACCATTTTAATCCCCTTTTGGTCCTTTTTCTCAAAAAAGTACAAATTTCGAAAAACTCCGCGTCTACGAAGTCAGGAATGTACAAAACTAATTTTATGATTCTAAAGGGTGGTTAAATTTTAAGGACCGATGTTGATTTTGAACAAAACACAAATTACTTAGGAAATTATTGTCATTTCTTTTTATTATGATAATATGGTCCAAATTTTCGATGACGCTGAGGCATAATTGAGGTTCTATGCCGTTAATGTACCGAATTACCTCATCCTTTATCTATTGAATTGTTGCTGGCTTATCGACGTACACCTTTTCTTTCAAATAACCCCAAAGAAAGAAGTCCTACGATGTCAAATCCATGATCTTGGCGGCCAATTGACATCGCCACCATGTGAGATAACACGGCCATTAAACTTGTCTCGCAAAAGAGCTATTGTTTCGTTAGCTGTGTGGCACCGTCCTGTTGAAACCACATATCGTCCACATCCATATTCGGGCCATAAAAAGTTCGTTATCATCTCACGATAGCGAAGACCATTCACAGTAACTGCCTGACCGGCCTCATTTTGGAAAAAAATACGGCCCGATGATGCCGCCAGCCCATAAACCGCACCTAACAGTCACTCTTTGTGGGTGCATTGGTTTTTCGACAATCACTCTTGGATTATCATTCGCCCAAATGCGGCAATTCTGCTTATTGATGAATCCACTGAGTTGAAAATGTGCCTCATCATTGAAGATGATTTTCTTCGATATGCACGATATGCATTTTGATTTGAACGCCCATTTTCATAATAAGCCTTAATAACTTTAACGCGTTGCTCGATTGTGTATCTTTCCATGGTTCAAATTGAGTTAGTCTGAAATTGAGATATGTCAAATGAAATGCTGAAAAAACCCTGACGTTTAGGTGTGGCTCACATTCAACATTGGTCCTTACAATTTAACCACCCTTTAGATGCATCCGTTTGATTGGTACCATTTTTATCCCTTTTCGACCCCTTTTCCCCAAAAAGGGCAATTTTCGAAAATTTCCTTTGAAATACGATATGATTCCAGCTGCAGCCCCTTTTTCTCTAAATGTAGAAAATTTCAAAAATTTTCTTTATGTTGCGCGTCTACGCAGTCAGAGCGACGTATACACAGAATTTCGTACCATTTTTATCCCTTTTCGTCACCTTTTCTCCTAAAAGTATAAATTTCGAAAAAATAATTTATATTTCGCTTTAAACGACCAGAGGAATGTGTTCGCCGAGTTTTATGATTTCATTTTCAGCCGTTTGGTGGCACCATTTTTATCCCTCTGTTCCCATTTTACGTCCTGAAAGTACAAGTTGCGAAAAATCCCTTTAATTTATGTGTCTACGAAACTAGAGGTATGTGTGTTTCTAGCTTTTTTTAGTTTGTTTGATACCATTTTTGTCACTTTTTGCCCCCACACCCTCCTAGCCCCTTTCGTTAAAATGATAGCGTGTTTTCAACGTACGGACGGACAGACATACTACTATTATCCAAATCGGATGAAAACTTAATTTGGCGAACATTCAATTTGTTCATACGCGCGTTGACCAACTTCTGTGCTCTTTATTGAGACCAGGAAAACCACGTCTATATCTGTTTGAAATGGAGCTGCAAAACTTACACAGTTGTTTCCAAAATAAATCGATTTCGAAGCACTGTGCTTTCATTATATTGCTAAAAAAGATTAGAGAGAGTTTCTAAATGAAATTAGGATGAATCATTTTTTATAATTTTTTGTGTGATTGAAAAATTTAAAAGTTTTAGTTTCGGATTTGGGATAACGAATCAACAGTTTAGATCACCATCGAATGTTTTTTAGCCATAAAGCATATAAACTTTCATTTCCAGAGGTATATTTTTTAAATATACGTCATCAATTAAACGAAATTGTAAATGGATCAATTAGTACGTACATCCAGTGTGTAGCGTCTCATATGTATGTATGCATATTGGCTATATAGGCACTGATCCATATGGATTTATGTGTATACATTCATAGCTATAATTTAATGTGCGTGTAAGTATTGTTGTACATACATATGTTCTTACATGGCGATGTATAGTGTGACTAAATACACTGAGAAAAAAACGGAAAAGTTTTAGAATATTCAAATTGAGTAGGATTATGTATAGTCCATACAAAATTATGGAAAGAAATTTCGAAATTCCTTCTTATATCGCATCTCCGCTGTAAGACTAATATACACACCGATTACATGTTTATAGAGTCAGTCGTGTTGTTAGTACCTTTGTTATCCCCTTTTTCCCCCGTTTACCTTTTAAAAGTACGAATTTTGAAAAATTCTTTGATTTTACGTTTCTAAGCATTTTGAGGAATCAGCACGCCGAATTTCATGATTACAGCTCCGTTTGTTTGATTGGTACCATTTTTATCCCTTTTTATTCAATTTCACCCACAAAAAGTACGACTCTGGAACAATATTTTCTTGCAGTAAAAATAGTGCCCGTCCGAATTTCAAAATTCTAGGCTCAACCGTTTTATCTGGGTTGTGGTACAATTTTTATCCCATCCCATAAAAGTACAAATTTCGAAAAATGTTTTCTTTTCAGTGATCTGCGCTGCAAAACGAATATACATACCGAATTTCATAATTGTGGCGTCATCTGTGATGTTGGTACCTTTTTTATCCCCTTTTCCCCGTTTACCCTTTAAAAGTACGAATTACATAAAATGCGTTCATATAGACTTTCTAAACATTTTGAGGGATGATGATTCCAACTCCATCCGTTTGATTGGTACCATTTGTACCCCTTTTTACCCGATTTCACCCTTATAGCGCGTTGAAGCTATAATATGAATTTGCGTACCAAATTTCAAGATTCTAGACCTAACCGTTTGGTCATTGCTGTGGTACCATTTTTATCCCTTTGCAAATCACAATTTAACAATTCAATCTACATTTTTGAGTGATGACCGCATCAATTTATTTCCGCGATCCAACCTAATTTACAGAGAAATCCTAATGTGCAGAGTAATAATATATGAGCAGAAAAAATTCAACAACTACAGTATGATTTATTTAATGAATAACCTTTTATACCCTCCACCTTAGGATATCATTCCGTTTCACCTTGAAATATACAACGGATACCCCCTAAAGTATATATATTCTGTATCGTGGTAAAATTATAAGATGTTTTAGCCATATCCGTCTGTCTGTCTGTTGAAATCACGCTAGCTTTCGAACGAAATGTGCTAGGAGGTTCAAAGTTTCCATAAATGTGTCTAATGGTTGTAGATCTGTTGGGATTGAAATTGGGTGAAATCGGCCAAGAGGGGAAAAAAATTCCCTAATAAGGACTAAGAATACCCCCATTGATTATATTATTTAAGCATTTTTTTTCTAAATTTCTTTTTTATATGCGCGTGAAGTTTGTTGTGTACTTTCCTCTTGTAGCATGAAAGCACCATAAATTAAATAAAATATTTAGCGGGTGAAATGGGACAATAGGGGATAAAAATAGTACCAATAATGCGACAACAACTAGAAACATGAAATTTGGAATGTTCATTTCTCTAAATACATTTTATTGGCAATTTTTTAAGCGATTTTTCATATGAAAAATTAATTTTTTTGGACGATTTTTAATTTGGGCGATTTTTCATTTATTTTTGGGCATATTATTCATATGAAAAAATGACCTACATTTTTGGGCGATTTTTCATTTTTGATCTGGGCATAATTTCATTTTGGTCCATTTTTTAGTTTTTTTATGCACAATTTTTGTTTTGGGCTATTAACTATTTGCGTTACTGACTGACTGACTGACTTATCATTGACCAGCCCCAGACCAAAAGGCTGAAGCCAGGGTCATGAAATTTTCAGGGTCGTTCCCAAATATGACATAGACCTAAGAAAGGGTTTTACGAAATTCGTACTTTTAGGGACAAAAAGGGATAAATATCCTGACTTAACGGCAATAGCTAGAAACATGACGTTCGGTTTGTTCCTTGCAATGACCATGCAGACGAGCTACAAATAGGAATTTTTCGAAAATTGTACTTTTAAGGGAGGAAAGATACAAAAAAGGGATAAAAATGGTACCAACTAAAGTGTTGCAGCTAAATTGGTGGAAATTGGTATCTACATTTCTCTGACAACGTAGACTTGCAAAATAAATGGATTTTTCGAAATTTGTACTTTTTTAGTTTGTACAAATGGTACCAACTAAAGTATTGTAGCTACAGTCGTGAAATTTGGTGTATAAATTCCTCTGTGAACGTAGAAGCGCAATCAAAATGGATTTTTCGAAATTTTTTCATATAAGGGGTGAGCGAGACAAAAAGGGATAAAAATGGTACCAACTAAATTGTTATAGCTAGAATTGTGAAATTTGGTATGTAAATTCCTCTCACCCAGTAGAAGCATAATATAAATGCATTTATGTAGTTGTAAGGGGTGAACGGCACAAAAAGGGATAAAAATGGTGCCAACTAGAGTTGGCAGCTAGAATCGTGAAATTTATATGTAAATTCCTCTGACCGTGTAAAAGCGCAGTAAAATTGGATTTTTTGAAATTTGTAGTTATAAGGGGTGAGCGGGACAAAAAGCGATAAGCGATGGTACCAATTTAAGTATTGCAGCGATAGTTGTGAAATTTAAATTCCTCTGACAACGTAGAAGCGCTAATGTAAATTGATTTTTCGAAATTTGTACTTATAAGGGGTGAGCGGGACAAAGGGGGATAACAATGGTACCAACTAAAGTATTGCAGCTATAGTTGTGAAATTTGGAGTGTAAATATCTCTGACGTAGTAGCGCAAGGTATAAATGGATTTTTTTTTCGAAAATTGTACTTATAGGGGTGGAGCGGGACAAAAAGGGATACAAATAGTACCAACTTTAGTATTGCAGCTAGAATCGTGAATTTAAGTATGTAAATTCCTCTGACCATGTAGAAGCGCAGTTAAATTGGATTTGTCGATATTTCTGCTTTTAAGGTGCATGCAAGATAAAAAGGGATAAAAATGGTGTACAACCCTTTAATTACGTAAACGCGGAACATAAATAGATATTACAAAATGTGTACTTATAAGGAGGATGCGGGGCGACAAGAGATAAACGTGGTACTAATACATGTTTTTAGAGGAAGCAAAAACACATGTTACCTATAGCCATTTTTGAAACTGTGTCTTTTTTGTGAAAGAGGTGCAAAAAGTTATGAAGTGATCGGCTGCTTCTAGAAACATACGGTCGAGGATATAAAAGGCTCAGTGGATGCAATTTTTTGTTCACAACTGGGTAGAAAATGTTAAAAGTTATACATACGAAGGGAGTTCAAGCTAAAATAGTGCACATCGACATGCACATTCCTTTGACTGTGTATCTAATAGAAGGTTTCCAAATTACTATTTTAGATTTATCTATAACCACTAAGAGAAAATCAAATAAATACTATCCAAAATCAAAGACGGTTAAAACAGGTTTTTTCCCGTGCGAAGCAGCGGGTACTGCTAGAACATTTATATTTTGGACGATTGGCGATTGCTCCTAAACCCTGCCCTACTTTAAAGGAATGATTTGAAATTGATACGAGGAAATATTTCGTTAGCTCTGCATGAAATTTAATTTTCTAAAATTTTATTTGATTAACTGTAGAATTCACATTTTTCTCAATTTCGGAATTAGGTGTAAATTTATGTGCTCACTTTTTTCTGAGTGTACTTACATACATACATACATACATACATATGGAGGAATATACGTACTATGTGAGTGAGTGTTAAATGTAAGCAAATGTTTTGCATTAATGTCATTAATTAACATAATTTATTCAGTTGACAGTTGGCAGTTGCCCAGTGTTGGCAACTGACGGTGGACAGATACACTTACTTATGAATGTACAGACACGTAGACAGACATACAACCATACCACTGCACAAAAAGCAATAATTATCGGACTTTATTTGGTCAAAAGTGGAGGAATGGCAGTGGAACAAACTTAAATTCCCATGGTTTTATATACTCAATTCCACCGTTACTGGAAAATGGGTGTGGACGTACGTTTTCCTTGAGGTGCACTACATTTCGGTTACATTTGAAACGCAGTTGGGCACAATAACAAGTTTTTTATAAAGGGTGGAAATTGAATAGTAGCTTATTTTTTTGGCAAAAGGGTTTTGTTGTAGCTGTGCTGAATGGGGGGCGGTCAATAGTCTATTGCCAGTTGGTTGTCAGGGAATTTTGAGAGACATTGTGAAAAGTGATATGAGGTGAATGTTAATTTTTAAGTGTTTTGCAGCTTATCCGTTTCCTAGTTACACATGGATACATTTTCAGCTGCTCTACAATGACTACCGTTATAGCAAACATAATAGTAAAATATCAATATTTCTTGACCCGCAATTCTAATTTTTATACCCTCCACCTCCAGGATGGGGATATACTAACTTTGTCATTCCGTTTGTAACACCTTGAAATGTCGACCTGAGACCCTATAAAGTATATATATTCTTGATCGTCATAAAATTCTAAGACGATCTAGCCATGTGCGTCCGTCCGTCTGTTGAAAGCACGCTAGCATCTAAACGAAAGGAGCTAGAACGTTCAAATTTTCCATAAGTCCATAGTCGTAGATCGGTTGGGATTGAAACGGGGCGAAATCGGCCCAAAGGGAAAATTTTTCCCTCACAAGAACTAAAAATATAATAATCCCTAATATATTAGCGTATTTCAGCATGGTTTTTGAATATGTCTGTTTATATTTGCTTTATATTTTGTATGCGATTCCCTTACAGCAAAAACGTGCACCATAAAGTGATTCTTATTTGTAGGGGGTGAAATGGGACAAAAAGGCATACAAATGACACATATTAAACGACAACAGCTAGAAACACGAAAATCGGTGCGTACATTCCTCTAATTGAGTAGATACATAATATAAAATTATTTTTTCCAAATTCGTACTTTTAAGGGGAATAGAGGGATAGAAACGGTACCAACCCAACGGCTGACTGATTGCATAGACAAATACACGGTTTTTTTTAAAATTCGTACTTTTTGGGGTTAAAATGAAAAAAGGGGATACAAATAGTACCAATCAAATTAACGCAGCTAGAGTCATGAAATTCGGAGTATACATTCCTATGACCGCGTAGACACGGAAAATAGGCGAATTTTTCGAAATTCGTTTTTTCAAGGGATACAATTGTACAGAGGGATAAAAATAGTACCAACTAAACGACTTCAGCTAGAATGGTGAAATTCTAATTGCGTAGAAACGTGAAGGGGGTTAAAAGTGGTACCAACCAAATGGGCGCAGCTGGAATCAGGAAATTCGGTGTATACATTCCTCTGACTGTGTGGACACGGAAAATAAACTGATTTTTCGAAATTCGTATTTTTTGGGGTCAAAATACAAAAAGGGGATAAAAATAGTACCAACCAAATGACCGAAGCTAGAGTCATGAAATTCGGAGTATACATTCCTTTGACTACGTAGTCATGAAGAATTTTTCCAAATTCGTACTTTCAAGGGATACAATGGGTACGGAGGGATAAAAATGGTACCAACCAAACGGAATAATGAAATTCGGTGTATACATTCCTCTGATTGTGTAGACACTTAAAATAAACAGATTTTTCGAAATTCGTACTTTTTGGGGTTAAAATGAAAAAATGGGATAAAAATAGTACCAATCAAATGACTGCAGCTAGAGTCATAAAATTCGGAGTATACATTCCTCTGACTGCGTAGACACGGAAAATAGACGAATTTTTTGAAATTCGTACTTTTTGGGGTTAAACTGGAAAAAGGGGATACAAATAGTACCAACCAAATGACCGCAGCTCGAGTCATTCAATTCGGAGTATACATTCATTTGACTGCGTAGACACGGAAAATAAACGGATTTTTCGAAATTCGTACTTTCAAGGGATACAATGGTACAGAGGGATACAAATAGTACCAACTGAACGACTACAGCTAATTGCGTAGAAATGTCAAGGGGGTAAAAATGGTAAAACCAAATGGGCGCAGCTGGAATCATGGAATTCGGTTCATACATTCCTTTGAATGCATAGACACGCAAAATAATATATATATATATTTAAATTCGTACTTTTTCTTTTACGGCAAAAATTGGTTTAATCATGAAGTTATTTTGCACTATGTACGTCTGATGGATTTTCAAAATTTGTACTTTTGGAATTAAAATAGAATGGAAATACAACCAACTGTAGCAGCCACTATCTTCCAATATTTATGGTATTTATGCTTTTTGAAAATATAAGAATATTTATTTTTTGATTTGAAATAAATAATGGTTTGAAATAATTAAAATATTATATTTATTTATACAATTATTTTTTTAAAATATTTATATTTGTTTTGGTTTGGCTATATTAAATAAATTATATTTTCCTGTAATAGGAATGTAATCCATGGTGGAGGGTATATAAAGTTTGGCCCGGCCGAACTTAACGCCGTTTTTACTTGTTTTGACTTATTTTGATCCGAAGGAATGCAATGAATTGACCAATATGTCGGGGTATTTTCTCATAACTTAAATCAATGGTGTTTTGCCGCCGAACACTTTATCCTCTACCGCGGTCATGAATGTGTTCATATATTCGGTCTGAGCCATCGCCAAATTTCCCTAATTGTCTTATTTGTGGCATCAACCGTGTACATGTCATTCAGCCAGCCAACCAACCATTCATAAAACAATTTATCAAAATGGTTTAAGAATTAATGATAAACGGTTGGATGGCTGAATGTGCTCCGTGTGTGTGTTTGTTGTGTTTTTCTTTTGATTTCATTACACGGAAAATGTTTCTTTTTCAAAAAGAATTTCGAGAATTTCTCTCAGACATTCGATGCACGGCAATACATGTGTACAAACATATGTATTCTACATATTTACATAAGACTCAAATTCAAATTGAAATTCAAATTTATCGTTGAGTGCACATCTTCGTATCGGTGCAGCCAGACACACGTTGGTGTGTGTTTGTATCTCACTGAGATACTACTACACCCAGTATAATTAATTACCCGCCAATCTCTAGAACTGTGTCCAAGATCATCAAGTTGTAACACAGTTTACCCTACTCTTCTGTGCGCCGCCAAACATCATCAGGCCACAAAATTAACATCAAAAGATTATTTATGGGATTTTCCAAGTGAGAGCGAGAGGTAGAAAGAAACTCTGACAAACATGGACTTATACTCAACAAACCACAGGCATCGGACACCGGCGCTCGGTACGTGCGTTGCATTCGAAATGCATTTCGGTGTGTTTACACTGCCACTGAAGTGCATCGCAGCACCACATAGCCAAGCATAACAAACGCGTCATCTAACGCTGGGGAACATAATTCATTTTCGGTATCAGGCGGCAATACACTCGAGGAAAGTGGATCGTTCAACTATCATGTGGGAAATTGATACAGTGATTCCAAATCGATTATTTTGGAATTAATTCTTTAACTTTTCGACAGAAAATGTCATTTTTACTGGGATGCTTAGAGCAGATGTGTTTTCATGATGATATGTGCAAATAAATAGGAGAAATATTGAATGTAAAGTCAAAAAATGTGAAAATTGCCTTTAGAAAACTCCGAGAAATTTTCTATCATATCGAGAATACCAAAATATTTTTTGATTGCAGACTAAATAGGGAATATTTGGGATAATTTTGGATTTTTACAACAATGGCAGCCTTTTTCGCGACAGACTACATAGTATATGTTACAAGCGAAATTGGTTCTTAATAAACATGGCAAAGTCATCCAGATCCGTAGGATAGATCGTGAAAATTACAAAATAAAAATGTCTCGCAAAGAAATCATTTTAGTGTAAATGAAAATTTTGAAAAAATATCCAATTTGTATTTTTTATTTGCCGTGCTCTAACGAAATACCCACATCTTTATCGAAAAAGAGTGATCTTTCAAAAAACATGGACAAACAAACCCTAGTAATTTTTTGCATAAGTTGGCGCGTAATTTTGCTATTTAAGTGAGAAGAGAAGATTTGCCACTTTGGTGTCTTTAGTGACACCCACTGAAAATTTTCGACAATTTTTTCATAGAACATTTTAATGCTTAAATGTCCTTTTTATACACTCCACGAGAGTATTATGTCTTTGTGCATTTGTTTGTAACACCCAAAAGGAAGGGAGATAGACCCATTGTTAATTATACCGATCGGCTTAGAATAACTTTCTGAGTCGATTTAGCAATGTCCGTCTATCTGTCCATCTATTCTTGTAATCACGATACAGGTCGCAATTGTACACGGCACCAAATGAAACTTTGCCCAACGAAGTTTTTCGAGATAAGGACGAATGCTGTTTAATTTGAAGAAAATCGGTTCAGATTTAGATATAGCCCCCATACGAATTTCACTCCCGATTTGACTCTTTTCACTCTAGATACCACATATTACAACAGATTTTCTTCAGATTTGGCAAGACATCTTATTTTTAAACTAGAAACGCCTGTGGTAAAAATGTATTAGATCGGTACAGATTTATATATAGCTCACATACAAATTTCGCTCCCGATTTGTTTTTTTCCGCTCTAGAAACCATAAATTGTATCAGATTGCCTTCAGATTTGGCAAACCATCTTAATTTAAAAAATTGAAACACCTGTGGTAAAAATGTATTAGATCGGTTCAGATTTACATATAGCTCCCATACAAATTTCTCTCCCGATTTGATTTTTTTCCGCTCTAGAAACCATAAATTGTATCAGATTGTCTTCAGATTTGGCAAACCATCTTATTTTTAACTAGAAACACCTGTGGTAAAAATGTTTTCCACCTTATGTTTCAACTAGAAACACCTGTGGTAAAATTGTATTAGATCGGTTCAGATTTATATATAGCTCACATACAAATTTCGCTCCCGATATGATTTTTTCCGCTCTAGAAAGCACAAATTGTATCTGATTGTCTTCAGATTTGGCAATACATCTCATTTTTAAACTACGAACACCTATGGTGTAAACAGGTCAGATCGGTTTAGATTTACATATAGCTCCCATACAAATTTCGCTCTCGGATAGACTTTTCCGCCCCAGAAACAACGAATTTTCACCGAATTTCTTCAAAGTGAGCATAATACGTTATATTTGAACTGGAAGAACTTATTGTGAAAGTTAGTCACTTTATTTCATGTTTGGACATAGTCCCGATACAAATAGGCTTATCGATTTGGCAAATCGGACAAGGTCATATTAGCCGATTATTAGGAAACATACAAAAATTCTTCCCGTTTTCACTTTTTTACCGAGTTGGATTGTATTCGGATAAAAAGTGGAGTGTATCATATAGTCGGCCCCGCCCGACTTTAGAGTTTCTTTACTTGTTGAAAGTACCTTTTTGTTTTTCTCTTAAAAAGGGTCAAATCGAACCATAAAGAGAGGAGCTAGAGCGTTAAGATCTACACAAAAATGATCCTCATAAAATTTCACGATATTCTTCTGACAATAAGAATTATCTTCACTTAGTGTAATGCATCGACCAAAATATAAAAGCTTTGAGACACTGTAAAAAGAAACTCATACCAGCTGACGATTAGTTTATTCTACTCAAATGGCCTTTCAGAATTATAGGGTAGCTATTCTGTTCCAATCAAAAAGTCTTAATTTATTGGACAGTGTCGTCGCTATTTAAAAAAAATTAAATTACACCTTTTTGAAAGTTTTTCTTTTAGAAGCATATAACTTCTAATTGAGGTATGACATTTGTACCAATCTTTTCAATAATTTATTTAACAACTGATGCTTAAAAATGGGGCGTACTTTTACCTTTCCTTACTTGTTTTTTTAAGAAAAACTCGATTGCTTTATGCAACAAAAATTTTGTGGAAGGGTGATGTATTTTGGGGTTTCTAAACTCGAAAACAATATAAAAAATGTTTTTTTTATACTAAAATTTCAATTTTCAAATATTTGTACTTTTATTTTGGAAATTAAAGGTACTCATGATGGCTGCAAGTATTATACATCCACATAGAAATAGTGGTTTAGCAAGAGTCTTCAAAATTTTGGGAAAAATATTATTATTTTTTCAAAAAAAAAACTATTTTTTTCTGGCACGAAGAAATCAAGGCCTAATTAAAGAAAATCTATGGATAAATGTAGAAGTTATGGTCCTTCTTGTAGAAATACATATCTTCTTCACGCATGAGTAAATCACTTTAAGCAAAAGTATCGTAAAAAATGACACGCGGTTTCTTAAAATTCCCTTACTTCAACATAAGGGTCATCACTTCTTCATTTAATCAAAGATTTTCTTTAAAAATGTCTTGTTTTCTTCGTTATTACCATATAAAAAATATATTCTTTTATATAATTTGTAATGGGACTATTTTAAACAAAAATTAAAAAAATAATGATTTTTTAATTCTTTTGCATATGGGTGATTCCACGTAAAATGACCCTATTTTAGACATAATTTTAAAATTTATGATTAAAAAAAACACCGATAAACATTCTTAATGTTTATACTTCTCATAATACATATTTTTGATTATATTTCAAAAAATAATGATAAGGATTTCCATCAAAATGTCACGCCCGTTACAATTTCAATATCCTATATTTCCTATTTTTATAAAGAAATGTCGGTAACGTATACATTAGAACCAAAAATGAATGTAATGGAAGAACATTACCTAATTCCAGAAAATAAGTAAAACCTCAAGATTTTCTTCAAAGCTAAGGTCACACTCGTGACGCTCTAGTTTGTTGCATATCTCCCATATTTTAAACGCTAAGACATATTTATATTTGCAATAATGCCGTTTTCATCTGGCAGTATAGTAAAAATCTCAAACAATGAATATGGGAGATATTTAAACATATTTAAACAAAAATGTCACAATCGTTCCTATGAAATCACCCATATACAAAGAGTATCATAACTTCTACATTTATCCATAGATTTTTTTATATATAATCAATGTTTTTGGCATTAGTTATTAAAATGTATAAAACAAAATACGTTTTTCCTACTTTTTTCTATATTTTAAGATTATTTTTCGTGCCAACAAAAATAGATTTTTTCGAAAAAAAATCCCAATCTTTTGAGGCTGTTCCACTGTTTCTATGTGAAAGTTTAATTCGTAACATTTGTAAATATCATAATTACCTTTAATTGAATATATAAGCGGGTGCGATTGGACACATATATCCTAAATGAGAATACACATATTAAATTTTAATAAAAAATTTAAATATATAAATTTAATAAAACAAACCAAACTTTCATTCCACTTATCCTTTTCCTCCAGTATATACACATAACATCTTTTTCAAGAGAAATTCGATTAGAACTATTTGTCGGAATGAACTGGGATATTGTCCTGGCTCAAGACCATTTTGCATCTATATTTAATAGAATGCAAATTCATTTACAAATGGCATGGTGGCATTTATTACTTGGCTGTAGACTACCACGATCATGACTTCGACCATGTCAAAAGTCTTTCAAGTGGCTTCGCAGCGACTTTTCAAGATCAAACCCGGCTTCGGAATTTTTTGTATTTTGCCAACAAGGCACTTCACTTTACTGGCCTCACTATATAACTCATATTGCCACAGGAGTCCCTTATTACTACAGGAAACTTAAGTTGGTCAACACTTAAGCTAAGCAGAATTTCAGAAAAACAGTTCAAGTCGTTTAGAAACGATAAATATTTGCTTTTTGCCTCATCCAACTGCGCTATGATCTATACTCCTCTTTCTTTAAAGTCGGCTAAGCAGTTACTGAGATTTATTTCTATTATTTTTATGAGTAACCCATATATATATTGCTTTTCATTTACAAATATGAAAACCGACAATTAGTCATGTTATATCAGAATTGGATGCGGTTTTAATATTGAACATTAAAAACATAATGTTTGGAAAGGTTAAAAGGACATTGTCTGGAAAATATACATAATTGCTTGGAGATCATGTTGAACAAGTAAAAACGGCGTTAAGTTCGGCAGGGCCGAACTTTATATACCCTCCACCATGGATTGCATTTCGTAGAGGCTGTCGATTTTCGTAGAAGTGCTGTAATATTACAGGAAAAAATACATATATTTTTTGAATATAACCAAACCAAACCAAATACAAGTTTTGAAAATATGATTTGTATGATTCAACCAATTTTTGCCGTAAAAGTATAAAGTACGATTTTGAAAAAATCTTTTTATTTTGTGTGTATTTGCAGTCAGAGGAATGTATACACCGAATTTCATGTTCTAGCTGGTGGTCATTTGGTTTGTACCATTTTTATCCCCTTTTTCCTATTTTACCCCCTTAAGAGTACGACTTTCTACAATCTCTCTATTTTAAGTGTCCACGCAATTATATGGATGTACACACCGAATTTCATTATTCTAGCTTTAGCCTTTAAGTTGGTACTATTTTTATCCCTCTGTACCCATTGTATCCCTTGAAAGTACGAATTTGGAAACAACTTTTATTTTTCGTGTCTACGCAATCAGAGGAATGTATACACCGAATTTCATGACTCTGGCTGCGGTCATTTGGCTGGTACTATTTGTATCCCCTTTTCTATTTTAAGCCAAAAAGTACGAATTTCAGAAAATCCCTGTATTTTATGTGTCTATGCAATCCGAGGAATGTATACACCGAATTTCATGACTCTAGCTGCGAACATTTGGTTGGTACTATTTTTATCCCCTTTTCCCATTTGAACCCCATTTTAACCCTTAAAAGTACGAATTTGGAAAAAATAATTTCATATTATGTACCTACTCAATTAGAGGAATGCACACAGTGAATTTCGTGTTTCTAGCTGTTGTCGTTTGATATGTACCATTTTTATCCCTTTTTGCCCCATTTCACCCCCTACGAATAAAAATCATTTTATGGTGCACGTTTTTGTTATAGGGGGAATGTGCATACCAAATATCAAGTAAGTACAAGAAGACATATTGAACAAATATGCTTAAATACTCTAAAATATTATGTGTTATTATGGATTTTTTCAGTCCTTGTGAGGGAAAATTGTTTCCCTTTGGGCCGATTTCGTCCAGTTCCAGTTCAGTCCAAACCGATCTATAAGACTTATTTATCCAGCTCCTTTCGTTTAGGTGTCTTAGAATATTATGACGATCAAGAATATATATATTTTCTCAGGTCGATATTTCAAGGTGTTACAAATGGAATGACAATGTTAGTATACCCCCATCCAGGAGGTGGAGGGTGTAAAAACAATTGTTTCACACGAACTTATCAAACGATAAGTCAATGATTATAATTTTTCTTCGAGTGTTGGAATTTTCCAAATGCATCCGAACGATTTCTATGCTTACAATCGACAGTCGAATACACACAACAAACGCCAAGAATGCTGATGCAAGCAGAGAGATTCGAAACAATAGCAGCGACAACAACAGCAACAACACTAACAATTATGTGATAAAATATTATAACACTTTAATAGCCTGTTCCATCATTTGTGGCATTGTTCTTGTTTTCTTCAAATTTGTTGTACAAATCATTGGGAAGAATTCCATTCCATTCAACATAATTTGTCTCATCTCCGGTGTAGCTTGTTATTGGTAGAAGATGTTGTTGTTTCGTGTATCTGGGTAAACATCATTATTTCTTGTTGGAATTCCAACAACAACAAAAACAACGGATAAAGTGAAAATAAACATTTTGAATTTTACATCAAGAATTTCTGGAGAAAAAATTTTCCGTTAAATTTCGGGAGGGGGAATACTTTTTTTTTGTAGAATTTTTAAGAATTCAATATTCCAACATTTATGTGTGGAAGTAATACTCAGGTAACCGTATATGAATTGATATCTCAAACAGTTGGTTGAGAGTCACAGAAAAGTGGTTGTTTATTTTTTGGAGCAATGAGGAATAAGAAATTGGGATTAGATTTGTAGTTTTAATTTTTATGCTCTTCTCCACTTAGTGGAATAGGGTATTATAGGGATATTAGGGTATTATTTTAGGGCAAATATTTGCGGAAATATTTCTTATTTTCTCAAAAAGTAATAGGGTAATGGTAAAGTAACATAGGGTGGATTTTGTGTTCACACAGCATTTTTAAAACAATTTTGTTAATCTGAAACCTCTTGATTTATTGTTAATCCCTGCGGTCAGACTGAGACAAGCACATAAATGACGTTTTCTGTCAAATATTTGCCCAGTGTGGCCATGCCTTTATTATCACCAGCTGAGTCGATTTAGCGATGATTTTGCCCATCTAAAGTTTGCTATCCGCCAAGCCCCTATGAAATGACAAAAATTTAAATTTGCAATTCCCCTCTGTCACTAAGTGATGTGAGTATTTGAATCCCTATATAGAATATTGTAGAGCAAACAGAAAATCAATAAAACAATTTATGTTGTACGAGTATGTACTGTTTGCTGATCACAATCAATATCTACTTGAATGGACGTCGCCATGAAGTCATTGCGGACTCAAAGTCATATTCATATTGTGCCAGCGATAGCTGAGGGACTGACTGCTGGCGAGCATGCTTAACTTGACACAGAAACCTAAATTGTTGCTTTCCTCTAATCGTTCATGCTCCATTTCATCGTAATGAACGTAACATCGAAAGACACACACATACGCCGACACAAGAAGAATACTCACTCGTAACTGCGAATGCGATACAATAAAACTAAAACTAAAAAAAAATAAATGAGAAATAGTGCGCAAAAAGCCCAACTAAACTAAAATAAAATAAAACGAATCTGAAATAGTGAATGTGCGCATAAATATGCCACAATTCCAAAGGCGGGCAGGCAGGCACACCGAACAAACTCTCGGTGCGACTAGGCATGACCGGTTTAACCTACAGGCAATTGTCTGTAGGGCCCGGGGCAGCTGGATGTAAATTAAAAAGAAATCAAAGATTTTTTACTGCCTACTCGGGATGGCTAAAAAATCTACACTAGGGCCAGCATCGGCCTATTGTTCGCAGATGGGAAAGTATAGGGTGGAATCGGCTATAAAAAAGTACTGATTATTTTTCAAATTTCTGGTTTTATTGGAAAGGTTGATCTTTGCCATTTACCAATGGAACACAATATCATTCATAAGACTATCACGACTGGCTCGGCAGTATCTCATCCGATCAACCTAATTTTTCATTTTCAGTACAGCCCAAAATCCACACCAAACAGTGACTCGTTGTGGATGCATTGGCTTCTCAATAGTCATGTGTGTGTTCTCTGAACTTCATATGCGGCAATTTTACTTATTGACATAGCCACCCAGATGAAAATGAGCTTTTGTGAAGGCTGAACTAAATGCCGAATTTTTCTCGAAAAATTTCCACGTATATTTCTTGGAGTTTGCGTTAAAGACACACTACTTTGGAAGTAAGTTAATTTTAATATTTCCCAATTTTGTTCGGGCGAAAATAAAAACAAAAACGAGTAAAAGCGGCGTTAAGTTCGGCCTGGCCGAACTTTATATTCCCTCCACCATGGATTGCATTCCACAGAGGTTGTCGGTTTTTGTAGAAGTGCAGTAATATTACAGGAAAATATAATTTTTTTAATATAGCCAAACCAAAACAAATACAAATATTGAAAAATTAATTTTATAAATAAATATAATATTTTAATTATTTCAAACCACACTTATAAGGTAATGCTACCAATACGTCAATTCAAAAAATAAATATTCTTATATTTATATTTCAAATCCATAAATATTGGTAGATAGTGGGTGCTACAGTTGGTTGTATTTCCTTTCTATTTTAATTCCAAAAGTACAAATTTTGAAAATCCATTATCAGACGTACATAGTGCAAAATAACCTAACTTCATGATTCAACCAATTTTTGCCGTAAAAAAAAATTACGAATTTGGAAAAAACTTGTTATTTTGCGTGTCTATACAGTCAGAGGAATGTATACACCGAATTCCATTATTCCAGCTGCGCCCATTTGGTTGGTACTATTTTTACCCCTTTGACGTTTCTACGCAATTAGAATTTCATCATTCTAGCTGTAGTCGTTTAGTTGGTATTATTTTTATCCCTCTGTACCATTGTATCCCTTGAAAGTACGAATTTCGAAAAACCGTTTATTTTCCGTGTCTTTTTTTCATTTTAATCCAAAACAGTACGAATTTTGAAAAATCCATGTATTTTACTTGTCTATGCAATCAGAGGAATGTATACAACAAATTTCATTATTCTAGGTACAGCCGTTTTGTTGGTACCATTTTTATCTTTCCGTACCCATTGTATCCCTTGAAAGTACGAATTTGAAAAAAACCTTTTATTTTTCTTGTCTACGTACGTACGTAGTCTAAGGCATGTAAACTCCGAATTTCATGACTCTAGCTGCGGTCATTTGGTTGGTACTATTTTTATCCCCTTTTTCTATTTTGACCCCAAAAAGTACGAATTTCGACAAATCAGTTTATTTTCCGTGTCTACACAGTCAGAGGAATGTATACTCCGAATTTCATAGCTATAACTGCGGTCATTTGATTGGTACTATTTTTATCCCCTTTTTTCATTTTAACCCCAAAAAGTATGAATTTTAAAAAATCCGTGTATTTTACTTGTCTATGCAATCAGAGGAATGTGTACACCGAATTTCATTATTATAGGTACAACCGTTTGGTTGGTACCATTTTTATCCCTCTGTACCATTGTATCCCTTGAAAGTACTAATTTAAAAAAATCGTCTATTTTCTTTGTCTACGCAGTCAGAATGCATACTCCGAATTTCATGACTCTAGCTGCGGTCATTATATTGGTACTAATTTTATCCCCTTTTTTTATTTTAACCCCAAAAAGTACGAATTTTGAAAAATCCGTGTATTTTACTTATTTATGCAATCAGAGGAATGTATACACCGAATTTCATTATTCTAGGTACAGCCGTTTGGTTGGTACCATTTTTATCCCTCTATTCCTATTTTACCCCTTAAAAGTACGAATTTGGAAAAAATACTTTTATATTATGTATCTACTCAATTAGAGAAATGTACAAACCGAATTTCGTGTTTCTAGCTGTTGTCGTTTAATATGTACCATTTTTATCCCTTTTTTTGCCCCATTTCACCCCCTACAAATAATAATCACATTATGGTGCATGTTTTTGCTATAAGGGGAATGCGCATACCAAATATCAAGCAAATATAAACAGACATATTCAAAAAACATGCTTAAAATACTCTAAAATATTAGGGATTATTATGGGTATTTTTAGTGCTTGTGAGGGAACAATTTTTCCTTTTGGGCTGATTTCGCCCCATTTCAATCCCAACCGATCTACGACTATAAGACGCATTTATGGCAAGTTTGAACGTTCTAGCTGCTTTCGTTTAGATGCTAGCGTGCTTTCAACAGACGGACGGACGGGCATGGCTAGATCGTCTTATAATTTTATGACGATCAAGAATATATGTACTTTATAGGGTCTCAGGACGATATTTCAAGGTGTTACAAACGGAATGACAAAGATAGTATACCCCCATCCTGGAGGTGGAGGCTATTACGTATGTTATTTTACCTTTCAAAATCAAAGTATCTGTAGTTCAAATTTTAAATGACCCTCCTTATAGAACGAAAGAATTCGCATTTTTCTTTTATTTTATTTCGGCATGTAATCAAAATTTTGTTTTGATCCGGGATTTGAAATCGCTGCGAAGTCTTATTGCCTTGTCATTCGTGAATACATTTGCATTGTATAAAATGTAGATGCAAAAAGGCCTTGAGTCCGGATAATATTTTTATTCATTTATTTTTTATTGTGCAATATATTCCGTTACAAGATTGGTACACCCGCGAAGCCCTATGGCTTGTCTGCAGGTCCCAGTTCAATTTAAAATTCCCTATTTTAGGAATTCGTGTTGTTCATGAACATTACCTGCATATGTCCCCATATGACGGGTGTCTTCATCATACGTCTTAATATCAGCTATTTAAACAACAGTTTTTTTGTGGTCTTTAATGGGTTAAATTATAAAATCCTGTGTCTTTAAGGTCCTCCAGGTTGGGCAATATCCATACTGAAAGGTCTCAAAAAGGCGGGTCAATGGCAAAGAAATTGTTTCACCGTTTCGATGTCCGCTCCGCATGCCCTACACTCATTTGAGGCTGATCGCTCCATGCGGCCTCAGAGTCCCGTGAAAGGTCCCATTATGCTGCTGAGTTCAATTCTGCTCAAACTCATGAGACGACTGGTTTAACTCTAATTCACTACGACCGTCCCATAAGACTTTAGTCGTACCGCCTGCCGCGGACCAGTTCCTGGTTAGCTTATAGGGTGAAGTTGCCCATTTTTTTCAGTTAATTTTTAGTCGCCTGGAAAGGTTTAGCGTCGATTCGAGGTTTGATCCTCTTCTTTTCAGTTTTTCGATCGTTACATCTATATCATCTCTAATTGCTCTTTGGTAGAAAAAATCGTTGCATTCCAATATGGTAAGCTATTGCAAGCGTAGGTTTTGTGATCGCCTTGATTGCAGCGTCCCCATCTCTGCTTAGTTCCTTCAACCATTTCATACACTCCGTTAACATTTTAACCTCTGCCCGAAAGACAACGTTATAGTCCCGGATGCGGTTCTATTTTCTATGGAGAAGTACACTTTGTAGTTTCCTAGACCTGTTTTTAAAACCATCTGTATACAGAGGTTATCTATACCCTGGGAACCATCCATCCAATCTCTGGACGAAATCTTTGTTTTACACTTTATGTTTACTGTTCTTTCTGAGATTTTGTCTGTTATATACTCCGATATGGAGAAATGCATCAGGTTGACCATTGTTGGCAGTAACAGGGTCGTTCCTAGTCTGACAAGCTCATCAGCTTTACAGTGGACATAGTAGTAGATGGGCCTGACTATCCGAATATAGGGTGGGCCATGTAACATTTTAAATTTGAACTACCGATTACGTTGACTTTGAAACTTTAATTTTTATTTTTAGGTTTATGTTTGACATTTGCAAAATGGGACGTTAAGCGATCGAACAAAGTTAAATTAAATTTTTCGGACAGTTTGGCTTGAGGTCATGCACAAATCAAAAAACTGATATTTAGTTTATCTAAATTGTTTTATTTATTTATTCTTTTCTTTTCCGATATTTAGTCATCGACGATCATCCTCAGGGGTATTCACTTAAAATACAAACAAAAAAATTAAATTAAGTTAAATTATTAAATATTAAAAACTTACTACCAAAGTAGTGACTCTTTAACACAAACTCATCGAAGTTTATGTAAAATTTTCGTGTTTTCATGAATTTTCGTGTTTGATGAAGCTCATTTGAATCCATGGACATATCAACAAGAGGTGCTTTCAGAAAATTCTCTGAAAAATTACTAGTAGAAAATATTTTTAGTTGGAAATACTTAAAGTAGTTAATGATATTGACTATTTTAGACACTTTTTAAAAAATTAAAATGGAAAAATATCCGAACAAATCGGAGAAGATTTTGCATTTTTCTAATCGATGAAATTTCAAACTAAATTATTATGAAAAAATACACTCAATTTTATGCAGCTTTTTCATGAACAGCAAAAAATGCGGAGTTTTGTCAAATATTCATCTTTTTATACCCTCCACCTCCAGGATGGGGGTATACTAACTTTGTCATTCCGTTTGTAACACATTGAAATATTGACCTGAGACCCTATAAAGTATATATATTCTTGATCGTCATAAAATTCTAAGACGATCTAGCCATGTCCGTCCGTCTGTCCGTCTGTTGAAAGCACGCTAGCATCTAAACGAAAGGAGCTAGAACGTTCAAATTTTCCATAAATGCTTCTTATAGTCGTAGATCGGTTGGGATTGAAATGGGGCGAAATCGGCCCAAAGGGAAAACATTTTTCCCTCACAAGGACTAAAAATACCCATAATAATCCCTAATATTTAAGCATGTTTTTTGCTTGATATTTGGTATGTGCATTCCCCCTACAGCAAAAACGTGTACCATAAATTGATTCTTATTTGTAGCGGGTGAAATGGGGCAAATAAGGGATAAAAATGGTATATAATAAACGACAACAGCTAGAAACACGAAATTCGGTGTGTACATTCCTCTAACTGAGTAGAGACATAATATAAAAGCATTTTTTTCAAATTCGTACTTTTAAGGGGTAAAATGGGAATAGAGGGATAAAAATGGTACCAACCAAATGGCTGTACCTAGAATAATGCAATTCGGTGTATACATTCCTCTGATTGCATAGACAAGTAAAATAAACGGATTTTTTATAATTCGTACTTTTTGGGGTCAAAATAGAAAAAGGGGATAAAAATAGTACCAACCAAATGACCGCAGCTAGAGTCGTGAAATTCGGAGTATACATTCCTTTGACTACGTAGACATGAAAAATAAAAGGTTTTTTCCAAATTCGTACTTTCAAGGGATACAATGGGTACGGAGGGATAAAAATTGTACCAACCAAACAGCTACACCTGGAATAATGACATTCTGTGTATACATTCCTCTGATTGCGTAGACACTTAAAATAAACAGATTTTATGAAATTCGTACTTTTTGGGGTTAAAAAGAAAAAAGGGGATAAAAATAGTACCAATTAAATGACCGCAGCTAGAGTCAGGAAATTCGGAGTATACATTCCTCTGACTGCGTAGACACGAAAAATAAAAAGTTTTTTTCCAAATTCGTACTTTTTCTTTTACTGCAAAATTTGGTTGAATCATGAAGTTAGGTTATTTTGCACATGTACGTCTGATAATGGATTTTCAAAATTTGTACTTTTTGAATTAAAATAGAATGGAAGTACAACCAACCCACCCACTACCTTCCAATATTTGTGGTATTTAAGCTTTTTGAAAATATAAATATAATAATATTTATTTTTTTTTTTTTGAAATAGATAATGGTTTGATATAATTAAAATATTAGATTTATTTATATAATTATTTTTTTCAATATTTGTATTTGTTTTGGCTATATTACAAAATTTATACTTTCCTGTAATATTACTGCACTTCTACGAAAACCGACAACCTCTGTGGAATGCAATCCATGGTGGAGGGTATATAAAATTCGGGCCGGCCGAACTTAACGCCGTTTTTACTTGTTAATATATAAAGCTTCACTCACATACAACCCCCAACGTCGTCTGTGTATGTACCCTGGAGTGGCGTAATATAGGAGATTTTCTCCTTTGGGATATGTCCAAAAGATACTTTGCACTGAACTTTGGCCGAACCGTTTATTGTAAAAGGGTTTATGTGAGGCATTTGAGTTTTAGTTAGATTTTCTTCTAGTCCATTACTCCTGTTCATATTACCATCTTCTTTAGAGTATTCAGAAGAATATCTCATTTTCTATTCACTTTTTCCAAATTCTGGAGGATATTATAGAGTCCGAGATTGCAGATAAGAGGTGACGGGACCTGTTTACAAAGGAGTCTCTCAGTGATGCAGCCACAAGGAGTGAATCAAAATTACAATCCCTTCTTCCGCTCTGAGCTTGAATAACGCCATCATTACCACACCAGAGTGGATATTGTGACTAATTGATTGACTGGCTCATTGACGAGCGCTCAGACTAAACTGTCATAACATTTGGAGCGCAATTCTCTAATATGACGGAGATATATACTAAGAAATATTCTTTCGAAATTCATACTTCTACGGGGTAAAACGTGACAAAAAAAAATAATAAAAAGGGAATAGTCGTTCTCAGCAAACGGCAGTTGTCAGAAATATGAAATTTATGGTGTATATTCCACTTACCATGTAGACATGGGATATTAAGCTATTTTTTTCAAAATTTATACTTTTAAGATGTAAGAACGACAAAAAGGGATAAAAATGGTACCCACCAAAGTGCTTCGAGCAGGATTGGTGAAAATGGATTTATGGAAATGTTTACTATCAAGGGAAGGGGACAAAAAGTGATAAAAATGCTACCAACTAAAGTGTTGCAGCTGGTTTCAAGAAATTCGGTGTCTACATCTTTCAGGGTGCAGCGGTACAAAAAGGGATAAGAATGGTACCAACCAAAATGTTGGAGCTGGAATCATGCAATTCCTGTAATGTATCCTTCCTCTGATTATTGTTTGTTCTATGAATATAAGAGATCAATGACTCCTTTTGCACATTCTTATGATGAATAGGCATAGGAAATCTTCTGATCCTTACAACTTAAGTATAGGATGTGTTCAGCAAAAAAACACTACGAGGAACATATTTGTGGCACAATTTAACACTCTAGCTCCTCCTCCTCTAGCTCTTCTTGGCCGCTTTTGTGCAAAAACGTAAAAACACCCCTAAAACAACGGTTTAATGGGTCAAAATGTTCTACAAAATTATTCGCCATAAAATTCTTCTAAAAAAAATCTACTTAAATGGCAGAACTTAAGCTAAACCTAAAATTCATGTTATTGTTAATTTCGTACTTTTTCCGAATTGTAACTAAACTGTCTTACAAAACTGAATATTAGGATGGAATGGATAAAATATTCTACGTCAAACAAATATATATTAATAAAATATCAGTACCAGTTTGGGTATTTAAATAACAAATTATTTATAATATTTTTGTTGGCTCATGGTAATTCTATATCAAACAAAGTCCAGCAGTTCCCAGTTCCAGTTCCTTTAAAGCATTCTTCAATAGGCGCCCATGTTTGATGAAACGAAGCTCGATATAATCCGTATGAGAGTTCAAGAAATGAATTTGAAATTAACAAAACTCTGATACTTGTATATTCATTTTTGAACTATCAGAATCCTTTATCCTTGTTATTTTTCCACATTATTATATGTCGACCAAAAGAAAAGTATTTATTTAGTTCTCGTTTGACCCTATATCTTTTTTATACCCTCCACCACCAGGATGGGGGTATACTAACTTTGTCATTCCGTTTGTAACACCTTGAAATATCGACCTGAGACCCTATAAAGTATATATATTCTTGATCGTCATAAAATTCTAAGACGATCTAGCCATGTCCGTCCGTCTGTTGCAAGCACGCTAGCATCTAAACGAAAGGAGCTAGAACGTTCAAATTTTCCATAAATGCGTCTTATAGTCGTAGATCGGTTGGGATTGAAATGGGGCGAAATCGGCCCAAAGGGAAAATTTTTTCCCTCTCAAGGACTAAAAATACCCATAGTAATCCCTAATATTTTAGCGTATTTAATCATGTTTTTTGAATATGTCTGTTTATATTTGCTTGATATTTGGTACGCGCATTCCCCTTATAGCAAAAACGTGCACCATAAAGTAATTAAGTAGATACATAATATAAAAGTATTTTTTCCAAATTCGTACTTTTAAGGGGGTAAAATGGGAATAGAGGGATAAAAATGGTACCAACCAAACGGCTGTACCTAGAATAATGAAAGTCGGTGTATACATTCCTCTGATTGCATAGACAAGTAATCCATGTAGGATTTTTAAAAATTTGTACGTTTTGGGGTTAAAATGAAAAAAGGGATAAAAATAGTACCAATCAAATGACCGCAGCTGGAGTCATGAAATTCGGAGTATACATTCCTCTGACTGTGGAGACACGCAAAATAAACTGATTTTTCGAAATTCTTACTTTTTGGGGTCAAAATAGAAAAAGGGGATAAAAATAGTACCAACCAAATGACCGCAGCTAGAGTCATGAAATTCGGAGAATACATTCATTTGACTACGTAGACATGGAAAATAAAAGGTTTTTTTCCAAATTCGTACTTTCAAGGGATACAATGGATACGGAGGGATAAAAATGGTACCAATCAATCGGCTACATCTGGAATAATGAAATTCGGTATATACATTCATCTGATTTCGTAGACACTTAAAATAAACAGATCGAAATTCGTACTTTTTGAGGTTAAAATGAAAATAGGGGATAAAAATACTCCGAGTAGCTAGAGTAGCTGCGAGTTTTTCGAAATTCGTACTTTTTGGTGTTAAAATGGAAAAGGGGGAAAATAGTACCAACCAAATGACCGCAACTAGAGTCAGGCAATTTGGAGTATACATTCCGCTGACTGCGTAGACACGGAAAATAAACAGATTTTTCGAAATTCGTACTTTCAAGGGATACAATGGTACAGAGGGATAAAAATAGTACCAACTAAAGGGCTACAGCTAGAATGATGAAATTCTAATTGCGTAGAAACGTCAAGGGGTAAAAATGGTACCAACCAAATGGGCGCAGCTGGAATCATGGAATTCGTTGTATACATTCCTCTGACTGCATATACACGCAAAATAAAACGTTTTTTTTTCCAAATTTGTACTATTTCTTTTACGGCAAAAAATTGGTTTAATCATGAAGTTAGATTATTTTGCGCTATGTACGTCTGATAATGGATTTTCAAAAGTCGTACTTTTGGAATTAAAATAGAATGGAAATACAACCAACTGTAGCACCCACTATCTACCAATATGTATGGTATTTTGAAAATATGAGAATATTTATTTTTTGATTTTAAATAAATAATGGTTTGAAATAATTAAAATATTATATTTATTTATAAATTCATTTTTTCCATATTTGTTTGTTCTGGTTTGGATATATTAAAAAAATTATATTTTTTTTATTATTTACTGCAGTTCTACGAAAACCGACAACCTCTGTGGAATGCAATCCATGGTGGTGGGTATATAAAGTTCGGCCCGGCCGAACTTAACGACGCTTTTACTAGTTATTTATATGCATATATATTGGTATTTCAAGTGGCCCAATGAGAACCCGATAAATACTTAATGCGGCCCTGTGAGTATGCCAACATAGCGCTGCTCATGTCTGCTGGACACCCCCACCCCAACCCCCACCAATAGAAATATGTATGTACTCGCTCTCGTTCACATGACTCTGATGATGATAATGAGAGCTAAAGACCGACAGACAGACATTACAATTATTTGCGCTAAAATTCTATTATTTTGCGGCGCTGTTGTTTGCAGAATTCCAAAGAAATAAGAACGCAAAACAAAACGAAACAGCTCAACAAAATCAAAACAATCATATTTTCTTTGTTCTCCTCCCCCCATCCGTCTACGATATATGATGTATATGGGAGCTGTTGGGTATTCTTAGTGGATTAAATGATTTGTAACATATCATGTAATTTATGAAGAGTTTCTTATTTTTTTCAGCCAAAGAAACCTTTCATGTCTATAGTCATGATTAAAAATATATATCAATGGACTTTATTAAATCATATTTAAATATCGAAGCAAATTACTTGCAATTTTCTATATATTGATTACATTGTCATTGCATTTTATACGAATTCTAGCGGGATTCCGGGATCAAAAATTCCCTGGGAATTTAAAAATACCACAATTCACGGTATTTCCCCTTTTTTAATTGCTGAGACTTCCTCCAGGAAGATGCTGCAGCTGTTAAGAATTTGTCAGAATTATCATGAAAGACCAACTTTTACTGAGAAGACACTGCGCAACCTACTCCACGGGGAATTCTGGAGTCGTCCATGTAGATCTAAGTCTCATGTTCGACAATTGGGTCTCCCCTGCCTCAATCCTCCC
Source organism: Polietes domitor (assembly GCA_947397865.1). Lineage (NCBI taxonomy): Eukaryota > Metazoa > Arthropoda > Insecta > Diptera > Muscidae > Polietes > Polietes domitor. Next base: position 97,974,571 of record OX377620.1, read on the forward strand.
TTTTAAAGAATTTAATCTCATAATTCTTAACAATTACCATATCATATCAGTAGAGATATCAACTCCTTCACCAACAAAAGTACTTCAACTCTCTTGGCTCTGTCCAAACTGTCATTTAACCTCTGACCGTAGTGGGTGGGTATACCTGTATCACCCAGGTTGGTTTACTGAGCGTTCGAGGAGTCATTGATTGTTTTGACTTCCGTCAGTGGTCGGGTTAACTTCGTTGTACCCGTCGAGTAATCCCAACATTGTGGATATTTCTGCTTCTGTTTCCACTTCTCCTTCTGTTTTGGTTTCAGTTTCGTTTTCTGTTGCTTCTGTTGAATGTCTTTCTGTTCGTTTGTCCGTTCGTGGGTAATAAGTTCATCATGGCTTTTCAGTCTATTCATATTGTGTTCATACTTGTACTTGTACAGTGGGGAACTAAATAGTTCTTCTCCAGCTGTGTGTCTTTGTTTTGTTTTTCTATTTGTGTTTCGCGTTTTCTCGTCGGATTTCTTTCGCTTGCCTCCATAAGTGGGTCATCCGTCGCAATTGTGGTCTATTGTTTAAGCTGAATTTGTTTGTTTTTGTTCCACTTTTTTGTTGTTGTTTTCGTATTTCAATTGATTATATAATAATAAAAAAATATTGTAATAAGATTAGAGACTAATTTGATGATTTCAGAAACTTCTCAAAGCAAATATTAATATATCTAGGAGAACTGTGGTGATCTACTAGTTCCCAATACCTGAAAGTATTTTTCATAATCGAGAAGTTTCTTTTTAAATGCCTCTGAATTATGCGTATTCGCAGGCGCCACTCTTGTATTTATTCCATAAATATTCTAAATAATAAGTCTTGGCAATTTTCTCCATGAGAAACAGCCAAACAACCTCGTTCGACTACGAACAACAAAAACAACTGGGCAAATATTTACCCAAAATTTTAATATGCGGCCTGGCCTGGCCTGAATCTTATCAAAGCGTGAAATTTTTTTTGGTGGCTTTTGTTTTGTTGTTACTTGTACACTTGTTATGCAAAAATGGCCTCCTTACTTGTGGGAGACCTTAACCTATATTTTTGTAAACTCATGACTTTGTTTTTATTTATGTTTACATTGTGGGTGGGTGAGTGTGTCTGCTTTCATTTTTATTTTGTATATTTAAAATTTGGAGAATGAAATACCAAGAAAATAATTCACTCTGGTGTAATGTTTTAATGTAGGTTTGGTGTGTCTGGTTTGAATGTAATGTGGGTAATGACATTTAATATTGGGAATCATCTTCTTGTTGAATCGCTTGTGAGACAACAAGCAGCATTGGGGCTTACTTACATTAAATTTACTCTATTCACTCGGCCCCATTCAGAAATGTCACCAAGCAAGCATACGACAGCTAGAACGAGAAATTAGACTTAATTGTCTTTTCCTTTGGATCAATAGGGGCATAGATCGTATGAGGATTTCGCTTGCTTCGAATTTAATTTTCTTGATAAATGTAATAGCCAAATATTTTTTAGGATTCCAGAGAGTGGGCGTTTTATATGTAAAATAAATAGATTTTGTTTTTTCGTTCGTGAGTAGTTGAGGGATAATATTGTTCAAAAATACATTTGAGGGAATTGAATATTATTATATTTTTTGAATAGTTATTTTTAATTATTTTTTATAGATTAAAATTTTAAAGACGCATATTTAAAAAATAATTTTTTTATGGTAAAAAATCATAAAATTCTTTGACAATTTTTTTCATGACAATTTAATTTATTTTTTATTATTATTTTAGTCTATTGGACATTTTAATCCTCACTGGCTAGCTTAAAGCTTAGAGTAAAATTTGGCAGTGAAAAGGAAAGTCTAAATTTAATCTTTTATTTATATTACTAGCAGTACCCGCTGCTTCGCACGCTCAAAAACCACTCATTTGTTATTAGTTTTTCCGTAGCTGGTTTTGGATAATATTTATTTGATTTTATTTTGGTGGATATAGATAAATCTAAAATAGTAATTTGGAAAGCTCCTCATATAGAGTTAAAGGAATGTGATCTATGTCCATGTGCACTATTTTAGCTGAACTCCCTTCGCATGTATAATTTTTATCATTTTCTACCAGCGCCTTTTATATCCTCGACCTCATGTTTCTAGATGCAGCGGACCACTTTATAATTGTTTGCACCTCTTTCCCAAAAAATACACATTTTGAAAAGTCACTAACAAACATGTACTTTATTTGGTACCACGTTTAACCCTTGTCGTCCCAGCTCCTCCTTATAAGTACATATTTTGTAATATCCATTTATGTTCTGCGTTTACGTAATTAAATGATTGTAGACCATTTGTATACCTTATTGTCGCGGGCGAACCTTAAAAGTACAAATTTTGAACAAGTAAAGAAAGGCTAAAGTCGGGCGGGGCCGACTATATAATACCCTACACCACTCGCTGCGTATGTACTTCGCTTTGATTACTAAACCCAGGTATTTCATGGGAGCAATTTTATGTAGTTCATACAAATTATATAAATTATATTCATATAATTTATATGCTATAAATTCATCTTTAGTCAAATTTAACGAATATGGTAATTGATCCAATTGTCCGACAGACAAATACAAATTATACAGTAGTTAACCAAAGTCATACCAAAGTATGGACATATGGGCATCACACAAACAATTCTCATTGCAATTCAATTCGGTAAAAAAGTGATATCCGGAAACATTTTCGCATCCTGTAAATGTATGTGTTTGACAAAAAATGTTAAATCGGAAATGACATTTGTATGGGGGTATATTGAAACCTGGAACGACGTGACCCGCTTTCACCATGTCTGTTTATTGGTGAAATATAATATGTAAAATTTGGCCAAATTCGGTTAAACATTCGGGAGCAACATTTGTATGAGGGCTATATCTAAATCTGAACCGATCTTACTCAATTTCACCATAGGTTTTTTAGTTGGATTATAAGATGTTGTGCCAATTTTAAAGAAAAACGGGTACATTATGTGGATTTTAGAGCGGAAAAAGTCAAATCGGGAGCGACATTTGTATGGGGCCTATATCTAAATCTAAACCGATCATACCCACTTTCAGCATAGGTGTTTTTAGTTCGATTATAAAATGTTGTGCCAATTTTAAAGAAAATCGGGTACAATTTGACGTTTCTAGAGCGGAAAATGTCAAATCGGGAGCGAAATTTGTATGGGGGCTATATCTGAATCTGAACCGATCTTACCCAATTTTTGCATACGTGTTTCCAGTTGGATTATAAGATGTTCTGCCAATTTTAAAGAAAATCGGGTACAATATGTCGTTTCTAGAGCGGAAAATGTCAAATCGGGAGCGACATTTGTATGGGGGCTATATCTAAATCTGAACCGATCTTACCCAATTTTTGCACACGTGTTTCTAGGTGGATTATAAGATGTTCTGCCAAATTTAAAGAAAATCGGGTACAATATGTCGTTTCTAGAGCGGAAAATGTCAAATCGGGAGCGACATTTGTATGTGGGCTATATCTAAATCCGAACCGATCTTACCCAATTTTTGCATAATTGTTTCTAGTTGGATTATAAGATGTTGTGCCAATTTTAAAGAAAATCGGGTACAATATGTGGTTTCTAAAGCGGAAAAAGTGAAATAGGGAGTGACATTTGTATGGGGGCTATATCTAAATCTGAACCGATCTTACCAAATTTTTGCATACGTGTTTCTAGTTGGATTATAAGATGTCCTGCTAAATTTAAAGAAAATCGGGTACAATATGTCGTTTCTAGAGCGGAAAATGTCAAATCGAGAGCGACATTTGTATGGGGGCTATATCTAAATCTGAACCGATTTCCTCCAAATTCAATACCGATGGTCCTTGGCCAGAAAAAAGAAATTCTGCCAAGTTTCATGACAATCGGACACCAATTGCGACGTGTAGAGTGCGAACAAGCTTAGATGAACAGCAGACGGACGAACGGACAGACAGACATCGTTAAATCGACTCAGCTGGTGATTCTAAGCCGATCGGTATACTTAAAGGTGGGTCTAGCTCGATTATTTCTTGGTGTTACAAACATTTGGCGCGAAACTAACTTATAATACCCTAGACCACGAAGTGGTGTAGGGTATAAAAATCTATTTAGAATTGCGCTTCTATGTTGTCAGAGGAATGTACACGCCGAATTTCTCAACTGCACTTAAATTGGTACCATTTTTATACCTTTTTGGATCGCGCATCCTTTAAAGGTACACATTTCGAAAAATCTAATTTTACTGCGCTTCTGCATGATCAGAGGAATTTACATATCAATTTTAACGATTCTAGCTGCAATACTTTAGTTGGTATCATTTTTTATCCCTTTTTGTGCCGTTCACCCCTTAAAAGTACAAAAATGCATTTACATTCTATATGGTCAGAGGAATTTACATACCGAATTTCACGATTTTAGCTGTAATACATAAGTTGGTAACCATTTGTATCCCTTTTTGTCCCGCTCCCCCATAAAAGTACATATTTCGAAAAAACGATTAATGTTGCAAGTCTACGCTGTCAGATTATTCAAATTTCACGATTATAGCTTCAATACTTGTGTGGTACTATTTTTATACCGCTCACCTTTTATATGTACAAATTTCGAAAAATTTATTTAGATTTGCACTTCTACGTTGTCAGAGGAATTTACACACCAAATTTCACTTACGTTGGTACCATTTTTATCCCTTTTTGTCCCGCTCACTCCTTATAAGTACAAATTTCGAAAAATCCATTTATAGTGCAAGTCTACGTTGTCAGAGAACTGTAGATACCGATTATCACGAATATAGCTACAATACATAAATTTGTACCATTTTGTCTCTGTGATCCCTTAAAAGTACAAATTTCGAAAAGAGCTTATATGTAGCTCGTCTGTATGTTCATTGCAAAGAACACACCGAATATCGTGTTTCTAACTACTGCCGTTTAGTCAATACGAAGGTTCGATGTTTATCCCTTTTTGTACCGTCAACAAGTTCTAAGACGATCTAGCCATGTCCGTCTGTCCGTCCGTCTGTTGAAAGCACGTAATCATCTAAACGAAAGAAGCTAGGACGTACAAATTTTCCATAAATGCGTCTTATAGTCGTAGATCGGTTGACGGTTGTCAGTAAGTCAGTAACGCATATCTTTCATATAAAGGGTGATTTTTTAAGAGCTTGATAACTTTTTTAAAAAAAAAACGCATAAAATTTGCAAAATCTCATCGGTTCTTTATTTGAAACGTTAGATTGGTCCATGACATTTACTTTTTGAAGATAATTTCATTTAAATGTTGACCGCGGCTGCGTCTTAGGTGGTCCATTCGGAAAGTCCAATTTTGGGCAACTTTTTCGAGCATTTCGGCCGGAATAGCCCGAATTTCTTCGGAAATGTTGTCTTCCAAAGCTGGAATAGTTGCTGGCTTATTTCTGTAGACTTTAGACTTGACGTAGCCCCACAAAAAATAGTCTAAAGGCGTCAAATCGCATGATCTTGGTGGCCAACTTACCGGTCCATTTCTTGAGATGAATTGTTCTCCGAAGTTTTCCCTCAAAATGACCATAGAATCGCGAGCTGTGTGGCATGTAGCGCCATCTTGTTGAAACCTCATGTCAACCAAGTTCAGTTCTTCCATTTTTGGCAACAAAAAGTTTGTTAGCATCGAACGATAGCGATCGCCATTCACCGTAACGTTGCGTCCAACAGCATCTTTGAAAAAATACGGTCCAATGATTCCACCAGCGTACAAACCACACCAAACAGTGCATTTTTCGGGATGCATGGGCAGTTCTTGAACGGCTTCTGGTTGCTCTTCACTCCAAATGCGGCAATTTTGTTTATTTACGTAGCCATTCAACCAGAAATGAGCCTCATCGCTGAACAAAATTTGTCGATAAAAAAAAAAAAATAAACACTGATTTTGGTAATAAAATTCAATGATTTGCAAGCGTTGCTCGTTAGTAAGTCTATTCATGATGAAATGTCAAAGCATACTGAGCATCTTTCTCTTTGACACCATGTCTGAAATCCCACGTGATCTGTCAAATACTAATGCATGAAAATCCTAACCTCAAAAAAATCACTCTTTATATAGACTGTATTCTTTTAGAGTACGTAAACCGGGTTCATTAAGAGCACAATTGCAAGTTTATTAAATTATATATAATTAGATATATTAAAGTATTCCCAAGTACGAAAATTCCTAGCAGAGATATTGAAGCCAATACGACTGAGCCATAAAGGACAGTCTATTTTTCCGGAAATTTATTTGAAAATAAATAACACGGACATTTTGGAACGACAATTGACTATTGTATCCAAATTTATCAGTAAACACCTGGATTCATAATAATGCCTTGTTTCAGTAGAATTAATATAAAACAAAGCCCTTGGAACAATATAATCAATACTGTGAAAGGCAACACCTAAGTCCAATTCACTATAAATTTCTGCAAATAACTCATTGTTAAGGTATTATTTAGAATTAATCATTTTCACGCGCCTTCCAAAAGGCTTTTCGCTATATTCAATGGCAAATTATTCGGTTCACATTAGAGAAAATTGCAAAATTGGGAACATATATTAAATTAAATTATATCATTAATAAATAAGATGGAAAGAAGTGGGCCTGGAATATTACCCAGAGGTAGCAACATAGAAATGGGAGTTGCAATTATGAATTGAGACAAAATGCGCCTTGTAGATAAGTAAGATATGATCCAATTGCATAAATTCCAAATTTAGCGAGTTTCATAATAAGTATGGCATGAGAAACTTCATCGAAAGCCTTATTAAAATCTAAATAAACAGTGTCAACTTGGACACCAAATTCAAAATTAATAACTTGTAAATACTAGAAGATTAGAAACGGTTGGGTGATTTTTAATAAAACCATGTTAAGCTTCAGATAGAAATGGCTACACCGAATAAAACAATTTATGATATACAATATGTTCAAGTAATTTTAAAACATTAGTTAGAAATCAGACTATAATTTCGGGCATTACTTCTACTAACCGACTTAAAAATAAACATAACTGAAGCCACCTTCCAAACATCCAGAAAGACACCCAGCTTCAAAGAAAGATTGAATATAAAAAATGTAAAATTTTAAATTAGAATCGGCTATGAAAGAAATTATATTTTCAAATTTTTGGTTTTATTTGTCATTTAATAATGGAAGTCATATGAATATCATATGAATATCCAATCAACCAAATTTTTCAGTACATTTTCGATTGTTCCGGCTCGAATCTCTACGATTTCTTGATTCAACGCTTTAATAGTCTCTGGATGGCTTGCCAAAAAAATAATAAGAAGAAAAAAATGAAGAAAAATGTCCAATTGTTATCACAATTTCGGCTGATTATTCGATTTTCAAAAACAGTGCTTAAAATATCGATGGTTGCGTTGGTTCTGTGACATATGGCACCGTCTTGTTGAAACCAAATGTCGTCCATGTAATTCTCTTGAATTTTTGATGATGATGATGACGCCAGCCCAAACTCCACACCATACAGTGACTCGTTGTGGATGCATAGGCTTCTCAGTAGTCACGTGTGTTCTCTGAACTCCATATATGAACCTGAATCCGCTCTTGCCATAAAGAACAAAAATTGTGCACATATAAAGTCAAAACATTTCATCTAGAAGGTCGACATTGCAAATATCGTCGAACAAATCTTATAGGCTGTAGAGTGTGTAGGTGGCGTATACTTGCTGTTGATTAAGGATAATATCACTCATACGCACTGTAGTCGTACTGACCATTAACAGAAACATTTCTGCAAGATATATTTTTCCTACCTAAACGGTGTTTAGTCGGCCCCGCCCGACGAACTAGAAACACGTACGCAAAAATTGGGTAAAATCGGTTCAGATTTAGATATAGCCCCCATACAAATGTCGCTCCCGATTTGACATTTTCCGCTCTAGAAACGACATATTGTACCCGATTTTCTTTAAATTTTGCAGAACATCTTATAATCCAACTAGAAACACGTATACAAAAATTGGGAAAGATCAGTTCAGATTTAGATATAGCCCTCATACAAGTGTTGCTCCCGAATGTTTAACCGATTTTGGTCAAATTTTACATATTATATTTCACCAATAAACAGACATGGTGAAAGCGGGTCACATCGTTCCAGGTTTCAATATACCCCCATACAAATGTCCTTTCCGATTTAACATTTTTTGTCAAACACATACATTTACAGGATGCAAAAATCCTTCCCGATTTCAATTTTTTACCGAATTGAATTGCAATGAGAATTGTTTGGGTGATGCCCATATGTCCATACATGACTTTTGTTAACTACTGTATAATTTGTATTTGTCTGTCGGACAATTGGATCAATTACCATATTACACAGTGCAACACGAAAAAAATAACCATATACGGACACCGCTACATGATAAAAGACCAAAAAAAAGACCGTGTATTTTTTCCCCCAAAGTCATGCACTTTTTTTATGGGCCCCCAGAGATTTGAGGCCTCGGTGTAATTTTTGGAAAAAAGTGATCATATTCTCAGGCTCATATCTTGCAAACCGTTCTCTGAGGCAAAGTTCTAGCTCTTGTCATAAAGAACAAAAATTGTGAACATATAAAATCAAAAAAACTTCATCTTCAAGGTCAAAATCGCAAAAAACTTAAAAAAATTCGATTTTTTTAACCTTTTTTCCCCTGTTCAGGTCCATAGGTAGCAAACCGTTGAAAATTCAGGGAAACAATCAACTACAAAAATGTACCTAAGATCTCAATAAACAACTTTCTAGAACATATGAACTTCCTAGGAATTATTCTTAACACCGTTTAGGTAGCGCTTAGGTAGCCGCAAAAGTGAAAAATTTTCCAAAAATTAGATTTTTTTCCTTTTTTGCCCTGTTCAGGTCCATAGGTAGCAAACCGTTAAAAATTCAAGGAAACAATCAACAACAAAAATGTACTTAAGATTTCAATAAACAACTTTCTAGAACATATGAACTTCCTAGGAATTATTCTTAACACCGTTTAGGTAGCGCTTAGGTAGCCGCAAAAGTGAAAAATTGTTTATTCCAGTATTTCTTACCCACACGACATCATCGATGCCATTCAACAAACAACAACAAAGTCGTCGGTCCAAAAATTTGCACTAACAAAACACATGACAATTCAAAGCAGCGAAGTAGTCGCAATCCATTTGTACCAACAACATTAACAACACATATGTAGCCGCAGCACACAATATAAAAGCGACACGACGCTCACATTGAGGCAGTACACAGCGCGACGTCAACGAGAACTCAGCGGACAAAGTTATAGAAAAAGTGCTACAGCATAATTCACACACAACATTTGATTTTATATGATCACAATTTTTGTTCTTTATGACAAGAGCTAAAACTTTGCCTCAGAGAGTAAATCAAAATTCCGAACGGTTTGCAAGATATGAGCCTGAGAATATGATCACTTTTTTCCAAAAATTACACCGAGGCCTCAAATCTCTGGGGGCCCATAAAAAAAAGTGCATGACTTTGGGGGAAAAAAAAACACGGGTCTTTTTTTTTGGTCTTTTATCATGTAGCGGTGTCCGTATATGGTTATTTTGAAATGACTTCAAAAATGTTGCACAGTGTTATTTACCATATTCGTTAAATTTGACTAAAGATGAATTTATAGCATATAAATTATATGAATATAATTTATATAATTTGTATGAACTACATAAAATTGCTGCCATGAAATACCTGGGTTTAGTAATCAAAGCGAGGTACATACGCAGGGAGTGGTGTAGGGTATTATATAGTCGGCCCCGCCCGACTTTAGCCTTTCCTTACTTGTTTTTTAGTTTTTTTTTGCGATTTTGACCTTGACGATGAAGTTGCCTCAGAGAGTAAATCAAATTCCAAACGTTTTGCAAGATATGAGCCTGAGAAAATGATCCTTTTTTTTGCAAAAATCACACCGAGACCCCAAGTCTTTGGGGACCCATAAAAAAGTGCATGACTTTGGACAAAACTGAGATAAACGGGTCATTTTTGTCTTTTATCACGTAGTGGTGTCCGTATATGGTTATATTTTTTTCGTGTTGCAGTGTGTAATTAATCTCACAAAAATATATATTTCTACATTTGGACATTAGAGCAGCATTTTTGTATATAATAATAACCAGATCTAAAAATCTTTTTAATTTATTGTACAATGGTTTAATTTGCACTAAATCCAAACTGCTATTCGTATCCACAAAATTTATTTTTTTGCTGAGGCTCACTTACATTATTGGCATATAAAAAGGGGGAAGTTGGTAAATTATACCAAACTAACTTTTCACCGAAAAAGCTGCCAACCATCAGTATCATTATCCGGAACGACTCTAACAAAATGTTGAACTTGTTAAACTTGTATCTATTCGTAAAAATCCAAATCTTCCGATTCTTTTTTATTTAAATTTTATAAACAGTGTATAAAATAAAATGGTTTACTCGATAGTCAAATAAAAATTACTTTTTTCGATAATTTTTAAAATTTAAATTTTTATAATTTAACTAATTTACTTGGTTACTTTAAAGCCACTTTGAATATCTCCTACAAAAAATATTTACAACTATTACTTTTTCGTAGAAATTTTCTGAATGCAGCCCTAGATGACATGACCATTGATTGTGTAAAAGCAGCCAAAAATGGTTTAAAAGAAAACTGTAAACGCTACATAAAGTCAGATAATATTTTTGAATTCAGTTCAATGTAATGTAAGTTGAATTATATTGTTATTGTTATGTTATATATTGTTATATTGTTAGTATGAAGTGTGAGACGGTTTCAAACTTTATGGTAAGGTAGGGTACTCTACAAGCAACTGGATGATAACCTGACTGGACCAAGTTATGGCTATTAGAGAAGTTGCGGAATGATTGTCTTGGAAAGAATGCAATAACTTTTATATTTTTCCATATATCATTTACATTTGAACATTTTTTCCTTGACTATTCAACAAGAAAATGAAATGTATTTTTTTCTATTTTTCGTGTTTTTTTTTCGTTCCAATAAAAATGTTACTTTTTGACATTTTTTTTTAATTTTTTGAGACTGTTCCTAAAACACTGTTACAACGTGAAAGCGAAATTAGCACGATATGTAGCAACGCTTTAACTAAACATATAAGCGAGTGTGATCTGGTCTATATTTCTTATTAAAGGTACCTTCGACGAAAATTGTAATTTTAGTGAAAAAAGACATGTTGTTGTTGCAACTAATAACTAACCCTCAATGTTAGGTTAGTTATTAGTTCTAACGCAAATATGGGCTTGAGTTTGACATTAGCATGACTTGCATTTCCGATATATTTTCTATAGTATAAGTTTTAAGACCATTCTCAAAGAACTTGGGGTGGATCATACCTAAAGATACATTTACAGTGTTTCTTCAGCATATATTCCAATATATTCCTTTATGAAAGCCTTAAACTAAAATTGCCATTTTAGCTTATTGTGGTTCGAAATGAGAAGTGTATTGGATTTTTATTTACATTTTAGGACCAGGTATAATAATATATTTCAGGAAAAAAGAATTATTTCTAATATTAAATGTTAAAAAATTATTTCTATTATTAAACGTAACTTTGCAAGTGCTTCTGCGGAGGCTCAGTATGTCGGAAAAGAGCTTACTTCTTATTTGGCGACATTCTATATTAAATAACCTCCACCATATGTAATTCGCCCACCCAAGACCAACCAGAATTTATTGCAATGCGAATGGACACTAATTAGAAGTCCATAGATTTTCCTAAGCACACTCAGTTGATATCAAAGTCCACAACACCTTTTTGCTCAAATAAACTTTCTCTTATTGCTTGCTGACCTTTAAATGGACGCATTTGTAGTAGGCTACTATACCTATATATGTATGTCTGTAGTACCTATGGGTATTTTATGATGTCCGGACGCCAACACCAAATCCATGGCCACGTTCTTGACCCATGACCATGTAAATGTGATCGTTTTTATTGTCAAGGAATAGTTGGAAAAGAATGTGTTCCTTGCCATGAAGCTCCGATGGACGCACACACATACATATGGACATACATACACATACATACGTAGCTTTCGATAGCAAGTGCGTGTTATTAACTTCCGCTTGGTTAAGTACAAGAAAATTTATTTCTTCCACCCTGCACAGCTCTTGATGTCAGTTTATGGTTATTAATAGTGTTGGCATTTAGTCAGTCCATAGAACATCGACAAGGTTTTAAGGAGAAGTGAACGGCCAAAGGCAGGATAAATAATTGGAAATGTAATTCATTCATTTGGAGCTCCCGAGAAGCAGCAGAGGACAAAAAAATACTCTAACTTCGTCCTTCGGATACAAAGTAGGGGAATACTACTTCGGTCAGGAGGATCTTGTTTCTGATGTATAGCAGGTGGCGGATTATAGAAGGCGAATACCTCAGCAGTCTGCTATTCTAAACTATAACTAAGTATAACTATTTCTCTGCGAGCCGACTATATGACATCCTCCACTCTCTAGTCCACATCAAGGTTTTTATTATTAAAACCGGATACTTTGAAATATTTAGGTTCAACTGGATAAGTGAGAGCTTAAGAGACTGAAAGTTTCCCATTTATACAGGTAAGGTTCCACTTAAAGAGGTGAAGCCTAAATATGTACCGATTTGTAAAGCCTTCCCTTTAAAAGCGTTTCCGCCTTTTGGAACATTTTTACTTTGACAAACATTTATTCATGCCACCAAAAGATCTTCTACATCTGGGTAGTTGTTTTTTAAACATTTCAATTTACAACATCCTTCAAATGAACCTTCATATATTGAGTCACTTTTTGAAGGATACTTTAAGTTCTGCAAAAATTCCAATTGTCAAAAAATTAAAAAGATAAACGGCTACAATGGCAAATAAATATACCTCCTAGTATGAAATCGTACTAACAGAGGTAAAGCAGTTGAAAAAATTCCACAAATAGAGGCCCGCAATGAAAGCGAAACCCCACTCCCACTTGTAGATGTAAATACTAAAAAAATCAATCCCACTGAAAGAGGTTCAAATTCTCGCTTAATGACCGTAAAAAAATGTCCCACTTATAGAGGATTCCCACTTATGCAGGTCCCACTTTTCCAGGATCGACTGTAATAAAGGGTGGTTTTTTAAAAGCTATAGGAAAGTTAAAAAAAACACATAAAATTCAGAAAAATGCATGAAATCTTTATTTGAATCGATGTTTGAAGATTATTTCATGCAAATGTTGACCTTGACTGCACCTCAAATGGTCCATCCGCTTAGCCCAATTTTGGCATACTCTTTCCAACATTTCGGCCGGTATCTCACGAATAAATGTTTAAATGTTGTCTTCCAATGCGTCAATTGAAGCGGGCTTGTCTGTATAGACATGATCTTTAACATAGGCCCACAAAAAATAGTCTAAAGGCGTTAAATCGCACGATCTAGGCGTACAATTGACCGGTCCCGAACGTGAAATAAAATGTTCACCGAACTCGCCTCTCAATAAGTCCATTGTTGCGCGTGCTGTGTGACATGTGGCACAGTCTTGTTGAAACCACATGCAAGTCAACCTCTTGCATTTTGGGCAAAAAAAGTTGGATATCATCTCACGGTTGCGCTCACCATTCACAGTTACGTTACGATTCGCATCATCTTTGAAGAAGTACGGTCCAATGATGCCACCAGCCCATAAACCGCACCAAACTGTCACTTTTTCTGAATGCATTGGTAGCTCTTGCAATGCAATGCTTCTGGCTGATATTCACTCCAAAATCGACAATTCTTCCTATTTACGTACCCATTGAGCCACTTCAGTGGGTCGATTAAACTGACCATAAAATGGAAGAAGCGCGCGATGAACTTTATTAACAGAGCACGCATTTTGATAATAAAATTCAATAATTTGCAAGCGTTGTTCGTTTGTAAGACGATTCATGGTTAAATTATAGACCAAACTGAAGATGTTTGACAGTGAAACAAAACACAAAACTTGCGTCAGCTGTTTAAACCAGTGTTCCCAAAAAGATAATAGCTAAAAAATCACCCTTAACTTATTAAATTGAAATACAAGGAACGGAAATTTTAATATTATCGCAACAAATATCATGATAGTTTGTTCTTATTAAATTTTATAGGTTTGAACTGGGAGGAGATTTTATTTCTTATTTTTTGTGGAATTTTGAATAGGAAAGATACGAACAAAATTCTCTGAGGAATACAGGAATTCCCAATTTACTGAAAAACATAATAACCAACTAATTATGATAGGAAATTTATTTATTCAAAGAAATATACGTTGTTTTTTAAATTTATATACGATATTTTTGTTTTGACATTGAGTTTATAATATATAGTGACTATTGTTTAACTATATTAATATTCCCAAACTTGTGTTGACATTAATTTAATTAGAAGTGGATCCAATTTCACGACGCAAAGCAACATCATCACTAGGATATTATTACTAAAACCACTTTGGTCGTAACAACCGTATATATAAAAAAGTTAGAAGAGAAAATAGATAATATCAGAGACTGTAAAGATTTGTGGAAAGTTGTTAAGGAAATTCGAAACGAAGAGATATCGAACATTCTGGTGTCGACTGAAGCCCTGAAAAGCTACTTTTAGCTAATCCTGAACCAACCACATTTATCACCAGACATACATTATGCTCATATCTATTGCTGCGACTATGATTTAGACAAGGCAATAACTCTGGACGTCGTCAAGAATGCTCTGAAGAAAGCAAAATTAAATAAGGGGAGGATCGTATACCAGGGGAGGATCGTATACCATACGAATTCTACAAATTTGCGCCGGAAACTCTCCTTTAAGAAATAGTGAACCAGTGCAACAACATGTTTGATAAAGGGGAAGTTGATAATTCATTCGAAAAAAACTATTATTTATCCAATTTTCAAGAAAGGTGATAATACACAGCCAAATAATTACCGAGGCATATCGTTTATGAACTGCTTGCCAAAAATAATGATGGATATAATCACAGAAAGACTTTCAGAATGGACTGAAAAATTCAATAAACTAAATGAATACCAGGCTGGTTTCAGGAGGAACTATTGTACATCGGATAATATATGTGACTTCACATCGATTATACATGTAAACTGGCATAGACATAGAAAAACATATGCATTCTTCGTTGACTTTAAAGCAGCCTTTGATAACATCTCACGAAATGCATTGATGTATAAATTACATACAATTGGAATGTCAACTAAAGTAGTAAGATTTATGAAACAACAAAATTCGCAGTGTGGACGGGAAATGAACTGTCAGATGATTTCACCACGACTAATGGCGTAAAACCGGGATATCTGCTTTCACCATTACTGTTCGCACTTTATTTAAAAGATCTGCATGAATTTATTGGTGGAGGAACTTACGTAGAAGAATTTAACATACGTCTCTTGCTCTACGCTGATGACATCGTAATACTGGCCGACGAAATATATGTTTTACAACGCATGATTAAAAAAATTGGAAGAATAATGCAAACTTTGGAACATGACGGTCAACCTAGATAAATCAAAAATAATGATTTTCAGAAAAGGCGGAAAAGTTTCTCGAGATGAAAATTGGTATTATAATGGGGACGTTATTACTATTGTATCTGAATACTGCTACTTCGGTTTGATTTTAACACCAAAACTTGCATTCAAAAAACATATAGAGTCGAGAAATAATGCTGCAAAAAACAGTATAAATTCAACATGGAAATGCTTCTTGAGTAAACCAAACATTTCGATTAAGGCAAAATGGAAACTATTCCAAGCTGTATGTAGAGCAATCCAAACTAATGGATCCCAAATATGGGATTGTTCATATTTCGAAGAAGTAGACAAACTGGCAATATATTTTCTTAAAAAGATTCTAAGATTATCGATTACCAAGCTGTATGTAGAGCAATCCAAACTTATGGATCCCAAATATGGCGTTGTTCATATTTCGAAAAAGTAGACAAACTGGCAATATATTTTCTTAAAAAGATTCTCAGATACCGAGTAACCACATACGCCCTCATGCTAGAAACTGGTATTCAAAATGGACATATTTACACATTGGACTATAACGAAGAAAGATTGGCCCATAAACTAGCTAAAAAGATACTACATCATCAAATATTTTGGGCAAACAGTATAAATATGCTGATGTCGGAAAATAATATCGAGCCCTTTCTGGAAAATCAAACAAAACAGCATTGGATATTCAACAAGTATCATTTGATGCAAACTTTAAATGTTGGGAATAAAAACCAATCAATGCACAAAGCCAGTCAGACAAGTCGTTTTTATTCTAATTTAAACCCTGCTGTTGGTCAAACATATTTAATTGAGAATTGAAAACAAGAGGATGTAATGTGAAACGAAGTAAAATTGGATTTTTCTAAATTTTTACTTTTAAGGGAAGAGCGGGACAAAAGGGTATAAAAATGGTACCAACTAAAGTATTACAGCTAGAATCGTGAAATTTGGTATGTGAATACCTCTGACCATATAGAAACGAAGTTAAGTTGGATTTTTCGAAATTTGTACTTTTAAGGGGCGAGCGGGACAAAAAGGGATAAAAATGGTACCAACTAAAGCATTACAGCTAGAACCGTGAAATTTGGTATGTGAATACCTATGACCATATAGAAACAAAGTAAAATTGAATTTTTCGAAATTTGTACTTTTAAGGGGCGAGCGGGATAAAAATGGTACCAACTAAAGTATTACAGCTAGAAACGTGAAATTTGGTATGTAAATTCCTCTCACAATAGAAACAAAGTAAAATTAGATTTTTTCGAAATTTGTACTTTTAAGGGGCGAGCGGGACAAAAAGGGATAAAAATGGAACCAACTAATGTATTTCAACTAGAATCGTGAAATTTGGTATGTGAATTCCTCTGACCATTAAGAACCGAAGTAAAATTGGATTTTTCGAAATATGTATTTTTGGGGGCGAGCGGGACAAAAAGGGATAAAAATAGTACCAGCTAAAGTACTACAGCTAGAAACGTGAAATTTGGTATGTAAATTCCTTTGACCATGTAGGCGGGATAAAAATGGTACCAACAAAATTATTACAGCTAGAATCGTGAAATTCAGCAGGGACAAAAAGGGATAAAAATGGTACTAACTAAAGTATTACAGCTAGAATCGTGAAATTTTGTATGTAAATTCCTCTGACCATATAGAAACGAAGTAAAATTGGATTTTTCGAAATTTATACTTTTAAGAAAGTGCGGGACAAAAAGGGATAAAAATGGTACTAGAATCGTGAAATTTGGTATGTAAATTCCTCTGACCATATAGAAACGAAGTAAAATTGGATTTTTCGAAATTTGTACTTTTAATGGGCGAGCGGGACAAAAAGGGATAAAAATGGAACCAACTAATGTATTTCAACTAGAATCGTGAAATTTGGTATGTGAATTCCTCTGACCATTAAGAAACGAAGTAAAATTGGATTTTTCGAAATTTTGTACTTTTAAGGGGCGAGCGGGACAAAAAGGAGTAAAAATTATACCAACTAAAGTATTACAGCTAGAATCTTGAAATTTGATATGTGAATTCCTCTGACCATTAAGAACCGAAGTAAAATTGGATTTTTCGAAATATGTATTTTTGGGGGAAGAACGGGATAAAAATGGTACCAAACTAAAGTATTACAGCTAGAAACGTGAAATTTGGTCTGTAAATTCCTCTTACCATATAGAAACGAAGTAAAATTAGATTTTTCGAAATTTGTATTTTTAGGGGGCGAGCGGGACAAAAAGGGATAAAAATGGTACCAAATAAAGTTTACAGCTAGAATCGTGAGATGTAAATTCCTCTAACCATGTAGAAGCGCAGTATAATTGGATTGTTCGAAATTTGTACTTTTTAGGGGGTAGGCGGGACAAAAAGTTTTCCAATTGAAGAATTGCAGCTATAGTCGGGAAATTTGGAGTGTAAACTGTGTGTAAAGCGCAATCTAAATGGATTTTTTTCGAAATTTTCTTATAGGGGGTGTGTAAGTTCCTCTTGCAACTAGAATTTTGTACTTATAAACAATGAGCGGGATAAAAATAGTACAACTAAAATATTTCAGCTATAGTCGTGAAATTTTGTGTTTAAATTTCTCTGACAACGTAGATTTGCAACATAAATGGATTTCTCGAAATTTGCACTTTTAAGGTGCAAGCGGTACCAGCTTTAGTATTACAGCTAGAATCGTGAAATTTAGTGTGTAAATTCCTCTGACCATATAGAAGCGTAGTAGTTTGATTTTTCGAAATTTGTACTTTTAAGGGGTGTGCGGGACGAAAAGGGATAAAAATGCTGTACAATCCTTTAATTACGTAAACGCGGAACATAAATGGATATTTCAAAATTTGTACATAAAAGAGGGATACGGGACAACAAGGAATAAATGTATTACCAAATAAAGTACATATTTTTAGGGGAAGCAAAAACACATGTTACCTATAGTGGTTTTTCAAAATGTGTACTTTTTGGGAAAGAGGTGCAAAAGTTATAAAGTAGATGGCTGCATATAGAAACATGAGATCGAGTATATAAATGGTGGTAATTTTTTGTTCAAAACTTGGTAGAAATTTTTAAAAATTATACATACGGAGGAGTTCAGCTAAAATAGTGCATATCGACAAGCACATTCCTTTGACTGTGTGTGAGTGCTAGCTAATATGTGGTTTCCAAATTACTATTTTAGATTTATCTATATCCACCAAAAGAAAATTAAATAAATACTATCCAAAAGCAAAGACGGATAAAATTAACAAATAACTGGATTTTTCGCGTGCGAAGCAGCGGGTATTGCTAGTATTATATATATTCTTTTATTTACCTTTTTGCATTTTATTACATATATTGCTAATAATTATTTATAAAAAAACAAAATGTAAAATTATGACAAATAAAGAATACTACTACTATAAAAAATTTGACAGATTTTTTGATTTACAAAATTTCGTTATCATGTTGCATTTGCAAATGGCATTTAAATACATAAGTAAATAAAGAACATTTTTAAATTAATTTTTTTTCGGCTTTGCTCATATTCTCGAAAATCTTCATTTTCATATAATGCTTGAGTGGCTTCAACTGTTCCAATATACAATCTATTACTTCCAACCCGTTGGTTTTTTAGAATTTAATAAAATCTCCATTAATACTTAATTTATCTCATCTATTTGTATACTTTCTCAGTCAAAATTTAAAATACAGCACACGATACCAAGCTAAGAGTATGGCAAACACAACAAGTAATAAAAAACGTTGTATTTATCTGTATTCTTTTGAAATTTCCCATTATCTGCAGTAAAGCCCACCATATTTGTATAATGATCTGGTTGTCAATTCCCATTATACCAGTATCATAGTTCTTCAAATTCTTTTTAAGTGACAACAGGATGAGTAAATGAAAAACTAAAAGCTCCATTTCCCTTATACGTCATAAGTACATCATCTGGTGCAAGTGTAATATGGGCTGTCGGACAGTGTAATTAGTGACATGTGCAAAATTTCATTAAGTTCGGTGGAAAAATATGGCTTTTAGGGTGACAAGAATTAGAATAAATAATAAAACAAAATAGATATGCATTCATAGACTATTATACAAGTGACTTACATGTATTGATAAACTTACACTAGAAGTGTTTTATTTCTCTCATCCAGATTTTCCCACGTAACAGAATTTGTACGAAAAATTAAAAAAATGGTTTGCTCAAGAAGCAATTATTTTGAAATTTTAAAGAGTTTCGAACAAAAATTACGCCGCTAAACACTAAGTGGACAATAAGAATGTCCGTTCAAGATTTTAGCGGAATAAAAAGTTTTTTATAATATGACATTTTAAAAATTAATAGTTTCTTTTGTAATTAGTTAGATTGTGTTCTTAGTTATGTATTATTTTACGGAGTTCTTTAACTATAACCAATATATTCCCCTGAATAAACCAGTGTGTAACATTTGGAGCTTATACAAGCAGTCATCAGATTTTGTTGTTATTTTTTAATATATGTATTTATTGTTGTTAGTTGTTAAAAGGCATAAATTACCATATTAATAACATTCGTCGTCTCAAGCATTCTTAAACGGGTAAACATACGGCAGCACGCTTTATGAAAACACAGCTACTGTCCAAATCGCCTGTCCCACATCGTGGGTATCTGCGAGATACTCGCCGCCCCTACACAGCCAACAACAACAACAGTGAATACGCTATAAATAGAACAACGTTCTGCTGAATGAAAGTGTAACAACATAGAAAGTGCCAACGTCCGCCTGCGATTTGAGAAAATCAAATATTGTTGGGGGTCGAGCATGTGGCCCATTAGCTCAGTTGGTTAGAGCGTCGTGCTAATAACGCGAAGGTCGCGGGTTCGATCCCCTCATGGGCCAAGAATACTTTTTTTGTATTTCTTAAAATTTTTAAATATTTATTTAAATAAATAAATACCCTGTCAAGCGGTACAATTTTTGACCTTGACAGCTGCGCGATTGTTTTGTAAGTTCTCATAAAAATATTGTATATTTATTTTTGGAAGAAATTAGAATTTTTTCACGAATTGTGACCAATTTAAGAGTGAAAAGAATAAAATTTTTCTAAAGGTGGGTTCATTCAATCACCTGTAACTCCAGAAATACATGACAGATTTTAATAAATTTTAGAATATTGCAGTGGAATAGTTTAGCCGATTTATTTTTTTTGAAGTTTTTACAATTTTATTTCTTTAAATTTGATTTTCGAAATGATTACATTAATCTATTTTTTGAAACTTTAAAGTAGTGTTCTTTGATGTCTATATTAATGACAGTGTGAGTTTGAATGTGGTGAAATTATGGCTTCTATTTTTTACGATTTTTTTTACAAAATCAACCAGAATTACAGTGAAAAATCCTCAACATTATATTTTCTAATTAGTTTATAAACACAAGGTAAAAAATCCATGAAAAAATAGGTTGTGGAAAAATGTATTTATTTTTTTTTTTTAAATTTTTTTGTAGTGTGGTGCAATCTCACATCAGAAGAAATTGAAAAAAAAATATTTTTCCCTAACCTATTTTTACTTGGATTTTTCATAGTTGGTGTACCTTATGTCATGAACTAATGAAAAAAATTATAATTTTTAAGATTTTTCATTGTAATTCTGTTTAATTTTGTAAAAAAAAATCGAAAAATATTTGTAAATTCAAAATCGAAATAAAAGAATTAAAATTGCAAACATTTTAAAGAGTCTAAACCGGCTATAATACACAATACCTAAATTTTAAAAGTAATTAAAATTACCTTCAAAAGAAGGTATAACACATTAAAATCTGTGAAGTATATCAGGAGTTACAGGCAATTGAATGAACATACCTTTTGAAAAAAGTAGTATTTTGGTCATAACTCGTGAAAAATTATCATTTTTTTTTTCAAAAGCACATATACAATATTTTTATGAGAAGAATACATACACAAACTTTCAAAACAATCGCAGCTATCGAGGTCAAAAACCGTACCGCTTGACATGGAATGACTCATATATTTTTCTTAGAATTTTTATTGTTTTTAAACTTTGTGCCAATAAACTACTGAAAAAAAATAATCATTCTGAAGATTTTTGAATTAAATTCTGGCTGAGTTTTCTAGAAAAAAATAGAAAAATATTCGTAAAAATAGAATCCATCATTTCAGCACTTCAAAACTCACACAGTCACTAAAAAGACATTTAAAAACACTACACTTAAATTTAAAAAAAATAATGTAATCATTTCGAAAATCAAAATAAAAGAAATATGTATTATTGTAAGAACTTTAAAAAATTCCACCTCAATATTCTAAAAGTAATTGAAACTGTCTTCAAAACAAGGTATAGTACATTAAAATCGGTCAAGTATTTCAGGAGTTACAGGTGATTGAATGAACACATCTATTTGAAAAAAAATACTTTTTATACCCTTCACCTCCAGGAGGGGGGTTTACTAACTTTGTCATTCCGTTTGTAACACCTTGAAATATCAACCTGAGACCCTATAAAGTATATATATTCTTGATCGTCATAAAATTCTAAAACGATCTAGCCATGTCCGTCCGTCTATTGAAAGCACGCTAGCATATAAACAAAAGGAGCTAGGACGTCCAAATTTTCCATAGATGCGTCTTATAGTCGAAGATCGGTTAGGATTGAATCTGGCCGAAATCGGCCCAAAAGGAAAAAATATCGACCTGAGACCCTATAAAGTATATATATTCTTGATCATCATAAAATTCTAAAACGATCTAGCCATGTCCGTCCGTCCGTCTGTCCGCCTGTTGAAAGCACGCTGGCTTCTAAACGAAAGGAGCTAGGACGTCCCAATTTTCCATAAATGTGTCTTATAGTCGTAGATCGGTTGGGATTGAAACTGGGCGAAATCGACCCAAAGGGAAATTTTTTTCCCTCACAAGGACTAAAAATACCCATAACAACTCCTAATATTTGAGTATTTATGCGTGTTTTTCAATCTATCTTACTTAATCTTGGGTATGCGCATTCCCCCTATAACAAAAACGTGCACCATAAAACGATTTTTATTCGTAAGGGCGAAAAGGGGCAAAAAAAGGGATAAAAATGGTATCTACCAATGACAACAGCTAGAAACACGAAATTCAGTATATAAATATAATATAAAAGTATGTTTTCCAAATTCGTACTTTTAAGGGGTAAAATGGGAATAGAGGGATAAAAATGTTACCAACCTAGCGGCTGCACCTAGAATAATGAAATTCGGTGTATACATTCTCTGATAAGAAAGGGATTCTTCGAAATTCGTACTTTTTAGGGATAAAATGGTACAAGTAGTACCAACCAAATGGCCGCAGCTAGAGTCATGAAATTCGGAGTAGATATTCCTCTGACTGCGTAGACATGAAAAAAAAAAGTTTTTTTTCCAAACTCATACTTTCAAGGGATAGAAGGGGTACATAGGGATATAAAAAGTATAAACTAAAAGAATACAGCTATAGTGATGAAATTCGGGGTGTACATCCCCCTAATTGCGTAGACACGTAAAATAAAGAGATTTTAGAAAGTCGTACTCTTAAGGGGGTAAAATAGGAAAAAAGGGATACAAATGGTACCAACCAAATGGCCGCAGCTTGAATCATGGAACTCGGTGTACACATTCGTCTGACTGCATAGACACGCAAATTAAAAAGATTTTTCCAAATTCGTACTTTTTACGGCAAAAATTTGTTGAATCATTAAGTTCTGTTATTTTGCACTATGTACGTGAGATAATGGATTTTCAAAATATGATATTTTGGAATTAAAATAGAACTGTAACAACCACTATCTACCAATATTTATATTTATACAGTTGTGGCAAAAACACATGCAACTAAGGGTGACTTACATTCATCAGTGAATTTTTCGAGCAGAAACTGCTATTTGCAATTGTTCATGTCGTTTATAGGAAGAGAAAACAATAATCTTTTTTCACAAGTCTGTTCATAAAATTTTCTGTCCGACCAATTACTTTACGAGATCAACCACCACGATGTACAAAAAATTTTTTTTTAATTTTATTAAAAAATAAATAAGAATTAATTCGAAATATGGAACTTTTATGAATATTGAATTTCTGGACAATGTCTCTGTGTTATAGTCCACACAAATAAGCAGTCACTATTCGTTGTATGAGCTAAGATCCGAATTTATCGCATGTCATTTCATACAAATTCTATTTTAACTCCAATAGAAAAAATGACAAAATAAAATTGAATATTCTTAAAAATTTTCTTCCACAGGATTATTATTTACTAATACGAACAACGACAGATCAAGAGAAATTTCAAAAATGTCGTTTTTTTAAACAAACTCGTCGAGTTGCATGTTTTGTCCACACTAATATTTATATTTATCGATAAAAATGCCGATAACAAAGAAATTATAACAGAATATGTGCATTTTGTTAATTATTTGAAATATCAATGCTGTATTAATACTTCTTTGAACATCATTGTTTTCTCTGTGTTTAAAATTTACAAACTTACAGAGCCTATGAATGTAAGTCACCCTTAGTTGCATATGTTTTGGCCACCACTGTATATATAGTATAAACGTATTGGTAGCCTTATAAGCGTGTTTTGAAAAAATAAACATATTATATTTATTTATAAAATTATTTTTATACACTCCACGAGAGTATTATGTCTTTGTGCATTTGTTTGTAACACCCAAAAGGAAGCGAGATAGACCTATTGTTAATTATGCCGATCGACTTAGAATCACTTTTTGAATCTCTTTAGCAATGTCCGTCTGTTCATCTATTGTTGTAATCAAATTACAGGTCACAATTATAGTCTGATCTTAACAAGAATTGGCACAAGTAAGTTTTGTGGATCAAGGACGAACACTGTTTTATTTGAGGCATATTAGTTCAGATTTAGATATAGCCCCCATACAATAGTCGCTCCCGATTTGACATTTTCCGCTCTAGAAACCACATATTGAGCCCGATATTCTTCAAATTTGGTAAAACATATTATAATCCAACTATAAACACCTATGCAGAAAATGGGTAAGATCGGTTCAGATTTAGATATAGCCCCCCATACAAATGTCGCTCCCGATTTGACATTTTCGGCTCTAGAAACCACATATTGTACCAGATTTTCTTTAAATTTGACACAACATCTTATAATCCAACTAGAAACACCTATGCAGAAATTCGGTAAGATCGGTTCAGATTTAGATATAGCCCTCATACAAATGTATTTCCATATAGTCCTAGTTCGAACCATCCATGTCATTCACTGGTGAATTTCCATTGAGGTCATATCGGTCCTTAAGAACTGCAGTTTATTCATCCGACCGTCTGTCCGTCTTCAGCTGACGTTATCAATTCTGCTCTGCCATTCAGCCCACTCAAGATTCCATTACGTCATAGATTAAAAAATGAGGTCGTTGTTTGAAATAAACTCCCACATAAGGTTAACCACCATGATGCAGCCCACCATGTTGTCCACCAGGCTAATATCTCCTGATGGTGTTGTGTGACAAATGGGACAAAATCTCTAAAAATAACAACTCCTTAATGAAAAGTAAAAGGAAGTCACAACGTTACACAGAGAAAACGGTGGGTGGATGGTTGTGGTGGCGATGGTGGTGAGTGTTGCTCGGAAATCCAGCAGCACTTTCGCCTTAACAAGAACAACTACGATGAGCCAAAGCAACAAACATGGCAACCCAATTAATTCTCAATTAAGTTGTAGACACAGGTGGTCATTTAATTAGTTCCTTCTCGTTCGTTCTTTCGTTCCTTTGGTCGGTCGTTTGGTTGGTAGGTTCAGCTCTTTTTTTTATTAGAAAATGCTGGAGACTCATAAAATCCAAGGATATACGACTATGAGCACGCTTATGTATCTACATACAGACAACACTGTCACTGCCATGGCGAAATTTACAACCAAATGCCAACAACAATATTAGAATATTGTTGGACATCGAAATTACAACAACCAACCAACCGACGGAATGGCAATGCCAACAAACCAAAAGATAACTACCCAGTCTGGCGACACAGAGATAATAAAACTGCGGCGAGTGAGTGGGCTGGCTGTGTGTGTAAAGAGACCGTAGCAGATTTAATTGAAGTCCATGTCCAAGAATTTCAGAGAAAAAAACTGTTATTAAATTTTGTAAAGTACTTTTAAGCTATTTTCTTTTGACATTTATTTCTTCTTTTCAATCTTAACGAATTTTAATGTTAAAAATAATGCAGTAGTATAATTGTTTAATTGAATTACAACAAAAGTGAAAAAATCAGCTAATAAATCCCAAACTTTGCGGGTCGATTTTAAAAGAAATCGAAATAAATGTTTCGTGGCTCTTAAGCGAACTTTATATACTCTACACCATGGATTGCATTCCAAAGAGGCTATCGAAATGCAATAACATTACAGGAAAGTGTTAATTTTTAACATATCCTAACCAAAACAAATAAAAATATTGAAAAAATAATTTTATAACTAAATATAAATTTTTAATTATTTTAAATAACACTTATAAGACAAGGCTACCATTATGGTTATAGACCGAAATAATACTTCGAGTCAATTCAAAAAGTATATATAAGGCAACAAAATGGCTTAAATACCATTAATATTGGGGGTTAGTGCGTGCATTTCCAGCTACAACCGCTTAATTGATTGAATTTACATCCTATTTTAATTCCAAAAGTAAACATTTGAAAATCCATTATCTCAGGTACACAGCGCAAGATAACCTAACTTCATTTTTAAAAGTAAAAAAGTTAAAATATAAAAGTACTTATTTGGAAAAATCTTATTATTTTGTATGTCTATGCAGTCAGGGGAATGTATACGCCGAATTCCATGATTCTAGCAACGGTCATTTAATTAGTACCTTTTTTATCCCTTTTTTCCCACTTTACCCCCTTAAAAAGGCGACTTTCAAAAATCTCTTTATTTTACATGCCGACGCAATAAGAGGGATGTGCACACCAAATTTCATCATTCTAGCTCTAGCCCTTTAATTGGTACCATTTTTATCCCTCTGTCCCCATTGTATCCCGTGAAAGTATGCATTTTGGAACATCTTTTTATTTTTCGTGTCTACGCAGTCGGAGGAATGTATACACTGAATTGCATGACTCTAGCTGCGGTCATTTGTTGGTACTATTTTTGTCCCCTTTTTCCATCTTAACCTCAAAAAGTGGGAATTTGGGAAACTCCCTTTATTTTACGTGTCTACGCAATCAGAGGAATGTATACTCCGAATTTCATTATTCTAGGTGCAGCCGTTTGGTTGGTACCATTTTTATCCCTCTACTCCCATTTTACCTCTTAAAAGTACGAATTTGGAAAAAATACGTTTATATTATGTATCTACTCAATTAGAGGAATCTACACACCGTGTTTTCGTGTTTCTAGTTGTTGTTTTATCCCTTTTTGCCTCATTTCACCCCTAAGAATAAGAATCACTTTATGGTGCCAGTTTTTGTTATAGGGGAATGCACATACCCAATATCAAGTAAGTACAAGCAGACATATTGAAAAAACATGAGTAATTACTCTAAAACATTAGGGGTTATTATGGGTATTTTCAGTCTTTGTGAGGGAACACTTTTTCCTTTTGGGCCGATTTCTCCCAGATTTAATCCCAACCGATCTACGACTATAAGACGCATTTATGGAAAATTTGGACATCCTAGTTCCTTTCGTTTAGATGCTAGCGTGCTTTCAACAGACGGACGGACATGGCTAGATCGTCTTAGAATTTTATGACGATCAAAAATATATATACTTTATAGGGTCTCAGGTCGATATTGCAAGGTGTTGCAAAAGGAATGACATCCACCCCCATTCTGGAGTTGGAGGGCATAAAAATGTATTTTGTGTCCGTGTCCACATAAGAAAGTGTCTGCTTAATGGAGGTTCATTATAAGGAAAGTGTCCGTCCGTGAGCGGTTTCACTGTATATACTTCGATTAAGTAGATTTTAAGTTGGACTGATTGTTGAAGCGTATGAGTAATATTATTCTTAATTAATATAATGAATACGCCACCCAATACAGATAAATTCAAAATTTATATCAACATGTTAATGTAGGAACACCAACAGTGTTTAAATAAGCTTTTAATTTTAACAAATGTTGGATCCATCAAATCCTCTTGAAACTTCCGAATCCAGAGATTTATTAGCACTCCCTCCCATCCGGATGCATATTAGGATGGGTCACGAAAATAAATTGCAGCAGTCACCCCCCATAAATGAAGTTTAGATTGTTTAATGATGATCTACAAAATATTTCCTCACTGGGTCAAGCCATCAATGCTCCTGAAAACCCCTCTAAACCTCATGTCTTAGAATAACTATTTGGTCGTATTATTGGGCTTTTATATTGATTTTTTGTGTTTTTTCGAGCTAAAATCTCATATGTCTTGCAAACATTTTGCAAGAGGTGTTATGAATGAATACAAAAATAGAGGGAATAGAAACCTTTTGAATGATGCCTAAATGATGAATATCGGACAAAAAATGACGTCACTGACTCCATATTTGTAAAATAATTTAAAACAGGAAAAATTGTCAAACTCTTTTTACAAACATGGGCGTTAAAGTCCTTCAGATTTTCATCATTTATGCATCATTCGAAATTTATTAACTGCCGCTATTTACTTTAAAATCTACTTAATCGAAGAATATACCAGACACGAGCGGACACCTCTCTTAAGTAGACAGTTTTTAAAAAATCAATCAAGATTTTAAAATATGAAAAAATTTCAATTGTTACTATGAAAAAACACAAGAAATTACTATAAAACTTCAATAATTCGACCAATAAGTAACTCTAAGGCAAGAATCAAAATTTATATTTAAAGTGCTTTCAAGGGTCTATTATTTCCGAAAACTAAAATGCAGCCCAAAAAAAATTGTACGGGAAAAACATGATTTTTAGGGGTATATTCAAGAGCGTTTAGCTCACATACGGCTTGATCTAGAGACGAAATATTTAGCAAATCATCATTTAACGATCAAAACTTTATTTTCGTGGGGTGACTGGAAATTGTTTTTCCATTTGTATGGAACGCAACCCAGCCCAATGTATCCCTTTCACTACCGAATTAAAATGGATGTGGCTAAATTTTTTTTTGGTTTTTTTAATTAATATGGTAAAGACAAACATCCCGAAAAATTTTTTTTCCTACCTATGTGGGTGTGGCTGCTTTGTGATGCAAAGTACCGTTTAACATATTTCAACAAAAAAAACATTTTTGTTGTTAGTAACAATGTTTAGTGGAGTCGCGAAGTTACGTCCACTACAGTGGACATCAGTAGTGAAATGGGGTATATAAATAATTCTTAATTTTAATAAACATTTTAAACTCCCTTAAACATCGGTAGCACCGGTTTTTGTACTCCAATTTCCACGCACTGCATTTTCTACTACATTTTCTATCTCACTTGAATTGTTGTACCTAATCGGAAGAATATTCTTATTCAGTGTATATGCATAATAAAAAAACATATTGTGGCCCATGAGGGGATCGAACCCGCGACCTTCGCGTTATTAGCACGACGCTCTAACCAACTGAGCTAATGGGCCATATTTTACCCCCACATTCGAAAACGTACACATTGAAATAGTTATTAAAGGAAAACAGCAAAAAAATATGCAAAACAAAAAATAATTTCGCCCAACGTGGGGCTCGAACCCACGACCCTGAGATTAAGAGTCTCATGCTCTACCGACTGAGCTAGCCGGGCATGTGAAAATCGCTGAACAATAAACGATTTCTGGATGTTCGACATTAACATGGGGTCACATTTATGTACATATATTTAAATCGAAGTGATTATGTGATATAGTTGTCGGGTTGGGTCAATCCGATTATATTTTGGGCAAGCATTTAAATATACAAGAAAAAAATAATAAAAAATGGATGTTGAACAATTTTATTAAAATTAACTTTGGTGTTAAAAAAAAAACAAATTTAAATGTCTCCTTGCGTTTCTAACAAATGTTAAGCAATCAGATATTTAATAACACTATGATACAAAAATAGCAATTTTGTGTTTAATTTTTGAGAGTTTAAGCCCAATCACGTTCGGTTATATGTTAGATTAATGATAAATTATTTTCGTAGAAGTGCAGTAACATTACAGAAAGATATGCATTTTTTACAATAGACAAGCCAAAACAAATAAAAATATTGAAAAAAAAATATAAATAAACAAGGCACAGCTGGTAATATGTTTATACAGCATGATAGTCATCGACTATATGTATCGAAACAATACTTCAAGTTAATTAAAAACGTAAATATAAGGCAGCAATCTTCAAAAAACTTTAATAACCTAAATATTGGGTGATTACGTGTGTACGCAACTAGAGGGATGTACTCGCCGAATTTCATAATTTTAGCTGTAGGTACCATTTTTATACCTCTATTCCAATTTCATCCCTTAAAAGTAAGAATTTGGAAAAAAATACTTTTATTTTATGTATCTACTCAATTAGAGGAATATACACACCGCGTTTTCTAGCTGTTGTCGTTTGATAGGTACACTTTTTATCCCAAATTTCATGACTCTAGATGCGGCCATTTGGTTGGTACAATTTTTCTTTCTACCCCCTAAAAGTACGAATTTCGAAAAATCACTTTATTTTATGTATCTAAGCAATCAAAGGTATGCATACATCGAATTTAATTATTCTAGGTGCAGCCGTTTGGTTGGTACCACTTTATCCCTCTATTCCAATTTTACCCCTTAAAAGTACGAATTTGGAAAAATATTTTTACAGCATGCTTCCACTCAATCGAAGGAATGTACACACCCATTATCGTGTTTCTAGCTGTTGTTGTTTGATACTTCATTGTACACGATTTTGCTATATCGAATGTGCATACCAAATATCAAACAAATAAAGCAGACATTTTCAAGAAACAGCCGAAATACTCGACGTATTTATAGTTAGAATTTTATGACGATCACAAATCTATATTCTATCATATATCAGGTCGATATTTCAAGGCGTTACAAACGGAATGACAAAGTTAGTATACCTCCATCCTGTTGTGGAGGATATAAAAATATTTGTGTTTTTATAAAGCGATTGTAAACTAGTTTAATTATATTTATAATATGCAGCAATAACTATTTTTGAACTCTCAAATAAAAATTGTCGAAATTTTAAATAATTTAAATTAACCTGACCTATCTTTTCGGAACTATTTAAAACATTAAAGTGGTCAATGTTTTAAGGAAATTTTCAATATGCTTTGCCAATGTTTATGGTCTGTTTAATTCAATTTTATTTGATAAAGACAAGAAAAAAACATTAGATGTATTTTTTATATTAAAAATATGAATATAAAAAAACTAAGGGCAACAAAACATAACAATTCAGTTCAATTACCTCACATCTATTTTTTTAATTATAGGGTCCGCCAAAAAACTTTTTTTTAGAAAATTCTATAAAAAAACTACTGAATATTTTCTCAAATTTTTTTTTTATTTGAAAGTACAATCCTTCCGGTTAATAATGGAAAATAATTTCATTCAAATGGCTGCTGAGGGCACCCCACAAATAACAGTCCAACGGTTGAAAAGTAGAAAAAAACGTTAGATGGCGGACCTTATAGAAAATAGAAAACTTTAAATATGTATTTAAAAACAAGCAAGTAAAGGCTTAAGTCGGGCGGGGCCGACTATATGATGCACTCCACTTTCAATCCAAATACAATTCAATTCGGTAAAGAAGTGAAAACGGGAAGATTTTTTGTATGTTTCCTAATCATAGGCTAATATAACCTGGTCCACTTTGTCAAATCGAGAAGAATATTTGTATTGGGGCTATATCCAAACTTGTAATGAAGTGACTAACTTTGAACAAATTCGGTGAAAATACGCGGTTTCTGGTGCGAAAAAAGTCAATCCGGGATCGAAATTTGTATGGTAGCATATGTAAATCTGAACCGATCTGACCCATGGGTGTTTCTAGTTAAAATATAAGATATTTTGCAAGATTTTCAGAAGATCTGTTAAAATATGTGGTTTCTGGAGCAGAAAAAGTCAAATCGGGAGCGAAATTTGAATGGAAGCTATATATAAATCTGAACCGATCTGACCTATTTTAACCATGGGTATTTCTAGTTGAAACATAAGATATTTTGCAATATTTTAAGAAAATCTGTTAATATATTTGGTTTCTAGAGCGGAAAAATTGGGAGCGAAATTTGTATTCGAGCTATATATAAATATGAACCGATCTAACACATTTTTACCACAGGTGTTTCTAATTGAGTTATAAGATGGTTTGCCAATTTTGAAGAAAATCTGTTAAAATAGGTGGATTCTAGAACGGAAAAAGTCAAATTGGGAGCGAAATTTGTATGAGAGCTATATATAAATCTGAACCGATCTAACACATTTTTACCACAGGTGTTTGTATTGAATTATAAGATGTTTTGCCAATTTTGAAGAATATCTGTTGTAATGTGTGGTATCTAGAGTGAAAAGTGTCAAATCTGGAATAAAATTCGTATGGAGGCTATATCTAACTCAGAACCGATTTTCTTCAAATTAAATAGCGTTCGTCGTTGTACCGAAAAACTTTGTTGTGCAAAGTTTCATTTTGTTCTGTCCACAATTGCGACCTGTATTGTGATTACAAGAATAGATGGACAGACGGACGGACATTGCTAAATCGACTCAAAAAGTGATTCTAAGTCGATCGGGTCTATCTCCCTTCCTTTTGGATGTTACAAACAACCGCACAAAGTCATAATACTCTCGTGGAGTGTATTAATAATTAAATAATGGTTATAACATGCGTAGCCGACCTTCCGACACCTTCCTCCAAATTATGTACCACTTCTTCCTTTTTATTGAGTCGATCTGCGTCTCCACTTTTTGTGGTCTAATTTCCAGCAAATTTCGTTTTTGCTAATTTAAAATGGAAAAGGGAAATGTCAGTCCAATCCAAACATATAGAATGCATTATATAATATTGTAGTATACGTTATTCCATTTCAAACATTAACATTCGACTAATTCCATGTTAAACGGAATAAAAATTTTGCTTCTGTTCTCCGATTTATTTTTATCATAATGTAGTTAAAAAGTAATGTTTTTGTGTTAGGAGATCAAAATATATTTTTTGCCGAATTTCTACCAAAGTGCATCTAGTTTAATAGAAATTATCGTTATCTATTTTTATTTTTTCTTAATTCTTTTTTAGTTTTTATAAACAAAATAAATTTTAAAATTAATTAATTAAAAATAAAATATTTTTTTTAGCTAATAGTGTATGTATGGAGTGTCTATAATGTTGGAGTTCCTGGTACTTATTCTACAACAATTTAAAACGTAATTGCGGTTTATAGAAATAAATAAAAAACATACTTTAAGCTGGCTTCCCGACTAAAATTAATCTTTGCTTTCTTTAATGTGTTGTCCTAAAATATCTCGGTTTGATTAATGTTCAGTATTAAGCTAGCCAGTTTTGTAAGATTTTATTTTAATTTTGATGTTTTTTATATATAAGCCGCAATAATAAATTAGGGTAACTCTCCTACTAAACCCTCTCATAAAAACCTTTCTTTGAAGGAACAAGATCCCCTTGAAGACGAATTTACTACCTGACCTCAAACATACCATTCCAGCTTTACTTGCTTATAATGTTGTATTTTTATATAGTGTAGCAATTTAAATGATTTACATTTTAATTTTTCGCACTGAAAAAAAAAATGATTTTACCATATTTACATTGCTTTGATTAAAAAATATATTTTTTGTGAATGGTTGAAATATTACAAAATTATACATAAAACAAAATATATAAAATATATAATATTTTTTTGTTTGTTTTTAGAGCCACGCAAATCTGTCACCGATTTGAACCAAAATTCTCAAGGAAATACATGTAAGTCTGATATATTTTCCCTTATTTCATTGAAAGTTTTTTATTTTAACATTCTGACCAAATGTAAAATCACTAAAAATATTTCGACAAGAAAAATTAATATTTTTTTTATATCTTAAAATTATGAAATTGTTTAATACTTCGAATCAATTCCCTGCGAATCTTTTTTGAAGCTAGAATAAGCAAATCACTTAGATTAATAATAAGGTGTCCGAAACCGTAACCGGTTTCGTCACCTGCAACCGTCGGCCGGTTTTTGTAAAATGACCATTTTCGGTTAACCGAGAAAACCGGGTTTTTCTCGTTGGTTAACAGGTTTTTGGTAAATAAGTGAGCACATTGTGTTAGCAATTAAAGAACTGTCAAAGGAATCAGCTACACTTATAGAAGCTGAAGCAATACACAAATTCTTATTCATCAATTTAAAAAAGATAGAAGACACATACGCTCTGGACACATACGAGACTGGAAGAAAGAAGAGTAAGCATTGAATACACTTTTGCTGTTTTTAAGTTCCGGGAAATTTCCGTTAAACAATGGCGTAATGAAATTCTCATAAAAATCGGATACAAAGGAATTTGCAAATGAATTATACAAACGTCATTTCCCCGAAATTTCTGTGACCTCGAAGAGTCTTGTAATTTAATGATGGATTTAAACCAAACAATAAACCACATCCAAAACCCCATAATTGCTCGAAAAGGCGAAAGACAGGCGACTTTGTATGACGATTTCGCACTTTTTGAAAAAAAAAAAAAAAACTCGAAAGCTAAGTTACTTATGATGCCTTGATGACTGTTAGCCCTACATCAACATTTAGCGAGCGTGTTTTTTCTACGCCAGGCTTTATCAAAAACAAACAAAAAAATCGCTTACAAAATTATCACTTGAATTGTATACTGGTATTGCGATATTATTATAGGACGGATTCTCCATAAACTTTTTATTCAAGTTTTTGTACGTGAAAATATGAATTATTTTATATTATATACTTTCGTAGTAATTAATGTTAATTTAAATATTTTCGTACTTTACTTTAAAAAAAAACACTTATTACCAGTTTAACCGGTTTTGTAAAAAAACTAATCGAAAACCAATTTAAAAATATGATTTTTCGGTTTAACCGAAAAATCTTTCTAAAATAACCGGTTTTTTGGTGACCCTAGGTAATAGGCATTTGTATGAAGATAAACAAATATTAGTTTTGGCGATATTGGTCCAAGTTTTAATAAAAGTTCCATAAAAATGTCTATTTTAAAATATCTAGGTTTAGTATTTCAAACCATATATAGGCGAATCATATACCTAAGTTCTCATATATTCTTAAGTTCTTCGATTTAAATGTTTCATAACTTCTTACAATTTATAGCAGCAGTGTTGTCAAACCATTCCAATTCAAGCGATTATGTTGTTTTTACACCATAGTGGTTTAGGTTTATTATAAAATTTGTATCCAATTTCCCTATTATATAGACTTATCTATGGAATTTTTTATTCATTGTAAATTTTAAGATATTAAGAAGTGAGTCAGGTTTTATGAATTTATATGCGATTTGTGCCCTTCGAAAGTATTTTTCGTCTTAAAGTGCCGTTAATGAAATTCCTCGCTCTGTATTTTAGTAGAACAAATAATTTTTATATTATTTGATTTTATTCAATTTATATTGAGGTTTTTAAACGACGAAAAAAAACCCCTTAAACGTGGAGATAGAGTTGAAGGAATTTCCAGCTGATTCGATTTAACAATATATGTCTGCTGTCCATCCAAACAATGCAATAGGTATAAATACGTATTTAGTCTTTCCTTGCTCGTCCTAATTTTGGAGAAATTAGTTTACAATCGAAATAAAGCATACGTAATGGGTAATTCCACAATATTTCGACCCAACATTGATTTCGACCATTATCGATTTTGATGAAATTTGGCATATACAATCTACTAGTGTTTGCGGGCAATGTACCGTTTACCGTAGCTCAAAATAGCACGTGGTTTAAGTTTTACAGTGGGCCAAAGTTGGTTATCTCGGGGTTTTTTGGGAGAGATGTCTTCCTTATCGATATCATAACTTTGGATCGCGTCGTCAGATTTTAACGAAATTGATCTCATCTGAAAGATGTATACCTCCTCTTTCCGAATCTGTACGATAATCCTTGTGATTCAAGGACTCCAAAAATTTAAAAATAATTTTAATCCTTGAATATCCTGAAAAACATATCTTTAATTTTTTTTATTTTGTTTTGTATTTTAGCTTATATTATTCTCTACAAAATATCAAAAATTCATAGTGGGGTGGTCATAGGTTAAGAATTTACACCTGTTTTTCCAAAGTATTGCGTTATTTCAACAAGGTCAAAATTTTTCATTCATATCAATGTACATTAGAGTCGCTTCAAAAATAAAGTTTTCGATGTTCTCGACTAAAATGAAAGATTCGTTTGTTTTACGGGTTCTCCCAAAATATTTCGCTTTTATCATTGTCCGTTCGTGAACTGGACGTGTGCAAAAAAACTCTATAAAACAAGTTTTTACAATTTTATAGCTTTTTTATAAAATACGCTAAATTTACATTTTTAGTCCGACTTGTGTTTTTAGTGGCTCGTTAGACAGGTAGTGATTGCAATTTTATGAACCGATTGAGGGGGTTGCACATTTTTTCAATTGTTTAAATGTGAAATAATAACTTACATAGTCATTTGCATAGTAAACATATTCTCCTCTTATGCAAAGCTTTTTTCAAAAATCTGATATTTTGTTCTTTCAATGGATAGACGAAGGGAAAATTTGAAATGGTTGTTAATGCTAAAATAATACAGATAGAAACATGAAGTTTGAAGTATTTTTAAAAATATTCTTCTCTTTCATTTGATGTCCATATTGCCATTCTATGGTGCGCACAAAGTCGAAACTAAATTACTAAAACAATTATATCCTTTGGAAAATAAAAGTCCTCTAAAATGAAGAAACAACAACGAAATAAAAAATGAGTATGTAGTTTTGCTATTAGTGACCTATAGTTACAGTTCTATATAGCAGGATAATCGTGTCGCACTAAGGTATTGTGACAGCTAATGTGCAGTTTTCCTCCCAATTTATCCATTGAAATACCGAAATTTCAGATTTTTTTCCAAAAATTAGTTTTGCATAAGACTAGAATGTGTATACGATGCAAATGATTCCATATGTCAGTTGTTATTTCACATTTAACCCATTAAGGACGAACCGTTTGAAAAAATGTGCCTCCCTCAATGGGTTAGGAAGTTCTTAAAATTGCAAATGGCTATCAATACCTCTCCAACGAGACCCTAAAAAACAAATCGAACTAAAAACGTGGAACTTTAGCGGATTTTATAAAAAACGAGAAATGTTGGGCTTGCTGAAATGACGCAATACTTTAAAAAACAGCCGTAATTTCATAACCTATGGCTACTCCACTCTGAATTTTTAATATTTAGTAGAGAATGAAATAACCGAAAATACAATACATAAAAATACAAAAATGAAGAAAATTAAAGATATGTTTTTCAGGATATTCAAGGATTAAAATTATTTTTAATTTTTGGAGTCCTTAAATCACAAGGACATACATATTTTCATAAAGATTCGGAAAGAGGAGGTTGTAAATCTTTAAGATGAGATCAATATCGTTAATATCTGATGACACCATCCAAAGTTATGATATCGATAAGGAAGCCATCTCTTCCAAAAAACCCCCGAGATAACCAACTTTGGACCACTGTAAAACTTAAACCACGCACTACTTTGAGCTAAGGTAAACGGTGTAATACCCGCAACACTAGTAGAATATATGCACCATATTTCATCAAAATCGGAGAGGATGAAAATCCAAACCTATACTTTTTGGGTCGTTTTCTGTTGGAATTACCCTAATTCAAAAAAAAACAACAACATTTTAATAAAAATTAAATTTTAAATAAACCCAAGCAACCATAGAAAGTCTCTCTCAACTCATCCCTTCTAATAGTGGAACAGGTGAGTGTACTCAGCTCGAAATTTGAATCAACCAGTTCCCAACCAGTCTTATTCAACAGCAACCCCAATAGTCGTCAACTAAATCCTATTTCCGTTTAGTACTGCCAACGTTAATGCCATGACTGCACGAGACCGGCCCAATGTTATTGTGCCACTAACCGTTTTAGCCGTGCTTCCTCTTCTCCCACCCCCAAACATTTCGTTCATTTTGGCTCGTATTTCATAAATGGAAGAAAGCTCCCCCCCCCCCTTCACAAAAAAATACAAAACAGAACACATTTCTGGCAAGAAGCCTCCTCCGCATACAATTTGTTGCTATTTTGCCATTTCCATTAACAATGTACGAGCATTCCGCATTTCAATGGCAAGCAAATGGAACAAGTTGTTTGTCGTTTGTCATACACCCTCCCGTTCCTGCACATCCTTCCAGCGCCCACATCAACGTTGCCATCGTATGACTACGACAGCGACCACGTTGGCGGCAACAAAACTGGTTGTAGAGACTATCCACCCCCCCCCCCAAAAAAAAAACACGAAAAACGCAAGACCCTCCAAAAAGTTTTCTTCTAACCTACTTTGGCTCAATCTAGTCGTATTGTGGGCCTGCTTTAACGTGAAAATCGCGAAAAATATGACGCTCTTAATGTGGCATTTCAACTTAATTGTGTTGTGCGATAAAACGTGCCGAGGTTATGCTGTTCATGGAGAATGTGGCGCAACCGCCGAATGGGCGGGGAGGTAAGCTCATTCCATCACCATCACCACCACTACATTGTAACTTTTGTGTCAGGAGAGGACTGGTTGGAGTTAACAAAGGTAAGAGTATTAAATTCCCATTATTTTTATTTCAATACATGTATAACATGGAATATTAATCAATTTACTTATTAACAATAATGGGGGTGGCGGTGGTGGCCCAACTCCTCCTCTACTCCACCAGCCACGCATCAGTGTTCCAATTAGCATGGCAAGGACGGGCTGGCATTCATTGGTGGTGGAGAATTTTCGACTTCAAAGATTTCAGGCCATGTTAAATACATTCTGGCTATGAATTTGGTAAGGTTAGAGATAACATTGCATGGCAACAGCCATACTTGCCAAATGTTGTCAGTTTTTATAACCTCCATCACTTTGTGGCGTAGGGTTTGTTGTTTTCGGAGATTTGTTTGTATCATCCAGATTGAAGCGAACCAGATCCCTCCCTTATTATTTTTGATTACCTTAAATTCACCTTTGTCACTTTCGCGTTGGTCTCACTTGAGGCCCAATTTCTTGGGACACAGTGCAACCTACACGGAGTCAGAATGTTAATATATTAAGCAACCGAAGCAAATGGACCTGAAATAGTTCATCGTGATACTCATAGGAACCAAATGATATGCTACTCACAAAACAATTTTATCTAGCAGACACTGGCCATATCGGACAAGTTCTCAAAGATGGCTGAATTTTGTTATTTATCATCCATATGACTACCACGACTGTCTCGACAGTACCTCATCCGATCAGCCTAATTTTGCACTACAGCCCAAAATCCACACCAAATAGTGACTCTTTCTCTGAACCCCATATGCGGCAATGAATGATGATGAAAATGATCTTCATGAAGGCTGAACTGAAGGCCGATCTCTTGTCGAAAATTTTCCACGTAAATTTCTCACAGTGTGCGTTAACGACTCACTACTTTAATAATTCCCAATTTTGTTTGAGCGTATAGCGTCCCATTTTTAAATGCCAAACATAAATCTGAAAATAAAAATGAATGTTTTCCTTTCAAAAACAAAGTAACCGCTAGTTCAAATTGAATATGGCCAACCCTATAAATAGTATCTGTGTACTTCGTTGGTCAGTCTACTAGCCGCTCAATTGCGCAGGGGCATCAGGCAGTGCCTTAAGGCACCGATTTGAGCCTGAATTATTGAGATATTAGATTAAAAATGTTTAGATTATTTCCCGGTGGGCCATGGAGGTTTTTTAGAGACACAGTTCGACTATCTTCCTTCTGCCTCTTCCTTACATCTGCTGTTATAGTGGAATTTTAGCTGCATTCATCTCGCATGGTCTCCAAATGTTCAGTGACTCGCCAGCACTGATATCAACTTATGTACATCCTTTCTATTGTGACTTATAAGGGATTTGGTTCGTTTTTTGTTATATTACGGCCAGGATTTTTTCACTTGAAATTATCGAATGCTTGAATGCTCGACTCCAGCATTTCATAATGTTTCCACTCCGACTATGAAGTTAACTCCGGTTATTTACAAAAGCTAGATATTTGTAGCTAGCTCAATGACATA
Source organism: Polietes domitor (assembly GCA_947397865.1). Taxonomy (NCBI): domain Eukaryota; kingdom Metazoa; phylum Arthropoda; class Insecta; order Diptera; family Muscidae; genus Polietes; species Polietes domitor. The sequence continues at coordinate 98,014,269 of OX377620.1, forward strand.
CCTAACTATACCTACCTTGCTTAGATTCATACCAAATAAATATAACAAAATAATTGAGCTAGACAAATTACTATTTCTACAAAGGACGAAAGCTAATGAATATGAAGAAAACCTGATGTCCGTACCGACTTGAAATCTGAATGCTCTATAATCCTCAAATCTTGTTTAAATTTCGCACATCTCATTTCATATTACACTGTCCGACGTCGTAGGGTGCGAATAAGTACTTAATTTCTTGAAAGAATTGTATCCTTCGGAACTTTGAAGTCCTGTGAAGGGACTACAGGATGAGGAAAGTAAAAACTAAAAACGCCAATTAACTCCATTTCACCTATATCATTCGGTTCAAGTGTAACAACTTTTTTTAAATTGTCGTACGGTGTTATATATATTTTCGCCGGTTTTGCTAAAAGTCGGCAGAAGTTATATTAGGAACACCTTCAGGAAAGTAAATCATTGTGGTTCATCCCATCCGATATAATTTCTTACCGGCCAAGTTATGAAATATTTGGCTAAAGCTTTAAACTGGGCGCCCAATTTAAACAATTTACATTAGGCTGGGTCACGAAAAAAATCGTCGCATGTTTTCCCTAGTGGTTTTTATACCTTCCACCTTATATTAGGGTATATTCACTTTGTCATTCCGTTTGTAACACCTTGAAATATTCAACGGTGACCCCATAAAGTATATATATTCTGGGTCGTGGTAAAATTCAAAGATGATTTAGCCGTGTCCGTCTGTCTGTCTGTTGACAGCAAATTTCTCCTAAATGTGTCTTATGGTTGCAGATTGGTGGGGATTGAAAGTGGGCGAAATCGGCCCAATGGGAAAATTTTTCCCTCACAAGGACAAAAAATACCCAAAATAACCTCTAATATTTTAGAGTATTTAAGAATATTAATTCAATATGTCTGTTTGTACATGCTTGATATTGGGTATGCGTATTTCCCCAATAACAAAAACGCGCACCATAAAGTGATTTTTATTCGTAGGGGTGAAATGGGGCAAAAAAGGATAAAAATAGTACATATCAAACGACAACAGCTATAAACACGTAATTCGGTGTGTACATTCAATTGAGTAGATACATAATATAAAATAATTTTTTCCAAATTCGTACTTTTAAGGGTTAATAATAACTAGACGGATAAAAATGATACCAGCCAAACGGCTGCACTTAGAATGATTCCTCTGGTTGCGTAGGCACGCAAAATAAACGGATTTTTCGAAATACGTACTTTTTGGGTTAAAATGGAAAAAGGGGATAAAAATAGTACCAACCAAATGACCGCAGCTAGATTCATAAAATTCGGAGTATACATTCCTCTACGTAGACTCGAAAAAAGGGATACAATGGAAACAGAGGGATAAAAAGAGTAAACAGGAAAAAGGGGATGAAAATGGTACCAAACAAATGGCCGCAGCTAGAATCATGTAATTCGGTGTATTCCATTCCTCTGACTGCATAGATATGCAAAATAAAAAGATTTTTCCAAATTTACTGTTTACTTTCACGTCAAAAATTGGTTAAATCATGAAGTTAGGTTATTTTGCTCTATTTTTTGAATTGACTTGAAGTATTATTTCGATATGTAAACGTATTGCTAGGTATTTATAACATTTTTTTTGGTTTGGCTATATTAAAAAAAATATATTCTCCTGTAATATTACTGCACTTCTACGAAAATCGACACCCTCAGTGGAGTGCAAGTCATGGTGGAGGGTATATAAAGTTCTGTCCACTCTGTCCGAACTTAAATCCTTTTTGTTTGATATATTCCGGCCAGGTTTGTTTGGATATTTCACAAGTGTCTGAGATTTTCCCATCTGAAATTAGATAGGTCTAGATAGTACATAAAGATACCACTTTTAAAGGACCCTATCGGTGTTTCGATCAATTCCGAAGAGAAGGTGCTTAAAGTAGATCAATCATTTTTCGTTTCACGGGAGCGTCACCGTTTCGAATGAACAACTCCACTCGGAAAGGTCTGTTAGAGTTGTGCAGCATAAGAAGTGCTCGACTGTATCTTCTTCCTTCTCGTTGTTGCAGCTACATAAGAGATCCACATAAGAGTGACTTTGGACAGAAAACTCAGTCTGGAGAGCTCCTCAATTAACTTACCCACTAGAGTAGATTTTAGAGTCATTTTCATTAAACTATGTTTCAACACAAACAATCCAATAAAATTCAGATCAGCTACTTATTGAATTGCCCTTGCATGTCACATAATATAAATAGCATACCTTCAGTCCATACCTCAACCTCAGCTCTATGTAATATGTATGTATGTACGTCATCATGATTGTTAATCACTTTTACCCACCTTATTGGACAAATGCTCATCATTATGCTCGGCAACATGTACTCACAGCTCACACACACGCACACACTTCTAGCTAGCCCTGCTCCACTTTGCCGCGCCATTATTTGGCCTCTGACTGACATTTTGGCCAGGTTTATTGTTCCTGTGAGAATACTCTACTTCGTACAGGGGTATTTATTCATTTGCCTTTTGGCACTTTTTCATATCGCCGCATTATGTTCGACATGTTGTTGGTGGTGGGGGCGGAGACGGGAACGTGCCATGGCATGGAGGACGGAGTACAATGGAATGATATGCTGCGGGCTGTTAGCATAAATGACAACACCGGGGTTGACAATTGAATCTGCTTCGTAGTGTACCCCGGTAACAATGGCGTTAGCTTGTCATTAACTGAATTTAATATTAAAATTATTTTTGGTTAGTAATTTAAATTTGTGTTTTTGTTTGGGGGAGGGGCGTATTTAAATCATCGGTGGAGTTGATGATGTTGGTGGACACTGTGTTATCAACGTAATGATTAAAATAACTAAACCAATGTCATTGAAATTTTTTGGCAGGATACTTGACTGTCAGTAAAATAACTTCCTTGACAGAGTTCATCCATACTGGAATGAGCATGACGACACCACCTGCTATGTCTTTCAAGATACCGTAATATTAAATTTGAACAGGTCCGGGCGAAAGAGAAGAGAGTATAAAACAGTACCACCAGCCTTGCTTCCAGTGTCACATTCTGATGAACTTCCAATACCTGTACTACACCGTCAAAGTCCTTGTTATTGTCGAAAAAGTTTAATTTTGTTCCACAGTGCCAAAACAATATTTTTTGAATTTTTAAAAACACTTGTTCATTAGATTATGTTATCATTATAGAATTAACTAGCAAATATCCGCTTTGTACGTGGTGTAAGGATATCCCTTTCAGGGTAAATTGCTTGTAACCGCTCACAAATTTTGAAAAATCGTTTTATTTTTCGCAACTACATATTCAGATGTATGTATATTCATGGCATGTACAAATCGAATTTCATGATTGGTACCATTGTTATCACTTTTTACCCAATTTCACCCCCAAAAAGTACGAATTTTGGAAAAAGGGCGGTTGTACAATCTTTATCCCATTTAATCCTTTAAAAGTTCTTATTTCGAAAAATGCCTTCTTATCTCGCATCTGCGCTGTAAAACGAATATACACACCGAATTTCATGATTGGAGCGTCATCCGTGTTGTTGGTACCTTTTTTATCCCCCTTTTCTCATTTACCCTTTAAAAGTACGAATTTCAAAAAAATTCCTTCATTCTGCCAAATTCATTCATTCACCACCAAAATGTACGAAAAAATATGTTTTGGGCGCGAATTTTTTGAAGAAGAATTTTTGTAAATTCAAGATTCTAGGCCTAACCGTTTGGTCACAGTAGTTGGACTGGACGAAGGCCCGAAGGGAAAATTTTTTCTCTCACAAGGACTAATAACCCTAATATTGTAGAGTATCTAAGCATATTTTTTGAATATATCTGCTTGTACTTACTTGACATTGGGTATGCGCATTCCCCCGATAACAAAAAGTGCACCATAAAACGTAGGGGGTGAAACGGGGCAAAAAGGGATAAAAATGGTACATATCAAACGACAACAGCTAGAAACACGAAATTCGGTGTGTAAGTTCCTCTAATTGAAAAAAATAAAAAAAGTATTTTTTCAAAATTCGTAGTTTTATGGGGTAAAATGGAAATAGAGGGATAAAAATGGTACCAACCAAACGGATGTACGTGGAATTATAAAATTCGGTGTATATTTTCCATTCCTCTGATTGCGTGAACACGAAAAGAAAGAGATTTTTCGAAATTCGCACTTTTTGGGGTTAAAATGGAAAAAGGGGACAAAAATAGTACCAACCAAATGATCTCAGCAAGAGTCATGAAATTCGGAGTATACATTCCTCTGATTGCGTAGACACTAAAATATTTTTTTGTACCAAATTCGTACTTTCAAGGGATACAATGGGTACAGAGGGATAAAAATAGTACCGACCAAATGACTTCAGCTAGAATGATGAAATTCAGTTTGTACATCCCTCTAATTGCTTATACACGTAAAATAAAGAGATTTTCGATAGTCTTACTCGTAAGGGGGTAAAATAGGAAAAAAGGGGATACAAATGCTACCACACAAATGACCGTAGCTAGAATCATGGCATTCGGTGTACACATTCGTCTGACAGCATAGACACGCAAAATAAAAATATTTTTCCAAAATCGTACTTTTTGTTTTCCACTATGTACGTGAGATAATGGATTTTCAAAATTTGTACTTTTGGAATTAAAATATAATGGAAATACAACCAACTGTAACACCCACCATCTACCAATGTTTATGGTATTTAAGCTTTTTGAAAATATAAATATAAGAATATTTATTTTTTGAATAGACTTGAAGTATTATTTCGATATGTAAACGTATTGGTAGCCTTGCCTTATAAGCACGATTTGAAATAATAAAAATGTTATATTTATTTATATATATTTTTTTCAATATTTGTTTTGGTGTGTCTATATTAAACAATTATATATTTTCCTGTAATATTACTGTACTTTTACTAAAATCGTTAGCCTGTGTGGAATACAATCCATGGTGGAGGGTATATAAAGTTCGGCCCGGCAGAACTTAACGCCGTTTTTATTTGTTTGTCTTGTTAACATTTTCGACAGTCCAACAAAAATATTTCTATGTGTCATAGAGATATGTCTCCAGTAAACCATTGTCAAAGTCTAACGAAATGCAAAATCTTGAAAGTTGAGCTTCAATCGCTTCATTCTTTGGCTGCAGAGGAATCCAGTCATGTTTTTGCTTTCCAACTTTTAGACATACTTCCATGGATGTATGTGAGTGTGAACCTAAGAAGTTACACCATCTGTGTGCTCTCTTGCCGCGCAGAACTTCACATCAGCTTTGACATACTTTTCAACAGATTTCTTTGGCTGTGTGCCTTTCGATATTTGCCTACGACGCGACGACTGCGACCAAGGCGAAGACGACGAAGCGCATTAAATATTCCTAGCCATTCACACAATTTGACAACATCTGTCAGCGATTGCCGCGTTAACTTTCACGCACTCAAACACAAGCGCCGACACACACACACCCACACATACGTTTGCAAATGAGAGTATCAGGAGTGACAGGATATGGAGTTTCATTTTCATGACTTCCTTTTAATATGTACCACTTATTAGATACGTGTTGGGGTATGTGTGTGTGTGTGCGTTTGAAACTTCGTCCCCCACCCATCTATCCACCCGACTCCAAATGGCGTTTGACAAGTGGGGTGGGTAGGGTAAGTAAGCGTATGCCCTGAAACGCTTACGCAAGTAGTTAAATTCAAACATAAAAGCAAACATACGCACACCATCGCCCTCGCCGTCTGCGACAACCGAAAAAAATAACGCCACCGTGTAATGGCGTATAAAAGCGTTTCCGCTAAAGTGTTATTTCATTATGAGGGTGTTGAGGGGGGAGCGCAAAATTGTGCTCCACAGCTACCAGACGAGAACTAATAGGTGTGTGTTCGCGGGGTTTAGCGGTTTAAATTTTCTATATGGAAATTGCTCGCTTAACGAGTGTGTCGCTTGTTAAGGTGCCTTTAGACTATCCTATTGAATCAAACGAGTTTTGATCAGAAAAGTCATAGAAGTCAATCTTTATTCATGTAAGGAAAGGCTAAAGCTAAATATGTGGTTTCTAGAGCAGAAAAAGTCAAATCGGGAGCGAAATTTGTGCGGGAGATATATTTAGTTCTGACCCAATTTTACTCAAATTCAATAGCGCCCGTTTTATGACCTGCAAGGTTTGACGCCCGCCAAAGGCCAGTAATGCAGGAAACCATTCATTACTGTGCGTATTATATTCTAGATCGTAATACAAATCGGACCAAGGGCACTAAATACCTCCGTTAAACCCTAATATTTCGAGCATTTAAGATTTTGTTTGAAGATTTCTGATATTTGGTAAGTTCAATCCTTTTATAGCATGATCACGCACCATAAAGTGTGATCTGTACTTTCAAGCGGGAGAAATGGGAATAAAAATGATACCAAATAAACTACAATTTGGCACCAAAAAACGTGAAATTGAGTGTATACATCCCTCAAATCTCATATATATGTTTAATGGGCAAAGCGTGGAAAAAATGGATAAAATTGGTACTGCCCAAATGGTTGCAGCTATAATAACAAAATTCGGTGCGTACATTTCGCTCACTGTATAGACGTGCCAAATAAAAAAACAAGTAATAAGGTGTTAAGTTCGGCCGGACGGAATCTTATATACCCTCCACCACGGAGTGCATTCCACAGTATTACCGACAGATTAGTGGCTATCGACTATATATAGAAGTGCGGAACCATATTAGGAAAATTGTGATATTTTTTATGCACGTTTTTATATTTGTTTATTATTTCCAACTAGCTTTTTGTAGCCGGCGTTGCTCGGGTTTTCGTCTTCCTTTTGTATGTAACTTTGTATGCTCGCAATTTTTGTTTTGTATATTTTTACTTCTGTAAATTAGTTTAAATTAATACTTATTTAGTTAAATTCATTTAAATATAAGTATATTTTCAGTGTTTCTTTAAAGAAAATGAAACATTTAAAAGAAATTATTTCTAAGAATTTATTTGGTGTTTATTAGTTAAGTTAGTCAGTATTTCATTGGGGTGCTTCGGGATACACGATATTTACAATTTTTCCACCTTGTTCAAGTACATTAAAGTTTTTGGGCTCGAGAGCAAGCAACATATAGGGTGATTTTTTAAGAGCTTGATAACTTTTTTTTTAAAAAAAAACGCATATATATAAACAAAATCTCATCGGTTCTTTATTTGAAACGTTAGATTGGTCCATGACATTTACTTTTTGAAGATAATTTCATTTAAATGTTGACCGCGGCTGCGTCTTAGGTGGTCCATCCGCTTAGTCCAATTTTGGCATTTCCACGTTTTTGAGTAACAGAGACCCAATTGGTGCGAACGGCGACGAATCGAAAATTGGTGGTCATCATTAACACTGGCCGATACAGCTGCGATATTTTCTTCAGTTCGCACTCTACGTAAGCGTGTTGGTGGTTTAATGTCCAACAATGTAAATTTGGTGCGAAATTTAGTCACAATAGCCCGAATAGCCGCTTCAGTGGGTCGATTAAACTGACCATAAAATGGAAGCGCGCAATGAACTTTCTTAACAGAGCACGCATTTTGATAATAAAATTCAATAATTTGCAAGCGTTGTTCGTTTGTAAGACGATTCATGATGAAATGTCAAAGCATACTGAGCATCTTTCTCTTTGACACCATGTCTGAAATCCCACGTGATCTGTCAAATACTAATGCATGAAAATCCTAACCTCAAAAAAATCACTCTTTATAACTGACCATGTTGAAAACATGGATTTTCCAGATTTAATCCACAATCTTCAAGTGATTGTCCCTGTGCATAGTCATTGAAAATGCTAGGCGCATCAGAAACTGTAGTCGTTTGAAAACGGATGGTATATCGGTGGGAATCATCGGAATGAGTGGTATAAGGACATATTTTCCCTTTGATTTTCTATTTAAAATCGTTGCTTCAATGACGTTGGGCATTTGTATCTTGACAGAAATTCTAGTACAAATGCACAATCGAGGAGGATTAACATTCCTTAGGAGAATTATAGGTGAACCAATTTTAAGAGATAACATGTGCGGCGGAATTCCTGGAAGGTCCACAGATTTTAGAAATTCAATTCGATAGTTGACAACTTCACCCGAATTCATGATACTGTCTATCGATTTGTAATGTGTGCAATCACCTAGAAATTTGTTCCAGAATTAAATAATTGATTACATTAACATCGTTGTTTTTTTGCAGCCGATATAGCACGCACGTAAAACCACTCTTTGTTTTCATAGTTTGTGGGAAGACTTTCTCGTTTAATTGCTGAATTGATTCCTGAATGACATATTAATTGCAGTCATACCACACAATCAGCTTTCATGTTATGAGAATTTCGTCATGCCAATATTACAGGTTGGAGAATCGACAAATTGGCAATTTCAAAGCTGAATATGCCGTTCGTCCTCCCTCCAATAATGTTGCAGCAATACCGGGGGAAGCAATAGCTAAAGCTATCCCATTTTGAGAAACTGATGAGAAAGGTTTTAACTGTGCCTCCTGGTGCATCGAGAAAAAAATGCCGTCGCTGTCATTCGTTACTGCAGTTATTATTTTGTCAAAGGCCACTTGTTGCTTTGCAATTAATAGAGGTTTTTTGTTGCGACAAACAAACACAAGTCTTCAACATTGAATTGTCGTTCTCTTCTCGATCAGTAATGTCAATGGTAGAACGTTCAGGCACCATCATTCCAAGTTGATTAAGAGTTTTGTTGCTGATGGCTAGGCATATGTCTTAAATTTTTATCAGCGTATCGTTGAAAATGTTAATCGCAAATGATATAGAATCGTAACTAGGGTTTGCATTTTCCCGTACTTTTTATTTTCCGGGACACGGGAATTATTTTTTCAATTTCCCGGGATCACGGGAAATCGTCAACATATTGTTTATCATAAGTTAAACTTATTTTTTCCAATGACACATGCACATTTTATTAAAGTAAAATAAATATGTATTTCACAACGAAACTGCTGCAGAATTTATGTAATAGAGAGCAATGTGAATCTATTCAAATGTCTTTTCAAGTTTCAAAATTAAGTAAATGTATGTACATATGGGCATCTCCCAAAAAAGGTCTACCAAAAAAATGAAATCAAACCACACTAATGGCTTTTAACTTTATTTTTTCCTTATTTCGACAACTTTTTTTATTAAACTTGAAGTTATCTTGTTATCTTTTATTTTTATTAAAAGTTAAAGTGTTATAACGAAAATTACTACTTTTTTTACTACGAGTGGAAATATTTGTCGCGTCCGATTTGTCCCGTCGGTATTTCTGCTGTGCCTGATTTAAAAAATCTAAGAAATAATTCTCATATTTCATAAATATACGAACAAAATATATCCTCTGACCTTCATTTATATGTATATATGGAAAAACAAAGTTCTCAAAAAATCGCTGAAGTTTGTATATTTCTATAAGTCCTTCAAAAGTACTTCTGTGTTTTGTAGCGTCCGTTTCAATGTAAAATTGTTTATAATTTTGTACTAATTTGTACTAGATCCTGATGATATATTTTGGAAATGTAGTACTCTTTAAGCGCTTTAGAACATTAAAAAAGCTGATCGACTTTTTCAATCTCTTTTTGTTTTTGGCTTAGTTTAATGCGTGCGACTGACGCGTCCGGGCCACTGGATGTTGGTTTAATAGTCAGTAGAGCATTAAATGATATGTTTAAGTTGTCTTTTTGTCCTGTCGCTTTGAAAACTTTAAACTCTTTTTTTAGACAGTCATTTTGACTTTTTAATACAATTGTTACTTGTGTATTTCATAGCATTGTTTAAAATATTTTCAAACGAATGACTTCATTTATTTTGGGCGTTCGGATACACGCCCAAAATCTACTTTTTCCGGATTTTACATTTTTTCATATGGAGTTCGACAGGCAAATTCCAAAAAAGTGGAATTTTTTTATATCCGAACGCAGCTTAAAAATAGTTTGTCATCCAACTGCAATATATGACGTATCTAATTAAAAGCAATATGAGCCAAATTATTCTACAACATTTTTAATTTTATTGTGAAAATGATAGAAAGAATATGCGAAGAAATATGTAAAAGTTTCAACTGAATTCCCGCGGGATTCCCGTACGAATTTCCCGGGATACGGGAAATGAAAAATATGCGAATTCCCGGGAATTTTCCCGCGTGAAATCCCGGGATGCAAACCCTAATCGTAACGGTGCGATAATGATGCCAAATGTCTTCACTCATATCCTCTTTGAATTTTTCCCACAGGTCTTTTGGGTTAGATGGCGAGCAAGTTCGTAATATTATCGCAAACAAAGTTCGTATCTGGAGAGGATGACAGCTGACAGAAGCATACATTAATGTGGTCTCCCAGTTTCTGACACGCCTCTCTCAACTTGGCATTTGATAATATTTTTATAATCCCTTCAAGTGTACTAAATATGAGGGGTTTTGCCACGCCCTTTCTAGTACCTTCCACACAAAACAACCTAAACTACGTAAAATTAAGCTGTTATAAATTATATACGGATGATCAGAATACTCCGAAATATGTCATTCGACAATGTATTTAGAAACATTGCATTCACCAGCAATATGGGCGATATTGCCACAACCCTTATGGTACCTCCTGCACAAATTGACATAGACTTTGGCAAAATAAAAACAATATAACATTAATTTGTATTGTCGAAATCAATTGCAATTTGATATTTTTGAAAATGTTTTTATAATCACTTTAAACCTACAAAATATTTATGCTTTTGCGCCTTCAAGTATCTTCCACACAATTGTCCTTATCCCAGTTAAAATGAAATCCTTTAAAACTTCTGTACAGGTTATTGGAATCCAATACGACTTGATATTTGATCATGTTTTAACAATTATTTTATAAATGTCCAATGAACCTTCTAGTACCTTCAACACAAATTATTATTCCCTAAGTAAAATGTAAGTCCTTATTACTTTCATACATATTTTCTCTAAGAGTGAGAATATATATAAGCCGGTTTAGCCGACTGAAGCTTACTTACGTCTTGTAATATCGCCCGGTAAGTGGTAGTGGTCTTTAAATTAATTAAATAATATGAATTCAAAATTATTATAATAAAACATCAGATTTATTAAAGAAGTATTGCAATTAGCAAAAAATAGCATAATTCCTTAATATGTTATAGCACTTCTACGCGAAGTCGACATCTCTAATCTGGAGGTAATACTGTGGACTGCACATGCACTCCATGTTGGAGAGTAACTAAGATTTGGCCCGGCCGAACTTAATGCCTTTTTACCTGTTTATTTTTCATTTTGGTAATTTTGCATTTTTAGTGCAAAATTTCAATTTTAATTTTTTCCATTCTTGATTTAAGCCGATTTCATTTCTTATTTTGGGTGATTTTTATTGTCGTCTTTTTAATTGAAAATTAATTAATTAAAATTTAAACTATTCTTGGAAAACAGACGCCAAATAATTGATGAATAATAAGATGGCATGTGTACATTATTACTTGGTGCGATTTTTTAAACACATATTCGGCAAGTGAGTTGTACTTCTCGTTCGTTTGTGAGAATCATTTCCTTAAAGAGGCCGGGTTTGATGTTGAAAAGTCGCTGCGAAGTCACTTGACAAAATCTTTGACAGGGTGGAAAACATGATAGTGGTAGTCTGCAGCCAGGTAATAAATGTCACATTAAATTTGCATTCTATTAAATATAGATGCAAAATGGTCTTGAGCCAGGACAGTATCCCAGTTCAAAAAGTAAAATTATTTTTTAAATGGTAAGTCCCCAATATTTGCAATAATTGTAAAAGATTCGTGAATTTTGTGTATTTCAAATAATTACACTACTCAACAAATTGAAAAAAATTTCATGTACTCCGGATGCGATAATTTTTTCTGTGTAGATAACCTTGACATGAGCTCGAAAAACGCAATAAAAATTTTTTTTTTCGTTTGGTTTTTTTTTTATTATTTTTTTTTTAAATTTAAAAATTTTTTTTTTGGTTAATTTGTTTCGTCCGGCATAACTCGGGAACCACTAGCCCGATTTAATTGAATTAAATTTTAAAAAATTTAAAATTACAATTCCCTTAATCTGTTCATATATTGTTTTCCTATACAAGCAACAGTTTCCAAGTTAAAATGAATATATAAAGGAAAAAACTTATTTTTTGCCTAAAAATTTAAAATTTTTTTTTTTTTAAATCCATAAAAAATCCAAAATGAAAAAAAATGTCAAATCTTATTACTTTTACGTAAAGTCACATAACCTATGAGCAAAATGAGACAAAGATCATGAAAATCGATGCACGCGTTTCGCTTTTATTCGCAATTGAGTAAAGGTATGAATTTCAAAAATTTAAAAAATTTTTTTTTGGTTAATTTGTTTCGTCCGGCATAACTCGGGAACCACTAGCCCGATTTAATTGAATTAAATTTTAAAAAATTTAAAATTACAATTCCCTTAATCTGTTCATATATTGTTTTCCTATACAAGCAACAGTTTCCAAGTTAAAAATTAATATATAAAGGAAAAAACTTATTTTTTGCCTAAAGATTTAAATTTTTTTTTTTTTAATCCATAAAAAATCCAAAATGAAAAAAAATGTCAAATCTTATTACTTTTGCGTAAAGTCACATAACCTATGAGCAAAATGAGACAAAGATCATGAAAATCGATGCACGCGTTTCGCTTTTATTCGCAATTGAGTAAAGGTATGAATTTCAAAAATTTGCTCGACATATGCACAACTTTGTCTATGGTAAGGTTTTTTCTTTTTTATTACAAAAAAAATTAAAATTTTTGGGTGACAAAAATATATGACTTTAAATTAAAAAACAATTCGATATATGTACAAGAAATTATCCTAAGGATATCAACATTAATTAATTATAAAAAAGTTAAAAAAAAAAATATCTAAACACAAAAATAAAAACCTTCAAATTAAAAATAATTATGTGCTTTTGTCTTTCTTTTATATTGTTGTGGGTCTGTTTCTCTTATCAGGAACCAGATATAGTCCCCCATCATAGCTTCGTTCCAAAATCCTTGGTATCGGTGCTCAATTTCTTTCATTTGCTGATGAAAACGCTCACCATGCTCGTCACTCACAACGCCCAGGTTGTCCGGAAAGAAGTCCAAGTGCGAGTGTAGAAAATGTATCTTAAGCGACATATTTGCTCTAATTTTTTTATAATTTTGGAGTAGTTGTTCGACGATCTCTCTGTAATTTGAGCTTTTGTTGTTTCCAAGAAATCCGGAAACAATTTGCCGAAATGAGTTCCAAGCTGCAGCTTCATTTGGTGATAAAATGTGCTCAAACTGTTGGTCTTTCAACAACTTTTTAATTTGCGGACCGTCGAAAACGCCTTCCTTAATCTTTGCCGATGAAAGGTGAGGAAAAATGGTTTTTAAATAGGCGAACGCTTCGCCATCTTTGTTGATAGCTTTCACGAAGTTTTTTATGAGTCCGAGCTTTATGTGAAGAGGTGGGAGAAAAACATTTTCCTTTTTTATGAGTTGTGTATATTTCACGTTGTCGCTGCCGGGGATGAAGTTAACTCTTTCTGTCCAACTCCTCCTGGTGTAATGATGTTGACGATCGCGGCTGTCCCAAAGGCAGAGAAAACAACAGTACTTTGTGAATCGACCTTGTAATCCACAAAGGATACCGATAACCTTAAGGTCGGCACAAACTTTCCAATCGTGCCTCTCATAGTTAAGGCACTTTAGTAGATTGTCCATGACTTCGTATGTTTCCTTGGTGTCAACGGCATGAGCAATTGGAATCGAAGGTTTCTCGTTGCCGTTGTGCAGTAAAATTGCTTTAAGGCTCTGCTTGTTGCTGGCATGATGATTCTCGGCTGTCGTCTGAAAGAATTTCAATAATAAGTTATATATGTTCTTGAATTTCGTAATCTACACTTACCTTGAGTCAGCTAGCTGTACGTAGCACCTTGGACATAGAGCACTTGGTGTCCACCGCTCATCTATGTTTGAGACCTTTAAATTGAAGCTCTCTTCAAATGAATCTCTCAATTTAGGTGAAAAACAACGCTTGTTTTTTTCAGAAACGTATTCTCCGCACATGTAACAAAAATTACTTGGATTGGTATTGCATTCAAATCCTCGCGAACGTTTGCTCATTTTAACTATCGCGTTCGTCGACACTTGTTGAATGAGTAAAATCGATCAATGAAGACCTATTTATACTGTGTATTGTTTAGTATTTTACTGACAGGTACTTATAAATGGGTGTATATTTTTTTACGGTGGCTACATACCTGTTTCACCATGTGTGAGTCTTAAATTTTCCGAATAATGACCACCCTTAAATGTGGGTTGCATTTCTGTAAAAAAATCATACAGGTAGCCAACGGAAAACCCAAATAATTAAAAAAGTCCCCTTTCCTTTTTTCCTTTTAATTGTTCACGCACATTTATTAGCGTTTATTACTTTGCTTACGCAATCATAAAAATTAAATAACCCTTTGTTTATTCCGTTTTGTTAATTCTGAGAATCAAAAAAAAAGAAAAAACCTTACCATAGACAAAGTTGTGCATATGTCGAGCAAATTTTTGAAATTCATACCTTTACTCAATTGCGAATAAAAGCGAAACGCGTGCATCGATTTTCATGATCTTTGTCTCATTTTGCTCATAGGTTATGTGACTTTACGTAAAAGTAATAAGATTTGACATTTTTTTTCATTTTGGATTTTTTATGGATTTTTTAAAAAAAAAAAATTTAAATTTTTAGGCAAAAAATAAGTTTTTTCCTTTATATATTCATTTTTAACTTGGAAACTGTTGCTTGTATAGGAAAACAATATATGAACAGATTAAGGGAATTGTAATTTTAAATTTTTTAAAATTTAATTCAATTAAATCGGGCTAGTGGTTCCCGAGTTATGCCGGACGAAACAAATTAACCAAAAAAAAATTTTTTAAATTTTTGAAATTCATACCTTTACTCAATTGCGAATAAAAGCGAAACGCGTGCATCGATTTTCATGATCTTTGTCTCATTTTGCTCATAGGTTATGTGACTTTACGTAAAAGTAATAAGATTTGACATTTTTTTTCATTTTGGATTTTTTATGGATTTTTTAAAAAAAAAAATTTTAAATTTTTAGGCAAAAAATAAGTTTTTTCCTTTATATATTCATTTTTAACTTGGAAACTGTTGCTTGTATAGGAAAACAATATATGAACAGATTAAGGGAATTGTAATTTTAAATTTTTTAAAATTTAATTCAATTAAATCGGGCTAGTGGTTCCCGAGTTATGCCGGACGAAACAAATTAACCAAAAAAAAATTTTTAAAATTTAAAAAAAAAATAATAAAAAAAAAACCAAACGAAAAAAAAATTTTTTATTGCGTTTTTCGAGCTCATGTCAAGGTTATCTACACAGAAAAAATTATCGCATCCCGAGTACATTTTGACTGTTGACTAGTGTTATGATCCTCACCATAATACAATAAATGAGAAGAAGCAAAAATGCTGTTTAATCTTAATCTCACTATCCCACACACACAACATTTCAATGTTGGTTCCTTATTTTCTGCGTTTGGGACTGTGAGTTCACGTTTGTGTATTTTTTTGTATCCATTTGAGTGTATTTGTTCTCTGTTACACATACACACAAACATTCGTATGTATGATATGAACAACAAATTAGACGTGTAGGTGAGGGTGTGTTCAAATTTGTATGTTTGTTTCACTTGTTTTTAAATATGCAAATTTATGCGAATCGTATTACAAATGTCAGAATTTATAATTTAATGTTATTTTATGCTTTTCTCTCTCTCTCGCTTGCAAATGTAAATTCACACGTTCATAGAAACATACGTATGTATGTATTTGAATATGTGTATTAGGCAGGAGCAAATTGGTGTAGTGTAAAATGATACGTTTTCTATTACCACAAATATACACCACCATTTTCCAAACCACGGCTAATAATATATATTTTTATAGCCTCCACCTCCAGGATGGGGGTATACTAACTTTGTCATTCCGTTTATAACACATTGAAATATCGACCTGAGACCCTATAAAGCATATATATTCCTGATCGTCATAAAATTCTAAGACGATCTAGCCATGTCCATCCGTCCGTCCGTCTGTTGAAAGTATGCTAGCATCTAAACGAAAGGAGCTAGGACGTCCAAATTTTCCATAAATGCGTCTTATAGTCGTAGATCGGTTGGGATTGAAACTGGGCGAAATCGCTCCAAAGGGAAACAAATTTCCCTCACAAGGCCTAAAAATACCCATAATACCCCTAATATTTTACAGTATGTAATCATATTTTTTCAATATGTCTGCTTGTACTTACTTGGGTATGCTCATTCCCCCTATAACAACAAGTAAGGAAAGGCTAAAGTCGGGCGGGGCCGACTATATGATACACTCCACTTTCTATCCGAATACAATTCAATTCGGTAATAAAGTGAAAACGGGAAGGATTTTTGCATCCTGTAAATGTATGTGTTTCACAAAAAATGTTACATCGGAAAGGACATTTGTATGGGGGTGTATTGAAACCTGGAACGAAATCGGTGAAATATAATATGTATAGTTTGTGCAAAATCGGTTAAACATTTGGGAGCAACTTTTGTATTGGGGCTATATCACCATAGGCGTTTCTAGTTAGATTGTAAGATGTTGTGCCAAATTTAAAGAAAATCGAGTCCAATATGTGTTTTGTAGAGCGGCAAAAGGCAAGTCGTATAGTTGTATAGGGACCATATCTAAATCTGAACCGACATTACTTTCAGCATAGCTGTTTCTAGTTAGATTATAAGGTGTTAAGCCAAATTTGAAGCAAATCGGGTACAATATGTCGTTTCTACAGCGGAAAATGTCAAATCGGGAGCAACATTTTGTATGGAGGCTGTATCTAAATCTGAACCGATCTGACCCTCTTTCTGCATAGGCATTTCTAGTTGGACTATAAGATGATGTGACAAATTTAAAGAAAATCGGGTGGTTTCTAGAGCGGCAAAAGGCAAATCGGGAGCAACATTTATATGGGGGCTATATCTAAATCTGAACCGATATGCCTCAAATAAAATAGTGTTCGTCCATGATCCACAAAACTTATTTGTGCCGATTTTTGTTAAGATCAGACTATAATTGCGGCCTGTGATTTGATTACAACAATAGATGGACAGACAGACGGACATTGCTAAATCGATTCAAAAAGTGATTCTAAGTCGATCGGTATATTTAACAATGGGTATATCTCGCTTCCTTTTGGGTGTTACAAACAAATGCACAAAGACATAATACTCTCGTGGAGTGTATAAAAACGTGCACAATAAAGTGATTTTTATTCGTTAAAACGACAACAGCTAGAAACACGAAATTCGGTGTGTACCTCTGACTTCGTAAACACGAAAAATAAAAGGTTTTTCCAAATTCGTACTTTCAAGGGATGCAATGGGTACAGAGGGATAAAAATAGTACCACCTAAACGACTACAGCTAGAATAATGAAATTCGGCGTGTACATCCCTCTAAATGCGTAGACATAGATTTTAGAAAGACGTACTCGTAAAGGGGTAAAAAGGGGATAAAAATGGTACCAACCAAAAAGCCGCAGCTAGAATCATGGAATTCGGTGTATAGACTGCCTGCCTAACAGATGTTTCCAATTTCGTACTTTTTACTTTTACACAAAAATTGATTGAATCTTGAAGTTAGGTTATTTTGCATTGTGTTCGTGAGATAATGGATTTTCAAAATTTGTACTTTTGGAATTATAGAATTGAATGGAAATACAACCAATTGTAGCACGTACTATTTACCACTATTTATGGTATTTAAGCTTTTTTGAAAATATAAATAAAGGGTGATTTTTTAAGAGCTTGATAACTTTTTTTTTAAAAAACGCATAAAATTTGCAAAATCTCATCGGTTCTTTATTTGAAACGTTAGATTGGTCCATGACATTTACTTTTTGAAGATAATTTCATTTAAATGTTGACCGCGGCTGCGTCTTAGGTGGTCCATCCGCTTAGTCCAATTTTGGCATTTCCACGTTTTTGAGTAACAGAGACCCAATTGGTGCGAACGGCGACGAATCGAAAATTGGTGGTCATCATTAACACTGGCCGATACAGCTGCGATATTTTCTTCAGTTCGCACTCTACGTAAGCGTGTTGGTGGTTTAATGTCCAACAATGTAAATTTGGTGCGAAATTTAGTCACAATAGCCCGAATAGCCGCTTCAGTGGGTCGATTAAACTGACCATAAAATGGAAGCGCGCAATGAACTTTCTTAACAGAGCACGCATTTTGATAATAAAATTCAATAATTTGCAAGCGTTGTTCGTTTGTAAGACGATTCATGATGAAATGTCAAAGCATACTGAGCATCTTTCTCTTTGACACCATGTCTGAAATCCCACGTGATCTGTCAAATACTAATGCATGAAAATCCTAACCTCAAAAAAATCACTCTTTATAAGAATATTTATAAGCGTGGTTTAAAATAATAAAAATATTATATTTATTTATAAAATTATTTTTTCAGTATTTGTATTTGTTTTGGTTTGGCTATATTAAAAAATCTATATTTTCGTGTATTATAATATTACTGCACTTCTCTAAAATCGCCAGCCTCTGTGGAATGCAATCCATGGTGGAGGGTATATAAAGTTCGGCCCGGCCGAACTTAACATCGTTTTTACTTGTTTTTACTAAAATTCTATGATATTCAAGATGACTTTAATATTTTTGTCGCACGGCGTAATATGTATAAAATAATTAATGGATAACTTTTTCCAGTTGTATAGTTGTATTTAAACTTTACATACACATATCGTACAGCGATTTTTTGAACTATGTTGCTCCTCCCTAATACTCACTTATTAGGTTGACTCTACTTTTTTGTGTGTATGTATATGAATGTGCACTTGAGACATAAATTAATTTATTTGTTTGTTTTTTTTTTGTTATGTGAGGCTTGTAGTTGAAATTTTGCTTTTTCAAAATATAACAAATAATTGAAATAGCAATTAATGATGTCCGAACATGTAATTAATTGTTTAGGGTTGATTTTCACCATAAAATTAATTATAATTGTCAAATACATATGTGATTATTTTATATTAATAGTGGATAAGGGTGTATTAAATTAAGTTGTTTTTCGTTTCTCTTTTAACATTTAATAAAGAAACATTTTTTTAAACTGATGGACTGTGGATAACATTTGATCCAGCCAAACTTAATGATTGTAAGGATTTATCTATAACTAGAATAAACTTAAATTGTATTCACATGGGATAATATAGTGCATACATTTCACTATTGAAGATTTTCTTTTTTTCTTTTAATACGATTTGTGGATCACAGACATCACATGAAGTTATTCAAATTGAAATAATTTCTGCTTATGCCATAAATCTGTGCGAAGTTCCTTAACAAAGAAACTTCGTAGATTATGCAAATTCCGCTGTGTACCATTGCACACTGGTCCCAAATCCATTTTTTATGGCATAAAGTCGAAAAATAAACATACAGCCTTGTAATTTTGCACATTTGCTAGAAATATCATACGCAAAAAATAAAATTGGGCCGATCGGACCACGCCCACTACCATCTCCCATATAAACTCAATATATAACCAACATAATTATCACCCTGTATTGGTACAGGGTGACCAAAAACAAAATTTTATGAAAGCTTAAAAGAATGAAGAGTTGTTTATTTTGACGAAATGTGTTTTTCTAAACATTATTACAAAAGCAAAATATAGCATACAAATAGTATACTTTAAACTGCATTTTAAATAATTATTTCAAGAAATAAAGTAAAATGTATACATGTGTACAAAAAGGTGAATGATGTTGTATACCATTTTAAAGGTACTTTCAATACCTTTTAAATAAAATATTGATGGGCCTCGTACACAAACCTAATTCAGAGTATATCATATCATATCATATAAATGTCTATGGCTAATCAAAAACTGTGCTAAAATAAAATGACAATTTTTGGAGTTTGCCGAAAAATGCTGACGAAATATTAATTCCACCATAAACTACAACCTCAGACGAACACTTTCACATTTACACTTTGAGTCAAGTTGAGTCATACATATAACTTTTGGTCCACGACATTTATAGATTATGTTCTCTACAAATCACAAAATTACAATATCTATGAATACTTACAAGACCACAATAATCATAAAATGTTAAATATAATTTTTCAACTACTAACTCTTGCCGTCAATTTTCATAATATAGTCACTTTAGTATTTTCTTTTTAAGTCTTGATTTTAATTAATTTGTAAAACTGCTTTATATCAAAATTAATCCCACTTTTTTTGAACCGCAAAGTTTAATGGTACATTCAGGCTTGTGGTGTTGCCACCTAATTTTCTCCAGTATATTTTCTTGATTGCTTGGAGTGTTGCCATAAAGAAAATATATGCACATTTACCACTTTCCAATTTTAATTTTTTTGAATTTCTGCCAAAAAAATGGATTTGGGACCATAGTGCATTGTTGTGCTCAAATTCTTTAAATAATTAAATAATTCAGTTCAATCCCTGACGCCATCACTATGTATGTAATACGTAGACAAATAAATCAATCCAATGGAATTTGCTCAAGAACAATCAAAGACTAGCACAGGACTACACACATGAATCAATGTACAAGGACATTAAGAATTTATAAGTTTTTACATTGTTAGGGATTGTAATGTTGGAGCAATAATTTTTATATTGATTTGTAGAAGATTTCCCTCCTATTTTACAGATAACTGCAATATACAATATATGTACGACTTTGTTTATTTTTTGTCCAAGCCTCATTTGAACGGAGAGATTGAGTAAATTTCCCTTTACTCAAAGTCGTAGTAACAACATATTTGAATTTTACAACATTTTCGAGATAAATACTTGTTGTTGATAAGAAGCGCACGCTTTTTAATGTTACCCACCTAATCTAACACAAGTCCTGTTAAAGAGCAATAACAAAACGGTTGTTTAAGCAGTGGTAACTCATAACTCAAAACTTTAGTTTTGAACATTCATCCCATTCGATTTTGATGCAATTTGATACATACATTCTCGTTATTGTGGGTCATATGAAAGAAAAGGCTTCACTCACCCAATGAAATCTTACGATGTATCTTACACTGGATAATTATCCAGGCTAAGTCAACAAATTGTAACACAAAAATTTTTTTTTTCAAAATTTCTTTTCACACACCCATTGATATTGCTGTTGGTGACAATTTTAAAAAAGAATTTTTTATTTTCGGTGAAATTTTAACATTTTATTTCGATTTTTGTTATCGCAGCTTAGTTATCCAGTCTTAAAGAAAAACAGCCATATTGTATACGTATTTTTGGAAAAAAATTTTTTCACGAGTTATGACCATTTCAACAGTGAAAAATACTACTTTTTTCAAAAGGTGTGTTCATTCAATCGCCTGTAACTCCTTAAAGACTTTGCCGATTTTAATGTGTTATACCTGGTTTTGAAGGTTGTGCTATAAAGGGCGATTTTTTAAAAGCTATAGGAAAGTTTTTCAAAAAAAAGAACACATAAAATTCAGAAAAATTCACGAAATCTTTATTTGAATCGATAGTACGATCCATATAATTTAATGTTTGAAGATTATTTCATGCAAATGTTGACCTTGACTGCGCCTCAAATGGTCCATCCGCTTAGTCCAATTGTGGCATACTCTTTCCAACATTTCGGCCGGTATCGCACTAATAAATGCTTCAATGTTGTCTTCCAATGCGTCAATTGAAGCGGGCGTGTCTGTATAGACATGAGCTTTAACATAGCCCCAAAAAAAAAATACTCTAAAGACGTTAAATCGCACGATCTAGGCGGCCAATTGACCGGTCCCGAACGTGAAATAAAATGTTCACCGAACTCGCCGCTCAAGTCCATTGTTGCGCGTGGTGTGTGGCATGTGGCACCGACTTGTTGAAACCACCTGTCATTCAAGTCAAGCTCTTGCATTTTGGGCAAAAAAAGTTGGATATCATCTCACGGCAGCGCTCACCATTCACAGTTACGTTACGATTCGCATCATCTTTGAAGAAGTACGGTCCAATGATGCCACCAGCCCATAAACCGCACCAAACTGTGGCCTTTTCTGGATGCATTGGTATCTCTTGAAATGCTTCTGGCTGATATTCACTCCAAAATTGACAATTCTGCCTATTTACGTACCCATTGAGCCAAAAATGAGCTTCGTCGCTGAACAGAAGAAGCGCGCGATGAACTTTCTTAACAGAGCACGCATTTTGATAATAAAATTCAATAATTTGCAAGCGTTGTTCGTTTGTAAGACAATTCATGGTTAAATTATAGACCAAACTGAAGATGTTCGACAGTGAAACAAAACACGAAACGTGCGTCAGCTGTTTAAACCAGTGTTGCCAAAAAGATAATAGCTAAAAAATCACCTTTTTTAAAGTTTTTGCAATTTTAATTCTTTTATTTTGTTTTTCGAAACGATTACACCAATCCATTTTGTTGACATTTTAAAGTAGAGTGCTTAGGTCTATTTTTAAGCGACTGTGTGAGTTTGAAAGTGGTGACTGGCTTCTATTATTTACGATTTTTTTTTTCGAAGTGAAAAATCATCAAAATTATAATTTTTCATTAGTTCATTAACACAAGGTATAAAAACAATGAAAAATCCAAGAAATTTGAAATGAAAATATTAAATTCGAAATATTTTTTATATAGATACATGACTAGCAAAAGTGACTTGTGGTTTTTTATTTAAATTTTCACTTTAACATCAATTTATGACTATATTGTATTTACACTTGTAAATAGCCTCTGATGTTACCTATCTTTTGAAATAAATTACAACAAATTGAAACTTTAAATTAGAATCGGCTATAAAAAGTACTGAATATTTTTTCAAATTTCTGATTTTATTGGAAAGTTTGAACTTTGTCATTTAATAATGGAACACAAGACCACGACAGGCTCGGCGATCATCCGATCAACCCAATTTTCAGTATAGCAAAAAATACACACCAAACAGTGACTCGTTGCGGATGCATTGGCTTGCCAATAGTCACGTGTGGGTTCTCTGAACCCCATATGTGGCAATTTTGCTTATTGACATAACCACCGAGACGAAAATGAGGCTGAACTGAGGGTCGATATCTTCTCGAAAATTTTCGACGTAAAGTTATTAAAGTTTGCGTTAAAGACTCACTACTTTGGAAATAAGTTTTTAATATTTCCCAATTTTGCTCGAGCGTATAGCGTGCCATTTTGCAAATGTCAAACATAAACCTGAAAATAAAAATTAAAAGAAATTTTATTCAACCTTTCAAAGTCAAAGTAATCGGTTGTTCAAATTTAAATAAATATAAGAGAGAATGTAATATATGCGTATGTGGTCTCAGGTCGATATTTAAAGGAATTACGAAATGACTATCTTAGTACACCCGCATCCTATGGTGGACGGTATAAAAATTATTGAATGAAAATAATTCTACAACATCAAAAGTTGGATTTTTACTAATTTTGCTTTAGTTTCCGGAATGCTGGCCTTTATTGCACGAACATTGGCACACAATAATCTGCTCAAGCTGCGGATATTTCTTCCTTTTCGTTTTGAGAATATGTGATTCAAAGTTAAAGATGGTCAGCTTCGATGAAGGCTGGTGGAAAAGTATTGAGCCCTATGTAGATTAATCTACGTTTAGATATTTAGATGTTTTTAAATTCAAATGACAGTAAGCTTTTCTCATTGGAGATATGTTCTCTTATTTTTTTATGAGTTTTTGAAGTTCGTTGTTTCAGTTGGCCCATCAAACTGACTTAAACATGAAAAGACTGCGAAGTGACATTCAAATCGGACAATGCAGTTTGAAATTACAACTTTATTTATACTGTTTGTTTAGTGTGAATAAAATTAGTAGAAAGTTAATATGTTTGTTCTCCTTTTCAAATCGATGATCTAAGAGCTTTTGTCTCAAATAAAGTTGCTCACTTTCTTAACCAAGTCCCCTCTAAAATTCGCACAATAATGGATAATTTGCCTGAGTCCTTTTCAATAGTTGCAGCGTTGTAGCCATACACGATGGTTGGTTGTCGCATTCACTCCTCTGGCTCATTTCGTTCTTTCCTTTCAACGCCAGAATGAGTTGAATGAAATGTTGCAGTAGGACAACCTAATGATTTATGAATGAATGAATGCAACTGCTCTATTCATACTCACTCACTCAGTGCTCACTGCTCACTGCTCAGTGTCCGTGCAAGGAACATACGGCAGGCAGCCGTAATAAAGGGAGGACAGATGCATGGTGTACGGTGTATGTATGAGTGTGTGTCATGTTTGGGTTTGTGTGTGTGCGACTATGTCTCCGCAACTAAACACATCCTATGATGTGCCATGAAACAACGAAACACCATTATGGAATAGTGATTTACTTCTCTCTACATCCTTCGGTTGGTGTTGTTGTTTTTGCACTCGCTTTGACGCAGTAGTTCGAAAGGCAAAAAAAGACTGATTTGAAAGGACAAAAGATTTATGTAAAATATATATGAGAGAGTAGTGTGTGTACACACCAACATGGCGCTGTAACCCAGCGAAAGGATGCGAAATGGATGCAGAACTCCAAATGTAAATTACCTGCACTTTGATCTGGACGAAAAATAGTGCCAAATTCGCAGGAAATTTCTTTGGAAATTGTTCTTCATTGAATTTTCCCATTACTACCTATGTACAAGGTGGACCATTAAAAAAAATCTGGTTTTATTGAAAAGGTTGTCATTTAATAATGGAACACAATATCATTCACGACTGGCTCGGCAATAGCTCATCGGATCAACCCTATTTTTCATTTCGATTTCATGTTTCAACTTTTCAATTGTCTCTGGATGGTTTGCGTTACATATCTCCTTAATGGCTCCCCACAGAAAATAATCCAAATGGCTCAAATCACAGCTCCGAGGCGGCCAATTGACATCACAATTTCGGCTAATCATTCGATGCGTAAAATATCGATGGTTGCCTTGGCTGTGGGACATGTGGTCCCATCTTGTTGAAACCAAATATCGCCCATGTCATTTTCTTGAATTGGAAACAAAAATTCGTTGAGCATGGCACGGTAACGGCCACCGTTGACGGTAATGGCCGCTCCTTGCTCATTTTCGAAGACAAATGGCCCAATGATGCCGCCAGCCCAAAATCCACACCAAAAAGTGACTCGTGGTGGAAACATTGGATTCTCAATAGTCACGTGTGGTTTCTCTGCGGCAATTTTGCTTATTGACATAGCCACCGAGATGAAAATGAGCTTCAACTGAAACACGAAAATTTTCCAAGTAAATTTCTTACAGTTTGCGTTAGAGACTCACTACTTTGGAAATAAGTTTTTAATATTTCCAATTTTGTTCGAGCGTAAGCGTCTTATTTTGCAAATGTCAAACATAAATCTGAAAATAAAATTGAATGAATGTTAGTCTACTTTTCAAAGTAATCGGTAGTTCAAATTTTAAATAGGCCACCTTGTATATATATATTTATAACTTAGTTAGGTTTTCCGTGGATAAGGTCAGAGCTTATTCAATTAATGAGAAATCAGACCAATATTAAGTAAAAGGAACATATTTTCGGATTTAGGCTAAACATCAAAGTTGTCGATGCCTTCTCTCTTCAATATGTTTATGAAGAAAGTATCTACATTTTCAAAAAGTTAAAGGAATACTGTCGCGGTTGATTGATTTTATTCAGTTTTAAATTATCATTAAAAACTTATAAATTTTATTTCAGTAATAGTAAATAAATAAAATTTAAGAAATTCGCTTTAATTTTTGTCCATTATAACCTTTGAATTTCCTAAAATGGAACTATTTCTTCTGCATAAGGAATCTTTGAATATTTTTTCTGATCTTATATAGAGCGTGTTGAAGGGTTCAGTTGCAACGTTTCCGCATAACGCGGGGAAGTTTGGGGTGAGCGATAGAGGCTACAGTTTTCTATATTCCATAACTTCTAACATAGTTTAGACATTTTGACGCGCGAAGTGTGATTAAAAGATATGTTGGATTTATAAAAATGAAATTAATTAAAAAATATATTTTTTCTTGGTAATAAAAATTTAAAAAGAAATAATATATTTAATTTTTACGAAGTAATGATCCTTTTGATTTTAGTTCTTATACCCTTCACCTCCAAGGTGGGGTATACTAAATATGACTCGACCTGAGACCCTATAAAGTATATATATTCTTTGTCGTCACGAAATTCTAAGACCATCTAGCCATGTCCTTCCGTCCGTCTGTTCAAATCATGCAAGCGTCTAAACGAAATGAGCTAGTAAGTCTAAATTTTCCATAAATACGTCTTATAGTCGTAGATCGGTTGGGATTGAAAATCGAAATCGCCCCAAAGGGAAACAATTTTCCCTCACAAGGACTAAAAATACCCATAATAACCCCTAATATTTTAGAGTATTTAAGCATATTTTTTCAATATGTCTTGATAAACAGAAACGTGCACCATAAAGTGATTCTTATTCGTAGGGGTGAAATGGGGACAAAAGGGCATATAAATGGTACCTATCAAACAACAACAGCTAGAAACAAGAAATTCGGTGTGTACATTCCTCTAATTAAGTAGATACATAATATGAAGGCATTTTTTCAAAATTCGGAATAGAGGGATAAAAATGGTATCAACCAAACGGTTGCACCTAAAATAATGAAATTTGGTGTATATGTACATTCTCCTGATTGCGTAGACACGTAAAATGAAGGGATTTTTCGAAATTCGTACTTTATGGGGTTAAAATGGAAAAAAAGGAAAAAAATTACCAGGCAAACGATCGCAGCTAGAATCATGAAATTTGGAATATATATTCCTCTGACTGACTGACTGACAGACTGATTTCGAACTTTCAAGGGATACAATGGGAACAGAGGGATAAAAATGGTGCCAACTAAACGGCTACAGCTAGAATGATGAAATTCGGTGTGCACATCCCTCTAAGTGCGTAGACACGTAAAATAAAGAGATTTTAGAAAGACGTAGTTTTAAATGTGTTAAATGGGAAAAAGGGGATAAAAATGGTACCCACCAAATGACCGCAGCTAGAATCAAGTAATTCGGTGTATACATTCCTCTGACTACATAGACACGCAAAATAAAAAGTTTTTTTCCAAATTCGTACTTTTTACTTTTACGAAAAAAAAATGGATAGAATTATGAAGTTATGTTATCTTGCACTGTATACGTGAGAGATAACGGGTTTTCGTTTTTTTTACTTTTGGAATTAAGACATGATGGAAAAACAACCAGCTGTAGCATCCAGTATCTACCAATTTTTATTTATTTACTTTTTTAATTGATTTTAGGTATTTAGTATAAACGTGGTATCCTTATAAGCGTGGTTTGCAATAATGAACATTTTTATTTGGTTTGTTTTGGATATATTAAAGCATGTAAGGAAAGGCTAAAGTCGGGCGGGCCGACCCTCCACTTTCTACCCGAATACAATTCAGTAAAAAAGACCCAATTTGTCAAATCGAGAAGAATATTTGTTTCGGAGCTTATCAAACATGGAATGAAGTGACTCGCTTTCTCAATAGCTTCTTTCAGTTCAAGTATAACGTGTTATTTGAAGAAATTCTGTGAAAACATGTTGGTTTCAAGCTGGGAGCGAAATTTGTATGGGAGCTATATATAAATATGAACCGATCTGACCAATTCCCACTATGCGTGTTTCTAGTTGAAATATAAGATATTTTTCCAGATTTTAAGAAGATCTATAAAATATGTGGTTTATAGAGCGGAAAAAGTCAAATCAGAAGTAAAATTTGTATGGGAGCTATATATAAATCTGAACCGATCTTATCTATTTTCACCATAATTGTTGCTAGTTTAAATGTAAGATATTTTGCCAATTTTGAAGAAAATCTGTTAAAATATGTGGTGGAGGGGAAAAGTCAACTTGGGAGCGAAATTTGTATAGGAGCTACATATAAATCTGACCGATCTAACATATTATCACCACAGGCGTTTCCAGTTGAAATATAAAATATTTTGCCAATTTTGAAGAAAATCTTTGAGTGAAAATAGTCAAATCGGGAATGGAATTCTTCAAATTAAATAGCTTTCGTCCTTATCCCGAAAATCTTCGTTGTGCAAAGTTTCATTTGGTTCTGGCTACAATTGCGATCTGTACTTTGATTACAAGAATAGATGGACAGACAGACGGACATTGCTAAATCGATTCAAAAAGTGTTTCTAAGTCGATCTGTATAATTAACAGTGGGTCTATCTCGCTTCCTTTTAGGTGTTACAAACAAATGCATAAAGACATAATACCCTCGTGGAGTGTATAAAAAATAACATTTTTCTGTAAAGCAATCCATGATGGAGAGTACGACCCGGTCGAACTTAACGCCATTTTACTTGTTTTAATTGCGATAGTGTTTTACCAAATAACCACGTTCACTTCTGTATGCTGTTTTAAATAAATTTTATTATTTCATTAATGGGTATTGAGTAGGATATCCAATTATTCGGACTTTTTAATTATTGGATTAATCGTTTATTTGAAAAAGAAGAATTTCCAATTAATCGAATGATGTTCCCAAGGGTTATTCGATTAATCGAACAATTTTCCACCTCTATAAACATAATAATCGAACAATTTTCCACCTCAATAAAATATAATTAATAAGTTTTATATAGATAAGAAAAATTCAATAACATTGTAAAATAAATCTGCAAAAACACCTACAGTTTATCGTATATTGGTCCTAGATCTAATACATGGTACATTTCTGAACTATTCTGACATACATATCCATCTTTATTTGAAGCTGTTAATTTGAAATTCAGAATAAGGACCTATTGATGTAATTTATCGAAAATCACAATAATTACGAGAAATCTCTAAGCCACAGGAGTTTATAAATTGATAGCTTGTAGCTAAAATATTTCGTATCTTCGTTTTATAGAAATCACGTAATAATTGTGTGATTTTCGAACGTTCGCCTCAGACGAAAGAAAAGAGTTACAGAAACCGGCCCTAAGTTGAAATAATAAGTTTATTTTTTTATTTCAAATTGTATAAACTCATCAAATTCGCCCTTATAGTTTCAAAATCGAAGTTAATAATAATCCATGCATCTATCATCTTTATGTAATCTAGATTTCCTTCACATTTACAATTTAATTTAGGTGTTTAGATCGTCGTTGGATCTATTTAAATCAGTTTGTACGTTAAATAAACAACATCGCCAAATAAAGCCAACGGATTATTCTAAATCAATTTATAATACTGATGCCAGATTTTTATGGACATTTTATAATATCGATTAATCGATTATTATTTGGGTCAATTTATTCGAATTATTCGTTATTCGAAAATCACAACTTTTTGATTATTTGAACAAATGTTTGAAAGAAATTATTTGATTAATCGAATAAAATTTAATCGTATTTTGACATTTTAATAACTTAAAAGAACACCCACTTATAGGCAAATTCTAGCAAAATGTTTATACGCCCTGATATCCCTCGACTATACATATCAAAATAATACATCAACAATACCAATAACACATACATATTAAGGGTTATTGGGGGTATTTTCAGTTCTTGCTGGAGAAGAATCTTTATCTCTCGCGGTCAGTTTTAACCATTTTCAATCGCAACTTTTCCAAGGCAGGTACTATAAACATTTGGTTCGTATTATTTTTATTCCTCTGGCAAATTATTTTGTATTGCGCATTTACACAGTCAGAGGAACGTATAACCCGAATTTTGAGATCGTAGCTGAAGCCGTTTCATTGGTACCATTTGTATCCCTCTTTTCCGATTTTACCCCTAAAAGTACGTATTTCTAAAAACCACTTTTTACGCAATTAAAGGGTTGTGTATTGCAAATTTTTTGTCTCTATCTCTTCTCGTAACATTTTTAACCTCCTTTTTTCATTCTTGAAAAGTACGAATTTTGGAAAATTTCTAGGGAGCATTTTCAGTGCTTGGTAGGGATAATTTTTCCCTCCGGTTCGGTTTTGGCCATTTGCAATCAAAATCGATTTCTATTCTAAAGTGAAGGGTAGAACAATACTTTCCACACATTGCGATATTTTTTCATAACGAAAAAGCACTCAAATAATAATTGTGATTTATGATCCATTTTTATAGCCTCCACCTTAGCTTTGTCATTCCGTTTGTAACACCTTGAAATATCCGTCGGAAACCCTATATAGTATATTTATTCTCTGTAGTGGTAAAATTCTAAGACAATCTAGCCATGTCCGTCTGTCTGTCTGTTGAAAGCACTCTAGCTGCCAAACGAAAGGAGCAAAGAGGTTTACATTTTCCCTAAATGTGTCTTATGATTGCAGATCGATTGGGATTGTAAGTGGGCGAAATCGGGCCAGCGAGAAAAAATATCCCCTACTATTTAGATTAATAAAGCAATATTTTGAAAATTTCTGCTTTTTAAATTTGTTGCGTATATTCCTCTTGTAACTTGTAAAGCACCAAAAGTAAATAAAAGTTTTAGCGGGCGAAATGGAACAAAATGGGATAAAAATGGTACCAATGATACGACAAGAGCTAGAATCATGAAATGTGGTGTGTACATCCCTGTAATTGCGCAGACACGTAAAATAGAGGGATTTTTTAAAAATCTGACTTTTGGGACAAAAAGGGATAAAAATGGTACCAATGATATGGCAACAGCTTCGTGGTGGTATATATTAACTTATTAATTAACTCTGGCCAAACATCTGAGATTGCGCCGCCAAGTTGTTATGTTGGGTTATATTTAAAGTGTTGTGCTATGCTGTGGCAATGATGATGCTGCCGCTGCTGATTCCAGTGTTGCATCTATAGAAGTTACTGCCACACAGCCACTGCCGTTGTGGCCTGTGCAGTTGTTGCAATATTATGATTGCATTTTCAAAAGCTGATAACATTGTTTGTTCTCTACACAAACAGACGTTTGCTTCCTTCTTTCCTTTTGTGTGTATCTGCGAGTGTGCGTGTGTGAGAGTGTTCGTACAGGCAGCTACACAAACAACTGACACAATTGCATATACACATGTACACACATTCATATATGTATATTGTGTAAAAAGGATATAGAAACCTTGGTCGGTATATATGAAACGTTGACATCGTGTATGGACGGAGGGACGGACGGATGGATGGATGGCTGAATTTCCATTAAAGAAGCCTTACATGTGTTGGCATAATAAAGCAATAGCAACTTTTAATAATTAAATACACTCTCCATCTGCATGGTAGTAGTATCGCGGAATGGGAGTCCTCCAGTAAAAGGACTTCCCTTTTGTTGGCCGCACACACACTTATTTATATATATATATATATATATATATATATATATATATATATATATATATTCCTATCCATTTGGCATGGAAGTGCAAGGACGAAACTGAGAATGAGTTTTTTATTGTCTAGAAACAAAAAATTGGTTTGTCCTGCCACAATGTCCCCATTCTCGCGCATGGGTGTTGCTTAGTCAATCGTAGAAATAATTATGTCGCAACAATAGTCTCCGTACATGCCACATTGACACGTGTTGCCAACTGATTATGGCAGTCGCGTGTCAGTGCGCGACCATAAACATAACAAATGTTCAAATACTCCTCGCCCTTTTTACTTTCATTCATAACCCGGCCACAGGATTCAACACAAAGGACGTGCAATAATTTGAATAATCTCTCTCGTAGAGTCGACCGTAGCGACTCCGCGTATGATCGTTATTCAAATCAAACATTAAGTTCATGACAAACATTAGGAATACTGACGCTGCCACCAACCATCGACGAGAAACACAAACACTTTGCCATCGTCGTCGCAATCTCATCCTCAACCGTTCGGCTGAGTTTGTTGGTTGGTTTTGTGGCCATTTAAATGATTTGTTATTGGGCGATTTAGTTAATACCTGATTGATATCCTAGACCATATATATTTTCAGAGATCCCCTCCTTCTTGGTCACATTATTTTGTCATGCTGCGTGCGAACCATTTGTCATGGCTTTGTTTTCCATACCGTTGGAAACATCTCAAAAGCATGGCTTTTGCTTCTTCAGACGAAAATTGTTGTCTACGCAGTTTACTTTTGATCTGGGGAACAAAAAGGTGCCAAATCAGTTCCGAAATACAAATTAATTCGATGTCTTTAGTGCTCAAAATTCACTTGTTTCAAACAATATGTGAGCTGGGAATTTGGCGATTGGTTTTTCTAATTTCGCAGAATACTTCTGACAAAAAAATGGAATTGACTAAATTGCCTATGGATTTATGTACGCCGGCTTAGGCTTTAGGCTGCCGACTTTACGTATTTTTATTCAAATTGCGATATTTATTACCATTACACCGTGCAACAATTTTACACTTTTTATGAAATCTGAACCAAAGCCATACCAAAAACAGTACACATGTAATTAGAGATTTTAACAGATTTTCTTCTAATTTGGCACAACAACTTCTATTTTATCTAGATACATCTATAGCGATAATAGGTAAAATCGGTTCAGATTTAGATATAGTCACCATACAAATTTCGCTCCCGATTTGACTTTTTCCACACCAGTAACAGATTTTGATCTCAACATATTAGGGCTGTTTTTCTTCAAGCCGGGATAATAATCTGCGATAACAAAAACGTTAATAAAACTTTAATTTTTGCTCAAAATAAAAAAATATTTTTTTTACATTGTCGCCAATTGCAATATAAATATTTGTATTAAAACAAATTTTCAAAAAAATATGTTGTATTGACTTTTTTGGATATTTTGGATAATTAAGTCCGAAATTTTTAACAAAAAACTATTTTTTCAAAATTTAAAATTAAAATAAGTTTAAAAAAGAATTTTTTCTTTTAAGTGAAATTTTAATATTTTATTTAGATTTTTCTTATCGCAGGTTAGTTATCCAGTCTTAAAAAACGGCCATATTATATTTCACCTGGAAATATACATTGTGAAAGTGTGTCTCATCGGTCTCACCGAATTGTAATGGATAATGGATCATATAGTCGGCCTCGGCCGACTTCAGCCTTTCTTTACTTATTTTAATTTTGGGTCCATCATGCAATATCACTTTAAAACAAGTAAGAACACGTCAGTCGACTTATATATACCCTCATTATATTATTATATACTTAATTTTGTTTTGCGCCGGAGTATGCTTGTGGGAGGTACTAGACGTTTGCGCCAATTGGACCCAGCTTCCACATTTGTTAATAATTTGAAAAACATGATGAAATATGAAATCATAATGGATTGCAGATACCGGTACAGGAGTAATGAAGCGTTTAAATTTTCCTAAAATAGCAACAATTGTGTGGGAGGTACAATACCGCCCATATTTCATGCGAATGTAATCTCAATGAAAGCATTGCCAAATATCAAATTTCACAGTATTCCGACCATCCGTATAGAAGTTATAACAGCTTTAGTTAAACGTAGTTTAGAATGCTTTGTGTGGGAGGTACTGGAAGGGGCGTGGCAAACACCGCCATATTTAGTACATTAAAACATTATCAAATACCAAAAAATAGAGCTGATTCCGATGATCCTTTTGTAAGTTATATGAGTTTTAATTTAACATTGGAATATGAGATATTTGGGTGGAAGTACAAGAAGCGCGTTTTCGTCCATCTTCGAACTTAAACTAAGTTTGGGGAAAAAATTACCATGTGCAAAGTTTGAATTGGTTCCTTAAGCCAGCCAGACGGACGGACGGACATGGATCAAACAGGGTGGATCTTAGGGTCTTAAATCATTCTTTCAATGCGTTAATCCTTTATTCTGTTCCAAATGATATATACCCTCCTACTCTGTAGAGTGAGGGTATAAAAAACGGGATTATGCCAGATGAAAAATTTAATTGGGACTCTGAATTAGCGTTGGAATAGTGTTGTATGCGATTTTTAGGAATTCGATTTGGATACGATAGAACTCCCTATTTTGTAAAGTTCCGAAAAAAGATTCATGAACCAAAAATTGGTGGTGGTGGGGTGAGTGTAAATGGGTGTTCATCGGGGTCAATGATGGGAAAAGGAGTAAAAAAACACAAAAAGCCCAAAAAATACCGCGAAGTCGACCCCAGGAGTGGAGATAGGGACAGGTATGCTTGGGGAAAATGTTGGGGAGAGTAATTGGGATCAGTCTTGCATGTCTCCTCTCTAAGGGTGACTTGGGGGCAGTTTTGGGCCTTTCTTTCATAAAAAAATTATAAACGTACCTAAGGGTTGAAGATAGAGGGTAGGTATGTCCTGAGAAAATATTAAGACTGAAAAAACATTGGGACAGTTAGAGCGGAGCAAATTCATTAAAAAATAGTTTTTGTATGGGAGCCCCATTAAATAGTGGGGATAAATGTGTTTGGAAAAAATTTATGGGAGTTCGTTTTACATTTAACCCAGCTAGAGGCGATTCAGTGGCAAGTTTAGACCTTGTTGTCATAAGAAAATAACAAAAAATTCTATGGGGACCACCTTAACGGTGTTCAGAGTAAATGCGGCTGTCGGTAATACATTTGACTCCATTAGCGGCCTCCTTGGGCCAGTAAGAGCTGTATAATTCTTCAGTACTTATTTCTACCACCCGGTTGATGGCTAGATGACGAAAATTTCCGGCAAAATTTTACGTAAACATTTTAATCCTTAAATGTCATTATTGAAAGGACTTTTTAATTTTCTCAAAAAAGAGTAAAATTGATCCATAAAGAGATGAGCTACAGGCTTAAGATCTTCCACAAAAATAATCTTCAAACAATTCCACAATATAGTTCTGCCAATAAGAATTCTCTCAGACATTGACTTACAACACATTTCTCACTTGATCCACTATAAAAAGAAACTATAAGTTTGTTGTGCAAAAATGGTCTACTCAAAATGCCCTTTCATAATTACAGAGTGAAAGAATTATCTTCATAATATTTATGATTTTGTCTTAACCTCAGTGAAAATTGTCATTAAAAAGTCGCCAAAGAAACATTTCATGAAATGTATGAAACATGTTTCTAAAGCACAAATCAATGAAGAATATCATATAATTTGTGAAACATTTCTTAGAAAATATTAAATACAGTTCTTCATTGGAAGAATTTTTGTCATAAAAAACCATTATTTTTCATAATATGATTTATGAAAATTTTCATAGATTTTATGAAGAAACTTCATTAATTTTATGAAAGAGTTTCCTAATTTATACTGAAGTTTTCAATATAAACAAAAAAGGTCTGACCCGTTGACTAACCAATAAACACTCACAACCATTGCGAGAGACTTCGTAATGAATATGTCTTTGACCAGGGTTCATATTTATGTCAGAGTTTACAGAGTACAAACGAGAATTGCTAGCATTCAACGAATAAAGTCGACACACTAATTCTATGTTATGATATATTTCATAAAAACTATGAAATCCTTATTATATTTATGAAGACATTTCATAACACAAATATTTTACTGGTTATGATATATTTTATAATATTTAAGAATTGCTTCTTTAATACTATGAAATCTTTCTTTGATCTTATGAAACTTAGCTTCACTAATTTAACATTTTTTTTTTTTTGAAATATGAAATGTTTATGAAAAAATTGTATGAAACTTTTCATGTTATTTATGAATTTGTCATACATATTAAGAAAAAATTCACTAAATTTATGAAAAACCTTTTAGGAAATTGCTTCATAAATATTATGAAGCAAAATTTTTTCAGTGTAGTCTGTTCCAAAAATACTTTCGGTACAAATATTTCGGCTTTATCACTCACGATTTTAGTTCAACTTAATGCATTCTTTTTAAATCCGCAATGACTTCCACATTATTCGATCGATTTCTGTTTTAAGGGGCTGATCGCTAATTGTGATTTGTATCGTCCAACCGTTATTGAAACACTTGAGAATAATGTATAGGCGCATTGAGTGTTGTAGAATATCATGTAGTCGACCACACCCTACTTCTGCCTTGCCTTACTTGTTTTAACAGAGAAGAGATTTTTTACCAGTTTATGCCAGACTAAAGCGAACTTCAATTATCATTTCCACAGAATAAATAAAGAGTGATTTTTTTGAGGTTAGGATTTTCATGCATTAGTATTTGACAGATCACGTGGGATTTCAGACATGGTGTCAAAGAGAAAGATGCTCAGTATGCTTTGACATTTCATCATGAATCGTCTTACAAACGAACAACGCTTGCAAATTATTGAATTTTATTATCAAAATGCGTGCTCTGTTAAGAAAGTTCATTGCGCGCTTCCATTTTATGGTCAGTTTAATCGACCCACTGAAGCGGCTATTCGGGCTATTGTGACTAAATTTCGCACCAAATTTACATTGTTGGACATTAAACCACCAACACGCTTACGTAGAGTGCGAACTGAAGAAAATATCGCAGCTGTATCGGCCAGTGTTAATGATGACCACCAATTTTCGATTCGTCGCCGTTCGCACCAATTGGGTCTCTGTTACTCAAAAACGTGGAAATGCCAAAATTGGACTAAGCGGATGGACCACCTAAGACACAGCCGCGGTCAACATTTAAATGAAATTATCTTCAAAAAGTAAATGTCATGGACCAATCTAACGTTTCAAATAAAGAACCGATGAGATTTTGCAAATTTTATGCGTTTTTTTTTTTTAAAAAGTTATCAAGCTCTTAAAAAATCACCCTTTACTGAAGTATTATTTATCCATTCTATCCGAGTTACCTTACTTAGGATCTACATTAAATATACCCTATTATACCTACAATGTCTGTGTACAACTTCATCAGAATCGATTAAGCCATATAGGAGTGCCAAAATGATTTCTACCTTTTCATTCACCCCACTGTACGTAGACATATGTTCGTCATCGATAAGCCCTATTGACTATTCTCTTCTAACAATAGTTGGATCTACACTACTCTACTTTGCCTCGGTTTTAAAGCGGAATTGAAAAAAGTTAAATTTTACGCCGCGCGATCCTTTTGATTTACATACCAACAACATCCACAAAAAGCCAATACACGTAAATTATGTAAAACAGACTCAATCCCGAAACCTGTAATCCGTTCGATAAAGGAAATCACAGCTGATTGCGAATTATTTATATATGTGTGCACTCGTCGTATCTATGCTCCGTAAAAATGGCTGATGTTTATATAATGCGTGTGTATAAGTGTATGCGTGTATTGATGTATATTAAACATTTATTACATTTGCAAACATTTCCCTGAAAACAATTTATTATAGAATGGAAATGATGATCCTTTGAGTTGAGTCCATCCATGCACAGCAAAAGCGCTGCTGAGCAAACACTCGCACACACACACCCCAACTTCAACATCGTCACAGTGGACTGCTGATGAGTGAGAGCAGCAGCTGTTTAAAGAGGGATAAAAACGGTCGGTCGGTGTGTGTGGCTCAGTGTTTGCCTGTTGATTTGATATGAAAGTGTCCTTATAAATATTTTATTATTTTCAAACGATGCAAATGAATTAAAAGTTGAAATTATTCGACTACCGAACGTCGAGGGACAATGGTGGGTGGGTAGGTGGATGGATGTATGGTGTGAATGGCAGAGAGTGGATGATGGCCCTCATGGAATGGACAATGGACCAGCAGCCAGCCATTCGCATACAACACACAACTCATTGTGTGTGAGGTAATCAAAAGTATATCAGGTTGGTTTCTTGTCTTTGTGGGAACTCCTCCCATAGGAATTACTAACAGTTCCTATTACAATATGGAATGTGGCCGAGTCTACTATTTCTAATGGTGTTGATATGTATATTATCCTAGAAGCTCGGAAATGCAAAGTTAGCATATAATGGAACGATTTTGGGGCGATGAGGATTTTAAAACGACAGGAATTCTCCATTCATTTGCAAGTTTTAGTTTGTTGGATCATCTAATATGAGGGTTTGAAATCAAAGGAGGAAAGTGACTTTTTATAAACAAAAAATTTCAACATGAAATACGTATATGGTAAAATGTTTGTATGGCTGAGTGTGGTTATCCTCCTTTCCATTACCAGAACAAAGATTTCCTTCGTAAGAAGAAATTACTTGATAGTGATAGTCCACGACTACTAAACGTGAATATAAGGCAGTAATATTCAAATATTATGGGAACTTTCAGTCGTCGCAGTTCAGAATCAAATTCCATCGACCAAAATTCTCGCACATTTTGAGATATTAACTCTGAAAATCTGGCGATCGAATATACAGGGTTTTCCAACAAGAGGTGTTATTTTGAATCACCCGGTATTTCGGTAGCTGTCACTTCTGAAGCTTTTATTCTTTGACATTTGACAAGCAAAAGCAACGAAACCATTACTCTTTTACTGGAAAAGTTTCCGTGTTATCTCTCGAAGAGGTGATCACAATTGGCCACCGAGATCATGTGATTTAACACCTTGCGACTTCTTCCTTTGGGTCCACGTTAAAGATAAGGTCTACGCCAAAAGCCCAGCGTCGATTCAAGACCTCAAAGATAGAATTCGTGAAGCTATCGAGGACATAGGGCAGCCACTTTGCGATTTGGTTATGAATCTCCATAACCTGATGAATTTCATGGCCATTTGGCTAATGTTGTTTTTCATTATTAACGGCATACCTTCCCCTTTATTATGAAATAAACATCCGATCATTTATCTCAAAAAATTGCATTTTTCTTTGAATACCAAAACAACAAGAGGAAACCCTGTATTTTAAAAATCAGCACATAGTTGACTACTTTTCGTATTTTTTGAATTAAAAGAAACTTAATTTGTTTATTTTTGACACAATTTTACGCATTCGAAACGTAATTTCTTTGCTTCTCGCACATTTTAAGAGATGTTTGCACTCAAATTTTTATTATTAGAAATTGTGTCTTCTTAGCTTTATAATGGCGTCAAAATTGTGTTTCTGCCAAAGTTTATTTGTAATAAGCGATTTAAAAAAAGACCAACATAACTTTTTACCTTTAAAAGCCTTTAGAGAATAGAATACATGATTAGGTTGGCGGGTTCATCAATTTTGCAGTGTAACTTCATTCTTGAAGATAGTATACATTGAGTGATAAATGTAGGATTTATTAGTTCTTTTTTCTTATAAACTTTTGAAAAATAAGTACTCTAATAATAGCAAACGAATCGAATTAATACAGGTAAACTGCAACTTAGTAGTACTGCAACACGTTTAGGAGTAAGCATTGACGCGATTTTAATGTTCGTATATATGAATAGTAGAATTCATATCAACGGCCCTCAAAATTGTATTTTTTAATTCTTGTTGCTATTTTACCTGATATATTTTTTAATTTTACATTTAATTGTGAATTCGATGCTGAATCACTGTGTGTCGTTAAGGAAGCCTCGATTTCTGTCGTTTGGAATTTCATGTTTCCAGCTATGGATGTTTAGATGATATAATTTGTATACCATTTTGATCCTCAAAAGATGAATTTCTGAAATCCATTTTCTTGCGCGTCCGCTGTGGACTGTACACAACTTTTTTAATGATTCTAGCTACAGCTGTTTTTATACCCACCTCCTAACTT
The DNA here is from genome assembly GCA_947397865.1 of Polietes domitor. NCBI lineage: Eukaryota > Metazoa > Arthropoda > Insecta > Diptera > Muscidae > Polietes > Polietes domitor. The sequence continues at coordinate 98,053,818 of OX377620.1, forward strand.
TGTCATTCCATTTGTAACACCTTGAAATATCGACCTGAGACCCTATAAAGTATATATATTCTTGATCGTCATAAAATTCTAAGACGATCTAGCCATGTCCGTCCGCCCGTCCGTCTGTTGAAAGCACGCTAGCATCTAAACGAAAGAAGCTAGGACGTTCAAATTTTCCATAAATCCGTCTTATAGTCGTAGAACGGTTGGGAGCGAAATCGGCCCAAAGGGACCCTCACAAGGACTAAAAATACCCATAATGCATGTTTTTTCAATATGTCTGATTGTACGTAATTGATATTGGGTATGCGCATTCCCCTATAACAAAAATGTGACCATAAAGTGATTTTTATTCGTAGGGGGTGAAATGGGACCAAAAGGGGTAAGAATGGTACATATTAAATGGCAACAGCTAGAAACACGAAATTCGGTGTGTACATTCCTCCAATTGAGTAGATACATAATATAAAAGAATTTTTTCCAAATTCGTACTTTTATGGCGTAAAATGGGAATAGAGGGATAAAAATGGTACTAACCAAACGGATGCACCTGGAATAATGAAATTCGGTGTATACATTCCTCTGATTGCGTAGACACGTACAATAAAAGGATTTTTTGAAATTTTTACTTTTTGGGGATAAATTGAAAAAGGGGATAAAAATGGTACCAACCAAATGACCACAGCTAGATTCACGAAATTCGGAGTATGCATTCCTCTGATTGCGTAGACAGGAAAAAGAAAAAGGTTTTTCCAAATTTGTACTTTCAAGCGATACAATAGATGCAGAGGGATAAAAATAGTACCAACTAAACGACTACAGCTTGAATGATGAAATTCGGTGTGTACATTCCTCTAATTACGTAGACACGTAAAATAAAGAGATTTTAGAGGGTCGTACTCTTAGGGGGGGGTAAAATAGGAAAAAGGGGATACAAATGGTACCAACCTAATGGCCGAGGCTAGGCAGTCCTCTGACTGCATAGACACGCAAAACAAAAATATTTTTCCAAATTCGTACTTTTAGTTAGTTCGTACTTTGGAGTTAGGCTATTTTGCACTATGCACGTGAGATAATGGATTTTCAAAATTTGTGCTTTTGGAATTAAAATAGAATGGAAATACAACCAACTGTAGCACCCACTATCTACTATTATTATGGAATTTAAGCTTTTTGAAAATGTAAATATATGTAAGAATATTTATTTTTTGAATTGACTTGAAGTATTATTTCGATATATATAGTGTAAACGTATTGGTAGCCTTGCTTTATAAGAGTGGTTTGAAATAATAAAAATATATTTATTTATAAAATTATTTTTTTAGTATTTGTCTTGGGTTGGCTGTATTAAACCAGAATAACATTAACTTTTTGATTCACGAAACAAAGAAATAGCAAATTTTATGATATTATAAGGTGCAATTTTTCAAAAAAAAAAAAAATGAAATGCTTTAAATAATAGTCTTTGGCATTTTCAATACTTTTTGGGAAAACATTTTCTTTTTCTTTAATTTCCAGTCACACCAAAGGTGTTTGGATTGTTTAATGGCGATTTTCTAAATATTTCGTTCCTAGATCATGTCGTCTGTGAGATAAACGCTCCTGAAAACGTCCCTAAGACATATTTTTCCATGTACTTTTTTATTTATAGTATTTTTGAGGGTTATAATATTTTATGGCAGTATTTTGTAAAAAATTAATAGCTGCAATCAATGATGCAAAAAAATGATGAACATCGGAAAGAAATTGATGCCGCTGCGCACATTTTTTTAAGAGTTTACAAATTTTGGTTGTGAGGTCCATCCATTGCATTAAATTGTTTTCAGTGACATCATTTTTCGTCCGATATTCATCATTTAGGCATCATTCGAATGGTATTGATTCTTTCTACATATTTCTATTTATTCTAAGAAATATGAGTTTTTCGTTGTCACTTTGAAACCCTAAACTTAAATCATGCTTTCCCAAGTATATTTTACATTGCGTTTTAGTCCAATTTTTTGAGTTAATAGACCTTAAAAAAATATAGGCATTTAATCTGCCGTTGGTTAAATTATTGAACGTTGATGGTATTTTTGAGGTTTTTTTATAGTGACAGCGAGATGTTTTCAGGAGCGTTTATCTCGCAGATCATCATAAAACACTACAATCTTCATATCGGCAAAAAATATGTGTCATGACCCAGCCTAGTGTATATAAACGAAATACGTACGAATTTTGCATTTAAATTCACTTTCAACATTCAAGACATGGATTTTTTTATGTTTGACATGAACATCAGCCCCTGTAGATCCAGTTTTTATAAAATTAATAAATATTAAAGCGAGTTTTTAGTTATTTCTATTAAATCATTTTAATTTCGACTGTAAAAACATGTTTATATAGTTTTTATAGATTAAATATCAGGAACTCCATCATAAAATTTATGAATAACCTTACTGACACTATTAGCTGTTAATAAAAATGTATTTTTAAAAATATTTATACACTCCACGAGAGTATTATGTCTTTGTGCATTTGTTTGGAACACACAAAAGGAAGAGAGATAGACCCATTGTCAATTATACCGATCGACTTAGAATCACTTTTTGAATCGATTTAGCAATGTTCGTCTGTCTGTCTGTCCGTCCGTCCATCTATTCTTGTAATCACGATACAGGTCGCAATTGTAGACAGAACCAAATGAAACTTTGCACAACGAAGTTTTTCGGGATAAGAACGAACGTTATTTAATTTGAAGAAAATGGGTTCAGATTTAGATATAGCCCCCATACGAATTTCACTCCCGATTTGACTTTTTCCGCTCTAGAAACCACATATTGTATCAGATTGTCTTCAGATTTGGCAAAACATCTTATATTTCATCTAGAAACACCTGTGGTAAAAATGGGGCAGATCGGTTCAGATCTAAATATATCTCCCATACAAATTTCGCTCCCGATTTGACTTTTTCCGCTCTAGAAACCACATATTGTATCAGATTGCCTTCAGATTTTGCAAAACATCATATATTTCAACTAGAAACACCTGTGGTAAAAATGGGTCAGATCGGTTCAGATTTATATATAGCTCCCATACAAATTTCGATCCCGATTTAACTTTTTTCGCTCTAGAAACCACATATTTTAACAGATCCTCTTCAAATTAGGCGAAATATATAATATTTGTCGTAGAAACACCCATAGTGAAAATGGGTCAGATCGGTCCAGATTTACATATAGCTCCCATACGAATTTCACTCCCGATTTTAATCTTTTCACTCTAGATACCATATATTACAAGAGATTTTCTTCAAAATTGGCAAAACATCTCATATTTCAACTAGAAACACCTGTGGTAAAAATGTGTTAGATCGGTTCAGATTTATATATAGCTCCCATACAAATTTCGGTTTAACTTTTTCCGCCCCAGAAACCACGAATTTTCACCGAATTTCTTCAAAGTGAGCATAACACCTTATATTTGAACTGGAAGAACTTATTGTGAAAGTTAGTCACATTTTTCCATGTTTGGATATAGCCCCGATACAATATTCTTATCGATTTGACAAAACGAACCAGGTCGTATTAGCCTATGATTAGGAAACATACAAAAATTCTTCCCGTTTTCACTATTTTACCGAGTTGGACTGTATTCGGTTGGAAAGTGGAGTGTATCATATAGTCGGCCCCGACTTTAGCCTTTCCTTACTTGTTTTTTTATTATTTTTTTTTTTTGAAAAATTCAATGAAATAAACCTAAAGAAATATATATTTTTATATTTCACAAATTTTTATAAAACTAGAAGCAATTCGCTCGAAATTCGTCAAAAAATTATATTTTTAAGATTACTTTATGACAAAATTCCTTATTTTCGATCAATCTACAATCTACATATCTGCTGAAAATGATGGAAATAGAGCTTTATTTGCCATATCATTCATTTAAATCGGAGAAAAGCGAACACAATTTCCGTTTGTGAAAACAAATACATACATTTTTATAAAATTAATAGAAACGTGATAATTGATATTTTAATCTGTTTTTTTTTTTAGTAAGAAATATAAATTTTGTGATTTTGTTTTAAGGATAATAATTTCTTCTGTGCCTTACAAGTTTAGTCATGTAAAAGTTGTCCCCCTTTACGAAACGACTTACACATAACAACATTCAACGTTTGTCTGCCACACAATTCTGGATTTTGTTGTTTGAAATTTTTGTTCGCAATAGAAAATAATCGTCTACTTCTTTATGACTCGAAGTGCTCGTCTAGGAAACATGCAACCTAACAAAATGGCAAAAACTCCATGGAAAGTATTTCCTGGTCATGCCGAAAGGTCCCACCAAAAGCGACAACGACAACGACAAAACAGCAAAAGCAACAGCAGCTGCGAATAAAGGAAGGAAGGACGACAGGCAAGCAGACAGGCAGGCAAACAACTACGTTCCAGCTATGTTACCTTTGATTTGATAACTGTAACCAGTAACTCGGTAAATACCCGTAGAGGAATCCATACCCGTACCCGCACCCAAGCTCCGGTGCTTTCGTCTGCTCAGTCAATGTGTAAGTATTTACAATGTAAACTTTGTGTGTATGTTTGTAATGTGAAGTCGACACGCAAACAGTACAAACGACCCCAGAGAGACAGAGAGTATTATAATGTTGTCAGGGTGGAGGGTTATTAAATTGGCAGGGTATATTTTCTGTGACATTAGGAGCCATGAACCACCCACTTCACTTCGTTAAGGTAACAGTGTTCTTTCAAGAATATACATACATATCGCTACACTTATACTAAAAGGGCGTAACAGATTTTATTTTATTTTATTCATAATCTCGTTCTTCATATTCCGATAGAAAACGCTGGAATACATCGAAATATGTAAAAAACTTGATTTTGAAAAATATCAGTTATCCCTTTTAGGATCACTTTAGGATTACAGCCGTCAACCAAAACTTATTTCAAACTCGGGTTTTCAATATGTCATAAATATGTAGCACTTTCTTGATTACCCTTTAGTAGTTCCTACATTGTATGTGGGGAGGAGTTTTCGTGTACGACGGCTGAGGGTGAGCATGTTTTTCGTAGCTGCGTGTGAGTGTTTGTCGGTAGGAGAGTGTCTAAAACAAATAATGACAGTTGAAAATACAAATTCAAATTCAAATATTTTAATGTAAAAAGTTTACGGCTTTTCCTACTGCTGCTGCTGTTGATGTCGTCGTTGTTGTTTTTGTTAACATCTACAATCATAAATTTTATTTGCCACACGAAACTGTCTGCCTGCCCTGTGTGTGTGCATGTTCATGTACATATTTGTAGATGTCTGAGACAATTGAGTTGGACAATTAAATAATTAAACTCGAAAAAGCATTACATTTCTACACACAAAGTTTTCAAAATTGTTTAATGGAAATGATAATGGTTGTGGTTGTGGTGTGTTGGCCAAGTCGAACTTTGTAGCATAAAATTAGACCAGTATTGACACGAATTGCCAGACAACTGACAATAAAGGCTTTGGGAATTGTTTATTATAAGCCCGAACATGTTTTGTCTCTGGCTATAATCGTTTGTCAGAAAAGTTGTTATACAAATATATCGAAAACGTAGTAACCATTATAACCGAAAAATCGAATTTTATTCTTATACGTCGACAATTTTTCCTCACATCGAGTTCTAACTGTTCCTTGACAGGGCAGGTACAACATTTCCTCATACCAAGTATATATATTTACTGGAATTGAGGAACGTCTTTTTCTCAAAACAAGTAAATATTTACTCAAATATCCAACAAGCAAAGTAATACGAAAATGATTCGAAATCGTCGACGAGAAATAATATATCGCAATTGGAGAAGTTTGTGCGGTCAGGGCGAAGAAGAAATGCGAAAGTCACACTTCTGGATGATAAATCGGTGATAAATTTCACCCGGTAGATACTAATAGGATTTCGCCATTTAATGGTACACAATATCATTGATATTATGAGGCAGTACCTCATGCAATCAACCCAATTTTGCGGCAATTTTGTTTATTGACATAGCCACCGAGGTGAAAATGAGCTTCATCTGAAAACACGAAAGTTGTGCACGTAAATTTCTTACAGTTTGCGTTAAAGACTCACTACTTTGGAAGAAAGTTTTTATTATTTCCCAATTTTGTTTGAGCTTATAGCGTCCCATTTTGCAAATGTCAAACATAAACCTGAAAATAAATATGAATGTTATTCTACCTTTCAAAGTCAAAGTTATCGGTATTTCAAGTTTAAAATGTTACATGGCCCACCCTATATATGCAAAAGATCTACGGATAAATGTAGAAGTTATTACACCTCTATTTTAAACGTATGTCAAGATTTTGAGAGAAAATTGTATTACTTCCTAGGAGTTGTGGATTGTCACAGTGTCATTTATACGCAAAATTGCAAATAGTTCTTATGAACGATCACACAACTGTAACAAAATATAAGCTATGTACATTAGAGCGTACCAGGTTACAAATAAAAAAAAAAGTTCGCCGTACACCTTCGAATATGAAGTATTATTGAAAGGTAGTTTCAAAAAATTTTTTTTTATTTTTTTATGCCGAACGTAGGGGTCGCGCTTTTACATTTTTCTATATAACTTCTGCATTTATAAACGGATTTTAAAGTGTGATACATCGATGTTTTTGTCTCGACGAGGCCGATTTGTTTGTCTTTGAAGTCACTGAGCTCAAGCATGATTCGTGATTTTATGCGAGCTTTAATTTTCTGATATTAGAGTGGTATATTAGGGTAGTAGCAACTGAGATATGATGGGTAAGTACTAGAAGGGGTTGCTTGAGCTCAATGACTTCAAAGACAAAAAAATCGGCTTCGTCGAGACAAAAACATCGATGTATCACACTTTAAAATCCGTTTATAAATGCAGAAGTTATATAGAAAAATGTAAAAGCGCGACCCCTACGTTCGGCATAAAAAAATAAAAAAATTTTTTTTGAAACTACCTTTCAATAATACTTCGTATTCGAAGGTGTACGGCGAACTTTTTTTTTGAGGTACGCCCTAATGTACATCTATCGTCAGTAAGTTTTACTTATATAAATGTTGTATGTATTTCCAATTAAAAATTTTTCTTTGTGTGGATTATTTCCATTTCTTTGCCCATTGGCGGTCTTTGTGTCCTCAATTTTAATAAGGATTACGGCATACTTGATTATCCAAATGTAGTCCGCAATCGTGAGATAAGTGACTACCGTGAGTTTTGACACCATCTCATAGTTCGATAAACCACCTAAACTTACATACATATATACCTTTTCAAGTGAACACCACAGTCCTGTAAAAATCTGATTTATTAAAATTTAATTGAAGTATTAACGATAATGGTTTCCCCTCGTTTATGTAGATACTCGTGCATAATTACCACAATTAATGGTAAATATACGGACACTTTAAATTTGAAATAAACACCACAGGAAAACGAAACCGTTCTGTACTTTACGGCAATTCGCAATGCCACACTCGAAATGGGGTGGAATTTGAATTGGTGTGAATGACCACCAACCCTTTCTCGAACATGAACTCATTTTGCCGTAAATAAAGCGATGTTTATATCATAACAAATACTACATGTAGCTACATACATAAATATAAACAAATGTGTAAATATACTTTTATACATATATAATATATATGTATGTAAGAACAAATGTATATACATTAGGGTGAGTTTTTTATACTTTTTCAAAATTTACCAAAGGTTATAGCAACACCAAACAGACATTAGAAATTTTCGAAAAAACAGTATTGAATCTGGCGTAAGAAACAGGAAACGTTTCTAAAAATGTCCTAATTCTACGATATAGACAATTGTGTTAACTTTTCATGTTGGTCGCTTGGAGTCCGTATAATTTCTTAGAAAAAATCTGTTCCTCCATTTGGATGATTGATATGGTGTTATTTATATGAAATGACGGAATGGTTGAAAAAAATGAGAAGAATTAATAACAAACGAATAAGAAGGGTATTATGTTTGGCCGGGCCGAATTTTATGGAGTTCATGTCAAATATTACCGGCAGAATAGAGGCTGTTGATTTTACATCGAGATGGAATACTCCATTTTAAATATGGGAAAAAATATATGTATTTTCAGCACCAGTTCAGCAGTTTGATAAGTTAAGTTAATTTTTCGTTCGAAATCTTTATAAAATCCAGCTTAGATAAGACCTTTTATAGTGGGCAAATTATTGGACAAAAAAACAACCCAAAAACTCAACCTAATGTACATAGATGGTAGGCATTTATACATATATATGCACGTTATATGTCTGAATTTGTTCACATAATATTAAATTGTACACGTACTTCGCAATTATTTCAGTTTACTCGCGTAAAGCGAGTATAAAGAGCAAACGCTGTGAGTAATAAGTAAGAGTTGTTCGTATAGAATTTATAAAGGCTTTAATCGTATCTGTGTATGGGGTGATTTGTGTGAGAGGTAGTAGAAGGGGGCGTGGTGAAAACAGAATTATTTTGTATATTCAAAGTTATTATAAAACCATTAGTTACTATCAAATTGAAATTAATTTCGACCATCCGTAAGGAAGACTGTATTATTGTAACAATAGATCTGACCCATTTATATAGGAGTTACCCTCTCCGAATTTAAACTACGATTTGGAAAATAGTGCTATGAAAAAAGTATTTAACTCTATTCGAAACTTAACGTCTATACCAGCCAGTCCATCAGGGACGGACATGGCTCTAACATGGCTTTAAAAATCCTGAAATGGGTTTAGTCTGAACATAATTAGAGTTCTTTTAAGTCACTTTTTTGTGTGTCACAAATGACATATAAAAGGAAATTGTATAAAAATGACGTTGAGTTTAGGGTTACAATAGGTATACATACATTAGGATGGGTCACGAAAATAAATTGCTGCGGCCACCCCCCCAAAAATGAAGATTGGATTGTTTAATCATGATTTACAAAATATTTCGTTCCTAGATCAAGCTATCTGTGAGCTAAACGCTCCAGAAAACACATGTATTTTTTTAAGCATTTTTGCCCAATTTTTTTCTGAATTTGTTTTTGAGTTTTTATAAGCACTTTAAGCGTGCGAGGTATGGCGCCCCTTCTGGTATCACACCAACCTACCCTTAATTAAAGCTGTTATAACTTATATACTCATAGTCTGAATACTCTGAAATTTGACATTTGACAATGCTTTTAGGGACGCACCCGTTCTAGTACCACCCACACAAAGTGGCATAAGCCTTGGTTAAAATAAAACCCATATAACTTCCATACGGTTGGTCAAAATCAGTTGCAATGTGATATTTGAAAATGTTTTTATAATCGCATTAAACCGAAAAAAATATTTATACTGTAGCCACTATGAAGCTAATTCTTTCGGTGTACAAATATTGGTAATTTTGCTCTCCATGGTGTAGGATATTTGAGATTCCGTGCGGTCGAACTTATAGCCCTGTTACTGGTTTGTGTTATAATCGTCTCGTCATTGTTCTCTGCGTTTTTTACATTTACAAATATTATTTGTTCGCATTTGATAAATTGCAACCATCAAAAATCAATAGCACTAATTTCATACGCCTATACACACAAATTCGTAGGACTCTTTGTGTTCGAAACTTCAATACAATCAGCAGCATTTATTATTTACGGCTCTTTTATATTTTCATGTCATTTGGACGGGTTTGTAATGACGGCGAACAATATTTGTTCTCTCTCCCTATTCCCTCTCCCAACTCCAGCCGCAGCATTTATTTATTTTGCACGCGATTTCAATAAAATTGTATGCCATGATGAGAGTGGGCCACCCCACCCTTGTTGTGGTGGTTGTTTGCTGTGGTGGAAATAGTTAAATCCACTCGATGTAGCATTGGGAATAGTCGTTATATTGGGCGTATTGAATGACATTGAATTGAATAATAATATCGAAATGATTTCATGGAATTGCGGCCGTGCTGTGCGGGCGCTTGACTATCCTGACTCGTACACCAAGTTAAGGACTTATTAAACAGTTAATAACAAATAAAAATGTAATTTATTCCTTTTGTAATTTCGACTAATATTAAATACTAAAACAAGGGTTTTTATTGGCTTCCCTCTTTCGTTTTGTTTCGTATCGTTTTGTTTTGTTGCGGGTATGTTTTAACGATTGTTAATAATAAGCTTTTTTCACGCACTCTGCCGGGAATGGAACATCCCAGTGACTGGCTGTTATGCGTGAGAGGATAACATACCACCCCCACGTACATAAGTACGCTGCGTTGTTTGTAACACTTGGCTTCAATTGATTTATTGGTGCTATAGCAAACTTGCCAACAAACTAAGGCAATTAAAGCCACAAACATTTCGGCTACTCAACTCACTTAGACATTGTGGAGTCAACAGTCTCAGCAGATGATTGTATGGGACATGTGGAAGACCTTAAATGTCTGACACCAGTTTCCAAATAATAGTAACTGATATTATGGCGTTTTCATTTCTGACAAAAAGTGCTACATTTTCTCTGCCCTTTTTCCAAAAATTTATTGTTTTTTTTTAACAATTAGACCGCTTTGGCAAATTGTTAGTAAGAACGCATTATTTTGGTAGCGAAAAGCGCAACGTTTTTAAAACATATTCCAGTTATGTCATATTTACAAAGTGTAGCCATCCTTAACCTGCTGTCCCATACAATATATATTAAAAATTTAAGAAGACCTCGAAAATATCGCCACGTGAAATATTCGATTTATGGTTGTCATCTATCCAAAACAAGAGACATAATTTTTAGGAAATATTTGTTGAGTATAGTTAGCACAAAAATTGCCTTAAACGTATGGTTAACCCACAAAAACATTTGATGATTGTTTGACGGCCTCTATAAGGAGATGATTCTCACAAACGAACGAGAAGTACAACTCACTTGCCGAATTTGCGTTTAAAAAATCGCACCAAGTAATAAAGTACACATGCATGCCATCTTACAAGCATATCATTGAGTTGCATATGTAAGTATGTGTATATCCAGCAATACTTCTGCCGTGCTTCTCGGTCGTTAGTGAGAATCATTTCCTTAAATAGATCAGGTTTGATGTTGAAAATTCGCTGCGAAGCCACTTGAAAAGATTTGAGGGGATTGAAATTTTATAAATTTGGAAAATTTTTCATTGTGAAAAATTGCAGAAATTTTAAAAATTTCAAAAGGTTTTTTTACAACAGCTTTTGACAGTTTAATAAATTGTGTACAATGTACATGTCCATATCGATGAAACATATTTTATATATTTTTTGTATAAAGACAGCAAGTCGTTATGCTCTTAGCCCTTGATTACCACACTTTAATTACGCGTCAAAGCCCTATATGTTCGGGACTTTGGGTTCATTGAATTCTTGCTACAAATTTCGAATTTATATTTGTGTTTTTTGTGTCAATCTCAACAGTGTAGACTAACTTTTGTTTTACTGATTTTTGTATTTTTGGTCGATTTTAGAAGAATTTACATTTACAATTTAGAACAATCTATATATATATATATATAATAGTTGCGTTACTGAGTGACTGACTTATCATTGACCATATAGAGTTGCGTTACTGATTGACTTATCATTGACAAGCCCCCAGACCAAACGGCTGAAGCCAGGGTCATGAAATTTTCAGGGTAGTTCCCACATATGTCGTAGACGTCGACTAAGAAAGGTTTTACAAAATTCGTACTTTTAGGGGGTAAAATTTGACAAAAAGGGATAAACATCGTACCTTCGTCCTGACTAAACGACCGTTGCTAGAAACATGAAATTCGGTGTGATCCTTGCAATGACCATGCAGACGAGCCACAAATAGGGATTTTTCGAAATTTGTACTTTTAAGGGGGGAAGAGACAAAAAGGGATAAAAATGGTACCAATTTAAGTATTTCAGGCATCTACATTTCCCTGACTACGTAGACCTGCAATATAAATGGATTTTTCGAAATTTGTACTTATAAGGGGTGAGCGGGACAAAAAGGGATAAAAATGCTACCCACTAAAGTATTACAGCTAGAATCGTGAAATTTGGTATGTAAATTCGCCTGACAATATAGAAGCGAAGTAAAATTGGATTTTTCGAAATTTGTACTTATTAAAGGTGAGCGAGACAAAAAGGGATACAAATTGTACCAACTAAAGTATTGTAGCTAGAATCATGAAATTCGGCGTGTATATTTCTCCCACCACGTAGGCGCGCAACATAAATGGATTTTTCGAAATTTGCACTTATAAGAGGTGAGCGGGACAAAAACGGATAAAAATGGTACTAACTAAAGTATTACAGCTAGAATTGTGACATTTGGTATTTAAATTCCTCTGACCATATAAAGGGTGATTTTTTAAGAGCTTGATAACTTTTCTTTAAAAAAAAACGCATAAAATTTGCAAAATCTCATCGGTTCTTTATTTGAAACGTTAGATTGGTCCATGACATTTACTTTTTGAAGATAATTTCATTTAAATGTTGACCGCGGCTGCGTCTTAGGTGGTCCATCCGCTTAGTCCAATTTTGGCATTTCCACGTTTTTGAGTAACAGAGACCCAATTGGTGCGAACGGCGACGAATCGAAAATTGGTGGTCATCATTAATACTGGCCGATACAGCTGCGATATTTTCTTCAGTTCGCACTCTACGTAAGCGTGTTGGTGGTTTAATGTCCAACAATGTAAATTTGGTGCGAAATTTAGTCACAATAGCCCGAATAGCCGCTTCAGTGGGTCGATTAAACTGACCATAAAATGGAAGCGCGCAATGAACTTTCTTAACAGAGCACGCATTTTGATAATAAAATTCAATAATTTGCAAGCGTTGTTCGTTTGTAAGACGATTCATGATGAAATGTCAAAGCATACTGAGCATCTTTCTCTTTGACACCATGTCTGAAATCCCACGTGATCTGTCAAATACTAATGCATGAAAATCCTAACCTCAAAAAAATCACTCTTTAGAAGCGAAGAAAAATTTGATTTTTCGAAATTTGTACTTTTAAGGGATGAGCGGGACAAAAAGGGATAAAAATGGTACAAACTAAAGTATTACAGCTAGAATCGTGAGATTTGGGATAAAAATTCCTCTGACCATATAGAAGCGCAATAAATTTGGATTGTTCGAAACTTGTTCCTTTTAGGGGGTGGGCGGGACTAAAATGGTACCAATTTAAGTATTGCAGCTATAGTCGTGAAATTTGGAGTGTAATGTAAAAGACCAAATTTAAATTGATTTTTCGAAACTTTTACTTATGAGGGGTGAGTGGGATAAAAAAAGATAAAAATGGTAACAACTAAAGTATTGCAGCTATAGTCGTGAAATTTGGTTTGTACAATCCTCTGACAACGTAGAAGCGCAAATCTATATGAATTTTTGACATTTGTAGTTATAAAAGGTGAGCGGGATAAAAATAGTACCAACACATGTATTGCAGGTATAGTCGTGAAATTTGGTATGTAAATTCCTTTGACCATGTAGAAGCGCAGTAAAATTGGATTGTTCGAAATTTTTACTTTTTAGGGGGTGGGCGGGACTAAAATGGTACCAATTTAAGTATTGCAGCCATAGTCGTGAAATTTGGATATAAAACTCCTCTGGCAACATAGAAGTGCAATTCTAAATCGATTTTTCGAAATTTGTACTTATAAGTGGTGAGCGAGACAAAAAGGGATAACAATGGTACCAACTAAAGTATTGAGCTATAGTTGCGAAATTTGGAGTGTAAATTCCTCTGACAACGTATCCTTGCAACACAAATGGATTTTTTGGGTTTATCTTTATCCACCAAAATAAAATCAAATAAATACTATCCGAAAACAGACACGGATAAAACTAATAACTGGCTTTTTAGATGATTTTACATCTTTTAATCGACATGGTTTTTTATATTTTGGATCATTTTAATTTATGGTCCATTTCTTGACGATTTTAATTTATTTTTGAACCATTTTCATCTTTTAATGGGCATGCATTTTGCTATTTTGTATCATTTCGATTTTTTGGCCCACGTCTTGACGATTTATAATTTATTTTTGAACAATTTTTCATGGAATCATGTGCGTTTTTTGTACAGCTAGGCATTGAGTGAATCACATGGCTCACATAACACATATTACTTATACGTATACGTATTATTAATCTTCACTAAAATATAAATCATACGCCACGCAAACATATTCGAAAGGTTGTTCATTTTTCAGCAAACCGTATGTATACCTTCATTTAATTTATCTCCCTTCAATTTGTTATAATTTTAAATACTATCTCTTTTGTACAACCTATTTAGATTTGTCCTTGCGAAGACATATTACGTAACTGGTGTCCTTGATGTCACCAGATACACCCACACTTACTTATGGGGACGTAAATAAAATCTGGAAAATGAAATTAATTAAATTCATTATTTGAACAGCTTTCACAAGAAACATACCCGCACTTTGTATATGAAATTTCCAGCAGCGACCTTTTTGCCAATAACCAGAAACACCTTATCCCTGCTCCCTCGATTGATGCTAACCCCATGCTCTGTGAAAGAAAAGCGTTGACTCGTCCTAATTTCGCCGGAAGTTAAGTTGGAAATTTTTTTTATACTTAAATCTCCTGCCATAAATAGAGTAAAAAAGTCGACCCGTCCCGATGTCCTTGTTGTCGTCGACTATTAATATTTTGCGGTTTTGTTTGTCTACTTTTTCCAGTTTGTTTTACGACAATATTCCATTTTCCGCTTAATAAATAAGACGTTTAAATGAGTTTTCTTCAGTAAAACAAAAAAAAACAAAACGAACGGAGAGGGAAAATATGAGAAAAATAAAATTTGTTTTTAAACCGCCGCATAACAACATGAAAATGAGTTTCTCAACCACACGTTCATCGTGGGCATCAACATCGACCTCGGCCTCGACCCATCGTCGCCATCACCACTGGCATTCCTGGATTTAATCACATCTTGTAGTACTCAGCTCACATTTGTTTGGATTTTTTTCTAGAGACTGGTCAGAAAAGTACAGTGGTTTTGTTAATCATAAAATGTTGTTATGTCACTTGTTGGATTTTTATCAAGTCTAAAATGAGAAAGAAAAAATTAAATTTTCGAATAATCTGAAAATTAATATCATTTAACAAAAGCGTTTTTTTGTCGCAATGAAGTTCAAAAAGTGAATTTTAGTTAATCTTCCTAATTAAGAGTTTTTGGTCAAATCCTTCCTATTTGAATAATTTTGAATCAAATATCCGTCCACGCTACTGTTTTTTTAAGTTATTAACGGATGCTATGATACAACACCATAAATGTTTCTTTTCCCAGTGACAATAAGACGATGGAAGATGCTGCTACTGCTGAAGCGGTTGTTTGTTGTTTTGTTGAGATTATGGGGCAAATCAAAACATCCAGCATCCACCCAATGGATATCGCAAAATGTCAGTTAGACATTCATGTAACGTTTTAAGGAAGTCATTGTGAGATTTCTAAAAGACAGGGACAACGACGCACATTGTCACGGCTGCTGGCAAGGTATACAACTTTAAAATCGATTAAACGGATTGCGAGATACACGGACTTGAATATACACTCGTCAGCAGGATTTTCTATTTTTTGTGGAAATTTTAATGTCTATACAAACAAAATTTTGAGATTTTTTGCCTAAGACACATGTAAAATCTTTTTAAGGGAGAATATATATATTTTTTATTATTTGATCTTTTATTTTCATAGTTTTTGTTGTAACTCTTATTCAGGTTCGAGATCATCGTTTTTTTTTCTTAAACAGAAAACAAAATTTTTAAAATTATGTGTGTGTGTGACATTTATCTGGTTCGGTTGCTAGCAGGGCAAATGATCTCGAACCCGAGTAAGAGTTACAACAAAAACTAGGAAGAATATTTTCTGAAAATGTCGGGAAAATCGGAGCGATGTTGATTTCTTTTGTCCACTTTGACATAGAATCACTAACGTGACCATCTCTTTTTGGGCAAAAAGCGGGATTTATGAATTAAAAAAGCGGGATTTGGCGGGATTTTGTAGAAAAAAAAACGGGATCGTAAAAATTTAAACAAAACAAGTAAGGAAAGGCTAAAGTCGGGCGGGGCCGACTATATGATACACTCCACTTTCTATCGGAATACAATTCAATTCAGTAAAAAAGTGAAATCGGGATAAATGTTTATATGTTTCCTAATGACAGGCTAATATGTATTACCTAGTCCAATTTGTCAAATCGATAAGAATATTTGTATCGGGGCTATATCCAAACATGGAATAAAGTGACTAACTTTCACAATAAGTTCTGCCAGTTGAAGTATAACATGTTTGCTCAATTTTAACAAATTCTCTGAAAATACGCGGTTTATGTGGGGGGAAAAGTCAATCCGGGAGCGAAATTTATATGAGAGCTATATGCAAATCTGAACCGATGTGACTCATTTTCATTTGAAGAAGATCTCTTAAAATATGTTGTTTCTAGAGCGGAAAAAGTCAAATTGGGAACGAAATTTGTATGGGAGCTATATATAAATCTGAACCGATCTGAACCATTTTTACTACAGGTGTTTCTAGTTGAAATATAAGATGTTTTGCCAATTTTGAAGAAATAAGAATATTTGTATCGGGGCTATATCCAAACATGGAATAAAGTGACTAACTTTCACAATAAGTTCTGCCAGTTGAAGTATAACATGTTTGCTCAATTTTAACAAATTCTCTGAAAATACGCGGTTTATGTGGGGGAAAAGTCAATCCGGGAGCGAAATTTATATGAGAGCTATATGCAAATCTGAACCGATGTGACTCATTTTCATTTGAAGAAGATCTCTTAAAATATGTTGTTTCTAGAGCGGAAAAAGTCAAATTGGGAACGAAATTTGTATGGGAGCTATATATATATCTGAACCGATCTGAACCATTTTTACTACAGGTGTTTCTAGTTGAAATATAAGATGTTTTGCCAATTTTGAAGAAAATCTGTTGTTATATGTGGTATTTAGAGTGAAAAGAGTCAATTCGGGAGTGAAATTCGTATGGGGGCTATATCTAAATCTGCACCGATTTTCTTCAAATTAAATGGCGTTCGTTTTTATCCCGAAAAACTTCCATGTGCAAAGTTTAATTTGTCAATCGATTCAAAAAGTGATTCTAAGTCGATCGGTATAATTAACAATGGGTCTATCTCCCTTCCTTTTGGGTGTTACAAACAAATGCACAAAGACATAATACTCTCGTGGAGTGTATTAAAATCTATATATATAAAAGAGTTGCGTTACTGGCTGACTGACTGACTTATCATTGACCAGCCCCCAGACCAAACGGCTGAAGCCAGGGTCATAAAATTTTCAGGGTAGTTCCGAAATATGACGACTAAGAAAGGGTTTTACGAAATTCGTACTTTTAGGGGTAAAATGGTACAAAAAGGGATAAACATCGAACCATCGTCCTGACTAAACGGCAGTAGCTATAAACGTGAAAATCGGTGTGTTCCTTGCAATGACCATGCAGAGAGCTACAAACAGGGATTTTTCGAAATTTGTACTTTTAAGGGAAGAAAGATACAAAAAGGGATAAAATTTGTACCAATTTAAGAATTGCGGCTAGAATCGTGAAAATCGTATTTATATTTCTCTGACAACGTAGACTTGCAATATAAATTGATTTTTCGAAATTTGTACTTATAAGGGGTGAGCGGGACAAAAAGGGATAAAAATGGTACCAACTAAAGCATTGCATATTGAAACATGAAATTTAGTATGTAAATTCCTCTGACCATGTAGAAGCGCCATCAAAATCTATTGTTTTTCGAATAAAAGGCTCTGCGGTTGTATTTTTTTGTTAAAAACTGGATAGAAAATGATAAAAAATATATATACGAAGGAAGTTCATCTAAAACAGTGCACATCGACAAGCACATTCCTTTGACTGTATATGAGTGCTGTTTCCAATTTACTATTTTAGAAAAGAAAATCAAATAAATACTTTCCTAAAACAGAGACGGATAAAAACAAATACCTGGCTTTTTCGCGTGTGAATCAGCTGTGTTTAGAATACGACAGACTGATCTTGTGGGCGTGGAAAACAAAAAAAAGAATTTTTCGAAATTCATACTTTTAGGGTCACAATGGGAAAAGGAGACAGATGCTACCAATCAAACTTCTACATCAGGAATCATGAACTTTATGCTACCTTGATTGTGTAGACTGTTAGGATTGTAAACAGTAAAGATTGGTCATAAAGTTGTTCCCTAACAAGGACTGAAAATAACTAAATAAATACAAAATATTTTGGGTATTGAAGCATATTTTTTGAAGTTTACTACGAAATGTTCTTTAAAATTATTTAAAATTTCGCAATAATTAACCAAAGAAACATTACAGAAAAAGGCGTTTCCAAAATTATTAAAAGGGATTTTTATACCAGCTAGTATCAATATGGTTTCTTTTCAAACAGAGTTACAAGCCGAACCATAATTATCGGCGGCGGCGGCGCTGTTCAAAATGGGTCGGCGGCGGCGGCTTTCGGCTGATTTGCCGGCTCGTTCTGTCATTCGAGTACCCCTATTTATTTGACAATTTTGGGAAAACGGAAGGAACAATTTTCTTTTGTTTTTTGGCAAGTTAATATTAGCCAATGTTCCAATGTTCGAATAATTTAATATTGTTATTAGGGTATCCAATTATTCAGACTTTTATGTTATTCGATTTATCGTTTATTTGAAAACAAAAAAATTCCAATTAATCGAATAATGAAGTCGAGAGTTATTCGATTAATCGAACAATTGTCCACATAAATAAAATATAATTAATAAGAGTTATATAGACAAGACACGCCAGTAGTTCAACTATATATTGAACGTTTATTACTTATCTGATTTTATTTAAAAATTGTAATATCAAATTAGAAATTCATTACAAGTGGACAAAAATCATAATATCTTATCAAAATAAAGAACCTTCCCTTAAATGAGCATAATATCAGAAATTATCCATTGACTTTTATCGAATAACAGAACTGACTTTATTATCGCGGTGTTAACCTCAATTTGTCTATGAATTTACTATTCTTTAAATTTTTTCCGAAGCTATTGGCCAGTTTTTGATATTTTTAAATGAAGTCGGATAAATCGTTATTTTAATATCTGTGGAGCATACACATCAAAAATCGAAAAAATTGCGGTTTTATATTCGGCGTTTCATAGTTTTTTTACCCAAATGGAGCAAACTGGCTATTCAAAATCAATTTATCATACAAAGCATACGACGATTAATCGATTATTTGGGACAATTTATTCGAATTATTCCTTATTCGAAAATCATAATTTTTTTATTATTTGATAAAAATTATTAGATTAATCGCGGTTGGACACCCTAATTATTATCCCACACAATTATTTTCGGGAGTGGGAATCCATTCCCAAAATTTATAATATGCATGAATTTAATAAATATTTTTGCAATTACAGCTTTTCATGGGAGGCTTTAATATCATAATCCTTCCAAAGAATAATAATACTCTACCTACTTTGACACACTAAAGATGCACAATAGAGGAGCTGTTGTTCATTGTTATGTATAGGAACACATGGCCACATGTACTGGAATTGACTTATATAAATGCGACTTTCAAATCAAAATACAATCATTAAATTTTCTATAGCCGTCATCATATAGTGGAATACCAAATTCAAAGAAAGATCATTATATTTAACAGCAGTAGATTGTCTAAGTCGACATTTATATTTTCTTCTGTAATTTTAAGTGGGTTGTCTATTTTGCTAGTGAGTTAGAACTCCGTCAAATCTCGGCGGCGTGGTTGAAGTCGATATGAGTCGATGAAATCGGCGGCGTGGTTGAAGTCGATTTGAGTCGATGAAATCGGCGAAAGGAGTTAAGGACTCAATTGAAACTTTGCACATGATAATTTTTTACCCAAACTTAGTTTAAGTTCGAAGATGGGCGAAATTGCCACGCCCCTTCTGGTACATCCCACACAAATGGGCCATATTTCTATGTTAATCAAAACCCAATGTAACTTCCAAACGGATATTCGGAATCAGCTATATTTTCGTATTTGATAAAGTTTTTATAAACACTTTAAGTGCAGAGTTACATGCCGACCAAGAATTATCGGCGGCGGCGTTACCCAAAATGGGTCGGCGGCGGCGGCATTCGGCTCATATGTCGGCAGATTCTATCATTACGAAATATATTTGCCAATTTTGAGAAAAGGGAAAGAACAATTTGTTTTGGTTTTTAATACTTTTTCTTTCATTTCTTGGAAAGTAGTTCAATATTTGTTAATATCAGCCGATATTAGCTAATGTCTCATATTATTATTCCCATAATATGGACGAATTTAATAAAATGTAGATTTTCATGCGAGGCATATTTGACCAGACATCTTGATAATCCATAATCATTCCAAAGAATGTTAAAGCTCTACCTACTTTGGTACGTCAAAGAATAATAATAAGGTTCATGCTCCAAAAATGTCCGAACAGTGCAAATGGTATTCTAGTCGGAGAACAGTGCAACTTCATTTCCTAAATATACATATGTGTGTCGACGAAAATCATCGTTGCGAGATTTTGTGTCTTTGTGTCACATACTATAGTGGCCAAAGCGAAACATATTCAGTTTAAATAAAGGGTGATTTTTTAAGAGCTTGATAACTTTTTTTTAAAAAAAAAAACGCATAAAATTTGCAAAATCTCATCGGTTCTTTATTTGAAACGTTAGATTGGTCCATGACATTTACTTTTTGAAGATAATTTCATTTAAATGTTGACCGCGGCTGCGTCTTAGGTGGTCCATCCGCTTAGTCCAATTTTGGCATTTCCACGTTTTTGAGTAACAGAGACCCAATTGGTGCGAACGGCGACGAATCGAAAATTGGTGGTCATCATTAACACTGGCCGATACAGCTGCGATATTTTCTTCAGTTCGCACTCTACGTAAGCGTGTTGGTGGTTTAATGTCCAACAATGTAAATTTGGTGCGAAATTTAGTCACAATAGCCCGAATAGCCGCTTCAGTGGGTCGATTAAACTGACCATAAAATGGAAGCGCGCAATGAACTTTCTTAATAGAGCACGCATTTTGATAATAAAATTCAATAATTTGCAAGCGTTGTTCGTTTGTAAGACGATTCATGATGAAATGTCAAAGCATACTGAGCATCTTTCTCTTTGACACCATGTCTGAAATCCCACGTGATCTGTCAAATACTAATGCATGAAAATCCTAACCTCAAAAAAATCACTCTTTATAACCATAAACCATAAAGCTTTCCAATCATCCACTTTGCTTAGAGTAGACATCGTTTATTGTTTTTTATAGGAACACATGGCCAAGCACACTGGAATTGACTTATAAAAACTCGATTTTCAAATCAAAATATAATCATACAATTTACTATCGACGTCATCAAATTCAAAGAAAGATCCATGTATTTCACAGTAGTTGTCTAATTCGAGTTATATTTTCTTTTTCTTTAAGTAGGTTGTCTATTTTGGTATTGGCGGATTTAGAAATCCATCAGATCTAAAAAAAATATCTGCGGCGTGGTTGAAGTCGATATAATCTAATGAAATCGGCGGCGGCGCGGCTCATGCAGAAACATGCGGCGGCGGCTTGTCGGCTCAAAATCGGTCGGCTTGTATCTCTGTTTAAGTGTACTAAATATGGCTGGTTTTCCAATCCTCTTCCAGTACCTCCCACACAAATCATCCTAAACTACGTAAAATTAATTTTAATGCGGTTATAAGTTCTATAAGGATTATAAGAATACTATGAAATTTGGCAATGCTTTTATAGAGGTTACATTCGAGTGGAATATGGGCGTTATTGCCACACCCCTTCGGGTACCTTCCACACAAAGTGGCATAAACTTTGGTTGCAATACAACATGTATTGTTTTGAGACAATAAAATTTATAAACAAGTAAAAACAATCCACCATGGATTGTATTCCACAGAGGCTGTCGATTTTCGTAGATATGCAGTAGCATTAGAGGAAAATTTAACATTTTTTAAATATAGCCAAACCAAAACAAATAAAAATATTGAAAAATTTTAGTTTATTCGTTTGTATTTTTTGGTCTGTAATCAATATTTGATTTGAACTGGGATATTGTCCTGGCTCAAGACCATTTTGCATCTATATTTAATAGAATGCAAATTTATTTACAAATGGCATGGTGACATGGCACGGCAGAAGTATTGCTGGGTAACTATACCTGCATATACGTACATACATACATATGCAACTCAATGATGTTGAAAAGTCGCTGCGAAGCCACTTGAAAAGACTTTTGACATGGTCGAAATCATGATCGTGGTAGTCTGCAGCCAAGTAATAAATGTCACCATGCCATTTGTAAATAAATTTGCACTCTATTAAATATAGATGCAAAATGGTCTTGAGCCAGGACAATATCCCAGTTCAAATAAATATTGAAAAATTTAATTTTATAAATAAATATAAAATTTTTATTATTTTAAACCACGCTTATAAAGCAAGTCTGTCAATATGTTTATACTATATATATTGAACTAATACTTCAAGTTAATTCAAAAAGTAAAAATAAGGCATTGCTTTGCTTCAAAAAAAAAAAACTTAAATACCCTAAATATTGGGGACAGTGGATACATTTTCAACTGCAGCCGTTTAGTTGGTTGTATTTTCATCCTATTTTAATTCCAAAAGTACAAATTTTCAAAAATCCATTATCTCTCATGTACACAATGCAAGATATCTATTTTTGCCGTAAAAGCAAAAAGAACGAGTGTGGTAAAATCTTTTTATTATTCGAGTCTATGCTGTCAGATGAATGTTTACACCGAATTCCATGATTATAGCTGTGGCTATTTTTGACGCCTTTTTTCACATTTTACCCCTTAAAAGTACGAATTTCGAAAATATCTCTATTTTATGTGTTTACGCAATTAGAGGGATGTTTTCATTATTTCATTATTCTAAGTGCAGCCGTTTGGTTGGTACCCTTTTTATCCCTCTACTTCCATTTACCCCTTGAAAGTACGAATTTAGAAAAACCTTTTTATTTTTAGTGTATACGCAGTCAGAGGAATGTATACTCCGACATTCATGACTCTACAATTGTTATCCCCCTTTTCCATTTACCCTCGAAAAATCCCTTTATTTTAAGTGTTTTTGCAATCAGAGGAATGTATACACCGAATTTCATTATTCAAGGTGCAGCCGTTTGGTTGGTACCACTTTTATCCCTCTTTTCCTATTTTACCCCTTAAAAGTACGAATTTGGAAAAAATACTTTTATATTATGTATCAACTCAATTAGAGGAATTTACATACCAAATTTCGTGTTTCTAGCTGTTGTCGTTTAATATGTACCATTTTTATCCCTTTTCATACCAAATATCAAGCAAATATAAACAGACATGTTCAAAAAACATGCTTAAATACGCTAAAATATTAGGGATTATTATGGGTATTTTTAGTCCTTGTGAGCGAAAAATTTTTCCCTTTGCCCGATTTCGCCCCATTTCAATCCCAACCGATCTACGACTATAAGACGCATTTGTGGACAATTTGAACGTTCTAGCTCCTTTCGTTTAGATGCTAGCGTGCTGTCAACAGACGGACAGACGGACGGACGGACATGGCTAGATCGCCTTAGAATTTTATGACGATCAAGAATATTATAGGGTCTCAGGTCGATATTTCAAGGTGTTACAAACGGAATGACAAAGTTAGTATACCCCCATCCTGGAGGTGGAGGGTATAAAAAGTGTTGTAAGTTAATGTCTGAGAGAATTCTCATTTTATATATGTAATTGAACATTCACTTTTTCTTGATTAAAATGAGTCGTACGAACTATGCTAAGATGGTATTTAATATATTTATATATTTTTTAGTTCATTACAAATGTGTATATTGATATATTTGAGAATATTGAGTATTTTTATAAAAAAATCGCTGTTGAGATACATAACTAAACATATATAGTTCGAAATTTGAACTATCACAGTTCCCCAAAAATAACTACTTTTCACTAAATTCTTTTTTTACTAAAAAAAATATTCTCGATTTTGGCCGCAGCCGTGGCATTGTGCAACGCTAGCAAGTGTTTGTATTTCTTCTGCCGACTCCTTCCATGACATATTTTCACATTTTGGTTTTTATTATGATGACACTTTAAGTATCGGCATTTTGTGGCCTGGATATATTTAAAGCATTATTCATTTAGCGTGATGCCCCTTATTTGGGGTGATTTTAGTTTTCCGTATACAATTTATGGCGTTTTAATAAACATTTTAAAGCTCAGTCCAATATATCAGCTGTTGTTTCATGACCAACAAAGCAAATGTCTGTGAGTAATGTATCTCAATACATTGCAATCATTCACAGAATATGGTGGAGAAATATTTTTACACTATTACCCTACAGGTTAGGAGGGTACACGTAATTTGGGACAGACAGAAAGTGTATGTTTATATTAAATCCGTTGCTTATTTGTACTCGATTGTGGTACTACTATATTACCAGATTGTAACTGTTGAAAACATTACAAGAGTAAGGATAAACATATTAGGGATGTTTTTCTTTAAGACTGGATAACTAAGCTGCGATAACAAAATATTAAATAAAAAGTTAAAATTTCAATCAAAATAAAAAATCTTTTTATACCCTCCACCTCCAGGATGGGGGTATACTAACTTTGTCATTCCGTTTGCAACACTTTAAGATAGTCGTCAGAGACCCCATAAAGTATATATATTCTAGGTCGTGGTAAAATGCTAAGACGATATAGCCATGTCCGTCTGTCTGTCTGTTGAAAGCACGCTAGCTTCCGAACGAAATGAGCTAGGAGGTTCGAATTTTTCCCAAATGTGTCTTATGGTTGCAGATCGGTTGGGATTGAAAGTGGACGAAATCGGACCAGAGGGAAAATTTTTCCCTCAAAAGGACTGAAAATACCCCTAATATTGAGAGTATTTCAGCCTGCTTTTTGTATATATCTGCTTGTATTTACGTGATATTTGCAATGCGCATTCCCTTTATAGCATAAAAGGCACCATAGAGTGATTTTTATTTGTAGGGGGTGAAATGGGGCAAAAAGGGATAAAAATGGTACCTATCAAATGACAACAGCTAGAAACACGAAATTTGATATGGACATTCCTCTAATTGTGTAGAGACATAATATAAAGGTACTTTTTCCAACTTCGTACTTTTAAGGGGTAAAATGGGAATAGGGGGATAAAAATGATACCAAACAAACGACTGCATCTAGAATAATGAAATTCGGTGTATACACTCCTCTGATTACGTAGACACGTACAATAGACGGATTTTTCGAAATTCGTACTTTTTGGGGTGAAAATGAAAAAAAGGGGATAAAACTAGTACCAACCAAATGACCGCAGCTGGAGTCATGAAATTCGGTGTATACATTCCTCTGACTGTATAGACACGAAAAATAAAAGGTTTTTTCCAAATTCATACTTTCACGGGATATAATGGGTACATAGGGATAAAAGTAGTACCAACTAAACTGCTACAGCTAGAACGATGAAATTCGGTATGTACATCCCTCTAATTGCGTAGACAGGTAAAATAGAGAGATTTTAGAAAGTCGATTCGTAGCCGTTCGCAGCAATTGGGCCTCTGTTACTCAAAAAACGTGGAAATGGCAAAATTGGACTAAGCGGATGGACCATTTGAGGCGCAGTCAAGGCCAACATTTGCATGAAATGATCTTCAAACATTAAATTGTATGGACCGTACTATCGATTCAAATAAAGATTTCATGCATTTTTCTGAATTTTATGTGTTTTTTTTTTTTTGAAAAACTTTCCTATAGCTTTTAAAAAATCACCCTTTATATAGTGTAAATGCCTTACCTTGTAAGCGTGGTTTGATATAATAAAAATATTATAATAATTTATAAAATTATGTTTTTAATATTACTATTTGTTTTGGTTTAAAAGATTGATATTTTTCTGTAATATTACTGCACTTCTATGAAAATCTACAGCTTCTGTGGAATGCAAACCATGGTGGAGGGTATAAAAAGTTAGGCCCGGCCGAACTTAACACCGTTTTTACTTGTTTTAATTATCGGCAACAGCAATATCAATGTGAAAACAAATTTTGAAAAAATATTTTTATGTTAAAAATAGTGGACTTAGCCAGGATAATTATCCAGTGTAAGTTAAATCTATGGCTATCGTGACTAAGTCCAAAAAAGTCAACACAAATTTTTTTTTTTTTGAAAATTTGTTTTCCATACAAATATTTATATTGTAGTTGGCGACAATGTGAAAAAATATTTTTTTTATTTTGAGCAACAAAGTGATTTTTTATTATCGCCTTATTGTAGATGGGGGATTTGATATTTGCAATTCGCATTCCCTTTATAGCATAAAAGGGCACCATAGAGTGATTTTTATTTGTAGGGGGCGAAATGGGACGAAGAGGGATAAAAATAGTACCTATCAAACGATAATAGATAGAAACACGAAATTTGGCGTGTACATACCTCTAATAGAGTTGAATTTGTACTTTTAAGGGGTTAAATGGGGATAGAGGGATAAAAATAGTACCAACCAAGCGGCTGCACATAGAATAATGAAATTCGGTGTATATATTCCTCTGATTGCGTACACACATAAAATAAAGGAAATGTTCGAAATTCGTACTTTTAGGGTGTAAAATGGAAAAAGGGGATACAAATTGTACCAAACAAATGGATGCAGCTAGAACCATGAAATTCGCGGTGTAAATTCCTCTGACTGAGTGACACGAAAAAAACGTTTTTCCATATTCGTACTTTCAAGGGATTCAATGGGAGCAGAGGGATAAAAATGGTACCAACAAAAGGCTACAGCTAGAATGATGAAATTTCGAAAGTCGTACTTTTAAGGAGTAAAATGTGAAAAAGGGGATAAAAATGATACCAACAAAATGGCCGCAGATAATATCATGAAATTGGCTATACACATTCCTCTGAGTGCATAGCCACGTAAAATATTTTTTTCCAAATTCGTACTTTATTTTGTTGCTTTTACGACAAAAAATGATAGAATCATAAGGTTGTCTTATACTGCGTACGTGAGAGATAAGGTATTTTCAAAATGTATACTTTTGAATTTAAAATAGATGGGAATACAACCAACCAAAGGAGAAATTTGTTGCGGACATTCCTCTTGTAGCTTGGAAGCACCACAAAGAAAATAAATGTTTTAGCGGGCGAAATGGGACAAAAAGGGATAAAATATGGTACCAATGATACGGCAAAAGCTAGAATCATGAAATTCGGTGTGTACATCCCTCTAATTGCATAAACATGTAAAATACAGGGATTTTTCGAAATTGGTACTTTTAAGGGATATAATTGAAAAAGAGGGATAAAAATGGGACCTACCAAACCGCTGAAGTTGATATCATGAAATTCGGTGTATATATTCGGTGGTCTGCCTATGAAGACTCGAAACAAAAAGATTTTTTTCCAAATTTGTACATTTGGGCGGAGAATGGAGCGAATGGGGATATCTTTAAAATTTGTATTTTTCTTATCAAAATAATACAGTCACTTTGTCTGTATCTGAAAATGCTTCTCCCTAATGGCGACTGACAATCGCCTAATATTTTCGGCATGTTCACTTTCACAATTACAGCATTGTATTTATTTATAGTAGTAGATTTTAAACAGTGCGCATAAGTATACATTATCGTTTGAAATAGTAATCAAATATAGTAATGTGCATAAACATATCACAATTTTCGTAATATGGTTCTGTACTTCTATGTCGACATCTTTTAATCTGCTGGTAATACTGTGGAATGCACTCCGTGGTGGAGGGTATATAAGATTCGGCCCGGCCGAACTTAACGTCTTCTTACTTGTTTATTTTGAGTTATACTTCTCGTTCGTTTGTGAAAATCATTTACTTAAAGAATCCGGGCATGTTGTTGAAAAGTCGTTGCGAAGCCACCTGGCGAAACATTTCACAGGGTGGAAATCATGATATGGTAGTGTGCAGCCAAATAATAAATGCTATTTGCATTCTATAAAATATAGATGCGAAATGGTCTTGAGCCAGGAGAGTTTCCCAGTCCAGTAAAATAAATATTTATTTCACAACGAACCTGTTACAGAATTCAATCCAAACACCCTTTCAAGATTCAAAATTAATTATACAGGGTGCGGCTAAAGTAACTATATGATTTGTTTTTTAAATAACTATTGAATGGAATGAAAAAAACAAAAAAAAAATTATGATAAAAAGAAAGTTTATTTTATGTTATTTTTTTACATTAATTATGAAAAATAATATCAGTTAAATGAGAACCGTTTTCTCTAACGCAAAAATGTGCTCTTTTTATGGCATTTTCCATAACTTTGTTGAGTGTTTATTGTGGTATACGATCAATTTCTTCTTGAATGTTGTCCTTTAGTTGTAAAGATTTCTGATGAAGATTTTTGGGATTGGACGCGATCGTTGTGGAGAACGATCGTTCACATTCAACAGATGTAGTCAGTAGAGCATTAAATAAAATATTTGTGTTGTCTGTTCTTTGTCCTATCGCTTCGAAAACTATAAATTCTTTTCTTAGACAGTTATTTTGACTTTTTTAACACAATATTGTTACTTGCGTTTTCTACATCGTTGTTTAAAATATTTTCAAACGACTGACTTTATTTATTTGGGCATTCGGAGACACGCCCAAAATCGACTTCTTCCAGGATTTTAAATTTTTTATATGGAGTTTGAAGGCAAACTTTGAAAGAGTGAATCTTGGCCGTATTTCGGATATAAAACGCAGCTTAAAAATATTTTGCCATCGAATTGCAATATTTGACATACCTAATTAAAATCAATATGAACTAAATTATTGTACAACATTTTTATTGTGGTAATGATGGAAAATATGCGAAGAAATATGTAATAATTTCTACTGAATTCGCGCGGGATTCCCGTAAGAATTTCCCGGGATACGGGAAATGAAAAATATGCGAATTCCCGGGAATTTTCTCGCGGAAAATCCAGGGATGCAAACCCTAGTTGCAACCTGATTCCAAACTTTTATATTTTGGCATTTTAACAACATTTGGCAACAACCTGTCATTATTATGAATATACGTTATTTCTAAAATGGTTTTTTCCCTCTCAAATTGGTGTTTGTCGCAACGTTGAATATGCAAAAGGGGGAAATATTGATTTCCCCATCTAAAATTACAAGAAAATTCACAAAGACTTGAGGTAATACTTGAGGGATAAATAATGGAGTCAAAGACATTTGATTGCGGCACGTATGTGGGTAATTCGTGCATTGCAGTATTTAGTATTTGTTCAAAAACAAATAAACAAAAGTACATACGGGTTTTGCAAAAAAATTCAATAATAAAAACACATGTCTGCAAACATCACATTACTTACATTGTACAGAGGTAACAAAAGGCCAAAATTTCAAAAAAAAAAAATAAATGTTGATGCCTAATGAAAGATAACTTTTGAAACAACACCGTTTCATATTTAATATATATATATATATATATATATATATATATATATATATATATATATATATATATATATATATATATATATATATATATATATATATATTAATAAAGAATTGACAGTTTGAATTATTAAAAATAGTCGTTACATTTGAAATGGAGTTACTTGACGTTTTTAATTCCAAAGTATACAATTTTTCCAAATATAAAAACATCCAACATCGATTGGAGTAAACCTATATAATGTCACATATCAAAATTCCAAATTTTAAATAAAAGTAAATAAATAAAAGAGTTATAGCCTTTTGGCCCTAAATTACCACTGTGCATAATAATGTATATTTTCGCTATAAAATGCCATCGGTAGTCCCACATATTTATCAGAACACTTCGAGTTGCCTACAAGATGAAACTCCACTTCCTAGGTGTCGCTCTAGTCTGGACATTTTTAAATGCTGCAACGCCTACTTTGTCCACTCTGCTTTTGGGCAATGCGGTGACCGAAATAACTGGCACCGTAGTCAATGTGGTGAATGAGACAACCGGCAGTGTTGTCGATGTGGTGAATATTCCGGCGGGTATTTTTTTCACTGAGGTGAATGGTATAATTGCATATGTCGTCAGTGTGTTGGATGGTGTTGGTGAAACTGTTTGGGTAATGGGCTCCGATGCAGCTAATGTAGCTTGTAAGTACGAATTCGATGTATCCTACCACATTAGGGTTCCTATATTTTCTTTCTATCACAGGCATTCATTTTGCCGACTATGTTGTAAACCATCCCATCAAAAAACCCCGCATAGAAAATATCTCCTTTATACTGAGGACACCTTGCGGCAGCAAGGAATTCCCTGTTAGCGAAGCTGGCAAGTTCCGCAATGCCACCGAATTTGATGTTAACAGGACGACGGTCGTCTTCGTTACGGGTTGGCTTGCTACCCCCGATGAATATTATGTCCATGATATGGCAAAGGCTTACCATTGCAGAGGAGGCGTTAATTATATAGTAAGTTGGGAAATCAGCTCAAACAACTACATCAGATGATAATTTCATCCATTGCAGATTGTGAACACCGGAGGTTACCTAACGAATCTATATATAAATGCCGCCGCTCTCACCACCATACTGGGGGAATTTGTAGCCGTGGGCTTACAAAACTTGGGCATTCCCGCGGAGAATATACACTTGATTGGCCATAGTATGGGCGCTCATATCGTGGGTAGCGCTGCACGACATTACTTTGTACTCACGGGCAATAAAATAGTGCGCGCTACGGGCTTAGATCCCGCCAGGATTTGCTTCATTACACCTCTTGTATTTGCCCGTTTAGGAGTGGGCGATGCCATCGTCGTGGATATTATCCATACCAATCCAAAAGGTCACGGCACCGAAGAGCCAATAGGTGATATCGATTCTTTTCCAGGAGGCTTAAAAACCACGAAACCGGGCTGTCTCAGTATATCACTTGCTTGTTCTCATTTCAGAGCTATTTTATATTACATCGAAACCATCTATCCCAACAATGTGTATAACTTTATAGGTGTCCATTGTGCCAGCTATTCTAATTTGGAAAACAATAACTGTGTTGGTTCTACAAATCCCATGGGTTATGCTACTGATTTGAGCGCGAAAGGTATTTATTACTTAACGGTGAATGCTCAGTCGCTCTATGGCATGAATGCAACGGTCGATGCTACTCTCCCATCAGGGGAATGTGGACGCTGTCCCAATTAATCAATTCCAATCAATACAAAAATAATTGTATTGTATAATTTAAAGGTTACGTTTTATTAAACGTATCGATGTAGAAAGAAGATAATAAATAATAAAAATTAATTGTAACTATTAAAAAATTAAAAATGCTCTGTTTTATTAAAAAATCTTCACCTGGATCATAGAAATATGAAACTTGGAGTATAATAGGGGTTTTAACGAAGAATTCATTTCGCGACATAGTTCGAGATTTTGCAAAAAGAAATCTGAAATATTTTGGTATAACGCTTAAACAAAGCTAAGATTTTAAGGCAGCGTAAAGTAATTTGTTTTAATTATTCCTAATTTTGAATTTCGACTACGATATATATAGAGATTTCTGATATATCCGCAAAATTTACAAATATTCATGTATATTTTTAAATTAGTATTTTATTTGAAAAAAAAAAAAATCGATAAATAAATATATATATTTTAAATATTTTTTTATGAAAAAAAAAAACAAAAATAATTTTAACGATTAAAAACTGCGTTAAGTTCGGACGGGCCGCTGTGGATTGCATTCCATAGAGGCTGTCGATTTTCGTAAAAGTATAGTACTATTACAGGAAAATATTATTTCTTTAATATAGCCAGACCAGAACAAATACAAATACTGAAAAAAAAATAATTTTATAAATAAATAAAATATTTTTATTATTTAAAACTACGGCTATAAGGCAAGGCTACCAGTACGTCTACATATCGAAATAATACATCAAGTCAATTCAAAAAATAAATATTCTAAAGTACAAATTTTGAAAATCCATTCTCTCACGTACATAGTGCAAAATAGCCTAACTTCATGATTCAAGCAATTTTTACCGTAAAAGTAAAAATTACAAATTTGGAAAAATCTTTTCATTTTGCGTGTCTATGCAGTCAGTGGAATGTATACACCGGATTCCATGATTCTAGCTGCGGCCATTTGGTTGGTACCATTTTTATCCCCTTTCGCCATTTTCAAATCTCTTTATTTTACGTGTCTACGCAATTAAAGGGATGTACACACCGAAGTTGGTACTATTTTCATCCCTCTGTAGACATTTATCACTTGAAAGTACGAATTTGGAAAAAAATTGTATTTTTAGTGTCTACGTAGTCACAGGATTGTATAATCCGAATTTCATGATTCCAGCTGCGGTAATTTGGTTGGTACTATTTTTATTCCTTTTTTCCATTTTAATCCCAAAATGTACGAATTTCGAAAAATCCGTTTATTTTACGTGTCTACGCAATCAGAGGAATGTATACACGGAATTTTATTATTTTAGTTGCAGCCGTTTGGTTGGTACCATTTTTATCCCTCTATACCCATTTTACCCTTTAAAAGTACGAATTTGAAAAAAATACTTTTATATTATTTATCTACTCAATTAGAGAAATGTACACATCGAATTTCGTGTTTCTAGCTGCTGTCGTTTAATAGGTACCATTTTTATCCCTTTTGCCCCATTTCACCCCTATCACTTTTAGGTGCACGTTTTTGTTATAGGGGGAATACGCATACCTAATATCAAGTAAGTACAAGAGGATTACTAATGGCTACGATTAAAAAGTTTTCGAAATTTCTTTTGCATGTTTACAATTGAGCACTATGAATGTTGAAATAAGCACATAACCAATAATACCCTAATAGTCAGGGAGCCAGCAACGTTTTTGTTACACTATTAGTGTCACGGCTTAAACTTTTAGGATGTGTTCCTTTATTTTTGGAAAGAAAAAAATGCATGTCTGGCAAACCTTCGGGGTGGCTTTGGCCCCTTTACGACACTTTTTTTGTTTGTTTAAAATACATATGTTGCGATATTCTATTCGTATTCATATTCAGAATTGTTCTCATTTTTTGAAACATATGTATTTTAAACAAACAATTGCGTCGATTTCTGGGCAATCTCAAACTAGAGGACAGTTTTTTTGATTTAGCAGTTTTTTGCATAGAAATTTGTATCAGGAATTGATAGACCGGCAAGTGCAGGGGGGCCAACGATTCCCAAAGGTTTGCCAGACATGAATTTTTTATTGCTACAATGTAAGGAAGCGGCCATAAGAGATTTGACAATTTTACTTATAGGGAAGTGGTGGAAATATCAGACATGAATTTTTCTTCTTCTTATAATGTAAGGAATTGACCATAAAATATTTGGCAGTTCTACATATAGCAAAGTGGTGGAAATAACACTATTTTTTGTACAATGGAAGTTTTACTTATAGTTTAAGGATATTCGTTGCTGGACCCAGGACTTTAAGCATGTCTGGCACGCACTTTCCACCCCCAGACTGGTCTGACCGGTTGGTTGATAACTCGTAGGTGTAAGAGCTTTCTAAATGATCAATTACCAGCCACGATAAAATATTGTAAATATCACTACCCTTTTCGACCTTAAAAACACTACCTTTTTACCTCAAAAATTGCAAGGGAGCCAAAGCCACCCTGCAGTTCTGCCAGACAAGCATATTTTTTTCTCATAATGTAAGGAGGTGACCATAAAAGTTTTGGCAGTTTTACTTATGGGGAAGTGGTAGAAATATCACTATTTCCATTCGACCTTAAAGGCTGTGCTGTGGGTCACGGTAATCGAAAAAAACCAAATGGATATTTTTGGAAATTTTTCATATTCGCGGAAATATGACTAAAACGGATCCGAATGAATTTTTGGTTGTGTATTAAGAACCAATATATGCATATGAATATATCGCGAAAATCGCTACAATTCTTGAAAAATCCAAAATTCGCTGTAGCAATTGTTTATATTTTATCTTTCTCCATCCAGGATTCTGTAACTTTTCTGACACAAATATTCCCCATGAAGTCAGCAATCGCATGCCAAAGAAATATTTTGGTATTCTCAATATAATAACAAGTAATGAAGGTTAAAGTCGGGCGTAGCCGACTATATGATACCCTACACCTAGTCAATATACCCTGTGGCGTAGGGTATAAAAAGATCGTTACATTTGAACCGGGTATATATATTACAAATTTCATACTTCTATCTGAATTTGTTTAAAATTGAACACAAACTTTGAATGAGAGCTATATATAAATCTGAACCGATCTGACACATTTTTAGCATAGGTTTTCTGAAATATAAGACGCTTTCCTAAATTTGATAGAAATCTGTTAAATATGTGGTTCCTAGAGCGGAAAGAATTATATCGGGGGGTTATTTATATGGGAGCTATACATAAATCTGAACCCATTTGACCCACTTTTGCCACGGATGTTTGTAGATGAAATATGAGTTTGCCAAATTTTAAACAAATCAGTTCAAATATGCTATTTCTAGAGAGGAAATAATCAATTCAGTGGCGAAATTTGTATTCGAGCTATATATATATATATATATATATATATATATATATATATATATATATATATATATATATATATATATATATATATATAACTGAACCGATCTGGTTCAGATATATCCGAATTTGTTTTGCCAAATTTTAAGAAAATCTGTTAAAATATGTGGTTTGTAGAGCGGAAAAAGTCAAATTGAGAGCGAAATTCGTATGAGAGCTATATATAAATCTGAACCGATCTAACGCATTTCCATCACAGGTGCTTCTAGTTGAACTATAAGATATTTTGCCAAATTTTAAGAAAATCTGTTAAATTATGTGGTTTATAGAGCGGAAATAATCAAATCGTGGGAGACATTTGTGCGGGAGCTATATATATGTATCTGAACCGATCTGGCCCATTTGTACCAGAGTTGTTTCTAGTTAAAATATAAGTTGTTTGGCTAAATTTAAAGAAAATCTGTTGAAATATGTGGTTTCTAGAGCGGAAATAGTAAAATCGGGAGCAAAATTTGTATGGGAGCTATATCTAAATCTGAACTGATTTTCTTCAAATTAAATAGCGTTCGTCCTTATCCCATAAAACTTCGTTGTGCAAAGTTTCATTTAGTTCTAACCACAATTGCGTCCTGGACTTTGATTACAAGAATAGATGGACAGACGGACGGACAGCGACTCAAAAAGTGATTCTAAGTCGATCGGTATAATAAACGATGGGTCAAACAAATGCACAAAGACATTATACCCTGTGGTGTGGGGTATAAAAAGTTACGCGGGTTTTTCTAAAGATACTTTTCACAATTTTTGACTTTACGGCCACTTTATATCCTATTTTAGCCTGATAACTTGGGAATCAAAATGCTATTAGCCACTTTTGCAGTCACAAACTAACATCAGAAAATTTTGAAAAAATGGCTTTAATGATCACGCTCTTGCTCACTTGAGTAAAATAAATTTTGCTCACGATCACGCGTCAGTCGCGCCCATTCCGTCTTCTGAATACGAGAAATAACTGCATTTCAAGATTTACAAGAAAATCGAGATTGTATACACTAGAGTGATTGAATATTGCTCTCTATCTTTAGTTATAATAAGGCAGATCAGCCAACGATTGCTATATATATCGCCAGAGATTTTGTTGTTATTGGTGAAATTGAGAAGCAAACATAGACGTGGACAAATAATGGAGTCAAAGACATTTGAACATGACACAAGTGTATGCAATTCGTCAATTCATTCATTGCAGTATTCAATATTTGTTTCAAATACATAAAAGTACTATGTACCTACCTACGTCAGAGGGTTTTGCAAATAATTAAAAAAACACATGTGCGCAAATATCACATGCTTACATGGGGCAGAATACTGAATATTTTCGCTATAAAGATACGCTCGGTAGTCCCAAAATTTATCAGAACGTTTCGCGAGTGGCTCTCAAGATGAAACTCTACCTAGGCTTCGCTCTAGTCTGGGCATTTTTAAATGCTTCAGCACCTTCTTTGGTTCCTGACCTCTTGGGCAGTGTGGTGACAAATCTACCTGGGTCCACTGTCAATGTGGTGTCTGAGACAGCCGAGACTGTTGTTAGTGTGGTAAATGGTACAACTATCGTGGTGGTGAATGCTACAACTGGGATTGTTATTTCCGTGGTGAATTATGTGGGTACACCTGTTTGGGAAGTGGTCTCAAATGCTGCTCATATAGCTTGTAAGTATCCTACGATGTAACCTTCCATTTTATGTTTTTTTTCATTATTATTTTATTTTCTGCTAGGCATTTTATTTGCCCAGAGTGTAGAAAGTCATCCCATCAAGCAACCCCAAATAGAAAATGTCTCATTTATACTGATGACACCCTGCGGAAGCAAGGAATTTCCCGTTAGCGAAGCTGCGAAGTTTCGCAATGCCTCCGAATTTGATGTTAAAAGGAAGACGATCGTTTTCGTCACCGGCTGGAATTCCACTCCCAATGAAACTTACGTTGGTGATATGGCAAAGGCTTACAATTGCAGAGGCGACCATAATTATATAGTAAGTTGGGAAATCAACTCAAGAAATTTCTTCAGATGATAATTCCATCCATTGCAGATTGTGAACACCGGAGGTTACCTAACGAATCTATATATAAATGCCGCCTATCTCACCTCCAAACTGGGGGAATTTGTAGCCATAGGCCTTCAAAACTTGGGCATTCCCGTTGAGAATATACACTTAATGGGCCATAGTTTGGGCGCTCAAGTTGTGGGCAGCGCTGGACGTCATTTCTTTGCACTCACCGGCATTAAGCTAGACCTCATCACCGCTTTAGATCCCGCCAGGCCATGCTTCACTGAGCCTGTTGTATTTCCTTGTGTAGGAGTGGGCGACGCCGTCGTCGTGATTGTTATCCATTCCAATCCAAAAGATCTCGGCATCGAAGCGCAATTAGGTGATATCGATTTTTTTCCAGGAGGCTCGGATACGATCAAACCAGGATGCACCGCGGCATCATTTTCGTGTTCTCATGTAAGATCTATTTACTATGATATCGAGTCCGTTTATCACGGCAATGAGTATAACTTTATGGGTGTCCATTGCGCCAGCTACTCTGATATGGAACACAAGAGTTGCGTTGGTGCTACAAATCCCATGGGTTATGCTACTGATTTGACCGCAAAGGGAATTTATTATTTAGAGGTGAGAGCTGAGTCGTTATATGGCATGAATGCAACGGCTAATTCTACTCTCCCATCGGGCGAATGTGGACGTTGTCCCAATTAATTCAATTCATTTCATGCTATAGAAAGAAGATGTCAAAAAAGGAGTCAGTACTTCACAAACAAAAGCCAAAAGGAAAATTTCCACAGTAAAATGTCAAGGATTGATTCATATTCATTTTTAAAATAATAATAAAAAGTAAACAACTTTATAGGATAATCTTTATTGTAACACAAAACAATCTCGCTTGTGTTTTATTAAACTTTACAACACAAAAACATAACAAGTAAGGAAAGGCTAAAGTCGGGCGGGACCGACTAGACATCACTCTCTGGAGTTATAAAGAATTTATGTAGCCAACATCAAAACTTGAAACTACACTCAGAAAAAAGTGAACCCTATAATGAGTTAAAATGAACTCAAATTTAGGAAAATTGAACTTCCTTTAGCGCAAAGCAAGTTTAAACTTTTCCTTGAAAGTAGTACATGCTTTGAACTTGATTGTAGTTCAATTTTCCTCAAACCACGTACATTTTTACTAAATCTAAGTAAAATCTTGCTGAAATTTTCCTAAAACTAAGTAAATTTGTACTCAAAACAAGTAAATATTTACTTAAGCTGAGGATAATTTTACTTGATACAAGGAAAAAAGTGAACTTAACATATGTTCA
Organism: Polietes domitor; assembly: GCA_947397865.1. Taxonomy (NCBI): domain Eukaryota; kingdom Metazoa; phylum Arthropoda; class Insecta; order Diptera; family Muscidae; genus Polietes; species Polietes domitor. The sequence continues at coordinate 98,091,717 of OX377620.1, forward strand.
ATTTAACTCAAAAGAATTTGTTAGTAAAAGAAAGCAAAAATACTGCTGAAAAAGTGACAGCAGGTTGTCTCTGCTAAAATAGCAAACAGTTGTTTGCTGTTTTTGGAACAAATTTACTCATATCAAAGAAAATTATATCATAAGGGAAAAAAGTTATCTTGAAACTTAGCATATGTAGAGAACAGCAAATCTTATTTTTAAAATTGTTATGATTATTTTCTAATTAAAAATTCCTATTCTTCCCCTTAATCATCATTATCATTGCAATATTTAACAAAACTCGTAACTGGGATATTGTCCTGGCTCAAGACCATTTTGCTTCTATATTTAATAGAATGCAAATTTATTTACAAATGGCATGGTGACATTTATTACTTGGCTGCAGACTACCACGATCATGATTTCGACCATGTCAAAAGTCTTTTCAAGTGGCTTCGCAGCGACTTTTCTTGAGCCAGGACAATATCCCAGTTCAAATTATTATAAATTATCTCCAACACTAAAAAATTCTAACATTTTTTTACAAAATATAAGTTTTATACAATATTAACGATTATAATAATATTTTTTTAGAAATATCTATCATATCTCGTATTTTTACGCATCGTATCAATATGATTATCTTCAATATGATTCTATCTTAAACCAAGTACATTTTTACTAAATCTATGTACAATTTTGCTGAAATTTTCCTAAATCTAAGTAATTTTTTCCTAAAACCAATTAAATTTTTTCTAAATTCAAGTAAAATTCTCCTAAAACTTAGTACATTTTTCCTAAAATCAAGTACATTTTTACTAAATCTAAGTAAAATTTTGCTGAAAATTTCCTAAAACTAAGAAAATTTTTTACTTAAATCAAGTAAATATTGACTTAAACTGAGGACAATTTTGATGATTTTTTCCTCAAAACGAGTAAATTTTTACTTAAACTCAGGAAAAGTTTACTTGATACAAGGACAAAAATGAACTTAAAATAAGTTCAACTTATGTAAAAATAATTCAAACAAATAATGTTGCTTCAGAGTAAGCCAAACTGATACAAAAATTGGCAAAATGAAATATTTCTCATTCCATGATTGCTGCGAATGCAAGGTAGGCAGGCGCCTTCGCAGTGGTTGTTTAGAATAATACTTGGAGTATTTAAGAAATAAGTCTCGGCAAACGAATGAGAATTGCTTCTTAGACTAATATGCAAGAATTTTCTAAACAAATTGAAGTGTTGTATATAAGTTCATTAATCTTTAAATGTATGAAGAACTCGACATAAATTTCAGTAAACACATTAACTTAATTTTAAGATAAAACTCATTACCATCCACCTCCAGGATGGGGGTATACTAACTTTGTCATTCTGTTTGTAACACCTCGAAATATCGACCTGAGACCATATAAAGTGTATATATTCTTGATCGTCATAAAATTCTAGCCATGTCCATCTGTTTGTCCGTCCGTCTGTTGAAAGTGCGCTAGCATCTAAACGAAAAAAGCTTAGATGTTCAAATTTTCTATAAATGCGTCTAATAGTCGTAGATCGGTTGGGATTGAAACTGGGCGAAATCGGCCCAAAGGCAAATATTTTTCCCTCACAAGGACTAAAAATACCCATAATAACCACTAATATTTTAGAGTATTTAAGCATATTTTTTCAATATGTCTGCTTGTACTTGCTTGATATTGAGTCTGCACATTCCCCTTGTAACAAAAACGTGCACCTAAAAGTGATTTTTATTCGTAGGGGGTGAAATGGGGCATAAATGGTACCTATTAAACGACAGCAGCTAGAAACACGAAATTTGATGTGTACATTCCTCTAATTGAGTAGATAAATAATATAAAAGTATTTCTTCCAAATTCGTACTTTTAAGGGGTAAAATATGAATAGAGGAATAAAAATGGTACCAACCAAACGGCTGCAACTAAAATAATGAAATTCCGTGTATACATTACTCTGACTGCGTAGACGCGGAAAATAATTTTTTTTTCCAAATTCGTACTTTGAAGGCATACAATGGGTACAGAGTACCAACTAAATGACTACAGCTAGAATGATGAAATTCGGTGTGTACATCCCAATAATTGCGTAGACACGGAAAATAAAGAGATTCTAGAAAGGGAGTAAATTAGGAAAAATAGGATAATCATGGAATTCGGTGTACACATTCGTCTGGCAGCATAGACACGCAAAATAAAAAGATGTTTCCAAATTCGTACTTTTTACTTTTACGGCAAAAATTTGTTGAATCATGAATCATTATGTTATTTTGCGCTATGTACGTGAGATAATGGATTTTCAAAATTTTAACGTTTGAAATTTAAAACAGAATGGAAATACAACTAACTCTAACACCCACTATCTACCATTATTTATGGTATTTATGCTTTTTTGAAAAAATATATATAAAGGGTGATTTTTTAAAAGCTATAGAAAAGTTTTTCAAAAACAAAAAACACATAAAATTCAGAAAAATGCATGAAATCTTTATTTGAATCGATAGTACGGTCCACATAATTTAATGTTTGAAGATTATGTCATGCAAATTTTGACCTTGACTGCGCCCCAAATGGCCCATCCGCTTAGTCCAATTTTGGCATTTCCACGTTTTTGAGTAACAGAGGACCAATTGCTGCGAACGGCGACGAAGCGATAATTGATGGTCATCATTAACACTGGCCGATACAGCTGCGATATTTTCTACGTAAGCGTGTTGGTGGTTTAATGTCCAACAATGTAAATTTGGTGCGAAATTTAGTCACAATAGCCCGAACAGCCGCTTCAGTGGGTCGATTAAACTGACCATAAAATGGAAGCGCGCGATGAACTTTCTTAACAGAGCACGCATTTTGATAATAAAATTCAATAATTTGCAAGCGTTGTTCGTTTGTAAGACGATTCACGGTTAAATTATAGACCAAACTGAAGATGTTTGACAGTGAAACAAAACACGAAACGCGCGTCAACTGTTTAAACCAGTGTTGCCAAAAAGATAATAGCTAAAAAAATCACCCTTTATAAGAATATTTTTTGTTTTGAATTGACTTGATGTGAAGGGTGTCCCAAGAAGAACGCAATTTTTAAATCTGGCAACATTCGATACTTTACGATATAATAAAGTTTCACGATTTTTTCTTAAATATCTGTGTTTTATTTAAAATTAAAAAATTGCGCTCTTCTTGGGACACCCTTTATTATTTATAAATAAATAGTGTAAAGGTATTAATTAGTAGCCTTGTCTTGTAAGAGTGGTTTGAATTGAAAAAATTTGAAAAAATATTATATTTATATATAAAATTATTTTTTCAATATTTGCGTTTTTTGTGTTTGGCTATAATAAGAAAATTTATTTTCCGGTAATATTATTGCGCTTCTACGAAAATCGACAGCCTCTGTGGAATGCAATCCATGGGGAGGGTATATAAAGTTCGGCCCGGCCGAACTTAACTCCATTTTTACTTGTTCTTACTTAAAACCTTACAAATATTCTTCCACACAAGTATGGATTTATTCAATTGTAATAATTTTTTATGAGATCCCATGAAATGTTTTGAAGTAAATTTACTACCCGATTTCTAGTGAATGAACTATTTGCTATGACTTTGAAATAAGGAAACTTTAATCATACTTAGTTAATTTTCCTGCTTTTAAGGAAAATTTTACTAAATTTGTGTAAAATTGTTGAACTAAATTGGAGTATGGATTTTACTCAAATTTAGTAATGCAATTTTTCTGAGTGTATACTACTGTTCAATGTAGTGTAGAATGCAACTTGGGATGTGTATTCTCCGTTGGTTGTTTAGTTGATTTACGCGTCCTTTCGCCTTCACGAGAGTGTCAAGTAGTGCTTTAAGGCACCGTTTTGAATAAACCTCACCTCTCGGAATGATCTGTTATATCCATCCAGAAAGATTGATCTTTGATTAGTTCTCTAGTAATAATTTGTGATATCTCATCAATTTCGTGTACTAATTGCTTCACAAGTGCCTTGTGCCCTTGGTTTATTAGAGCTCGACAGTCGCTCGACGGTCTCTATCTCATCCTCTTCATTGTCACAGCTACGACAATAGCAACTTGACACGCCAGCACTGCTATCACTCTTGATACAATGAGCCTCATTAATATTCGACATTCGCATTGGTGAAAAATCAAACGCCCACACGGCGCACACTGGTCCCAAATCCATTTTTTATGGCATAAAGTCGAAAAATAAACATACAGTAATTGTAATTTTGCACATAATTTTGCTAGACATATCATACACAAAAAATAAAAATAAAATTGGGCCGATCGGACCACGCCCACTACCACCTGCCATATAAACTCAATATATAACCAACATAATTATCACCCTGTATTGGTACAGGGTGACCAAAAACAAAATTTTATGAAAGCTTAAAAGAATGAAGAGTTGTTTATTTTGACGAAATGTGTTTTTCTAAACATTATTACAAAAGCAAAATAAAGCATACAAATAGTATACTGTAAACTGCATTTTAAATAATTATTTCAAGAAATAAAGTAAAATGTATACATGTCTACAAAAAGGTGAATAATGTTGTATACCATTTTAAAGGTACTTTCAATACCTTTTAAATAAACTATTGATGGGTCTCGTACACAAAACTAATCCAGAGATATAATCATATATATGTATATGGCGAATCAAAAACTATGCTAAAATAAAATGACAATTTTTGCAGTTTGCCGAAAAATGCTGACGAGATATTAATTCCACCATAAACTACAACCTCAGACGAACACTTTCACATTTACACTTTGAATCAAGTTGAGTCATACATAAAACTTTTGGTCCACGACATTTATAGATTATGTTCTCTACAAATCCCAAAATTACAATACCTATGAATACTTACAAGACCACAATAATCATAAAATGTTAAATATAATTTTTCAACTACTAACTCTTGCCATCAATTTTCATAATATAGTCACTTTATTATTTTCTTTTTAAGTCTTAATTTTAATTAATTTGTAAAACTGCTTTATATCAAAATTAATCCCACTTTTTTTGAACCGCAAAGTTTAAGTACCATTCAGGCTTGTGGTGTTGCCACCTAATTTTCTCCAGTATATTTTCTTGATTGCTTGGAGTGTTGCCATAAAGAAAATATATACACATTTACCACTTTACAATTTTAATTTTTTTGAATTTCTGCAAATGGATTAGCAGACCATTTGGACCATATCGGTCCAATTCATCCCAAAAGTTTTCCATGGGATTCATGTGTGGGGATTGGGGACTAAAATTTTTCTCTTAATATCCTCAAATAACCTCCTTTATTTAGAATTCCGTCAAAAAATACAAAATTGCCGACTCCAATTTCCAATTTTCTTTTTGTTATATTGAGGCCATGTACCACTTTTAACAGGCCTTATTGGTATTGCGACCTTCTCTGCAACAAGAGTGCTTAAAGTAGAACCAATCGCCGCACAGTGGTTCAGAATCATAACACATCGGCCAAAATTCAATAACTTTTGTTCTAGTAGACATTTTTGAGTTTGTAAAAAAAAAACAAAATTGGACAACGACTATTTTTGATGAATGTTATACAATTTAGCACGATGATAAGGGAAATTTACTCATATTTTTATCTGCGTACCGTACTCTTCAGAAGTTAATGGGAGAAAAATGAGTATATTGCATTTTAGAACTAAAAAATCTGACTTTTTGCACTAAATGTATCCTATCTACCAAGGGGACAAAAGCTAAAAAACGGGGAAGCCTTCAACCTTTCCAATTATGTATATATTTCGTTAAAGGCTTTTGAAGGAAAAAAGTAGTGTTGGTTTAAAATCGGATATTTGATCGAAAAGGATATTTTTACAACATTTTTGGCGTCATAATAAAGCTAAGAAGCCACAATTTATACTAATAAAAATTTAGTGCAAAATCTCTTAAAATTTGTGAGAAACAGTTCGACAAAGTCAAAAAAAAAAAGAAATTACGTTTTTTTTAATTTTCAAAATCTGAAAAACGTGAAAATCTGTAATACAAAAAAAAAAATAAAAATTGTTCTTCACATCATGAACAAATACTTAAAAATATGTTAAAAAATATAAACACAAAAAAATAAATATTTTAATTTTCTTTTAGTTTTTTCGTTTGTATTTTTTGGTCTGTAATCAATATTTGATTTAAACTGGGATATTGTCCTGGCTCAAGACCATTTTGCATCTATATTTAATAGAGTGCAAATTTATTTACAAATGGCATGGTGACATTTATTACTTGGCTGCAGACTACCACGATCATGATTTCGACCATGTCAAAAGTCTTTTCAAGTGGCTTCGCAGCGACTTTTCAACATCAAAGCCGGCCTCTATACTATACTAATTAGAACAGTAATATTGGAAATCGGAGGTACATTTGTATTGGGGGCTATATCAAAACATAGACTCATATGGTCCGCTTTCCCTTGAGCTGTTTCTAGTTCAAATATAACACGATGCTGAAAATTTTGTCATGATCCCATGTAAAATGTGTATTCTAGAGCAGTAATAGTGCAAATTATAGAGATATTTGTATGGAGGCTATATCTAAATCTGAACCGATTTCCTCAAAATTCAATACCAATCTTCCTTGGCCAAAAAAGTAACTTCTGCCAAATTTCATGACAATCGGATAACAATTGCGATCTGTAGAGTGCGAACAAGCTTATGGACGGATAGACGGCCATGGGACATTAAATCGATTCAGCTGGTATTCTAAGCCTTTCCGTATACTTAAAGGTCTAGCTCTAGCTTATTTCTTGGTGTTACAAACATTTGGTGGTGTAGGGTATAAAAATCGCTAATCACGTATACACAGCTTGCTGTCTACCCATTTCAACACCGTGTTTATTTATAGGCGATATTAAGAAGCATATATGGTGGACAAATAATGAAGTAAAAGGCAATTTATTGGGACATATGTGACTGCAACTCATTTATTTGCAGTATTTAATATTTGCTACAAATACACAAATTTGCATACATAGATAGATACGAGTCTTTGGCAGATAATTCAGAAGACACATGTCCGCAAATGTCACTTTCTTACAGTGGACAGGATAATAAATATTTTCTCTATAAAGATACCATATCAGAACGTTTTGAGAGGTCTGATCCGATGAAACTTGCCGAAGTGACGCTTTGGTCTGCACTTTTTGAACAATTTCAACACAACGGATTTGGAACATAGAATATACGATATACGAAAACAACAGATTGGTTCACTATTATATATTCAAGGCAAGTCATCAACTGAGCCCCGAGCAAGTGGAGTAGAAAGGTTTATGTTGAAGGAAGCTAAGAATGGCCCCATGCCCTGGAAACCACACTGTTATTTACAGTTTTCTCTATCGCTTTCTCTATTGAAACTAATGGCCCAAAATTTGCTGGGATATTTAAGAGGCTAGCGGTTATGAAACACGCAAGACTTTGGAATACATGCCTGACGTCTGAGAACGAAATGTATGGGCTAACTTACCCCCAAAATATGTCTACAAACATAAATGACGAAACATTACAACAAATTGCTGTTACTGTAATCACCAACAATTTTTTTATTTTGAAAATTATTGAGAATATTATTTCTTACCCCTCAAAAATCGTGAACTTAAAGTAAATTGGCGCTAACATTGTTTTAAAGAATGGCATTGTCACATTTTTTGATCACTCTAATAATAATCAAAATCCCCCAAAAAAGGAAATCTTACCGAATGCGAGAACAGGAGAGGCCTAACGCTCCTCAGCATGTTTAACAAAGAGATAACCAATTGTTTCGACTAACAATATTCGCAACGAACAAGCAGGCTTCCACCGCTAGAAATAAGACCTGACCACGCGAAAAGTCGCAAAAGAATTTACATTCATATTTGACTTTGAAAAGACATTTGATACAATATTGCAGACATATGAAATGTACTCAGATGATCAGATGAACTCATATTAATGCTATTTGCCGTATCAAACACGAAGGTTTCCGATTATCACCCTTGTGAAGTGGTATTAGAGGATTTGGACTACGCAGCAGAGAAGCAAGCAATTTTTAATGAGTCGCACCGCAGCCGAAATACACGGCTGATCGGCTACTCAAACTGCAGTCAATTGTTTCGGCTTACCCGATTTTTTATTATGTTTTTATACCCTCAACCTCCAGGATGGGGGTATATTCACTTTGTCATTCCGTTTGTAACACTTTGTAATGTTCAACGGAGACCCCATATATATATTCTGTATCCTGGTAAAATTCTAAGACGATCCAGCCATGTCAGTCCGTCCGCCTTTCCGTCTGTTGAAAGCACGCTAGCATCTAAACGAAAGGAGTTAGGCCGTCCAAATTTTCCATAAATGCGTCTTATAATCGTAGATCGGTTGGAAATCGTCCCAAAGGAAAAAAAAATTCCCTAACAAGGACTGAAAGTACCCCTAGATTATTTAATGAATATTTTTGAAAATTTCTGATTTTTATACACTTGAAATTTGTTTCGTACCTTCCTCTAGTAACGTGTAATCACCAAAAAGTACAAAAAAAAAGTTTAGCGGGTGAAATGGGACAATAGGGATAAAAATGGTACCAATGATACGACAACAGCTAGAAACATGAATTTCGGTGTGTACGTCCCTATAATTCGTAGACACGTAAAATAGAGAGATTTTTCGAAATTTGTACTTTAGTTTAATAGTAGTTTGCAATAGTAAACAAATATATTAATGTGCATTAAAAATATCACAATTTTCAAAATATGTTACTTTGCTTCTTTGTAAAGTCAACAGCCTCCAATCTGCAGGTAATACTATGGAATGCACTCCGTGGTGGAGGGTATATTAGATTCGGCCCGGCCGAACTTAACGTCTTTAGACACTCCACGAGAGTATTATGTTTTGGGCGTTTGTTTGTATCACCCAAAAGCAAGCGAGATAGACCCATTACTAATTATACCGATAGACCTAGAATCACTTTTTGAATCGATTTAGCAATGTCCGTCTGTCCATCTATTGTTGTAATCAAATTACAGGTCGCAATTATAGTCCGATCGTAACAAAACTTGGCACAAGTAAGTTTTGTGGATCAAGGACGAACACTATTTAATTTGAGGCATATCGGATCAGATTTAGATATAGCCCCCATAAAAAAGTCGCTCCCGATTTGACATTTTCCGCTCTAGAAACCACATATAGAACTCGATATTCTTTAAATTTGGCAAACCATCTTATAATCCAACTATAAAAATCTATGCAGAAAGTGGGTAAGATCGGTGCAGATTTAGATATAGCCCCTATACAAATGTCGGTCCCGATTTGACTTTTTCAGCTATAGAAACCACATATTGTACCCGATTTTCTTTAAAATTGGCACAACATTTTATAATCCAACTAAAAACACCAATAGTGAAAGTGGGTAAGATCGGTTCAGATTTAGCCCCATTACAAATGTTGCTCACAAATCTTTGACCGATTTTGGCCAAACTATACATATTATATTTCACCTATTTCGTTCCAGGTTTCAATATATCCCAATCCAAATGTCCTTTCCGATTTAACATTTTTTGTCAAACACATACATGTACAGGATACAGAAATCCGTCCCGTTTTCACTTTATTACCGAATTGAAGTGTATTCTGATAGAAAGTGGAGTGTACCACATAGTCGGCCCCGCCCGACTTTAGCCTTTCCGTACTTGTTTTACTTGTTTTCAGTCATGAGGAATAATTTTGATGTGATTCTGAAAAAAAAAATACTGACAATCAGGTAAAATCGGCTCGAAGCCGAAAATAGGCGCAAAGCCGATAAGCCGCCGCAGCCTTCAATTTTGCACATACAGCCGCCGCCGACAAATTGCCATCGGCCTGCTTGTCTGATATGCAGACGAAATGACGACATGCAGTTTAAACCGACGGTGGGCACAAAGAGAGCATACCAAGTGAGAACACATCAATAGTTTGCCCTGGCGTGGGGGTTGGTGTTGATTACTTTGCACTGAACCAATTGAAATTTGTCCTTTTCTCACTCTCTGGCAACACGAGCTGTGTACGTGTAACACAAAAACTGTTGGATCGAATCATGACGTTGTAAATGGAATAACCATTGACCGAAAATCCTATGGTCAAGCAACATCTTTAACAGATGTGTTAAGTTTGTTGCGTTGTCGTGGAATGCAAATCGCTGTGATTATATATATAATTGAGAGACATTATCGAGGTACTTGTTGAATTGTTGCTGGCTTATCGACGTACATCTTTTCTTTCAACTTGTCATTGGTCAATTGGAAACCATGAGTGGCAAATGAAGCTGTAATTCAACGATCACTGCCGTAGTTGCAACAACGAGGACAAAGAAGAGACAGTCGAGCACTTCTTATACGATTGCCCAGCTCTAATAAACTTGCTATAAGACATTGAGGAGATATCGGATTAGAAATCTAATCAAATATCTCAATCTTACAAACTGGATATAATAGAGTGTGGTGTGTGGTCTATTCAAAACGGTGCCTTAAGTCACTACTTGATGCTTCTGTGAGAGTGGCCATTGAAACCAAACATGATACCATCAGATCCATGGACTTGGCGACCCTAAATTGAATAACAGCATCGCTTCAGGAGATGGACAAACAGTTCGATATTCTCCTTATTTGGATACCAGAGCCCAGGGAACTGACTGAAGCTTAGTTGATGACGAGTACCCTACAAGTTTCACTGGAACTTACTTACACACCCATGTCGTGCTGACGAAAAACCGGTGGGTAGATCTGGCCAAAATATAATATCAATTCACCAATCAGATATCAGTTGTTTACGTTGGTTTCGGTATGGGTGGGACACTGCGTAATAGGTGTCCTATCAAATAAAAAAACACATCTCTAATCTCTCGTACACAGCTTGCTTTGTTACATGTCAACAGCGTTGTTATTTATAGGCCAAATTAAGAAGCAAACATGATGGACAAATAACAAAGTAAAAGGCATTTTATTGCGACATTTCATTTCTTGGCAATATTTTAATATTTGTTCCAAATACACAAGTGTAAATAGGTAGATAAGATGGACAAAATACTAGATATTTTCGCTATAAAGATACGACCAGTAGTCCCAAAATGTTTCAGAAAGTTCTGAGTGACTGTCAAGATGAAACTCCACTACCTAAGTGTCGCTTTAGTGTGGCATCTGTTAAATGCTTCCATGTCTTATGTGATTTTGGACAATACGGTGAATGATGACACTGGGACTGCTGTAAGTGTGGAGCATGATAAAAATTCGATTGTCGATAAGGCGGATGATATTGGAGGAATTGTAGCTGCAGCGATCTCAAATGCCGCTCATCTATCTTGTATGTATCCTACGATGTATCCTTCCATGCCGTGGATTTTATATCGTTTACTCTTCCAGGCATTATTTTTGGCAACTTTATTCAAAGTAATCCCCTCCAGCGACCGCAAATAGAAAGAATTTCCTTTATACTGAGGACACCTTGCGGCAGCAAGGAATTTCCCGTTAGCCAAGCTGCGCAGTTTCGCTTTGGGCCCGAATTTGATGCTAACAAGAAGACGGTCGTCTTCGTTACGGGATGGCTTTCTACTCCCAATGAATATTATGTCCATGATATGGCAAAGGCTTACCATTGCAGAGGGGGCTATAATTATATAGTAAGTTGGGAAATCAGCTCAAACAACTACATCAGATGATAATTTCATACATTGCAGATTGTGAACACCGGAGGTTACCTAACGAATCTATATATAAATGCCGCCGCTCTCACCACCATACTGGGGGAATTTGTAGCCGTGGGCTTACAAAACTTGGGCGTTCCAGTTGAGAATATACACTTAATTGGCCATAGTATGGGCGCTCACATAGTGGGTAGCGCTGCACGGCATTACTTTGCACTCACGGGCAATAAAATAGTGCGCGTGACTGGCTTGGATCCCGCCAGAGTTTGCTTCATTACACCTATTGTATTTGCCCGTTTAGGAGTGGGCGATGCCATCGTCGTGGATGTTATCCATACCAATCCAAAAGGTCACGGCACCGAAGAGGCAATAGGTGATATCGATTTTTATCCAGGAGGCTTGGATATCACCAAACCGGGTTGCAGCAGTATATCACTTACTTGTTCTCATTACAGAGCTATTTTATATTACATCGAAACCGTCTATCCCAACAATGAGTACAACTTTATGGGTGTCCGTTGTGCCAGCTATTCTAATTTGAAAAACAAGAACTGTGTTGGTTCTACAAATCCCATGGGTTATGCTACTGATTTGAGCGCGAGAGGTATTTATTACCTAACGGTGAGAGCTCAGTCGCTCTATGGCATGGATGCAACGGCTAGTTCAACTCTCCCATCAGGGGATTGTGGACGTTGTCCCATTTAATCAATTACGATCAATACTAAAATAAATAATATATTTTATTAAAAAATAAATAAATAGTATTTAGTAGTAAACCCCAAATATCGAGCATCATCGAACAATCGTCATGATCTTTCAACGAAGAAGTCATATGCCGATTTTTTAAGAATACCAATACATACCAGACATATAAACATAACTAATGGATAAAGTGCTTAAGAAGCCATACCAGTGGACCGGACGCGACATTCGCACGCCTTAAACTACGCCAAAAACAAGAAAGAAACTGAAAAAGTCGATCAGCCTTTTTAGTGTTCTAAAGCGCTTAAAGAGTACAACATTTTAAAAATATATGTATTTAGTACAAATTACTACAAAATTATAAACGTGTTTACATTAAAACGGACGCTACATAAGTACTTTTGAAGGTCTTATAGAAATATACGAAGTTCAGCGATTTCTTGAGAACTTTGTCTTTTCTTTATATACATGTAAATAAAGGTCAGAGGATATATTTTGTTCGTAGATTTATGAAATATGAAAATTATCTCTTAAATTTTTTTAATTAGGTACAGCAGAACTTCGGACGCGACAAAACGGACGGGACAAGAAGTTCCACACGTAGTAAAAAATTTAGTAATTTTCGTTATAACACTTAAATTTTTAATAAAAATAAAAGAGAACAATTTAACTTCAAGTTTCATAATAAAACAAGTAAAAAGGCGTTAAGTTAAGCCGGGCAGAATCTTATATACCCTTCAACATAGTATTACCGGTATATTAGAGGCTGTCGACTTTACAAAGAAGTGAAGTAACATGTTTTGAAAACTGTGATATTTTTAATGCGCATTACTATATTTGTTTACTTTTTCAAACTATATGGTATACTTATGCGCACTGTTTTACACAAATTTCATTGCTTCATTTTTTATAATATTAATAGTCTACTATATAATACAGCAGTTGTATTCAAAAAGTGAACATGAGGGAGCCATCTTCAAAAATGTACTCTAAATATTAGGTGTACTGTTTGTCATCATTAGAGAGGAATATTTTCCCTCAGGGCCGATTTCTCCCATTTGAAATTTCTTGATTCAGCAACAAAAAGGTTGACTGTATCATTTTCGTAAGAAACGTACAAATTTAAAATATCCGTAATGTTTCGCGTTCATATTGGAATGAGCACATCTAATTTCATGATTTTAGGTATATCCGTTTGCTTGGTACCATTTTATCATTTTTTTAAATTTTGACCATAAACGTACGATTTTGGAGAAATACCCATATTGTGCGTCTCTACGAAGACAGACGAGTGTAACCACTGAATTTCATGATTCTAGCTACAGCCGTTTGTGTGGTACTAATTTTATCTCGTTATCCACGAATATCGAAAGATATCTTTATTTTACGTCTATGCATTCACAGCAATGTACTCACCAAAATTCACTATTCTAACTGCAATCGCTTGATTAGTACCATTTTTATACCTTTCGCCCCATTTTCCGCCTAAAAGAACAAATGTCGAAAAAAAATCCTTTATGTTTCGCGTCTGCACAGTCAGATAAATGCATACACCGAATTTCATAATTTTAACTTCAGCGGTTAGGTTGGTACCATTTTTATCCCTCTTTTCCAATTTTATCCCTTAAAAGTACAAATTTCGAAAAATCTCTATATTTTACGTGTCTACGTAATTATAGGGATGTACACTAGAGCGTACCAGGTTACAAGTAAAAAAAAAAAAGTTCGCCGTACACCTTCGAATATGAAGTATTATTGAAAGGTAGTTTCAAAAATTTTTTTTTTATTTTTTTATGCCGAACGTAGGGGTCGCGCTTTTACATTTTTCTATATAACTTCTGCATTTATAAACGGATTTTAAAGTGTGATACATCGATGTTTTTGTCCGATTTTTTTGTCTTTGAAGTCATTGAGCTCAAACATGATTCATGATTTTATGCGAGCTTTAATTTTCGATTATTAGAGTGGTACATTAGGGTAGTAGCAACTGAGAAATGATGGGTAAGTACCAGAAGGGGGTGCTTGAGCTCAATGACTTCAAAGACAAAAAAATCGGCCTCGTCGAGACAAAAACATCGATGTATCACACTTTAAAATCCGTTTATAAATACAAGTTATATAGAAAAATGTAAAAGCGCGACCCCTACGTTCGGCATAAAAAAATAAAATTTTTTTTTTTGAAACTACCTTTCAATAATACTTCATATTCGAAGGTGTACGGCGAACTTTTTTTTTGAGGTACGCCCTAATGTACACACCGAATTTTATGTTTCTAGCTGTTGTATCATTGGTACTATTTTTATCCCTTGTGTCCCATTTCGGCCGCTAAATATTTTTTGTACTTTTTGGTGATTACACATTACTAGCGGAATTTACGAAACAAATTTCAAGTGTATAAAAATCAGAATTTTTCAAAAAAAAAAAATGCTTAAATAATATAAATATTAAGGGTATTTTCAGTCCTTGTTAGGGAAAAATTTTTCCCTCGGGGCCGATTTCGCCCACTTTCAATCCCAACCGATCTACAACCATAAGACACATTTAGGGAAAATTTGGACCTCCTAGCTCATTTCGTTCGGCTCTATCGAGCTTTCAACAGACAGACGGACGGACATGTCTAAATCGTCTTAGAATTTTACCAGGATACAGAATATATATACTTTATGGGGTCTCCGTTGAATATTTCAAGGTGTTACAAACGGAATGACAAAGTGAATATACCCCATCCTGAAGGTGAAGGGTATACAAATTGTCAAAATAAGGAAACAATAAAGTTAAAAGCTAGTAGTGTGGTCTGATTTCATTTTTTTGCTAGACCTTTTTTTGGGAGATGCCCATAAATAAGACTTACACTGGATAATTATCCAAAATTTTTAACATAAAATATTTTTTTTAATTTGTTTTCATTGATATTGCTGTTGGCGACGATTTTAAAAAATAATTTTTTATGTGAACTGGGATATTGTCCTGGCTCAAGACCATTTTGCATCTGTATTTAATAGAGTGCAAATTTATTTACAAATGACATGGTGACTTGGCTGCAGACTACCACGATCATGATTTTGACCATGTCAAAAGTCTTTTTCAAGTGGCTTCGCAGCGACTTGTCAACATCAAACCCGGCCTCTATAAGGAGATGATTCTCACAAACGAACGAGAAGCACAACTCACTTGCCGAATTTGCGTTTAAAAAGTCGCACCAAGTAATAAAGCCATATGCCATCTTACAAGCATCTCATTGAGTTGCATATGTAAGTAAGTGAATATGCAGGTATAGTTACCCAGCAATACTTCTGCCGTGCCAACGCTCATTTGTTTTAGTTTTTTCATTTGTTTATTAAAAAACAAATCACCCTTGCATTCGATTTATTACAAAACAAATTAAAAAACTGATAATGGGGACTATTTCAAACGTATTGTTCCTTGAAGGGTCGAACTTCTGAATCAGAAGTTCTGAAAGTATTTTTAGCACATATTCTCTTTTTATTTGACATTTACATGGTTTTTCAATAAGAACTTGACAACTTTTTTTAATATAACGCAAACCATTTAAGATATTTCAAATCTGTATGACAGACTTAAAATACAATCAGAACATTTATGAATGGAACTCGACTTCGTACATGTGGCCACCGCGAGCACGTCGGCAGCGGTCGATTCGTTGGACCCAATTTTCGATTACTCGGTCACACATTTCGTCCTTAACGGCTGCAATGTTGGCTCTCAGTTTTTCCAACGTCGTCGGCTTGTTGGTATAGACCAATGATTTGACCTAACCCCAAAGAAAAAAGTCTAGAGGCGTTAAATCGCACGAACGAGGCGGCCAATTGACTGGTCCACTTCTTGAGATAACACGCTCACCAAACTTACTCTTAAATAAAACGAATGTAACGTGTGCTGTGTGGCTTGTGGCACCGTCCTGTTGAATCCACATGTCGTCCAAGTCCATGTTTTCCATTTCGGTCCAAATATAACCGGTAATCATGGCGCAATAACGATCGCCATTCACAGTAGCGTGACGATCGTTATTGTCGACGAAACATATGACCCAATGATGCCGCCGGCATGCAAACCGCACCAAACAGTTACTCTTTGTGGATGAAGTAGTGATTAATGAAGCACATGTGAATTTTCACCAAACCAATAACGCATATTTTGCTTATTGGCGAAACCATTGAGCTAATAATGAGCTTCGTCAATGAAGATGAAATTCATCATCTTGGCGCATCTTGTCCAGAGCCCAATCGGAGAACGTAATGGGCAATCGGCTTTAATTCTTGAGTTAGCTTGATCTTGATCCAAGATCCTTTCGCAAAATTCGCCATAAAGTGGTCTTGGCGATGCCCAGTTCTTGAGAACGCCGCGGAATCGACTGATTAGAATCGTTTGCTATGGACGCCTGAACGGCAGCGACCAACCCATTGTCTCACAGACACGGCAGCACAGACAATCAATATGTAGACTCAAATTTGTGCACTAAACTTGTTATTGCTTGTCTACCTGGGCGAGAATAATGATCGACAATTGGGGTTAACGCTCTTAAAATAGCGGTCACCGACTCCGAATTTCGGTAGTACATTTTTATAATTTGCATACGTTGTTGGTGCGACTGAAATCGACTGATTGAATCGTTTGCTACGGACGCCTGAACGGCACCGATATTTTCGTCACTTGGACCAACCCATTGTCTCACTGACACGGCAGCATCACACAATGAATATGTAGACTCAAATTTGTGCACTAAACTTGTTATTGCTTGTCTACTAGGGCGAGAATAATGATCGAAAATTTGAGTCAACGCTCTTAAAGTTACGGTCACCGACTCCGAATTTCGGTAGTACATTTTTATAATTTGCACACAAAATTTTGAGTTTACTGACAAAATAGAAAGTAACAGTTAGATGATCAGTGAAATAGTGCACACCTGGAAAACCCAATAGGTAGTGCCAATACGCATTAAAAATAATTGTTCTCTCTCTACCATAGGGTGGCGTTGCTCGATTGTGTATCTGTGCATGGTTCAAATTGAGATAGTCTGAAATTGAGAAATGTCAAATGAAATGCAGAAAAAAACTTGACGTTTAGGTGTGGTTCACATTCATCATCGACCCTTACAATCAAAACACCCTTTATTATTGATCGTCATAATGATCAGTTTAATCGACCCACTGAAGCGTCTATTCGGGCTAGAAAATATCGCAGCTGTATCGGCCAGTGTTAATGATGACCATCAATTATCGATTCGTCGCCTTTCGCAGCAATTGGGCCTTTGTTACTCTAAAACGTGGAAAAGCCAAAATTGGACTAAGCGGATGGACCATTTGAGGCGCAGTCAAGGTCAACATTTGCATGAAATAATCTTCAAACATTAAATTATATGGACCGTACTATCGATTCAAATAAAGATTTCATATATTTTTCAAAATTGTATGTGTTTTTTTGAAAAACTTTCCTATAGCTTTAAAAAATCACCATTTAGTTGCAGGTTGGGATTGCAAATGAGCGAAATCGGTCCACCGGTAAAATACACTACAAGGACTGAAAATACCGCTAATAATCCCTAATATTTAGAGTATTTCAACATGTCTGCTTATATTTACTTGATATTGGAAATGCATGAGGTGATTTTTATTTCTAGGGGTTGAAATCGAAAACAAATGGTACTTATCAACCGACAACAGTTAGAAACACGATATTCAGCGTGTAGCACTGTAATATTGGGTATATTTAGGGTATTTAAACTGTTTTGAAGATTGCTATCAGTTCTTTGATTAATTTGAGCTTAAAGGGTCTAGCTCGACTATTTTTTGGTATTACAAACATTTGGTGTGAAACTAACTATAATGCCCTATTCCATGGTGTTTACCCAAAACCAAATTAAGGAACTATGGACCGAAATTTTATAAATTAGTTTTAAATGGACTACTATAATTGTCCATTTGACGTAAATTCTATTGCATTTTAAACCAGTAAGGAAAGGTTAAAGTCGGGCGGGCCGACTATATGATACACTCCACTTTCTATCAGAATACAATTCAATTCGAAAAAAGTGAAAACGGGAAGAATTTTTGTATGTTTCCTAATCATAGGCTAATATGTCCTGGTTCAAATTGTCAAATCGAGAAGAATATTTGTATCAGGGCTATATACAAACATGGAATGAAGTGACCCATTTCACAATAGGTTCTCCAGTTCTCAATTTGAAGAAAATCTGTTAAAATATGTGGTATCTTGAGTGAAAAGAGTCAAATCGAGAGTGGCTCATTTCCATCGTGGGTGTTTCTAGTTGAAATTTAAGATGTTTCGCCAATTTTGAAGAAGATCTGTTAAAATATGTGGTTTCTACAGCAGAAAAAGACAAATCGGGAGTGAAATTCATATGGGGGCTATATCTAAGTCTTCAAATTAAATAGCGTTCGTTCTTATCTCGAAAAACTTTGTTGTGCAAAGTTTCATATGGTTCTGGCTACAATTGCGATCTGTACTTTGATTACAAGAATAGATGGACAGACGGACGGCGGACTGACGGACGGACAGATGAACATTTCTAAATCGATTCAAAAAGTGATTCTAAGTCGATCGGTATAATTAACAATGGGTCTATCTCGCTTCCTTTTGGGTGTTACAAACAAATGCACAAAGACATAATACTCTCGTGGAGTGTATAAAAATACATAGCTACTTTTGCAACGTCGCACAGTGTATTATCAGCGGCAAAAACTCCAAAATTTCATGCGACCAAATCTCGAACTTACTGGCCAATATCTCGGCTAAATTTAGCTGTGGTTGCATTTAAAGTTTATAATTGCTAAAATAGTTGAAATTTTCATTGTAATAGAGGTTTCTTTATTAGGATGTATCTCGGAAACCATGTATCGTATTGAAATTTCGTTTAGTTAGTTAGAAAGTAGGAGCTCTTGAGGTTTTCTCTTTCATTTAAAAAAGTATAAATACGTTTTTGCTTTCCTTTTCAGACAGAAGTTTAGCTGAAGGTTGTATTTATTAGGTATTGTTAATTTTCTACAGTATAGAACTATATTCGCGATGCCTCGGCATTTACAAATATTGTTAAACTATTCTCTAATTTATTCACTTTAAAAATGATATTCTGCTTATATCTGCCTACATCGATTTAATTATTGAAATGGTAAAACCTTCTAAGCCATAAATGAAGCAATACTTTCTTCGTTGTTCTCAGTTAATGTATTTTGGAAAAAAACTTAAAGCATACTTTAGGGATGTACGGTTTTGTAGTGAGCGAGCTCCTGTAAATATTGTTACAGGTAGAGATGGGCGCGTGAGTGATTTTTGACTCACGTTCACGCACGTTCACGAGAGAAAAAAATTGAATCACGCACGCTCACGCACGAAGAATTTTTCTCTACTCACGTTCACGCACGCTCACGTGAGTAAAAATAATTTTGCTCACGATCACGCGTGATTCACGCGTGAAATAATTTCAAATAATTTCCATAAAGAATATTTTTCTATTCTTTTTTAAGAAATAAAAATACCCGAGACCTTCTGTGTGTAAAGCGGACACCTCACCTCTGTGTCCCCATACTAAAAATTCATTCCCATTCACTTGTGAAAATGTTATTCGTAAAATGTTACGGTATATTAACATATTATCGACTTTTTTGGAAGTTGTTTAAAAGAACTCCTCAAAAGCGGTAAAATGCGCATTTAGAGTTTGAGATTCGATTAAAATGTGCTTCCTGCGGAAGCACTTCCAATTTTTTTGCTGGGTGTATATATATTTAAAAAATATATAAATATTCCTGAAGTTCCCATTCCACGAAAAAGTATTTAATTTGACTTTGTTCGCGCGCATGTATTATAGTTAAAACCTGTGTATACACGTAAATCTAATTGAAAATACTCAACAAACAATGAAAATATATGAGGGTAAAGACGGCCGAAATAAATAATAAAATGAGAGAAAAATACGAATAAATATGTGCGAATCACGCAAAAATCACGTGACTCACGCAGAAATAAGACTCACGCACATTCACGCACGAACATTTTTTCGTTCCTCATGTTCACGCACGATCACGTGAGTAAAATAACTTTTGCTCACGATCACGCGTGATTCACGCGTGAATCACGTGATTCACGCAATTCACGTGAGTCGCGCCCATCTCTAGTTACAGGCGCTTAAGTTATTTAAAAAGTTATAATAGCCGTTTGTCATCGATTAAAAAATAAAATAATTTTTATGAAAAATTTCGAAAATCGTAAACAACTAAAAATTTTATTTGGGCGTCGGGCGTGGCACTGACATTTTTCATTTAATTATGGACTCAAATAAACTCACTCGTAATGATTTATATTAACATATATTTTAAAATAAGAAATTTATGGCGTTTTTTTTATACCCTACACCACTTCGTGGTCTAGGGTATTATAAGTTAGTTTCGCGCCAAATGTTTGTAACACCAAGAAATAATCGAGCTAGACCCACCTTTAAGTATACCGATCGGCTTAGAATCACCAGCTGAGTCGATTTAACGATGACTGTCTGTCTGTCCGTCTGTCCGTCCGTCCGTCCGTCCGTCCATCCGTCCGTCCGTCCGTCTGCTGTCCATCTAAGCTTGTTCGCACTCTACAGGTCACAATTGTTGTCCGATTGTCATGAAACTTGGCTGAAGTTATTTTTTTTTTTGGCCAAGGACCATCGGTATTGAATGTGGAGGAAATCGGTTCAGATTTAGATATAGCCCCCATACAAATGTCGCCCACGATTTGACATTTTCCACTTTAGAAACCACATATTGTACCCGATTTTCTGTAAATTCGGCAGAACATCTTATAATCCAACTAGAAACACGTATGCAAAAATTGGTTAAGATCGGTTCAGATTTAGATATAGCCCCATACAAATGTCGCTCCCGATTTGACATTTTCCGCTCTAAAAACCACAGATCGTTCCCGATTTTCTTTAAAATTGGCACAACATCTTATAATCCAACTAAAAAACCTATGGTGAAAGTGGGTAAGATCGGTTTAGATTTAGATATAGCCCTCATACAAATGTTGCTCCGGAATGTTTAACCGATTTTGGCCAAATTTTACATATTATATTTCACCAATAAACAGACATGGTGAAAGCGGGTCACATCGTTCCAGGTTTCAATATACCCCCATACAAATGACCTTTCCGATTTAACATTTTTTGTCAAACACATACATTTACAGGATGCAAAAATCCTTCCCGATTTAAATTTTTTACCGAATTGAATTGTAATGTGATAGAAAGTCCGTCCGTCTTTAGCCTTTCCTTACTTGTTTGGGAGATGCCCATATTTCCATTCTTTGGTATAACCCAAATGGGGCCCAATCTGATCTATTACAGCTCTAGAAACTACATCTTACATCGTATCTTCATCAAATTTTGCAGATCATGATATTTTTCAACTAGGAATACCTACCGTGAATGAGAAATATATAGGCCCATGTTTTGGACCAGGCCCAAAATGTTGTTATCGGCCCCTTTTGAAATGTCGGTCCGATTCATCCTATTACTACTGTATAATTTGTATTTGTCTGTACACTTCGTGGTCTAGGGTATTATAAGTTAGATTCGCGCCAAATGTTTGTAACACCAAGAAATAATCGAGCTAGACCCACCTTTAAGTATACCGATCGGCTTAGAATCACCAGCTGAGTCGATTTAACGATGTCTGTCTGTCGGTCCGTCCGTCCGTCCGTCCGTCTGCTGTCCATCTAAGCTTGTTCGCACTCTACAGGTCGCAATTGTTGTCCGATTGTCATGAAACTTGGCAGAATTTATTTTTTCTGGCCAAGGACCATCGGTATTGAATTTGGAGGAAATCGGTTCAGATTTAGATATAGCCCCCATACAAATGTCGCTCCCGATTTGACATTTTCCGCTTGAAAGATTTAAATTGTCTACGTTGATTTCGGCATTGATGGGGCACTGTGTAATAGGTGTGCTATACTCTCAAATACAAACAAGTAAAAACGGCGTTAAGTTCGGCCGGACCGAATTTTATGGATTGCATTCCATAGAGGCTGGCAATTTTCGTAGAAGTGCAGTAATATTACAGGAAAATATAAATTTGTTTAATATAGCCAAACCAAAACAAATACAAATATTGAAAAAATAATTTTATAAAAAAAATATAATATTTTAATTATTTCAAATCACGCTTGTAAGGCAGGGCTACCAATATGTTTACACTATATATATCGAAATAATACTTCAAGACAGTTCAAAAAAGTAAGTATTCTAATATTTATATTTTCAAAGAGCTTAGATACCATAAATATTGGTATATAGTGGGTGTATTTCCATTCTATATTAATTCCAAAAGTACAAATTTTGAAAATCCATTATCAATCAATCAATAAAAAGTACGAGCGTGGAAAAATCTTTTTATTTTGCGTGTCTATGTTGTCAGTCATTATACACCGAATTTCATGATTCTAGCTACGGCCATTTAGTACCTTTTTACCCATTTTTTTCACTTTACCCCCTTAAAAGTACGACATTCTAAAATCTCTTTATTTTACGTGTCTACGCAAATTACACACCAAATTTCACGACTACAGCTAGAGTCGTTTTGTTGGTACTATTTTTATCGCTGTGTACACATTTTATCCCCTGAAAGTACGAATTTGGAAAAAAGCTTTTATTTTCCGTGTATACGCAGTCAGAGGAATGTATACTCCGAATTTCATGACTCTAGCTGCTTTGATTTGGTTGGTACTATTTTTATTCCCTTTTTCCATTTTAACCCCAAAAAGTTCTACTTTGGAAAAATCCGTTTATTTTATGTGTCTACGCAATCAAAGGAATATTGACACCGAATTTAATTATTCTAGGTGCAGCCGTTTGGTTGGTACCATTTTTATCCCTCTATTCCCATTTGACCCATTAAAGTACGAATTTGGAAAAAATACTTTTATATTATGTATATA
Source organism: Polietes domitor (assembly GCA_947397865.1). NCBI lineage: Eukaryota > Metazoa > Arthropoda > Insecta > Diptera > Muscidae > Polietes > Polietes domitor. The sequence goes on from OX377620.1 coordinate 98,115,031, forward strand.
CTCAATTAGAGGAATGTGCACACCAAATTTCGTGTTTCTAGCTGCTGTCGTTTAATGTGTGCCATTTTGATTCCTTTTTGCCCCATTTCACCCTCTACGAAGAAAAATCACTTTATGGTGCACAAACGGAATGACAAAGTTAGTTTACCCCCATCCTGGATGGAGGGTATAAAAATCGCTAAACACTCATACACAGCTTGCTTGTCTACCCAAATATGGTGGACAAATAATGAAGTAATAGGCAATTTATTGGGACATATGTGTCTGCAATTCATTTATTTGCAGTATTTAATATTTGCTCCAAATACACAAATTTACATACATAGATAGATAAGAGACTTTGGCAAATAATTCAAAAGACACATGACCGCAAATATCACATACTTACATTGGACAGAATATTAAATATTTTCTCTATAAAGATACGATCAGTATTTCCATAAATAATCAGAACGTTTTGAGAGGTCTAATCTGACGAAACTCTAAGCTGAGTGGTGCTTTGGCGGGGTTTTTTAAAAACTTTACAACAACTTACAACTTCCACAGGGCTACTATTGGGATAGTGAATCGTTAAATATAGCATCTTCTACTCAAACGTTAACCCTGTCGATAACAAACCGAGCTCTGACGACCAATCATCGGCGGTATAACCTTGTGTACGGGAAATTTTCACCGTCACCTGCCCTCGCAGGTTTCCTGGCAGCCCCAGATCCAGAATCGCATACAGAAGTCTAATCAGCTATTCGTCTTAAATGAAACGATTAACAAAGCCTAGGTGAATGAACGAACCGATCGATTAACCTGATGACGACCATTAGATTTAAACAACTGACCACGGATATTTGTAAATGTCGACGCATCGGTCGGCCTCGCGTTTTATACTGTAGAAAATTAACAATACTAAATAAATACAACCTTCAGGTAAAACACTGTCCGAAAAGGAAAGTAAAACCATAATTACACTTTTTTAAATGCAAAATAACACCACAAGAGCTCCTATTTTTACGAACTAAATGAAATGTCAATATGATACATGGTTTCCGAGATACATCCCAATAAAATAACTTCTATTATGATGAAATTTTGAACTATTTTAGCAATTATGAACTTTAAATGCACCCACAGCTAAATTTTGCCGCGATATTGGCAAAAAGGAATTTTGTTTGCAAAATTCAATCAGTAAAGCCAAGATTGTGGAACATGAAATTTGCTGTGCACTGTGCATCGCTACAACTTTCACTGGAACTTACTTACACTCATGTCGTGCTGGCGAACAATAGGTGGGTAGATCTGGCCAAATTATGATATGAATACGTGGAGCCGTATTTCACTTGACATATCTTAATTGTCTACTTTGATTTCGGCATGGATACTGCTTAAAAGTGTTATATTCATATCAAGTAAAAGTATTGCTAATCGCTCAAAGCAAGCTGTGTACTTTGTTACATTTCAACAGCGTGGTTATTTATAGGCCAAATTAAGAAGCAAACATGATGAACAAATAATAAAGTAAAATGCATTTTATTGCGACATTTCGTTTCTTGGCAGTATTTTAATAATTGTTCCAAACACACAAGTGTAAATAGATACACTCAGAAAAATAGGATTCCTAAATTTGAGTAAAATTCATACTCCAATTTAGTTCAAAAATGTTACTCCAGTTTAGTAAAAAATTCCTTAAAAGCAGGAAAATTAACTAAGTATGAGTAAAGTTTGCTTATTTCAAAGCCATAGTAAATAGTTCATTTGCTAGTAAATTTACTTAAAAAAACATTTCATTGGGTTTAATAAAAAATTTTACAATTGAGTAAATTCACACTTGTGTGAAATAAAATTTCCAATGTTTTAAGTAGGAAAAATATTAAGACATTTTTCGTATGCAAAAAAGTCCATTTAGGAAATTTGACCTAAAAATGTGTTTTTTTCTTAAAATTAAGTTAATGTGAGTTCTTCACACATTTAAGTATTAATGAACTTATAAAAAATCAATTCAAATTGTTTCGAAAATTCTTGAATTTTAATCTAAGAAGCATACATTTGCGGAGACTTATTTCTTAAATACTTCAATTATTATTCTAAACAACCATGGAGTAATAGCTCATCTCTTTATGGCAGAGGTAGCATGAGACTTTTGAGAAATATTTCATGTTGTCAGTTTTGCATACTCTGAAGCAAAACCATTTCTTTGATTTTTATACCCTAAACCTCCAGGACATTCCGTTTGTAACACCTTAAAATATTCATCATCATTCATCAAATTTGCCCTAAATGTGTCTTATGGTTGCATATCGGTTGGGATTGAAAGTGGGCGAAATCGGCCCAGAGGGAAATATTTTTCCCTCACAAGGACTAAAAATATCCAAAATATTTAGAGTATTTCAGCATGCTTTTTGAATGTCGCTGCTTGTATTTCCTTGATATTGGGAATGTACATTCCCCTTATAGCATAGAAGCGCACCATAAAGTGATTCTTATTCGTAGGGGGTGAAATGGGGCAAAAAGGGATAAAAATGGTACCTATCAAACGACAACAGCTTTCGGTGTGTACATTGAGTAGATACATAATATAAAAGTATTTTTCCAAATTCGTACTTTTAAGGGGTAAAATGGGAATAGAGGGATAACAATGGTACCGACCAAACGGCTACATCTAGAATAATGAAATTCGGTGTATACATTCCTCTGATGGCGTAGACACGTAAAATAAACGGATTTTTCGAAATTCGTACTTTTTGGGGTGAAAATGGGAAAAGGGGATAAAAATAGTACCAACCAAATGACAGCAGCTGGATTCATGAAATTCGGAGTATACATTCCTCTGACTGTGTAGACACGAAAAATAAAATTTTTTTCCCAAGTGCATACTTTCAAGGGATATAATGGGTACAGAGGGATAAAAATAGTACCAACTAAACTACTACAGCTAGAATGATGAAATTCGGTGTGTACATTAGAGCGTACCAGGTTACAAGTAAAAAAAAAGTTCGCCGTACACCTTCGAATATGAAGTATTATTGAAAGGTAGTTTAAAAAAATGTTTTCTATTTTTTTATGCCGAACGTAGGGGTCGCGCTTTTACATTTTTCTATATAACTTCTGCATTTATAAACGGATTTTAAAGTGTGATACATCGATGTTTTTGTCTCGACGAGGCCGATTTTTTTGTCTTTTTACTTGCGTAGACATGTAAAATTAAGAGATTTTAGAAAGTCGTACTCTTAAGGTGGTGAAATAGGAAAAGTGGGACAGAAATGGTACCAACCAAATGGCCGCAGCTAGAATCATTGCTCTGAAAAGATTTTTCAAAATTTGTACTTTTTATTTTTAAGGCAAAAATTGCTTGAATCATGTAGTTAGGATATTATGCACTATGTACGTGAGATAATGGATTATCAATATTTTTTACTTTTGGAATTAAAATAGAATGGAAATACAGCCAACTGTAGCACCCACTATCTACCAATAATTATGGCATTTAAGCTTTTTTGAAAATATAAAAATATATGAATATTTATTTTTTTAAATTGACTTGACGTATTATTTTTTTATATATATAGTGTAAACGTATTGATAACCTTGCCTTATAAGCGTGGTTTGAAATAATGAAAATATTATATTTATTTATAAAATTATTTTTTCAATAATTTTATTAGTTTTGGTTTGGCTATATTAAAAAATTATATTTACCTGTAATATTACTGCACTTCTCAAAAATCGACAGCCTCTGTGAAATGCAATCCATGGCGGAGGGTATAAAAAGTTCGGCCCGGCCGAACTTAACGCCTTTTTGACTTGTTTTTATTTAAGTTTATTTTATTTTAAGTTTACTTTTTCCTAGTATCCAGTAAAATTTTCTTCAGTTTAAGTAAAAATTACATGTTTTAAGGAAAAAATCAGTAATATTGCCCTCAATGTAAGTAAATATTTACTTGATTTGAGTAAAAATTTAATTAGTTTTAGGAAAATTTTACTTAAATTTAGTAAAAATTTACTTGGTTTTGGGAAAAATTTTTCTTAGATTTAGGAAAATTTCAGCAAAATTTTACTTAGATTTTGTAAAAATGTACTTGGTTTGAGGAAAAACTTGCTGGAATTTTCCTCAGTTTGACGTTGAGAGAATCAAGTACAAAACATGTCCTACTTTCAAGGAAAAGTTTGAACTTGATATGAGGAAATATTGCTTTAGCGGCATACGAAGTTCAATTTTCTTAAATTTTAGTTCATTTTAACTCATTTTTGGGTTAACTTTTTTCTGACTGTAGATAAGATGGGCAGAATAATAGATATTTTCGCTATAAAGATACGATCAGTAGGCCCAAAATGTATCAGAACGTTTTGAGTGGCTGTCAAGATGAAACTCCTCCTAAGTGTCGCTCTAGTCTGGACTCTGTTAAGTGCTTCCATGTCTTATGTGATTTTGGATGAAACTCTCAGTGTTGCGAACAATGTGGTGAATGATACAACTGGGACTGTTGTAATTGTGGAGAATGATAAAAATGCCATTGTTGTTGTCGGTGTGGTGGGGGGAACTGCTGCGGAAGTAGCCTCAAATGCAGCTCATCTGGCTTGTAAGTATCCTGCGATGTATCCTTCCATGCCGCGGATTTGATATCGTTTTCTCTGGCAGGCATTATTTTTGGCAACACTATTCAAAGTCATCCCCTGCAGCAACCGCAAATAGAAAGAATCTCCTTTATAATAAGGACACCCTGCGGCAGCAAGGAATTTCCCGTTAGCGAAGCTGCGCAGTTTCTCCTTGGGCCCGAATTTGATGCTAACAAAACGACGGTCGTTCTCATTACCGGTTGGGGTTCTGACCCCGATGCACCTTACATTGATGACATGGCCAAGGCTTATCATTGCAGAGGGGGCTATAATTTTATAGTAAGTTTAGCTTGAGTTGCAATTTCATCGATTCATTTCCAATGTCATCGCTTGTAGGTGGTGAACAACGGAGGATACCTAACGAATCTATATGTGAGATCCGCCTATGTCACGAGCAAACTGGGAGAATTTGCAGCCGTGGGCCTTGTAAACTTGGGAATTCCCGCGGAGAATATACACTTAATTGGCCATAGTTTGGGCGCTCATGTGGTGGGTAGCTGTGGACGTCATTACTTTGCACTCACCGGCAGTAAAGTAGCGCGCATCACCGGCTTAGATCCCGCCCGGCCTTGCTTCATTGAACCCATTGTTTTTCCTCGTCTAGGCCGTGGTGATGCCGACATTGTGGATGTTGTCCATTCCAATCCAAAGGATCTCGGCACCGAAGAGGTAATAGGCGATTCCGATTTTTTCCCAGGTGGCTTGGATGTCATCAAACCGGGTTGCACTGGTCTGTCACTTTCGTGTTCACATTTAATATGCATTCAATATTACGTTGAATCCGTCTATCCCAACAATGAGAATAACTTTATGGCTGTCCATTGTGCCAGCTACTCTGATTTGGAACGCAAAAGATGCGTTGGTTCTACAACGCCCATGGGTTATGCTGCTGATGCGAGCGCGAATGGAATTTATTACTTAACGGTGAGAGTTCAATCGCTCTATGGCATGAATGCAACGGCTAGTTCTACTCTCCCATCAGGGGAATGTGGACGTTGTCTCATTTAATCAATTACAATCAATACCAAAATAATTTATTTACATAAAAAATAAAAATACAAATCGTTTGGCAGTAAAAATTAAGATATCGATATCAGTAGGACAGTTCCCTTGGAACTTGCTATATTTTCATGAGAACATGCGCGAGCAAATATCAAGCATCACACGCGAAAGCAAATATTCGAAATGTCATCATGATCTTTCAACGAAGAATAAATGCCAAACATATTTGCTAGTGGATAAAGTGCTTAAGAAGCAATACATGTGTATATGCATTTATAAACGGCAGACACTTTTTCCAAAAATAAAATAAAAAGAAAACAATTTTAAACGATAATGTTTATTAGGCTGGGTCGCGGTCTATACAAATGGAAAAACAATTTCCTGTCACCCCACGATAAAGTTTGACCGTTTACTGATGATTTGCAAAAATTCGCTCTTGGATCAAGCCGTCTGTGAGCTAAACGATCCTGAATATGCTCCTAAAAATCAGGATTTTCCCGTGTATTTTCATGTTTGTAATTTTTGATTAGATTTAATAGACCCTCGAAAGCTCTTTAAATTAAATTCTTGTCTAGAGTATCTTATTGGTTGAATTATTGCTGGTTTACAGTAATTTTTGGGTTTTTTCATAGTGACAAATGAAGACTTTTTCGTTTCGAATTTGTAAAAAATAAATTGCTGTATCCAATACGTTTCGAATGATGCCCAAGCGAGGAAATTGGCGCCGCAGTGCGGGTTTGCAATTTCTGGCTCTGAAAACCCATTATCTGTATTAAATCATTTCACAAAAATGAAGTCAGTGACTTAATATTGCATCCGATATTCATCATTTTCCCATTATTCGAAAGGTATTGAGTACTTATATTTTTTTATGACACCTTTTACAAAATGTTTCCAAGAAATATGCGTTTTTAACTGTCGTTTTGAAAAACCATAAAAAATCTATATAAACGTCCAATAATACGACCAATGAGTCATTCTGAGACAAGAATAAAAACTTATATTTAAAGTGCTTCAGAAAAATTTTTTGGACAAAAATGCAACATAAATTAATTACATGATTTTTTGAGGAGTCTTCAGGAGCGTTTAGCTCACAGACGGCTTGTCCCAGGGACTTAATATTTTGCGAATCACCATTTAACAATTCAATATTCACTTCTGGGGAGTGACAATACAAATCAATCTCGCATTCGATTTATTACACTTTACAATAAAAAAACAAGTAAGAGAAGGGTGAAGTCGGGAGTGGCTGTGAATTAAAAAATACTAATCATTTTCTAATTGGTGCTTTGGGATTTGAAACTCTTTGCAAACATACAGGGTGGCGCAGAATGAGCTATATGGTTTAAAGGGTTTATAACTTTTTCAATTATGCGATTATTATATATATTTATACACTCCACGAGAGTATTATGTCTTTGTGCATTTGTTTGTAACACCCAAAAGGAAGGGAGATAGACCCATTGTTAATTATACAGATCGACTTGGAATCAATTTTTGAATCAGTCTGTCCATCTATTCATGTAATCACGATACAGGTCGCAATTAGGGTTTGGGGTTTCCCGGACTTTTTTCATTTCCCGGGAAAACGGGAATGAAAAGTTTCATTCCCGGGAATTCCCGAGAAAAAATAACTTATTATAGGTATGGCAAATATGGTTTAAAATATCAACATTTAGTAACTGGTGTGCTTTTCTAACCCGTCCGTGTACACTATTTCACGATTTTCGTACTTTTCAATATGAATACAATTCCTTATTATTAAACTATATGACACAAATGATCGAGAAAATAAAACAAAATAATAATAAACCAAAAAAATCTGTTTTGTTTTTTTATTTATTATTCGATCTTTTCTTATAACAAATAAACTAAAAAAAATTATTATAATAGTTATTACGAAAATAATTGAAAAGAAATTTAATAAATGAAATTAACATTGGGCGGGTTAAAATACTGACATATTACAAATTAAAAACGAATGTCTTTGTCAAAATATTTTAGAAATTATTTTTCATTTACATATAATAATAATAATGGACATTTAAAGTTACTGACACCTACACTATATTCAAAATTAAAATATATTTTTAAGGAAACAAAGAATTCGTATGACGTCTTTAATTTTGAAGATTTATTCGACTACATGGGGAAAATATTCTAATTCTATTAATATTAGATGTCTGTTGAAAATTTCCAGGGGAACAATTTTAATTTTATCCCTATTTTTAGACCATTTCATACTGGTTTCATATGTGAAGTAAATTCTTCTTTAAGAAGATTTTCACTTTTTATTTTGTCGAATCTTCTGGGAAAATATAAAATTTAAAGTTAAATCCGATATCACGAGTGGTTAAGTGGTTATTGTCAGTATAATATAATTTCAAAATAAAGATCCTGCAAATATCCTAACAAAAATTTTGTATTCCCTAGCTGAAATGATCAGTATTATTGTACGCAATGTAAAGGGTGTTTTTTATTGAGGTATAGAACTTCGAATTGAAATAAAACACAAGAAAATCATTTTAATGTCCATCAATTTGGCTTTATTGGAAGGATAATTTTATGCCATTAATGTTTAAATATGATTTCGGGCATGTGGCCGCCGCGGCTGGCTCGAATATAGCCAGCATATGGGGCCGTATGTTGGCAATAACGCCACGAATGTTGGCTTCCAAGTCCCCTAACGTTTCTGGTTTGTTGGCGTAGACGAGCGACTTCACATATCCCCAAAGAAAATAATCCAATGGTGTCAAATCACACGATGGCCAATTGACATGTCCATTCCGCGAAATTATGCGGTTAACCGAATTAATTGCTCTGATGGACGATTATGTCGACCATAAAATGGAAGGAGCTTGCGGTGAACTTCGCGAACTGAACCATTACTTTCGAAATAAATTTGCACGATTTGCAAGCGTTGTTCTTTTGTCAACCTGTTCATGATGAAATGGCAAACCAAACTAAATATTAATCACTTGACAGCTGACAAAATGGCCGCCAGTTAAAAAAGTGATGCCAACTTAAAGTTCTATACCCCAATAAAAAACACCCTTTATTTCTATGAATTTGAAATATATTTACAATTTCTCATTTATAGAGTAAAACTAAATTAATGCTCAAAATTATCAATAAAATATTGTTTAATATTTTCCGTATTCCCGGGAAATTCAAAATCTTTTCACGTCCAATTTTTTTCGGGAACTCCCGGGAAAAACGATTCGGGAATTCCCGGACCCCAAACCCTAGTCGCAATTGTACACAGAACCAAATGAAACTTTACACAACGAATTTTTTCGAGATAAGGACGAACGCTATTTAATTTGAAGAAAATCGGTTCAGATTTAGATATAGCCCCCATACGAATTTCACTCCCGATTTGACTCTTTTCACTCCAGATACCACACATTACAACAGATTTTCTTCAAAATTGGCAAAACATCTTATATTTTAACATGAAACATCTATGGTAAAAATGTGTTAGATCGGTTCAGATTTATATATAGCTCCCATACAAATTTCGCTCCCGATTTGATTTTGTCCGCTCTAGAAACCACAAATTGTTTCAGATTGTCTTCTGATTTGGCAAAACATTTTATATTTAAACTAGGAACACCCATGGTGATAAGGGGTTAGATCGGCACAGAATTACATATAGCTCCCATACAAATTTCGCTCCCGGATAGACTTTTTCCACCCCAAAAACCACAAATTTTCTCCGAATTTCTTTGAAGTGACCACCAAACGTTATATTTGAACTGGAAGAACTTATTGTGAAAGTTAGTCACTTTATTCCATGTTTGGATATAGCCCCGATACAAATAGTCGTATCGATTTGGCAAATCGGACCGGGTCATATTAGTCTATGATTAGGAAACATACAAAAATTCTTCCCGTTTTCACTTTATTACCGAATTGAATTGTATTCGGATCGAAAGTGGAGTGTGTCATATAGTCGGCCCCGTCCGACTTTTGCCTTTCTTACTTGTTTTTAATATTATTGGGGAAATTTTTGGAAAATGATATCCTGTAAGTGATGTCAATATTCTGTTTCGCACATACGTGCTCTTTTTAGCATATTTTCCATAACAGAGATTGAGACACCACTTTTATTTTCAAAAGATATGGGCCAATTATCATTTCGGAGGATACACCTCACCAAACAGTACACTTAAGTCGGTGTAAGCGTCGCTGAGGAACTGCTCTTGGATTTTCCGTAGCCAAAATCCTGCAGTTTTGCTTGTTGACATACCCATTTAATAGGAAATGGGCTTCATCGGTCGTTACCAAATTGTGAATTGTGACTGTAGGTTTGAAAAATAAAATTCAATTATTTTTGTACGTTGTTCGATCGTGTAATGATTCGTAACACCAAGTCTCCTTCGCAAAATGCTGAAAAAAATATTAATTAAAAAAGTTATAAAGAATATAGCTAATTCTGTGCCATCCTTTATTTTTGTATATAGAAAAATTGCCAATATTTGAGATGACCTAACGGGAAAGTTCGTTGACCAAAATAATTTAGGGTCCCAATTTTCACCTGCAGTATTGTTCCTAGAAGTGTGTAACTTCTGAATCAGAAGTTCTGAATGAGGCAACATCTTTGCACCAACACATATAGGTAATTGCCTAGCAACATTTTGCTAGCAGCTATCTTCGTTTATACTCAGTGTAGAGTTAGTACGTTCTATACCTAAAATGTATGTATAGCTGAAATATCGTGTGTACATCCCCTAATTTCGTAGACACGTAAAATAACGAGATTTTCGAAAGTCGTACTATTAAAAGGTAAAATAGGAACCAAATGGCCGCATCTGTAATCATGGAATTAAAATAGGATGGAAATAAAATCATTCAAACGACTGTACCACCGTAATGCACTATCTCCCAATATTTATCGTATTTAATCTTTTTGCAAGATGTCTGCCTTATATTTATTTTTTGAATTGATTTGAAGTATTATTTCGGTATATATGTAAGGTGGGCCATTTAACATTTTATATTAGAATCGTCTATAAAAAAGTACTGATTATTTTTTCAATTTTCTGTTTTTATTGGAAAGGTTGAACTTTGCAATTTAATAATGGAACACAATATCATTCATATGTCTACCACGGCTGACTCATCCGATCAACCCAATCTTGCAGTACCTCCAAAATCCACAACAAACAGTGACTCGTTGTGGATAAATTGGCTTCTTAATAGTCACGTGTGTAAATTTTGCTTATTGACACAGCCACCGGGGTGAGCTTCATGAAGGCTAAACTGAAGAATCCCGAAAATTCTTCACATCAATTTCTTACAGTTTGCATTAAAGACTCACTAATTTGGAACTAAGTTTTTAATATTTCCCAATTTCGTTCGAACGTATGCGTCCCATTATGCAAATGTCAAAAATAATTCTGAAAATAAAACCAAGTAAAAACGGCGTTAAGTTCGGTTTTCGTACAAGTTCAGTTTTATTACAGGAAATATAATTTTTTTAATATAGCCAAACCAAAACAAATACAAATATTGAAAAAATAATTTTATAAATAAATGTAATATTTTAATTATTTCAAACCATTATTTATTTCAAATCAAAAAAAAATATTGTTATATTTATATTTTCAAAAAGCTTAAATACCATAAATATTGGTAGATATTGGGTGCTACAGTTGGTTGTATTTCCATTCTATTTTAATTTCAAAAGTACAAATTTTGAAATTCCATTATCAGACGTGCATAGTGCAAAATAACCTAACTTCATGATTCAATCAATTTTTGCCGTAAAAGAAAAATTACGAATTTGGAAAAAAACTTTTTATTTTGCGTGTCTATGCAGTCAGAGGAATGTATACACCGAATTCCATGATTCCAGCTGCGCCCATTTGGTTGATACCACTTTGACCCCCTTGACGTTTCTACGCAATTCGAATTTCATCAGTCTATCTGTAGTCGTTTAGTTGGTACTATTTTTATCCCTTTGTATTACTTGAAAGTACGAATTTCGAAAAATTCGTTTATTTTCCGTGTCTACGTAGTCAAAGGAATGTATACTCCGAATTTCATGACTCTAGCTGCGGTCATTTTGTTGGTACTATTTTTATCCCCTTTTTCTATTTTGACCCCAAAAAGTACGAATTTCGAAAATCAGTTTATTTACTTGTCTATGCAATCAGAGGAATGTATACATTATTATGGGTACAGCCCTTTGGTTGGTACCATATTTATCCCTCTATTCCGATTTTACCCCTTAAAAGTACGAATTTGGAAAAAATACTTTTATATTATGTATCTACTCAAGTAGAGGAATGTACACACCGAATTTCGTGTTTCTAGCTGTTGTCGTTTAATATGTACTATTTTTATCCCTTTTTTGCCCCATTTCACCCCCTACAAATAAGAATCACTTTATGGTGCACGTTTTTGCTATAAGGGGATTGCACATACCAAATATCAAGCAAATATAAAGAGACATATTGAAAAAACCTGCTTAAATACGCTAAAACATTAGTGATTATTGTGGGTATTTTTAGTCCTTGTGAGGGAAAAATGTTTCCCTTTGGGCCGATTTCGCCCTATTTCAATCCCAACCGATCTACGACTATAAGACGCATCTATGGAAAATTTGAACGTTCTAGATCCTTTCGTTTAGATGCTAGCGTGCATTCAACAGACGGACGGACATGGCTAGATCGTCTTAGAATTTTATGACGATCAAGAATATATATACTTTATAGGGTCTCCGGTCGATATTTCAAGGTGTTACAAACGGAATGACAAAGTTAGTATACCCCCATCTTGGAGGTGGAGGGTATAATGAATGTTATTCTACCTTTCAAAATCAACGTAAATGGTAGTTCAAATTTAAAATTTTAAATGGTCCACCCAACATATTTGTAGCCTTGCCTTATAAATTAAGAGTTTACATTTATTTATAAATCTATTTTTTCCAATATTTATACCCTACACCACAGGGTATAATGTCTTTGTACATTTGTTTGTAACACCCAAAAGGGGGCGAGATAGAGCCATCGTTTATTATACCGATCGACATAGAATCACATTTTGAATCCGTCCGTCTGTCTGTCCATCTATTCTTGTAATCACGATACAGGTCGCAATTATTGTCCGATTCTAACGAAACTTGACACAAACGATTTGAAGCAAATCGGTTCAGATTTAGATATAGCTCCCATACAAATTTTGCTCCCGATTTGACCTTTTCTGCACTAGAAGCCAAATAATTGAAGCGATTTTGATACAACTTTGCTCAACGCCTTTTATCTAAGTTAGACACATCTGTGGTGAAAATGGGTAAAATCGGTTCAGATTTAGATATAGGCACCATACAAATTTCGCTCCCTATTTGACATTTTCCGGTTAGAAACCGTACATTTAAACAGATTTTGTTAAAATTTTGCTTAACACCTTATATTTCAAGTAGAAACATTTTTTGTGAAAATGGGTCATATCGGCTCAGATTTATATATAGCTCCCATACAAATGTCGCATACGATTTGACTTTTTTTTTTGCTCTAGAAACCACATAATTTAACTGATTTTGATCAAATTTGGTGCAACACCTCATATTTTAACTAGAAACATCTGTGATTTAGATAGATAGCTCCCATACAAATTTCGCTTCCGATTTGATGCTAACCGCTGTAGAAACCACATACTTTAACCGATTTTCTTCAAATTCGACAGGACATCTTATAATAACACTAGAAACATCTATGGTAAAAGTGGATGAGATCGGTTCAGATTTATATATAGCTCACATTTTCACCGAATTGAAATGTAGTGGAGTATAAGGTGTAGGGTATCATATAGTCGGTCTCGGCCGACTTTAACCTTTCCTTACTTCTTTTTTTGTATTGGTTTGGTTATATTAAAAAATGTACAATTTTTGTGGAATGTTACTGTACTTCTACTATAATCGACAGTCTCTGTGGAGTACAATCAATGGTGGATAGTATATAAGGTTGCCCGGCCGAACTTAACGCATTATCTCGACCGATCTTTAACCTTTCCTTACTTGTTTTATTTATATTGGTTTGGTTATATTAAAAATTGTAGAATTTTTGTGGAATGTTACTGTACTTTGTCAAGAAAAAAATATTTTTGGATGATACTCATTTTTATAAAAGTACAAGAAAATACCTCTCAAACGTATCTTTCCTCGTCAAATTAGCATAACTATGTCGGAAGTTATGGAATTTATGGAAAACAGTAGTTTATACAGAGTAGAACGGTACAAATCATTTGAGACAGAAAAAAGTGTAACACATTGAATGAGAAACTTAATACGCCAAGTATGTTTGGACTAAATCTGTTTCACGACTTTTTAAGTTGGTTGAGCCATGTGCGTCCGTCCATACGTCCGTCTGGCTGGCTGATGTACACGATAACTCTCGAAAGAAGCTAAGGAATCAATTCAACTTTGCACATGACAATATTTTCCCCAAACTTAGTTTAAGTTCGAAGATGGGCGAAATTACCACTTCCCTTCAGGTACCTCCCACACAAATGACCCCCATTCCTATATTAAATTAAAGCTAATGTTCCACACGGATACTCAGAATCAGCTATATTTTGGTATTTGATAATATTTTTATAATTAATTTAAGTGTATTAAATATGGCGGGTTAGAAGTTACATTCGCATGGAATGTGGACGATATTGCCACACCCCTTCTGGTACCTCAAACACAAAGTGGCATAAACTTTGGTTTCAATAAAACCGACATAACATCCATGCGGGTAGTTAAAATCATTTGCAATTTGATATTTTACATTTTTTTATAATCACTTTAAACCACACAATTGCCTCTATCCTAGGTAATATTAAATCCTTCATAACTTGTATACTGGTGCATGGAATCCACTACGACTTGATATTTGATCATGTTTTTGCAATTGTTTTATAAATTTTGAAGCTGGGACCATGTGACACAAACCTCTTAGTACCTTCCACACAAATTATCCTGTCATGCGTTAAATTTAATTCTTTTTAAATTCCGTATATATGTTATCTGAGATAAGTCGGTTTAGGCGACTGAAGTTTACTTACTTGTTTGAAGTAACAAGTGACGAGATGTCATTTTTTTGTGCTAGCCAATCAATATTTCAATTAAAAGATGCCTTGCTCTAGTTTTCCCTTAGTTTATTATAAATTTTACTTAAAAACCATTTAATTTTTGGAATTTCGATCATTTCTCTAGATATTGAACAAATATTTTGTGCAGATGATAACCATAAATCGAATATTTTACATCGCAATAATTTCGAGTCCTGAATTTCATTAAATGTTGTATGGCGACAGCAGCTAGAAGCAGAATTTGTTTTATTATTTCGGCAGATTATGGGTGGTTGCACTTCGTAAATATGACAGATCCCTGGAATATCATGGAATCATCTAGTTCTAGTCCACGAAAAAGTTAAACTGGTGTTATAATGCTGGCAAACACTGCTGTACTAAAAAACGATTTTACACGGAAGAAGATTTTATACATTTTCATTGCTTACACTTAGTAGTATAAATTAAAAAAAGTCTTTCAAATAAGATAAGAATTTATAATTTTATATTACTGATAAAAATTATGCTCTAATTTTTCGTTCTTTAAATATGACAATGTTACATCTATCTAATACTGTTACATCTCTCTTGCATACATTTTCGGCTAAAAAAGATTATATTATCTTAATTATACACTCCACGAGAGTATTATGTCTTTGTGCATTTGTTTGTAACACCCAGAAGGAAGCGAGATAGATCCATTTATATAGCAATGTCCGTCTGTCTGTCCGTCCGTCCGTCCATCTATTCTTTTAATCAGAGTACAGGTCGCAATTGTAGCCAGAACCAAATGAAACTTTGCACAACAAATTTTTTCGGGATAAGGACGAACACTATTTAATTTGAAGAAAATCGGTTCAGATTTAGATATGGCCCTCATACGAATTTCACTCCTGGTTTGACTCTTTCCACATTTTCTTCAAAATTCGCAAAACATCTTATATTTAAACTAGGAACACCTATGGTGAAAATAGCTGAGATCGGTTCAGATGTATGTATAGCTCTCATACAATATTTACTCCCAATTCGACTTTCTCCTCTCTAGAAACCACATATTTTAAAAGTACTTCTTCAAATGTTGCAAAAAAATGGTAAAAATGGGTCAGATCGGTTCAGATTTATATATAGCTCCCATACAAATTTCGCTCTCGGCTTGACTTTTACCGCCCCAGAAACAGCGTATTTCACCGAATTTCTTCAAATTGAGCATAACACTTTATACTTGAACTAGAAGAACCTATTGTGAAAATGTGTCACTTCATTCCATGTTTGGATATAGCCCGATAAAAATATTCTTCTGGATTTGACAAATTGGGTCAGTTCATATGGATTAGGAAACACACCAAAACTCTTCCCATTTTTTACAGAATTGAATTGTATTCGCATAGACAGTGGAGGTTATCATAGAGTCGACAACGCCCCACTTTAGCCTTTCCTTACTTGTTTTATTTGTATTGGTTTGGTTATAGGTATGGTATAGGGTATATAATGTCCGACCAGGCCGAACTTAACGCCGTTTTTACTTGTTTATTTTAATATATTAAATTTTTTCACAAACTATCTTAATTATTTTTCTGCTAGAAGTAGCCCAATCTTTTTAATTTCAATTTCTAAAAAAGTCATGAGATCTCAAACGGACATAACCCCAAATTGATATTTTGTACATACCCCAGAGGAGAACATCTTTAAGCTCGGTCGAACAACGGCCGAAGCCCGCCAACACAGAAAACGCTTTAATCTGCGTAGCCGAATTTAGTCAGACCCCAGATGATATAATTTTGGACAATTTTCATGTTAAAAATTACTCATATTTTGGGCGATTTTTCATACAAAAATGAAAAAAAATGGGCCGATTTTTCATTTGTCTGATTATACCCTACACCACAGGGTATAATATCTTTGTGCATTTGTTTGTAACACCTAAAAGGAAACGAGAATCACTTTTGGAGTCGATTTAGCGATGTCCGTCCGTCTGTCCATCTATTCAAAGTCCAGGTCGCAATTGTGGTTAGAACTAAATTAAACTTTGCTCAATGAAGTTTTATGGGTTAAGGAAGAACGCTATTTAATTTGAAGAAAATCGGTTCAGATTTATATATATCTCCCATACGAATTTCGCTCCCAATTTGCCTTTTTTCCGCTCTAGAAACCACATATATTTTATATTTTAACAGATATATATATATATATTGCTCCCACACAGATGTCTCCCACGATTTGATTATTTCCACATATAAACCACATATTTTAACAGATTTTCTTCAAATTTAGCAAAACAAATTATATTTCAAATAGAAACAGGTCTGGCAAAAATGGTCCAGATCGGTTCAGATATATATATATATATATATATATAGCTCCAATACAAATTTCGCCACTGAATTGATTATTTCCGCTCTAGAAATAACACATTTGAACTTATTTGCTTAAAATTTGGCAAACCAGCTCATATTTCAACTACAAACATCTATGGCGAAAGTGGGTCTAATCGGTTCAGATTTATATATAGCTCCCATTTAAATGACTCCCCCGATCTAATTCTTTCCGCTCTAGAAACCACATATTTAATAGATTTCCATCAACTTTGGGAAAGTGTCTCATATAGTTCAGAAAACCTATGCTAAAAATGTGTCAAATCGATTCAGATTTATATATAGCTCTCATTCAAAGTTTGTGTTCAATTTTAAACAAATACAGATAGAAGTATGAAATTTGTAGTATATATACCCGGTTCAAATGTAACGACCTTTTTCTACCCTACACCACAGGGTATATTGACTAGATGTAGGGTATCATATAATCGGCCACACCCGACTTTAACCTTCCTTACTTGTTTTTCATTTATTTTTAGGAGTAATGTCATCTTCTGTGTTGTGTCATTTTTCCTGCTTTTTGTCCCAATTATTGTTTTGGGCTATTTTTCATTTTGTCTTATCATTATAACAGATAAAAACGATAAATGAAATCATGGTGATCACTTAATAGTCAACAATTTTGGAACACATTTTCACCACTTTGGGAATTCGGCTATCTTTTTTTGGAAAATATTCTAATTCTGCAAATATAAATATCATTTTTATCAATTATGTTGAATTTGAGGTACTTTTTGGGGAAAATTTTGAGAGATGTGAACTGGTCATTCCAAAATTTTATTTTTGCAAATTTTTTGTTTTAGTGAAAACTTCAATAACTCAGTCAAACCGTAAGTCAATATTTTGAGAGTGTCTGGGAAATTGCAATATCAGATTCTTATTTTACTTGGCAAACAAATAATATTACTTCCCAGAGTTTTCGACTTTATTCAGTTTTGTCGCACTGTGTAATTCTTTCAGTGCAGGCCATGGGAATACTAGCGCTAATGGCGGCACTCCATTCAGTCAGATCTTAACATTGCTGATTATATCACGGGCGAGTTCTTATCATAAATTCTCTCTATCGTTAGTTAAAAGATACGCAAAATGCCTAAGACTGTTATAGTGCCCTCTCTCCCGATATTTTGTCCACGTACACCGAACTAAGTCGTTAATGTTATCAAGAAATTTTAGAGTTACCTTGAATCAGAGATATCTTAATGCGATAAGAGTGCCTACAATACGTTTCTTTCTTGTTCTTGTTGGCATTTGCTTAAATAATAGGTTTGACAAATAGTTCAAAAAACATATGTATGTCCGCAAATAGCACATTCTGGCAACAGTTTGAACAATGGATGATTTCATCGTTTCAAACGCAATAAAGATCCGACCAGAAGTCACACTAACTAACAGAACGTATTGAGAGGTCTTCAAGATGAAGCTCTTCCTAAGTGTGGTGTTAATCGGTGCTTTAATAAATGCCTCAACGGCTGCTTGGCCTACAAACATTTTCGGCAATGCCTTGAAAGATGTAACTGGGACTGTGGGCAATTTGGTGGGTGGCATAACTGATATTGCCGGGAATTTGGTGAACGACATTTCGGGGATCACCAAGGGCGTGACCTCAGATACAGCTCATGCTGGTTGTGAGTAATGATCGAATATTCGCGATTTTTTGGTTGCTATTGTGTTTTCTACTATAGGCATGGTGTTTGCCAACACTGTTAAAGAATATCCCATCAAAGCACCATCCATAGAAGATGTTTCCTTCCAACTGAGGACAACTTGCGGCAGCAAGGAATTGCCCGTAACCGAAACTGCAAAGTTCCGCAATGCGTCCGAATTTGATGTTAACAAAAAGACGGTCGTTTTCGTTACCGGATGGCTCGTTGAAACCGATAAAGATTACGTGGCTGACATGGCAAAGGCTTACCACTGCCGCGGTGGCTATAACTTTGTGGTAAGTTTGGAAATCAACACAAGCATTGGCAAATCAACACAATCATTTACTGTTGCAGATTGTGAACACCGGAGGCATCATTACGAATCTGTATGTGAATTCCGCCTATCACACCGGCAAACTGGGAGAATTTGTAGCCGTGGGTCTTCAGAATTTGGGAATTCCCGTTGAGAATATACACCTGATTGGCCATAGTTTGGGCGCCCAAATAGTGGGCAGCGCTGCACGTCATTACCATAAACTTACGGGCCGTAAATTGGTGCGCGTCACCGGTTTAGATCCCGCCCGGCCTTGCTTCATTGAACCCATTGTATTTCCTCGTCTGGGCCGTGGTGATGCCGACTTTGTGGATATTATCCATTCCAATCCCAAGGATCTCGGCACCGAGGAGCAAGTAGGTGATGTCGATTTTTATGCCGGCGGTTTGGAAGTTATCAAACCGGGTTGCAGCGGTCTATCGCTATTGTGTTCTCACGAAATATCTATTCAATATTATGTCGAATCGGTCTATCCCAACAATGAGCACAACTTCATGGGTGTCCATTGTGCCAGCTATTCAGATTTGGAAGGCGAGAGCTGTGCTGGCGCTACCCATCCCATGGGCTATGCTACCGATGTAAGTGCCAGAGGGATTCATTACCTGACGGTGAGGAATATCTCGCCTTATGGCATGAATGCACCGACTGGTGCTACTCTCCCCTCAGGGGAATGTGGTCGTTGTCCCAATTAATGGAGAAATAAAAAAGTGTTCTTTAAATGGTTACCCTTTTTCAAAGATCGAACGAAAGAAGATGTCGAACGGAAGTTTGACGAATAATAGGGTGATTAATTTATAGGCACATTTCGCAAAACAAATAAATAAACTGCACTATCTAATCATTACCTCCTTTCGCATTATTATTTTACGATTGACTCCCAATTCCAATTTATATATAGCTCCCATACAAATATCGCTCCTCATGTGACTTTTGTTATTTCGTTGGTAACACCTTGAAATATTCAACAGAGACCTCATAAAGTATATATATATTCTGTATCGTGGTAAAATTCTAAGACGAATTAGTCATGTCCTAATCCTAATATTTCGATTATTTAAGTAACTTTTTTTTGCAAATTTCTGAATTTTATGCACTTGAATTTTGCTTTGTACCTTCCTCTAGTTACGTGTAGTCACCAAAAAGTACAAAATAGATTTAGCGGGTGAAATGGGACAAAAGGGATAAAAATGGTAACAATGATACGATAAAAGCTAGAAACATGAAATTCGGTGTCTACATCCCTATAATTACGTAGACAAGTAAAATAGACAGTTTTTTTTTCGAAATTTGTACTTTTAAGGGATACAATTGGAAAAGAGGGACACAGGTTCCAACAAAACTGCAGAAGTTAAAAACATGAAATGACATGTGTATGTATTTTTTCGAAATTTGTACTTTTAGACTGAAAATTGGTTGAAAGGGATAAAACAGGTACCAATCAAACGGTTGCAGTTAGAATAGTGAAATTCGATGTGTACATTGCTGTGACTGTGTATACGCGAAAAATAAAGATATCTTTCGATACTCGTACCTTTAGCATCAAACAGGGATAAAATTGGTACCACGCAAACGGCTGTAGCATGAATCATGAAATTCAGTGGTTACGCTCGTGTGTTTTCGTAGACACGCACAATATGAGTATTTCTCCAAAATCGTACTCTTAGGGTCAAAATTTAAAAAAAATGATCAAATTGGTACCAAGCCAACGAATGTTCCTAGTATCATGAAATTATATGTGTTCATTCCAATATGGACGAGAAACATGACGGATCTATGAAATTTGTACTTTCCCTATTAAAATGAAGAAGTCACGCTGTTTTTCAAAAAATGTTTTTCAAGCTATAGGACTGAAAATTGGTACGAATATATTACTGACCACGATAAAAATCAATATGAAACCTAATTTTAAATTTACCATTTATTTTTTTTGTGCCTGGCGAAGCGGGCGGGGTTTAGCTAGTTGGGTAGAATGTGAAGTTATGCCCGACTTTAACCTTTCCTTACTTGTTAAGCTTACAATAATGCTCCCTTCGACCAACAAATGGAAACTTTGAACCGGTGTAAAAAGATATACAGACCAGCTGGAGTATACGTTTATTCTACAACTATTATCTACTCAACTGTTCTAAAGTCTGTTCTAAAAATGCTGTTGGACAGTGTCATTGAAGATCGAGCATATGATCGGCGTCAGCTGATCTGACAATGATACGCTTTTATGTGACAATACTGCAACATTCACATGTAGATGGCGGTTGGTTTTTTTTTTCTGTTTTGTACAAGTCAATCAGGCCGTAAAATAAAACTAGTAAAAACGGCGTTAAGTTTGGCCGGGTCGAACTTTTTATAGCCTCCACCATGAATTGCATTCCACAGAGCCTGTCGATTTTCGTAGAAGTGCAGTAATATTACAGGAAAATAAATTTTTTTAATATAACCAAACCAAAAATATTGGAAAAATTATTTTATAAATAAATATAATATTTTTATTATTTCAAACCACGCTTATAAGGCAAGGCTACGTTTACACTTTATGTATTGAAATAATACTTCAAGTCAATTCAAGAAATAAATATTCTTATATTTATATTTTCCATTCTATTTCAATTCCAAAAGTACAAGTTTTGTAAATACATTATTTACGTACATAGTGCAAAATAACCTAAATTCATTATTCAACCAATTATTGCCGTAAAAGTAAAAAGTACGAATTTGGAAAAATGTTTTTATTTTGCGTATATATGCAGTGAAAGGAGGCCATTTGGTTGGTACCATTTTTAACCCCATTTTCCTATTTTAACCTCTCAAGAGTACGACTTTCTAAAGTCTCTTTATTTTACGTGTCTACGCAATTAAAGGGATGTACACACCAAATTCCATCATTATAGCTGTAGCCGTTAAGTTGGTACTATTGTTATCCCTCTGTACCCATTCTATCCCTTGAAAGTACGAGTTTGGAAAAAAACCTTTTTTCGTGTCTACGCAGTCAGAGGAATGTATACTCCGAATTTCAAGACTCTAGCTGCGTTGAATTGATTGGTACTATTTTTATCCCCTTTTCCCATTTTAACTCCAAAAAGTACGATTTTCGAAAAATCCGCTTATTTTACGGGTCTACGCATTCAGAGGAATGTATACTCTGATTTTCATTATTCTAGGTGCAGCCATTTGGTTAGCACCATTAGAAATGTGCATACCCAATATCAAGTAAGTACAAGCAGACATATTGAAAAACATGCTTAAATACTCTAAAATATTAGGGGTTATTATGGGTATTTTTAGTCCTTGTGAGGGAGAAATGTTTCCCTTTGGGTCGATTTTGCCCAGTTTCAATCCCAACCGATCTACGACTATAAGACGCATTTATGGAAAATTTGGACGTCCTAGCTCCTTTCGTTTAGATACTAGCGTGCTTTCAACAGACGGACGGACGGACATGGCTAGACCGTCTTAGAATTTTATGACGATCAAGAATATATATACTTTATAGGGTCTCAGGTCGATATTTCAAGGCGTTGCAAACGGAATGACAAAGTTAGTATACCCCCATCCTGGAGGTGGAGGGTATAAAAAAGTTTATAATATAAAATAATAAAATGATTAATTAAATATAGTCTTAAATAAATTAAATTTAAAATTTGATTTTTTTGTTGACACAACAGCATTTCTTATTTCGACAACTTTTTTGTTATGAAACTTGAAGTTAACTTGTTCTCTTTTATTTTTATTATAAGTTGAACTGTTATAACGAAAATTACTACATTTTGTTACTACGAGTGGAAATTTTTGTCCCGTCCGTTTTGTCGCGTCCTAATTAAAAAAAATAAGAGATAACTGCCATATTTCATAAATCTACGAACAAAATATATCCTCTGACCTTCATTTACATGTATATAAGGAAAAACAAAGTTCTCAAAAAATCGCATATGTAATGTATATTTCTATAAGACCTTGAAAAGTACTTCTGTAAAATTGTTTATAATTTCGTACTGAATCCTGACGATATATATATATATATATCCTACACCACAGGGTATAATGTCTTTGTGCATTTGTTTGTAACTCCCAAAAGGAAACGAGATAGACCGATCGTTTATTCTACCGATCGACTTAGAATCACTTTTTGAGTCGATTTAGCGATGTCCGTCTGTGCGTCTGTCCATCTATTCTTGTAATTAAAGTCCAGGTCGCAATTGTTGTTAGAACTAAATGAAACTTTGCACAACGAAGTTTTATGGGAAAAGGACGAACGCTATTTAAGCAAATCGGTTCAGATTTAGATATAGCTCCCATACAAATTGTGCTTCCAATTTTACTTTTTCCGCTCTAGAAACCACATATTTCAACATATTTTCCTCCAATTTGACAAAACAGCTTATATTTCAACTAGAAACAGCTCTGGTAAAAATAGGATAGATCGGTTGAGATTTATATATAGCTCCCATACAAATGTCTCCTCCGATTTGACTCCTTCCGCTCTAGAAACTACAAACTTTGAGATATTTTCTTAAATTTTGGCAAAACAGCTTATATTTCAACTAAAAACTGCTCTGATAAAAATAGGATAGATCGGTTTAGATTTATATATAGCTCCCGTACAAATGTCGCCTCCGATTTGACTATTTCCGCTCTAGAAACCACAAACTTTGACAGATTTTCTTCAAATTTGGCAAAACAAATTATATTTCAACTAAAAACAGCTCTTGTAGAAATAGGATAGATCGGTTCAGATTTATATGTAGCTCCCATACAAATGTCTTCTCCGATTTGACTCTTTCCGCTCTAGAAACCACAAACTTTGACAGATTTTCTTCAAATTTGGCAAAACAACTTATATTTCAACTAAAAACAGCTCTGGTGAAAATGGGTCAGATGAGTTCAGACATATATATATATATACACACACACATATATATATATATATACATATATATATATATATATATATTAGATTTTAAGTTATTACTTACATTATTATTTTGTGGATCAAGTTCGATATATTATGAAAGCGGAATATGTCGATCCTTATTCTGATATAGCCCTACATAACATGTAGTTCCTCCATTCGAGCAACTGATATTCAAATATTTCAAATTCTATACAAACTATAATTTTTAATTTAAAACTGTTGATTAGCTCTAACATTTGTTAACGGCATACATTTTTTAGTGTTGGAATCTAACTAAGCAATAAATTAAAAAAAATATAAATTATATAAATATAAATAAATTATCTATTACTGTTTACAAATTTATCTTCTTACCTTAAAATATTTTCTCATTTTCCCTTAACAGAAATTTTCAAGTAAATAAATCGACATTTACGGGAAACGATTCCATTCGAGGAAAACATTGTAACTGCTCCAGTAAACGTTTAGGGTAAGTACCAAAATAAGTTCATTTGCACCAAACGGCCAGCAAAAATCTTTTTGCTCTGCGTGAATTATTTTCACCCGAAATTTGCTGGTCGATGTATACAACAAATTTATACTGAAATTATCGGAGACAATTGAAATCTTCAACGTGAAAGAATGTAGCTCGGTCTATTCACATCATACTTTGGCCAGACCATTTTCGCAATTCCAGGTCCGTCCCAGCAATCTCTGAAAGTCATTCTGCTAGTACATAGTACATTAGGATGGGTCACGAAAATAAATTGCATCGGTCACTCCCAGAAATGAAGATTGGATTGTTTATTTTTTCTGAATTAATACGACCTTTAAAGCACTTTAAATATAAAAAGTCATTCTTATCTCAGAAAAACTTATTGGTCATATTATTGGACGTTTATGTGGATCTTTTTATAGTTTTTTTAAAGTGACAGCTAAAAACTCAGATTTCTTGGAAGCATTTTGTAAAAGGTGTTATGAAAAATAAAAATAAAGAAACGAATGATTCCTAAATGAAGAATATGTGGCAAAAAATGACGTCGCTGACTCCATTTTTGTGAAATAATTTAATGCAGGAGATGTTTTTTCAATGCCAACATTTTCAAACTCTTTTTACAAAAATGAGCGCTGCAGCGTCAACTTCCTTCTGACTTTTGTCACTTAGGCATCATTCGAAAGGTATTGACAGCAGCTATTTATATTTTATACGAAAAAATCATAATTTATAATTAAAGTGCTTTCAAGGGTTTATTATTTCAAATTGGACAAAAATGCGACATAAAAAAATTGAATGGGAAAAACATGATTTTTAGGGATGTTTTCAGGAGCGTATAGCTCACAGACGACTTGATCTAGGAACGAAACATTTTGTAAATTGTCATTAAACAATCCAAACTTTATTTTCATGGGGGACTGGAAGTCAATTTTCCATTAGTATGGACACGCTCCATTATATTTGCGTTGAGGAATAGCTTTCGATCCAGGATTATGCCCAGACCAACGTGGTATATGCGAAAAACCAGTTCTTAGCCATTTTTATATCCTCCTCCATATATATTCACTTTGTCATTCCGTTTGTAACACCTTGAAATATTCAACGGAGACCCCACAAAGTATATATATTCTGGGTCATGGTAAAATTCTAAGACGATTTAGCCATATCCGTCTGTCTATCTGTCCGTCCGTCCGTCTGTTGAAAGCACGCTAGCTTCCGAATGAAATGAGCTATTAGGTTCAAATTTCTCCTAAATGTGTCTTATGGTTGCAGATCGGTGGGGATTGAAAGTGGGGATATCGGCCCAAAGGGAAACATTTTTCCCTCACAAGGACTAAAATATCCATAATAACCCCTAATATTTTCGAGTGTTTAAGCATATTTTTTCAATATGTCTGCTTGTACTTACTTGATATTGGGTATGCGCATTCCCCCTATAACGAAAACGTGCACCATAAAGTGATTTTTATCCGTAGGGGTGAAATTAATTAAACGACAACAGCTAGAAACACGAAATTTGGTGTGCACATTCCTCTAATTGAGTATGTACATAATATAAAAATATTTTTCCAAATTCGTACTTTTTAGGGGTAAAATGGGAGTAGAGGGATAAAAATGGTACCAACTAAACGGTGTATACATTCATCTGATTGCGTAGACACGTAAAATAAACGGACTTTTCGAAATTCGCACTTTTTGGGGTTAAAATGGAAAAAGGGGATAAAAAAGAATCAACCAAATGACCGTAGCTAGAGTCATGAAATTAGGAGTATACATTACTCTGACTGCATATACACAAAAAATAAATGTTCTTTCCAAATTCGTGCTTTCAAGGGATACAATGAGTACAGAGGGATAAAAATGGTACCATCTAAACGACTGCAGCTAGAATGATAAAATTCGGTGTGTACATCCCTCTAATTGCGTAGACACGTAAAATAAAGAGATTTTAGAAATTCATACTCTTAAGGGAGTAAACTAGGAAAAAGGGGATAAGAATGGTACCAACCATAGACACACAAAATAAATTCGTACTTTTTATTTTACGGCAAAAATTGGTTGAATCATGAAATTAGGTTATTTTGCACTATGTTCTATATGTAAATTTATTGGGAGCCTTGTCCTATAATCGTGGTTTAAATAATAAAAATATTGTATTTATTTATAAAATTATTTTTTCAATATTTGCATTTATTTCGGTTTGGCTATTAAAAAAATATTTTCCTATAATATTACTGCACTTCGGCGAAAATCGACAGCCACGGTGGAATGCAATCCATGGTGGAGGGTATATAAAGTTCGTCCCGGCCGAACTTAACGCCGTTTTTACATTGATTACATTGAAACTATAATATAAAAATTATAAAAAATTTAATAAACTCTACTCTAAGTTTGCAGATTTAATTTTAATTGAAACTTTAAAACAAAGCGTGATAACTCAGACACACACGACTTACACTTCTATATATTTATTATATACAATTTCTATATATTTTTATATATTTCAACTAGGGCTGATCGAAAACAAGTCTAATGTTTTTTCACTTTTCTTATGAAGATGTTAAAATTATTAAATACTAAATTATGGTGCAGACTATATCCGATTTCAACTAATAATCGTACTAGGATTTGGGGTTTTTCATTGCAGGGAATCCCCGAAAATCCCGGAACAAATAATTTATTCAAAAATACTGACATATTACAAATTAAAAACGACTATTTTTTGTCAAAATATTGATTGACACCTACAATAGATTCAAAATTTAAAATGATTAAGGAAACAAATAACTCGTTTGGCTGATAATGTTATGACGTCTTTAATTTGGAAGATGAATTTGTCTAGAGACAAAAATATTTTACAAAAACAGGGGGAAATATTCTAAAATGTAAAAACAATAGAACATTATAAAAATTTTAATATTAATTAAATAAATTCATAAAAAATAAAAACATTGAAATAGCCCAGTCATTAGTTCCTATAGAGGACCATTTAAATATACCGTCAGATATACATATTCCTATTCAGATTTCTCTTGAAACTTTGCAGGTGAACAATTTTATTGTTTCCACCTTTTTTAGACCATTTCTTACTGGTTTCATATGTAAAGTAAATTCGTCTTTAAGAAAATGTTCACCTTTTATTTCGTCAATTCTTCTGTTAAAATAAGAAATTTAAAGTTAAGCCAGATAGGATGAGAGGTTAAGTATTGACATTATGTTAGCCATAGTATTGTCGGTATGATATTTTTCCTCAATAAAGATCGTGCAAATATCCTCACAAAAACTTTTATTCCCCTAGCTGTATTTCGCAAAAATAGCGAATGTAAAAAGATTCGTTTGTAGTAATATAATATAAACAAATTCTCATTATTATTATCAATAATGTAACTATATGAATTTGAAATATAGCTACAATTTCGCAATTGTATAGTAAAACTAAATTAGTGCTCAAAATAATGAATAAAATATTTTTAATATTCCCCGTATACATTTTTAATCACCTTAGATTTATCAATCACCATTTCTTTACATGGTTTATACGAAAGTATAAACTCTTCCTGGGACATGTTCATTTTGTAACTTTGATCGCATATCAATTGAACATACTTTGGATTATTGTCCACTTCTTCAGGGCATCAGAACAGAGATTTTTGGTAACACTTAACCATCTTCAATGTTGAAATTCCTGAACGATGATAATGTCAAACTTATATTTAAATTCATTAAACAAACTAAGATAGTTGATCTAATTTAATATGTAGTACCTCCCTTCATATTCCAAGTGGCTTAGGACCTCGCTAATGGACACCAAATTGTTCGGAAAAGTTTAATTTTTATTAACCGATACCACTTCTTGGCATTCGAATAGATCAATATCTTATGAACTTTTAATTGTGTACTATAATAAAAGTTTGGAAATTTAATAACAAAATTTTTTAGTAATAAAAAGTGTAGATAAGAATTATATCCTAATGAAATCTAAAAACATTCCTAATAAAAGCAAATAATTTGATTGATGCTTGTAGAGCGCTAAGATGTAACATTTGCGATGCGACATTTTTATGGAGCTGTATCTAAATCTGATGCAGCAACAACGGTTTCTGTTACTTCTAATGATGTGGGAGTTTGCAATGATAATACAAATCCATTTCGACAAACGAAGAAAACTGTTTGATATAAACATATTTCTCTTTGTTCATTCACAACAAGTTGTCATGACATGTTTACCGGAAACAAACTAATTTTTCCCACAAAAGCAACTCAAAACGATGTTAACGTGTCTAAAATTTCGTTTTTTCTCTGCGTGTAGTAGGTCTCTATTTTAAAATCTACTTTAAAGTTGGGAAACAATAAGAAATGAGCTTTAACTTACTCACAATTTTGTTATATTTCTCACTCTTGTCAAATATTTTTCAGAGTTAGTATTCTTTTGTACATATGTAACAAGTATTATTCAAAAGAGAAACAACAGATTCAGTTAGTTTGTGACTGCATAAGTGGCTATGAACATAAAAATAATAGAAATAAAATAGTTCAACAACGGAGCAGCATAAAACCGAAGGATATTCGCTAAAACGATTTTGTTTAAAACATTTTTCTAGATTTTGGGCATATCGTACTATCAAATTCCATTATTTCGCGTTAATAAGATTTTGATTCCCCAGTTATCAGGCTAAAATAGGATAAATTGTTGCTGTAAGGTCAGAAATTGTGAAAAGTATCTTTGGAAAAAGCCACGTGTCTTTTTATTATATTGAGAATATCGAAATATTTTTTGGCATGTGATTGCTGACTTTATGGGGAATATTTGTGTATGAAAAGTTTCTGAATTATGAATGAAGAAAGTTAAAATATAAGGAATTGCTGCCGCGAATTTTGGATTTTTCATCAATTGCAGTGATTTTCGTGACTGACTACATATATGTTACAAGCCGCCAATCTGACGGATGAAGCTGGAATCTTTAAATTCGCTGTGTACATCACTGAAAATGCGTTTTCTATACAACATTGCTAAGATTTCATGAAAAACGTTATCAAGTTTACAATATTTTTTTATATATTTGGGCATAAATGGCTATGTGCTTATTTCAACATTTATAGTGCTCAATTTTAATCATGCAAAAGTGGCTATGAACCATAAGACCGGGAATACAAGGAAACTTCGAAAACCTTTTAATATTAACAACTAGCTGACCCGACAACAATTTTCCTGTCTATATTTCAATTAGTTGGTTGAATTTTTGAAAAGCTATTTCAAATGTTTAAGCAAACCTGGAGTGAGAAAAATTTTGTTTTCAGTGATATTATATTGATTAACGTTTGCTGGCATATATATTCAATTTAATGATACGATCTAATTCAGATTACACCAATGGAAGTTTCTGCACCTTTCGCATGAGTTTGATTTTTCATACGGTGAACTGGAAAAATCGACAGGGAACATAATGCAGAAGGTCGACATTTCAACGGCGATTTTGTCATTGACACTTTAAAGCAACTGTTTTGAATATAATTGTGCAGATTCGTCTGCAATTCGGAAAACTTGATATTACTTAATTTAAATGTCGTGATGTTTTCCACAAAAAGGACGAGTTCGAGCATTCATTTAGTTTATTGGGTGGAGTAGGCCGACGAGTCACTGGTTTGGTAAAAATCACCAAAAAATCATTAAAGCCCAGCGGATTTTTATGCAAATTAGGTTTTTTATCTTTGCATTTTTAATCTATGCAACATATGCTAACATAATATTGGTTATATAGATTTTTTAATATTGAGATCATCGGAATCATTTGTGTGAAGTCTTCATTCAATTATAATCATCCTTCCAAAATATACTGTTGCATTAAAATCGTCTGTCTAGTCATTATTCGGTCTAATTACCCCAAAGACATTATGCGAGACATCGTATACTCATACCGAGCGATCAATTTACGTTTCTGCACAACCATGATCAACGGCACAGTTCTTGGCAGTTTGCACGTTGGAATTTTTTAATTTGCGTATTCAACGGCAATTTGATTGCTGAACCATCGACCTTTTTAACCAATTTAGCTGCAATTTCAGACGAAGGCGGTAAATTTAAATTCTGCGAGAGAATCGGAGCCAATGTCTACACAATCAAAGTAGTCTTAGGATTCCAACGTGATCGGCCAGAGGCTAATCACTCCAATTCCATCGTTCAAAACTTTCATGAGTGTCGTACGTTAATTACCGATATAACAACGGAGCGTGCTCTCAAAATGTCTTCATCTGAGGCGATAGTCTGAGGTTGTCAACATAATTTTTCTACACCACTTTCAAGTGTAATTCAAAAGACACCATTTGAAATTCAAATATTCCATTTGAAATTCAAAAAATATCAATTGAAATTCAAAAAATATCATTTGAAATTCAAGACTCATCATTTGAAATTCAAAACTCGTCATATGAAATTCAAAAATTATTCCATTTGAAATTTAAAAATGTAAACAAACTTATTTAAGAAAAATATACATTAGGTGGGGTAGCATTAAGCAACAGAAAATTCTGTATAATATCTAGATCTTAAAGAAGAACAAAAACTAATTGAAGAAAATATACGGATAAATGTAGAAGATATGACCTTTACCTGAAGTAAGGTGTCTTTTTATAACCTCACTCTACAGAGTAGGAGGGTATGTATCATTTGGCACAGAAAAAAGTCTAATGCATTGAAGGAGTGACTTAAGACCCTAAGTATATTTGGACCAAATCCGTTTCACTACTTTTTAAGATGTTTGAGCTATGTCCGTCCGTCTGGCCGGCTGGTGTACACGATAACTCTCGAAAGGTAATATTTTTCCAAAACTTAGTTAAGTTCGAAGATGGGCGAAATTGTCACGCGCCTTCTGGTACCTCCAACACAAATAGCCGATATTCCAATGATAAATTGAAGCCCATATAACTTCCACATGGATAGTCGAAATCAGCTATATTTTGGTACTTGATAATGTTTTTATAATCACTTTAAGTGTACTAAATATGGCGGGTTTTGACACGCCCCTTCAAGTACCTCCCACACAAGTCACGCAAAACTAGGTAAAATTAAAGCTGTTATAACTTCTATATTAATGATCGGAATACTGTGAAATTTGATATTTAGCAATGCTTTTTTAGTGGTTACATTCTCATGGAATATGGCGAAATTTCTACACCCCTTCTGGTACCTCCCACACAAAGTGGCATAAACTTTGGTTACAACAACACCGATATAACATCCATATCATTTGCAGTTTGATATTTAAAAATGTTTTTATAATCACTTTAAACCTAAAAAATGTAAATATTTTCCCTTTAGCCACGCCCCTTCTTGTACATCCCACACAATTTTCTCTATTCTAGGTAATATTAAATCCTTCATAAATGCTATACTGGTGCATGGAATCCACTATGACTTGATATTTGATCATGTTTTTTACAATTGGCATCATATGAAACGAACCTCCTAGTACCTACCACACAAATTATCCTGCCCTATGTAAAATTTTATTCCTTATAATTTCCGCATATATGTTCTCTGAGAGTGAGTGTAAATACAGGGTGGCCCAGACAGACCGAAGTGGTGTGAATTCCTTATAACTTTTTTATTATAATTTTTTTTTTTCTTTTCTTTTCAGTATTTTGTAAAGAAGACTTGGATAATTTATAATGGAGCAATACACAATTGAACAACGTGCCCATATTGTTGAAATTTACTTTTCAAATCAACGGTCCATTGTGTTGACTCAGCGTGCATACCGTCGTCAATTTAATGTGCGGGGATTTAACCGCTCCAGACTGTTTTCTTTGGGGCTATTTAAAAGGAAAAGTTTATGTTAATAAGCCTAGGACTATTGAGGAGTTAAAAACCAATATTCGAGAAGAAATTAACAACATACCACCGGAAGTTTTGCGAAAGGTCATGGAAAATGTGTTGGAAAGAGCACATTTGTGCGAAGCAGAATATGGCCACCACTTGCGGGATATCATTTTTAATAACTAATCCAAAAATATTCCCCATAAATTTAATGTTTTTAAAAAAAAAATTAAAAAAATATCTCTTAAATAAAAAGTTATAAACAAAACAATTCACACCACTTCGGTCTTTCTGGGCCACCCTGTATAAGTCGGTTTAGCCGACTGAAGCTTACCTACTTGTTTTAAGAAGTTATTGTTTACATTGATTTAGTCATACGTGAAGACGACATGTACTTCGGCATTTTGAAAGTTTTCCGTATGGAGGTCATTTTACAGGCGGTTCAATATTTCAGCCTTTTGCACATTCTTAAAATGAATCGGCATAGGAAACTTTGTGATGCTTACATTTTAGGTATAGGATGTGTTCAGCAATATTGCTTAGAACAATACGAGCAACATTTTTGTGGAACATTTTAACGCTCTAGCTCCTCAATGCAGGGATCTTTTTGCTTCCTTTTGAGAAAAATAAAAATACTTACTCTAAAACAATTATAAACGTAACTGCTGTCGAAACTACATTTAAATCTTACGAAATGTTTTCATATTTCATTTTTTAGATCTCTTAATCCTATACAAGCAATTTTCAAAATAGGTAGTGATATTTTGCAAACGACTACATCAGTACGTGATCTTGGGGTTATTTTCGATTCCTCTATGTCATTTTTACCGCACATCAATTATATTGTCCCAAAAGCTTACAAAATGCTTGCATTTCTAAAAAGGAATTGTTCAGATTTTTCTGATCCTAATACTCTGAAATTGGTTTATACTTCTTTTGTCAGGTCTAAATTGGAATATGCGTCATTAATTTGGAATCCACATTGCGACAAACATATATCTCGCATTGAGAAAGTTCAGCGAATATTTGTTAAAATTGCACTTAGGTCATTCATATTTCCTGATCATACACTTTATAGATCGAAATGTTTATTGGTGGGTTTGCAGACTTTGGAGTATCGAAGGATATTTCAAGCTGCTTTACTAATTTTTGATTTAATAAATGATATTATTGATTGTCCAGATTTGGTTTCTTTGATTCCGTTTTATGTCCCTCCAAGAAATCTGAGGTTCGTTGATGTTTTTAATGTCCCATTGCATCGTACTAATTATGCTCTTAACAGTCCTATAACCCGCACATTTCTTTATCTAAATTCCGTTAATCTAAATCTTCAAAAAGATTCAAAGCCATGTATAGATTTCTGCACATCAAAAGATAACTTTAAATTATTTCTTGTAACAGTAATAAAATAATTTATAATTATTCATACTTATATTTACTATATAATATTTGTAATCATAGTCTGTAAGGAATTTTACTTCCATTGACTGAATAAATGAATTGAAAAAAAAGAAATTACAAATATTTATAAATCGAAGGTATATTTTTCATAAAATTATGAAAATACTTTTTTATATCTGACAATTTTCTTTAAAACTAGAAGAAATTTGTTGAAATGTCGACCCGAGACCCTATAAATATATATATATATATTCTTGATCGTCATAGAATTCTAAGACGATCTAGCCATGTCCATCCGTCCGTCCGTCTGTTGAAAGCACGCTAGCACCTAAACGAAAGGAGCTAGGACGTCCAAATTTTCCATAAATGCGTCTTATAGTCGTAGATCGGTTGGGATTGAAACTGGGCGAAATCGGCCCAAAGGGAAAAATTGTTCCCTCACAAGGACTAAAAATACCCATAATTACACCAATATTTTAGAGTATTTAAGCATATTTTTTCAATATGTCTGCTTCCACTTACTTTATATTGGATATGCACATTCCCCCTATAACACCATAAAGCGATTGTTATTAGTAGGGGATGAAATGGGGGGAAAAGGGATACAAATTATACATATCAAACGACAACAAAATTCGGTGTGTACATTCCTCTAATTGAGTAGATACATAATATAAAAGTATTTTTCCAAATTCGTACTTTTAAGGGATAAAAATTGTACCAACCAGCCGTTTGGTTGGAGTATACTTTCATCTGATTGCGTAGAAACGTAAAGTAAAGGGATTTTTCGAAATTCGTACTTTTTGGGGTTAAAATGGAAAAGGGGATACAAATTGTAGCAACTAAATGACAGCAGCTAGATTCATGAAATTCGGAGTATGTAGTCATCTGGCTGCGTAGACACGAAGAATTAAAAGTTATTTCGTACTTTCACGGGATACAATGGGAAAAGAGGGATAAAAATGGAACCAACGAAACGGCTACAGCTGGAATGATGAAATTCGGTGTATACATCCCTCTAATTACGTAGACACGTAAAATAAAGATATTTTCTAAAGTCGAGTATAAAATTCTTCTATTACTTATTTATTTATATGTATGTTTGCAATTTAAATATTATCAGTCTTCCTTTTTCGTCTTTCCGTGGTAAGTGGAGGTTGCTTTAGCAGCTGCGATGTAATGTGATTTTCTAAGACCAAATCTTCCATTGTGGCGGTGGTTGTGAATTTGTATCTCTTGATGAGTCTGGCCAAAGCCACTTTAAGGCTTAGCACAGCATACCTCAAACCTGCAATGGAAGAAGAACAAATATGCATATTTTAAATATTAGAGCAAAATGGCGAAGGGTGGAGTTTAAATCATAACAAATGAGCTAGTGGTACGTGGAGCAGTACTATTGTCTCCATAATATGCATTTATATGGGATATATTTTTTATCTATCAGAAAGATTTTGCCAGAAATTTAATATCGTTGGGATTCTCTACGACATATAATTTATTTCCAAGCCAACAGAGGAAGTTGTGTTTGTTTGTCAAAGTATATCTGCTGAGAGACTGACTTTGGAATTGACCTTAGAGATCTTCGCTTAGGCATGCCCACTAATGGAGCTGCGTAAAGTCATTTTAGTAAGCTGGCCTTCAGTCTGGTTTCTCCTGACTACATTTATACCCACCTATACAGTAGCGTAATCCCTTCGAAAATGGTATAAACGAATATGGATGTCTCGCCTCAACGTTGCTGGGTAGAAAATGATCCGGATTGAATTTGTGCGCATCTGGGCCCCAAATGTCCTTGCTGCGATGCAGACTATAAAAGTCGAACAGGATTTCTTGACCCTCCGACAAAACCAAGCCATTGCTCAGTGTTACACTGCCGCCCATCACCTTTCGGCCAGTATGTGCAACTATCGGGAGAACCCTCATCGCTTCGTTGATGACCCTATCGAGATATTGCATTTGCACGATATGCTCGTAGACGACTTCGACTTCTCCAGCGTCGTCGTCCGGCAGGATATCGCATAACTCCGCATAAACACGTTCCTGATGCTCGGTATGTATGGCCAACAGGATGAGAACAACGTTTAGACTCGTTGCCGTTGTATCGAAGGCCTAAGTTGTTGGAACGAATTTGTGATTTGTGAATAGTTCCGCATTCGCTGGCTACATTCTAGTCTACTTACCCCACCAAACAGATGAAGCAAACCCGCTGAGCCCACTTCACCGGGCTTCATATTCTCTTGGTCTACATAATCTATGGCCGCCTTGATATCCGTTATATAGCTGGGATCAACGCCACGCAGTGTAGTGAAATCACGCAA
This sequence comes from Polietes domitor, assembly GCA_947397865.1. NCBI lineage: Eukaryota > Metazoa > Arthropoda > Insecta > Diptera > Muscidae > Polietes > Polietes domitor. Next base: position 98,150,963 of record OX377620.1, read on the forward strand.
TGTCTGAAAGCAGTAAATGGAAAGGACATTAGATACTAGTAGTGCTATTACACAGTGCTACAAATAAAATAATGAAATGGACCGCATACACCAACAAAATCTTGACTTAGTCCGAACACAATGCTACACTCTCGCACATGTATTTCTTATGGGTGATGAAAAATAGCTACCGCCAGCCGCTGCGGCTAGCGTCTCGCCACCAGAATACATTTTATTCTATTTTCATGGCGACACTCTCTCATTCTCTCACAATTCTAAAAATGGCGTTGCCACATATTACTGAAAAGTGCACGAGTCCTCTGAATGCCAGCATCCAGAAGAAGAAGAATAACACCAAAAAATAAAATGATTAATTTGAAGCCAAATTAGGCCTTTCTTTTTTTTCGATAGCAAATTAAAGTATTAAACTATGATGGAGGACAAATTTATGGAAAATAATGTTATATTTTGTATAAAACGTCATTACTCAAATAGTATGTGCAAAACGCTATGGTTAACTATAATTTCTCTAGTATGTTTTTGTTCCTCTGCATATTTCAAAATATTCATTTTTTTAAATTAAAATACAAAAATTCATGAAATAGGAAGATGTGTCAATTGTAGCCGCTAGGCGCGCTCTCTCTCTTATTTGGTTTCGCCGCCGCCAGTGTGTAGCGTTGTGTTTGGGCTCTAATATGACTTGGTGGTGTGTTTGTCACACATGTACTCACCTCAGCAATAACGGTCTCGAGTAGACGAATCATTTCAACGGAATTCCTGAAGATAGTCAGCTCTGCTAATTTACGTATAAAGCCAATGTGATATAACCAGTTGAACCCACAATTGGAAATATATTTCAAGGCACTAAGATGGACGAAACAGAGATGTTATAACATATTTACATTACATTGGATGATTAGCGTATGAAAAGTTACTGCTATGGGGTAGGCCATTTAGAATTTTAAATTTTAACTACCGATTTCCGTAGAATAACTATCATGTTTATGTTTGACATTTGCAAAATGGGACGCTATACGTTCAGCCAGGGCCGTGCGCAGGGGGGGGGGGGTGTTTTGGGGGTTCAAACCCCCCCCAGAGAGGTTTCGAACATATACTTTTTAAAACCTTCTAGACTTTCTAAATCAATAAAATATAGAATTTTTAAGGTCTTTTTAAAATAACTCGTCTGAAATGGTAATTTTGCAGTAAAATCATGAAAAACACGAGAAATTACATAAAAAATCGTGGACACTTTCTTGAATTTCGGACAGAGGTTATGAAAAATACAAACAAACTAAACGAATTGTGCCAATTTCAAGATCGTGTAATGCTAATTTCGCTAATGGGCACCAAATTGTTCGGAAAATTTTCATTTTTATTACCGATACCACTTCTTGACATTCGATTAAAGCTATATCTTATGAAGTTTTAATTGTGTACTGCAATAAAAGTTTGGAAATTTAATAACAAAATCGTTTAGTAATTTTAAAAAAGTGTAGATAAGAATCACTATGATATCATAATAGAATCTAAAATATTCTTAATAAAAGCAAATAATTTGCTTGATGCTTGTAGAGTACATATGTAACAAGTATTATTCAAAAGAGAAACAACAAATTCAGTAACTTGGATCTACGTAGGAAAACGAAACTCTAAAATACCAATTATTTGGTTTTTTGAAATTAAAATCTCTAGTTGTTTCTTCTTGCATTTCATCGAATACAAAAAACTGTATTTGTTATTCGAATTTATACATATTTAGGATTATAAAAATGAAGAAACATTTGCAAATATTTTTTATTTAATCGGAATATGCGTATAAAGATTTTGAGTAAACATCCTGTTACTCATGTCCTATGTAAATTAAAAACCCCAAAACTCTTTAGACATCCTATTTAGACCCATACTTTGTCAAAAAGTATATCCAATCATAGAAAAAATGCGGGACTGAAGATTTTATCGCCGAGAAATTTGATCGTTTTTTGTGTAATATTTCTTCAAAATATATATCGAGGGCTTATGAACTATTTTCTCGAAAATGAGTTTTTGATGCCAAACTATTCTCAGATTTGGATGTCAGCTGCCATAAAAATTTAGAAAAGATTTTTTTCTAAAGCCATTTTTTTAATTTTCTGATTTGGCTATCCCCTCGCACGTAAGTTTGCGACTGCATAAGTGGCTATGAACATAAAAATAATAGAAATAAAATAGTTCAACAATGGAGCAGCATAAAACCGAAGGTTATAATTCGCTACAACGATTTTGTTTAAAACATTTTGCTAGATTTCCATTTCGCGTTTCCAATTTCGCGTTAATAACATTTTGATTCCCCAGTTATCAGGCTAAAATAGGAAAAATGGTTGCTGTAAAGTAAAAAATTGTGAAAAGTATATTTAAAAAAACCGGCGTAACTTTTTTATTATATTGAGAATACCAAAATATTTCTTTGGCATGTGATTGCTGACTTCATGGGGAATATTTGTGTATGAAAAGTTTCAGAATTATGAATGAAGAAAGTTAAAATATAAGGGATTGCAACGGCGAATTTTGGAATTTTCATCAATTGCAGCGATTTTCGCAACTGGCTACATATATGTTACAAGCGACCAATCTGACGGATGAAGCTGGAATCTTTAAATTCGCTGTCTACATCACAGAAAATGCTTTTTCTATACAACATTGCCAAGATTTCATGAAAAAAGTTATGGAGTTTACAATAAATCTTATTTCAACATTCATAGTGCTCAATTTTAAACATACAAAAGTGGCTATGAACCATGAAACCGCGAATACAAGGAAATTTCGAAATCCTTTTAATCGTAGCAATTAATAAACCTTTTTAGATTAAACTGTAGAATAATGATTAATAATTTCTCTTCAAATTAAGGAGAAAATCAGTTTTTTCGCTCTCCTGAAAAGTTATGTTTTTGTTCATAGCCACTTATGAATATGATCGCTCGATATGTATGTATGTAATTTCAAGCATCTATAGGGTCCGCCATCTACCGTTTTTTTCATCTATTCAATCGTTGGACTATTATTTGTGGGGTGCCCGAGGCAGCCATTTGAATGAAATTATTTTCCATTATTAACCGGAAGGATTGTACTTTCAAATAAAAAAAGAAATTTGAGAAAATATTCAGTAGTTTTTTATAGCATTTTCAAAAAAAGTTATTTGGCGGACCCTATATTTAAAAAAAAGTTCTACACTTAGAGAACAAGTCTGTTAATAAAAACGATTGTCTGCTATAACAGCAGTTTTCACCTGCTAAAGAGTTTGCAGTCTGCTAAAATTGGCTGTTGTTAATTAAAATATAAAAATAGATAAGCGTTAATAAGCGAGTTTAGCTCGAATTTTATTTTATATTAGCTTGGGACAATATGCATATCATATATATTGCTAAAAACAGCAAACAGATGTTTACCATCTCAGCAGATACAAATCTGCTGTCTCTTTTTTAACAGCAGAAAATCTGCTCTTTCAGTAGACTTTCTGCTTTCTTTTACTGACATATTCCTTTGAGTGTACTGATGATGGATTACTGAAATGCAATTTTGCCGACAATGTTTGTCGGACGAATGTATCAAAATATTTCTCGAAGATCCTGGCAATATCATATGAGTGGTTTCCAAACGCTCCAGTAAAAATTTCCTAAAAAGCTAAAAAATTAACATAGTAAATAATTCATTTACTAGAAAAATGGTAGTAGATTTACTTAAAAATATTTCTTTGGATCTAATAAAAAATTCTTACAATTTCCAAGGTTTTAAGTGAGAAAAAAATCTGAAATTTTTTGTATGGAAAAAATTCCATTTAGGAAATTTTAACTTAAAAATGTGTTTTTTCCTAAAATTAAGTCAAAATGTTTACTAAAATTTATGCCGAGTTCTTCATACATTTAAAAAATTCTTGAATATTAAATTAAGAAGCAATTCTCGTTCGTTTGCAGAGACTTATTTCTTAAATACTTTATGAATTATTCTAAACAACCACAGCGAAGGCGCCTATCTTGCCTTCGCAACAATCATGGAGTAATAGCTCAACTCCTTATGGCAGATGTATCATGAAACTTTTGAGAAATATTTCATGTGGTCATTTTTTGTATCAGTTTTGCATACTCTGATGCAAAACTATTTGTTTGATTTTTTTAGTTGAATTGAACTTATTTTAATTTCTCCTTTTTTTCCTTGTATAAAATAAAATTTTCCTCAGTTTAAGTAAAAATTTACTCGTTTTGAGAAAAAAAAAACAGCAAAATTGTCCTCAGTTTGAGTAAATATTTACTTGATTTGAGTAAAAATTTACATAGTTTTAGGAAATTTTCAGCAAAATTCTACTAAGATTTAGTAAAAATTTACTTAGTTTTAGGAAAATTTTGCATAAATTTAGTAAAAAAATAATAGGTTTTACGAAAAAATTACTTAGATTTAGGAAAATTTCAGAAAAAATTCTACTTATATTTAGTAAAAATGTACTTGGTTTCCTAAATTTTAGTTAATTTTAACTCATTATAGGGTTAACTTTTTTATGAGTGTAGATGAAGGAAAATCCTGCGCACGGGCCTGCGTTCAGCATGTAGATATAGCCACCATACTACTTTATCCGCTCTAGAAACCGTATATTTTAAAAGTTTTTCTTTAAATTTGGCACAACTCCTTATATTTCAACTGCAAACATCTCTGGTGAAAATGGTTCAAATCGGTTTAGATTTATATATACCTCCCATACAAATGTAGCCCCCGATTAGACTTTCTCTGCTCTAGAAACCATATATTTTAACAGATTTTCTTTAAATTTATATGTCAACTAGAAACATCTGTGGTGAAAATGGGTCAAATCGGTTCAGATTTATTTTATATAGCCACTATACAAAATTCGCTCCCGATTTGATTTGATAGATTTTTAACATATTTTGATCTGAAAACGTTATATTTCACCTGAAAACATACATTGTGAAAGTGGGTCTAAGACCTATTTCACATTGGAGTTATTGATTCTCAATTTTGTATTTGTGGACATTTGACTTGATCTCCAGGCATTGTTAAAGATCCCAAATGTACCTTTAGCGTTATAACGATATGTAAAAACAAGTAAGTAAGATTCAGTCGGTTTAACCGACTTCTATATACCCTTACTCTCAGAGAACATATATACGGAAGTTATAAGGAATCAATTCCTACGTAGGACAGGATAATTAGTGTGGAAGGTACTAGAAGGTTCGTGTCATATGGTCCCAGTTTCAACATTTATAAAACAATTGTATAAACATGATCAAATACCAAGTCATAGTCGATTCCTTGCGCATATTTAGAAGTTATTTTATACTACCTAGGATAAAGACAATTGTGTGGGAGGTTATAGGAGGGGCTTGGCTAAAGCGTAAATATTTTTTAGGTTTAAAGTGATTATAAAAACATTTTCAAATATCACATTGCAAATGATTTTGACTACCCGTGTGGATGTTATGTCGGTTTTATTGTTACCAAAGTTTATGCCACTTTGTGTGGGAGGTACTAGAAGGGGTGTGGCAATAACGCCCATATTCCATGAGAATAAAACTTCTGTAAAAGCATTTCCAAATATAAAATTTCACAATATTCCGATCATCCCCATAGAAGTTATATCACCTTTAATTTTTGTAGGTTATGGTGATTTGTGTGCGATGTACTAGAAGGAGCGTGGCAAAACTCATCATATTTAGTAAACTTAAAGTGATTATAAGAACATTATTAAATATTAAAATATAGCTGATTCTGAGTATCGGTGTGGAAGTTACATTAGTTTTAATTTAACATAGGAATATGGGTAATTTGTGTGGGAGGTACCAGAAGGGGCGTGGCAATTTCGCCCATCTTCGAACTTAAACGAAGTTTAGGAAAAATATTACCATGTACAAAGTTTGAATTGATTCCATAGCTCCTTTCGAGAGTTATCGTGTACATCAGACAGCCAGACGGACGGACGGACATGGCTCAAACATCTTAAAATGTTGTGAAACGGATTTGGTCCAAACATATTTGGGGTCTTAAGTCACTCCTTCAATGCGTTACACTTTTTTCTCTCCCAAATGATATATACCCTCCTACTCTGTGGAGTGAGGGTATAAAAACCGAAAATCGGAATAATCTCAATGTTTCAATAAATCAAAAGTAAGTATGATGATCACAAAATTGATCACTTGATTTGTTGATTGATATTTTTTGGAATTCTATGCTCAACTCACCGTGCGACACGCTTAGAATACTCATGAATATTGTGATCTGTATTATCCATGTCTCTGCCAATTATTGTCGCTGTGAATGAAAATGGATACTAAGAACGATAAGATAACATAAAATTACATTTTCGAATCCAGTCTTCACATTGGTCCCAAAATATAGAAAAATAAAATTGTGTGTTTGCGGAATTACTTTTGGACTCCACCGGCACTGGATGCGACAACTGAAAATAGTACCAGTACTACTTACCCAACGATATGTTCAAGGTGAATTCGCGGAAGAACAACATCAACGGTATATTTTTCCCATTCTCAATATCACGGTCGAGATCTACGAACAAACAGCTCACTCTCCGATTGAATATCGGCAAGAATGACATTAGATTCCTGGTGCTGAATGAATTATTCAACATTCTGCGGTCGTGTTTCCACTCCTTAGCTGTGGGGCAAAGTTGAGAAAATCGTAATAAAATTAATAATGTATCAGTTACTCACCACCCACTGTAATCAGTCCATTGCCGAAGGCTACCGTGATACGGTATAGTAGCCTTATTGAGACACAGCTTAGATGTTAGGATGTCGCGAAGGACAACGGGATCACTGGTCAACAAATATGGATATGGTCCTATATATACCAATGCATTTTTGCCATAGTTTTCGGCAATTTTGACACATTCGGTGATTATGCCTGTAACGATGAAAATAATTTAAGATGAAAGACAATTTGAAGTATGTAATATTATGTAAGTAGAGGAGCTGTTTTTTTAAATGTACATATAATCGAAATAGATTTTCGCTCTCAGTTGAAATATTGTTTAATTCTTCGGAAATGTAATTTACATTTGCAATGTATATAAAAATAGCATCAGTCATGTGCAGTTAAATGATTCGGTTCTTTATTTTTTTGAGGCAGGTTTCGAATTTTTAACGTTGTATTCATGAGATACAAGCCTACCGATTTTTAGACGACAAGCTGCCTCCGCCACCACACATCGACTTCCAGCCAGCCGCCGATAATTTTTACACCCTCCACCTCCAGGATGGGGGTATACTTACTTTGTCATTCCGTTTGAAATATCGACCTGAGACCCTATAAAGTATATATATTGTTGATCGTCATAAAATTCTAAGACGATTTAGCCATGTCCGTCCGTCTGTTGAAAGCACGCTATCATCTAAGGTGCTAGGAGGTCCAAATTTTGCACAAAAGGGAAAAATATTTCCCTCACAAGGACTAAAAATTCCCTAATATTAATTAATATTAATTAATAAATTGATTTTTATTCGTAGGGGATGAAATGGGGCAAAAAGGGATAAAAATGGTACATATTAAACGACAACAGATAGAAACACGAAATTCGGTGTGTACATTCGTCTAATTGAGTAGATACATAATATAAAAGTATTTTTTCCAAATTCGTACTTTTCAGGGGTAAAATGGGAATAGAGGGTTAAAAATGGTACCAACCAAACGGCTGCAACTAAAATAATGAACTTCGGTGTATACATTCCTATGATTGCGTAGACACGTAAAATAAACGGATTTTACGAAATTCGAACTTTTAATTTAGAATGGAAAAAGGGATACAAATTATACCAACCAAATGATCGCAGCTAAAGTCATGAAATTCGGAGTATGCATTCCTCTGACTCCGTAGACATCAAAAATAAATGGTTTTTCCAAATTTCAAGGGACACAATGGGAACAGAGATATAAAAATGGTACCAACTAAACGGTTACAACGTTTCGTTGGTGTGTGTACATCCCTCTAATTGCGTAGCCATTATAAACAAGTAAAAAGGCGTTAAGTTCGGCCGGGCCGAATCTTATATACCCTCCACCATGGAGTGCATTCCTCTGTGCTACCGGTAGATTAGAGGCTGTCGACTTTACAAAGAAGTGAAGTAACATATTTTGAAAATTTTAATTTTTTTAATTTAATTTTTTTACTATATTTTTTTACTATATCAAACTATAAGGCATACTTATGCGCACTGTTTTAAATAAATTTAATTGCTTCATTGTTATAATGTTAATAGTGTACTAGTATAGATCTATTACTGCAATTGTACTTCAAAAGTGAACATGAGGGAACAATCTTTAAAGCTGTACTCTAAATATTAGGTGTATTGTCAGTCGTCATTAGGGAGAAACATTTTTCCTCAGGGCCGATAAGGGAGAATATTGGAAAGAACGCATTTAATATCATGATTCTAGGTACATCCGTTTGCTTGGTAGCAATTTTATTCCGTTTTGATCCTAAAGGTACAAATATCGAAAGATATCTTTATTTTTCGTGTCTACGCAGTCACAGCAATGTACACATCGAATATCACTTTTCTAACTGCAACCCTTTCATTGGTACCATTTTTATCCCTTTCGCCGCATTTTCCGCCTAAAACTACAAATTTCGAAAAAAATCCTTTATGTTTCGCGTATACGCAGTCAGATAAATGCATACACCGAATTTCATGATTTTAACTTCAGCGGTTTGGTTGGAACCATTTTTATCCCTCTTTTCCAATTGTATCCCTTTAAAGTACAAATTTCGAAAAATCTATCTAGTTTACGTGTAATTATAGGGATGTACACACCGACTTTCATGTTTCTAGCTGTTGTCGTATCATTGGTACCATTTTTATCCCTTTTGTCCCATTTCACCCGCTAAATATTTTTGTACTTTTTGGTGATTACACGTTACTAGAGGAAGCTACGAAACAAATTTCAAGTGTATAAATTTTCAAATAAAGTCTAAATATTAAGGGTATTTCCTTTCTTGTTAGGGACAAATTTGTCCCTCTGCGCCGATTTTGCCCACTTTCAATCCCAACCGATCTGCAACCATAAGCACATTTACGGACAATTTCAACCTCCTAGCTCATTCCGTTCGGCCGCTATCGTGCTTTCAACAGACAGACGGACATGGCTAAATCGTCTTAGAATTTTATCATGATACAGAATATTTCAAGGTGTTACAAACGGAATGAGAAAGTGAATATACCCGCATCATGGAGTTGGAGGGTATAAAAAACAGATATATGCCAAATGTCATTAATATTGGATGAAACATGTTGCGTTTAGGGCGATATATTAATTTTAATGATAAGAATTCCAATTATTTCCTTGTGTTTCTACAGTCTTTATATTTGATAGTCCTTGCCTGCCTCCATTAAGTTATATATACAATAAGTCGGAAAGAGGACTTCATGTAGATAAACGCAAAAGAATCAGAAAATAGATAACTACATTAATGGAGCCGGATCACTTAGAATATGGTCAAATCTCAATAAAAAATAATATGTTTTAACAATTAATTCTCGAAACCCAAAACATTCAAAAGTAAAAACATAATTTTATCTACAAATGCAGCTGCTAAAAATATTTGTTGTCTTCTGATACTCGATCGAAAGTAACGAACGATCTAAAAAAAGCTAATTATATGTGATTTATTTTCCCCGTTTTGGGAATTGAGAATAATATTTTTGTCATCTGATCCGCGATCGAAATTAATGAATGTCGGCTATTTATCTAAAAAAAATCAAATTTTTGGGATTTATTTTCCCCGTTTTGGAATTTTGGGATTTTTTGCAATTCGTAAAAGAATCAGGAAATAGAAGACAACAATAATTCGATCTGCCGTATCACTAGAATATGACCAATTCTCAGTATATGACCAATCTCACCGCTTTCAAAAGTAAAAACTTAATTTTATCTGCGGATGCAACTGTTAAAAATATTTTTTTTGTCTAAAAAACTCAAATTTTTGGGATTTATTTTCCCCGTTTTGGGAATTGTGAATAATTTTTGGAATTTATTTTCCCCGTTTTAGGAATTGTGAGATTTTTGCAAATTCAGATTGTTTTCATACCTCATATAAAAATCACATAGAAACATATATGGCGGTCAATGTTTTTATAAAGCCTACCGATTTGAATTCTTAGCACTCTAGGCACATATTACAGCATATTGTGGTCAGTTATATTTCATTTAGAAACTTCTGTTGTGGAAGTCAATGTTTTGATATATCCCACACACAAAGGTCTTCTCCTCCACCAATATGACTTCTTGCCGCCTAGAACTCACAATTCAACGAACCCACAATGCGTAGTATTGAAAAAATCTGTTAGTCTACTCAGCCTACTTTGTACATACCCGCCGAAGGAATGAATAATGGATTCTAGTCGGAGTAGACCATAAGACGTTGACATCATTAACGCTATTGTTGTTTTAACAGTTAACAAAATTCACGCTGAAAGCCTTGATACAGAAGCCAATGATCTCTTTATTTAAATTCGGAACCTATTGCTATTGTGAAAAATTGAAACCTGTTATAGATTAATTAATTTGTTGTCTACTCAATACCGCCATAGTGACTTTGCGCCAATGCTTGTAACACCACCAAGTGAGTGAGATAGACCCTGCGACTTAGAATCACTTTTTGAATCAGTCTGTCGGTTATCATATATTCGGGCAATTCTTGTCCGATCTCAATGACATTTGCATTAACGCTCAAATTGATAACTATCATAATATGGGGTGACTGTAAATTGTTTCCATTTGTATGGATTACACGGATCACTGTATACGCAAAAAAAAAAAACAAAAATACAAAATATTATGCATATTATTATTTTAAAGAAACGAATGAGTAGTATATTTTCTGTCAATAAATTTAGGAAATCAATCTACGCAAGATTTTAATACAATTTGTATCTGGATGTACTCAACAAGAATCAGTAATAAAACTGATTTCGAAAAATATCAAGTTGAGTCTTTTTTATATTTGGGTAACGATATGTAGAGGATCATTTGAAAATATTTAAAAAAAATAAAATTGCTAAAGTTACAATATGGCGGAGATAAATTACGTGGCTTCTAAAGAGGAAAAATTCAATCGATCGACCGATCTGAACGATTTGTACCATAGCTGTTTCCAGTTAAAAGGTACCAAATTTGAAGATAATCGTTAAATCGGTTAAAATATGTAGTCTATAGAGCGAAAAAGGACAAATCGGAAGCAATATTTGTATGCGGGCTATATCTTAATCTGATCGCGAGAAATTTACAAAACAAAAAAGTCATGCATACAAAATCATTTCAGCCATATCCCCCGCGAAAATGAAAATTTTACAAAAATATACAATTTGTATTTTTTGCTTACCGTGCTCTACCGAAATTCACAATTTTTTTGTCGAAAAAGATCGATCTTCCAAAAAAACATAGACCAATTTTAATGCCAGTAATTTTGTTGTATAAGCTGGCGTGTAATTTTGCTATTTAAGCGGGAAGATCATTATTTAAAACTTTTGTGTCAATGGTGACCCCCACTGAAATTTTTTTCGTAGAACATTTTAATCCTTTTTGAAAGGACTTTTTTTGATTTCCCCGAAAAAAGGGTCAAATTGACCCATAAAGAGAGGAGCTAGAGGTTTAAGATCTTCCACAAAAATGATCCCCATAAAATTAATTAATTAAAAACTATATAGTTCTGACAACAAGAAATCGCTCAGACATTCACGTACAGCACTTTTTCGCTTAGTATGAAGCTCCCTTCGACCAAAAAATGAAAACTTTGACCCGCGAAAAAGAAGCTCAGACCAGCTGGACTATAGGTTTGTTCTACAAAAAAGATTTACTCAACAAGCCCTTCCAGAATTATAGGGTCGCTATCCTGCTCCATTCAAAAAGTCTTCATTTGTTGGGCAGTGTTATTAATCATTCTTCTACAGTTTACTACTAATGATTGATTACTAATTGATATGATTAAAAAGTTTTCGAAGTTTCCTGTTATACGCGGTTTTATGGTTCATAGCCACTTTTGCATGCTTAAAATTGAGCACTATGAATGTTGAAATAAGCACTTAACCATTAATGGAGTGGATAGCCAAATCAGAAAAATTTGAAAAAAATGGCTTTAGGAAAAATTTCTTCTCCAAATTTATATGATAGATGGCATCCAAATCTGAGAACAGTATGACATCAAAAACTCATTTTCTAAAAAATGGTTCATAGCCACTTTTGAATATAAGCCCTCGATATATGAATATTTGAGGGAAAATTTTATCGGCATATTGCCCAAATCTGGACAATAAAGGGTAAAGTTTTTGCTTTATGTCATTTTCGTAAAGGGCTGATGGTTAATGGTTGAAGGCTTAATATTAAGGACAATTTTTCGATTTTTCTGACACTTCTTAAAATCACAAAAAATATTTAGATTGCACAAAGTGCTCACTTTCATTTCATTTGGTACCGATATAGAGTCTCTAGACTAGCACACACACACAAAAATTGTCGAATAAATACAATGTGTGTAAGTCACCACTACGTGATAAAAGTCCAAAAAACAGACCCGTGTCTCCCAGTTTTGCCCAAAGTTATGCACTTTTTTATGGGCCGCCAAAGATTTTGGGCCTCGCTGTCATTTTTGCAAAAATGTGATAATTTTCTCAGGCTCATATCTTGCACATTATGAGATAATACAATTAATAGTACGTATACGTAAAGAAAAAACAAATGAAATTAAACAATTTGCGGGAAATTTTTCACTTTTGCGGCAACCTAAATGGTGTGAAGAATCATTCCTGCTGTAGAAAGTTGTTTATTGAGAACTTAGGTACATTTTTATTCAATCAACTGAATTTTTAAACGGTTTGCTACCTAAGGACCTGAACAGCGGAAAAAAGGTTAAAAAATCAAAATTTTTAAAGTTTGATTTTGACCTTGAAGATAAAGTTTGTCTATTTTATATGTTCACAATTTTTGTTCTTTATGACAAGAGCTACAACTTTGCCTCAGAGTAAATGAAAAATCAAACGGTTTGCAAGGTATGAGCCTGAGAAAATTATAATTTTTTTTTGACAAAAATGACACCGAGGCCCTACATCTTTGGGGGCCCATAAAAAAGTGCATGATTTTGGGCAAAGCTGGGAGACACGGGTCTTTTTTTGGTATTTTATTACGTAGTGGTGTCCGTATATGGTTATATTTTTTCGTGTTGCACTGTGTTATATTCTGCAAAAATATCAAATTTTTTAAATACAAACTCGACTCAGACATGGAAAAACTAAGAACACAGTTTTGTTATGTTCCGTGTCAGCGTTCATAATTTTATGCACCATTCCATGACCCATTAATTAGTTTTTAATTTTGACTCCACCACTTGAGTTTTTCAAGGGAACATAGCCGATTTTGAATTCGTTTTACATTAAAGCTACTCAAATTGCAAGGGGTCGACGATAGTAGTTTATCAAACAATTCACTGGTCTTTTCTCAGACACATTTCCATCGTCTGATTTCACATTTTCACATGTTTACCAATACATTTTGTTTATTGTTCGTTTTTTTTTTCTGTGGACGGCCGAATTATACCTACATTTAGGGTTGAAGATTTTTCCAAATCCCAGCAGTACTTGTAATTTACTCGACGGCACTTTCAAGGCCAAACGAATCGTATGCCGTTCTTGCCATCGTTTATGCAGCCATGCGAAGGCTAGGCAAAATATAGCTAAAACTACTAGAAGGTTCATAACTTATCCGCGAGCTGTGTAACGATACGATATCAAATGGTCACTGACCGGACCCGCAGAACATAAGACCTATATAAGAAAGAATTCTTTAATCCGAAGCTAAAATAAGAACTTTTGATTTCCAGGTAATTATTTATGGAAATTTATTAATATATTTTATATACACTACACCAATAATAAAAGCTACTGAACGACTAATATGAATATCTGACGGGATTTATTATTACTATTATTAATATGTACTTGTTTGTATCACCGATCGACTTAGAATCACGTTGTGAATCTAATTAGCTATGTCTAGACAGACAGCCGCCTAGTATTAGTAATATTAAATTAGTAATATGTAAACGATATATAACGTCTTGTGAATTTTCATAAATGATCAAGGGAGAAGTAAAAACCTTTTATTATGTGGTTCACATTGTGTTAGTAAGTTCTGTATTTGTTGGACGTATAATTTTCTTGGAATATGCAAATATAAAAATGTAAATACACTTGTATGAGTCGAAATATCGCTAATTTATCGCTATATAGTCAAATGCACCGTAATCAATACAAAACTCGATTTAGTATTTTATGCCATGACGTATTTTAAGATGGTCATGATATATATATGATTATTTGGTAAGCTATGAGATAACAGAGAATCGACGATTTCGAATAAATCGTGGTGTCTGCGAGCTGAGAAGAAATACAGAATTTGGCAGTGGCTGTGCAATCGTGTAAGGTGATTCCAATCTTGTTTGTATGTACGTGTGTGCCTAAATGATGTGACGTCAGAGAGGGCAAGAAATTGAAGACGTATTTACTCAATTACCTTTATAATATTTGATGTGAATGATGTTGAAACGATAAACATCGCATGGAAATTGACGTCGCTGCGCCAATTTTTGTAAAACGAGTTCAAACATTTTGGCTCTGAAAATCCATCTCCTGTATTAAATTATTTTACAAACATGGAGTCAGTGACCTCATATTTATACCCTCCTTGAAATATCGACCTGAGACACTATAAAGTATATATATTCTTGATCGTTATCAAATTCTAAGACGATCTAGCCATGTCCGTCCGTCTGTTGAAAGCACGCTAGCACCTAAAAGAAAGAAGCTAGGACGTCCAAATTTTCCAGAAATGCGTCTTATAGTCGTAGATCGGTTGGGATTGAAACTGGGCGAAATCGTCCCAAAGGGAAAAATTGTTTCCTCACAAGGACTAAAAATACCCATAATTACCCCCAATATTTTAGAGTATTTATGCATATTTTTTCAATATGTCTGCTTCCACTTACTTTATATTGGATATGCACATTCCCCCTATAACACCATAAAGCGATTGTTATTAGTAGGGGATGAAATGGGGGGAAAAAGGGATACAAATTATACATATCAAACGACAACAAAATTCGGTGTGTACATTCCTCTAATTGAGTAGATACATAATATAAAAGTATTTTTCAAAATTCGTACTTTTAAGGGATAAAAATTGTACCAACCAGCCGCTTGGTTGGAGTATACTTTCATCTGATTGCGTAGAAACGTAAAGTAAAGGGAATTTTCGAAATTCGTACTTTTTGGGGTTAAAATGGAAATGGGGATAAAAATTGTACCAACCAAATGACAGCAGCTAGATAACCAAATGACAGCAGCTAGATTCATGAAATTCGGAGTATGCAGTCGTCTGGCTGCGTAGACACGAAAAATAAAAAGTTATTTCCAAATTCGTACTTTCACGGGATACAATGGGAAAAGAGGGATAAAAATAGAACCAACGAAACGGAACCAACAGCTGGAATGATGAAATTCGGTGTATACATCCCTCTAATTACGTAGACACGTAAAATAAAGATATTTTTTAAAGTCGGGTATAAAATTCTTCTCTTACTTATTTATTTATATGTATGTTTGCAATTTAATTATTATCAGTCTTCCTTTTTCGTCTTTCCGTGGTAAGTGGAGGTTGCTTTAGCAGCTGCGATGTAATGTGATTTTCTAAGACCAAATCTTCCATTGTGGCGGTGGTTGTGAATTTGTATCTCTTGATGAGCCTGGCCAATGCCACTTTAAGGCTTAGCGCAGCATACCGCAAACCTGCAATGGAAGAAGAACAAATATGCATATTTTAAATATTAGAGCAAAATGGCGAAGGGTGGAGTTTAAATCATAACAAATGAGATAGTGGTACGTGGAGCAGTACTATTGTCTCCATAATATGCATTTATATGGGATATATTTTTTATCTATCAGAAAGATTTTGCCAGAAATTTAATATCGTTGGGATTCTCTACGACATATAATTTATTTCCAAGCCAACAGAGGAAGTTGTGTTTGTTTGTCAAAGTATATCTGCTGAGAGACTGACTTTGGAATTGACCTTAGAGATCTTCGCTTAGGCATGCCCACTAATGGAGCTGCGTAAAGTCATTTTAGTAAGCTGGCCTTCAGTCTGGTTTCTCCTGACTACATTTATACCCACCTATACAGTAGCGTAATCCCTTCGAAAATGGTATAAACGAATATGGATGTCTCGCCTCAACGTTGCTGGGTAGAAAATGATCCGGATTGAATTTGTGCGCATCTGGGCCCCAAATGTCCTTGCTGCGATGCAGACTATAAAAGTCGAACAGGATTTCTTGACCCTCCGACAAAACCAAGCCATTGCTCAGTGTTACACTGCCGCCCATCACCTTTCGGCCAGTTTGTGCAACTATCGGGAGAACCCTCATCGCTTCGTTGATGACCCTATCGAGATATTGCATTTGCACGATATGCTCGTAGACGACTTCGACTTCTCCAGCGTCGTCGTCCGGCAGGATATCGCATAACTCCGCATAAACACGTTCCTGATGCTCGGTATGTATGGCCAACAGGATGAGAACAAGGTTTAGACTCGTTGCCGTTGTATCGAAGGCCTAATTTGTTGGAACGAATTTTTGATTTGTGAATAGTTCCGCATTGGCTGGCTACATTCTAGTCTACTTACCCCACCAAACAGATGAAGCAAACCCGCTGAGCCCACTTCACCGGGCTTCATATTCTCTTGGTCTACATAATCTATGGCCGCCTTGATATCAGTAATATAGCTGGGATCAACGCCACGCAGTGTAGTGAAATCACGCAATGTCTGAAAGCCGTAAATCGAAAGGACATTAGATACTAGTAGTGCTATTACACAGTGCTACAAATAAAATAATGAAATGGACCGCATACACCAACAAAATCTTGACTTAGTCCGAACACAATGCTACACTCTCGCACATGTATTTCTTATGGGTGATGAAAAATAGCTACCGCCAGCCGCTGCGGCTAGCGTCTCGCCGCCAGAATACATTTTATTCTATTTTCATGGCGACACTCTCTCACAATTCTAAAAATGGCGTTGCCACATATTACTGAAAAGTGCACGAGTCCTCTGAATGCCAGCATCCAGAAGAAGAAGAATAACACCAAAAAATAAAATGATTAATTTGAAGCCAAATAGTATGTGCAAAACGCTATGGTTAACTATAATTTCTCTGGTATGTTTTTGTTCCTCCGCATATTTCAAAATATTCATTTTTTTAAATTAAAATACAAAAATTCATGAAATAGGAAGATGTGTCAATTCTAGCCGCTAGGCGCGCTCTTTCTCTTATTTGGTTTCGCCGCCGCCAGTGTGTAGCGTTGTGTTTGGGCTCTAATATGACTTGGTGGTGTGTTTGTCACACATGTACTCACCTCAGCAATAACGGTCTCGATTATACCAATCATTTCAACGGAATTCCTGAAGATAGTCAGCTCTGCTAATTTACGTATAAAGCCAATGTGATATAACCAGTTGAACCCACAATTGGAAATATATTTCAAGGCACTAAGATGGACGAAACAGAGATGTTATAACATATTTACATTACGTTGGATGATTAGCGTATGAAAAGTTACTGCTATGGGGTAGGCCATTTAGAATTTTAAATGTTAACTACCGATTTCCGTAGAATAACTATCATGTTTATGTTTGACATTTGCAAAATGGGACGCTATACGTTCAGCATGTAGATATAGCCACCATACAACTTTATCCGCTCTAGAAACCGTATATTTTAAAAGTTTTTCTTTAAATTTGGCACAACTCCTTATATTTCAACTGGAAACATCTCTGGTGAAAATGGTTCAAATCGGTTTAGATTTATATATACCTCCCATACAAATGTAGCCCCCGATTAGACTTTCTCTGCTCTAGAAACCATATACATATTTTAACAGATTTTCTTTAAATTTATATGTCCACTAGAAACATGTGCGGTGAAAATGGGTCAAATCGGTTCAGATTTAGATATAGCCACTATACAAAATTTGCTCCCGATTTGATTTGATAGATTTTTAACATATTTTGATCTGAAAACGTTATATTTCACCTGAAAACATACATTGTGAAAGTGGGTCTAAGACCTATTTCACATTGGAGTTATTGATTCTCAATTTTGTATTTGTGGACATTTGACTTGATCTCCAGGCATTGTTAAAGATCCCAAATGTACCTTTAGCGTTATAACGATATGTAAAAACAAGTAAGTAAGCTTCAGTCGGTTTAACCGACTTATAAAGGGTGATTTTTTAAGAGCTTGATAACTTTAAAAAAAAAAAAAAACGCATAAAATTTGCAAAATCTCATCGGTTCTTTATTTGAAACGTTAGATTGGTCCATGACATTTACTTTTTGAAGATAATTTCATTTAAATGTTGACCGCGGCTGCGTCTTAGGTGGTCCATTCGGAAAGTCCAATTTTGGGCAACTTTTTCGAGCATTTCGGCCGGAATAGCCCGAATTTCTTCGGAAATGTTGTCTTCCAAAGCTGGAATAGTTGCTGGCTTATTTCTGTAGACTTTAGACTTGACGTAGCCCCACAAAAAATAGTCTAAAGGCGTCAAATCGCATGATCTTGGTGGCCAACTTACCGGTCCATTTCTTGAGATGAATTGTTCTCCGAAGTTTTCCCTCAAAATGGCCATAGAATCGCGAGCTGTGTGGCATGTAGCGCCATCTTGTTGAAACCACATGTCAACCAAGTTCAGTTCTTCCATTTTGGGCAAAAAAAAGTTGGATATCATCTCACGGTAGCGCTCACCATTCACAGTTACGTTACGATTCGCATCATCTTTGAAGAAGTACGGTCCAATGATGCCACCAGCCCATAAAC
Source organism: Polietes domitor (assembly GCA_947397865.1). Lineage (NCBI taxonomy): Eukaryota > Metazoa > Arthropoda > Insecta > Diptera > Muscidae > Polietes > Polietes domitor. The sequence continues at coordinate 98,169,861 of OX377620.1, forward strand.
CGCACCAAACTGTGACTTTTTCTGGATGCATTGGTAGCTCTTGCAATGCTTCTGGCTGATATTCACTCCAAAATCGACAATTCTGCCTATTTACGTACCCATTGAGCCAAAAATGAGCTTCGTCGCTGAACACAATTTCTTTCTTTCTGAACTTTCTTAACAGAGCACGCATTTTGATAATAAAATTCAATGATTTGCAAGCGTTGCTCGTTAGTAAGTCTATTCATGATGAAATGTCAAAGCATACTGAGCATCTTTCTCTTTGACACCATGTCTGAAATCCCACGTGATCTGTCAAATACTAATGCATGAAAATCCTAACCTCAAAAAAATCACTCTTTATATACCCTTACTCTCAGAGAACATATATACGGAAGTTATAAGGAATCAATTCCTACGTAGGACAGGATAATTAGTGTGGAAGGTACTTGGAGGTTCGTGTCATATGGTCCCAGCTTCCACATTTATAAAACAATTGTAAAAACATAATCAAATATCAAGTCATAGTCGATTCCTTGCGAAGGTTAGAAGTTATTTAATACTACCTAGGATAAAGACAATTGTGTGGGAGGTTATAGGAGGGGCTTGGCTAAAGCGTAAATATTTTTTAGGTTTAAAGTGATTATAAAAACATTTTCAAATATCACATTGCAAATGATTTTGACTACCCGTGTGGATGTTATGTCGGTTTTATTGTTACCAAAGTTTATGCCACTTTGTGTGGGAGGTACTAGAAGGGGTGTGGCAATAACGCCCATATTCCATGAGAATAAAACTTCTGTAAAAGCATTTCCAAATATAAAATTTCACAATATTCCGATCATCCCCATAGAAGTTATATCACCTTTAATTTTTGTAGGTTATGGTGATTTGTGTGCGATGTACTAGAAGGAGCGTGGCAAAACTCATCATATTTAGTAAACTTAAAGTGATTATAAGAACATTATTAAATATTAAAATATAGCTGATTCTGAGTATCGGTGTGGAAGTTACATTAGTTTTAATTTAACATAGGAATATGGGTAATTTGTGTGGGAGGTACCAGAAGGTAAGTTTTAAGTTTTTTGCGATTTTGACCTTGAAGATGAAGTTTTTTGATTTTATATGTTCACAATTTTTGTTCTTTATGACAAGAGCTAGAACTTTGCCTCAGAGAGTAAATCAAAATTCCGAACGGTTTGCAAGATATGAGCCTGAGAATATGATCACTTTTTTCCAAAAATTACACCGAGGCCTCAAATCTCTGGGGGCCCATAAAAAAGTGCATGACTTTGGGGAAAAAAAAACACGGGTCTTTTTTTTTTGGTCTTTTATCATGTAGCGGTGTCCGTATATGGTTATTTTTTTTCGTGTTGCACTGTGTTATTAAATAACATCTGAATCTATGGGGTTTCTTTTAATACTAATTTGGGTTGGGTTATTTATCTATTTTGGGATTTATTCTAATTTTTCTTTTGACTGTTAGTTCATTTGATTTTGAGTCTTATTTCATTGGGGATTATTCCATTTCGTCGTTTGAGGGTTATTTTGTTTGTACTACTACCATTTTGGGAGTATGCTAAATTAAAAGTAATTATGATGGTCACTAAATTGATCACTTGATTTGTTGATTGATCTGCATTTGTATGTATTACTGAGCAGTAAATATTTTTTGTAATTCTATGCCCAACTCACCGTGCGACACGCTTTGTATATACATGGACATTGTGCTTTGTATTATCCATGTCTCTTCCGATTATTGTAGCTGTGAATAAAAATGGATACTAATAACATTAAGAATAAATTACATTTTCTAATCCAGTGTTCCCAGTGGTCCCGAAATAGAGAAAAAATCATAGTTTATATATTAGTCTTGATTAAAATAGGAGCACTACACGAAAGAACAATATTTCGAAAATAATGAAGGATTTGTGCATAAACTAGTGTATTTAGTTTATAACCGAAATTATAGTACTTGAGGTACAAGGAAGACACATATAACAACATAGTGTGTTGGGAATGGTCTCTAAAGAATCGAAAAAATATTTTTTTTTTCTTTTTTTTTTGTTAGCACGAAAAAAACATAAAAAATAGAAAAAAATCCAAAAATATTTTTTTAATATCTGGCAATATAAGGCCAAAATACTATTTATTTTCGTTTTGTTTTTCGTATTTGTTTTTCGAAAAAGTCAATACTTGCTCAATTCTTTGAAAATGAAATTTGCAAAATTTGTAGCCAGCAATTAACCTACTTATGGTTAATTGAGTTATCGAACTTATATTTCCAAACTGAGAGACATGTGTAATGTATTTATATATACATTTTTTAATATTGTTTTCGAGTTTAGAAAGCCAAAATATATCAGTTAAAGTTATACGTGGGACTTCGAAAATTAATTTGTTAGTAGATTACTACGTTTACTACCGGCACTGTATGATGCGACAACTGAAAATAGTACGAGTACTACTTACCCAACGATATGTTCAAGGTGAATTCGCGGAAGAACAACATCAACGGTGTATTTTTCCCATTCTCAATATCACGGTCGAGATCTACGAACAAACAGCTCACTCTCCGATTGAATATCGGCAAGAATGACATTAGATTCCTGGTGCTGAATGAATTATTCAACATTCTGCGGTCGTGTTTCCACTCGTTAGCTGTGGCGCAAAGATGAGAATATCGGACAAAAAATTATTTGAATTTAATGAATTAAATAGCCGTCACTTACTCACCGCCCAGTGTAAATAGCCCTTTGCCGATGGATTTGCTCAGACCGAGATACGGTATAGATGCCTTATTGAGACACAGCTTAGATGTTAGGATGTCGCGAAGGACAACGGGATCACTGGTCAACAAATATGGATATGGTCCTATATATACCAATGCATTTTTGCCATAGTTTTCGGCAATTTTGACACATTCGGTGATTATGCCTGTAACGATGAAAATAATTTAAGATGAAAGACAATTTGAAGTATGTAATATTATGTAAGTAGAGGAGCTGTTTTTTTAAATGTACATATAATCGAAATAGATTTTCGCTCTCAGTTGAAATATTGTTTAATTCTTCGGAAATGTAATTTACATTTGCAATGTATATAAAAATAGCATCAGTCATGTGCAGTTAAATGATTCGGTTCTTTATTTTTTTGAGGCAGGTTTCGAATTTTTAACGTTGTATTCATGAGATACAAGCCTACCGATTTTTAGACGACAAGCTGCCTCCGCCACCACACATCGACTTCCAGCCAGCCGCCGATAATTTTTACACCCTCCACCTCCAGGATGGGGGTATACTTACTTTGTCATTCCGTTTGAAATATCGACCTGAGACCCTATAAAGTATATATATTGTTGATCGTCATAAAATTCTAAGACGATTTAGCCATGTCCGTCCGTCTGTTGAAAGCACGCTATCATCTAAGGTGCTAGGAGGTCCAAATTTTGCACAAAAGGGAAAAATATTTCCCTCACAAGGACTAAAAATTCCCTAATATTAATTAATATTAATTAATAAATTGATTTTTATTCGTAGGGGATGAAATGGGGCAAAAAGGGATAAAAATGGTACATATTAAACGACAACAGATAGAAACACGAAATTCGGTGTGTACATTCGTCTAATTGAGTAGATACATAATATAAAAGTATTTTTTCCAAATTCGTACTTTTCAGGGGTAAAATGGGAATAGAGGGTTAAAAATGGTACCAACCAAACGGCTGCAACTAAAATAATGAACTTCGGTGTATACATTCCTATGATTGCGTAGACACGTAAAAGAAACGGATTTTACGAAATTCGAACTATTAATTTAGAATGGAAAAAGGGATACAAATTATACCAACCAAATGATCGCAGCTAAAGTCATGAAATTCGGAGTATGCATTCCTCTGACTCCGTAGACACCAAAAATAAATGGTTTTTCCAAATTTCAAGGGACACAATGGGAACAGAGGGATAAAAATGGTACCAACTAAACGGTTACAACGTTTCGTTGGTGTGTGTACATCCCTCTAATTGCGTAGCCATTATAAACAAGTAAAAAGGCGTTAAGTTCGGCCGGGCCGAATCTTATATACCCTCCAGCATGGAGTGCATTCCTCAGTGCTTCCGGTAGATTAGAGGCTGTCGACTTTACAAAGAAGTGAAGTAACATATTTTGAAAATTTTAATTTTTTTAATTTAATTTTTTTACTATATTTTTTTACTATATCAAACTATAAGGCATACTTATGCGCACTGTTTTAAATAAATTAAATTGCTTCATTGTTATAACATTAATAGTGTACTGCTATAGATATATTACTGCAATTGTACTTCAAAAGTGAACATGAGGGAACAATCTTTAAAGCTGTACTCTAAATATTAGGTGTATCATCAGTCGTCATTAGGGAGAAACATTTTTCCTCAGGGCCGATAAGGGAGAATATTGGAAAGAACGCATTTAATTTCATGATTCTAGGTACATCCGTTTGCTTGGTAGCAATTTTATTCCGTTTTGATCCTAAAGGTACAAATATCGAAAGATATCTTTATTTTTCGTGTCTACGCAGTCACAGCAATGTACACATCGAATATCACTTTTCTAACTGCAACCCTTTCATTGGTACCATTTTTATCCCTTTCGCCGCATTTTCCGCCTAAAACTACAAATTTCGAAAAAAATCCTTTATGTTTCGCGTATACGCAGTCAGATAAATGCATACACCGAATTTCATGATTTTAACTTCAGCGGTTTGGTTGGAACCATTTTTATCCCTCTTTTCCAATTGTATCCCTTTAAAGTACAAATTTCGAAAAATCTGTCTAGTTTACGTGTAATTATAGGGATGTACACACCGACTTTCATGTTTCTAGCTGTTGTCGTATCATTGGTACCATTTTTATCCCTTTTGTCCCATTTCACCCGCTAAATATTTTTGTACTTTTTGGTGATTACACGTTACTAGAGGAAGGTACGAAACAAATTTCAAGTGTATAAATTTTCAAATTAAGTCTAAATATTAAGGGTATTTCCTTTCTTGTTAGGGACAAATTTGTCCCTCTGCGCCGATTTTGCCCACATTCAATCCCAACCGATCTGCAACCATAAGCACATTTACGGACAATTTCAACCTCCTAGCTCATTCCGTTCGGCCGCTATCGTGCTTTCAACAGACAGACGGACATGGCTAAATCGTCTTAGAATTTTATCATGATACAGAATATTTCAAGGTGTTACAAACGGAATGAGAAAGTGAATATACCCGCATCATGGAGTTGGAGGGTATAAAAAACAGATATATGCCAAATGTCATTAATATTGGATGAAACATGTTGCGTTTAGGGCGATATATTAATTTTAATGATAAGAATTCCAATTATTTCCTTGTGTTTCTACAGTCTTTATATTTGATAGTCCTTGCCTGCCTCCATTAAGTTATATATACAATAAGTCGGAAAGAGGACTTCATGTAGATAAACGCAAAAGAATCAGAAAATAGATAACTACATTAATGGAGCCGGATCACTTAGAATATGGTCAAATCTCAATAAAAAATAATATGTTTTAACAATTAATTCTCGAAACCCAAAACATTCAAAAGTAAAAACATAATTTTATCTACAAATGCAGCTGCTAAAAATATTTGTTGTCTTCTGATACTCGATCGAAAGTAACGAACGATCTAAAAAAAGCTAATTATATGTGATTTATTTTCCCCGTTTTGGGAATTGAGAATAATATTTTTGTCATCTGATCCGCGATCGAAATTAATGAATGTCGGCTATTTATATAAAAAAAATCAAATTTTTGGGATTTATTTTCCCCGTTTTGGAATTTTGGGATTTTTTGCAATTCGTAAAAGAATCAGGAAATAGAAGACAACAATAATTTGCTCTGCCGTATCACTAGAATATGACCAATTCTCAGTATATGACCAATCTCATCGCTTTCAACAGTAAAAACTTAATTTTATCTGCGGATGCAACTGTTAAAAATATTTTTTTTGTCTAAAAAACTCGAATTTTTGGGATTTATTTTCCCCGTTTTGGGAATTGTGAATAATTTTTGGAATTTATTTTCCCCGTTTTAGGAATTGTGAGATTTTTGCAAATTCAGATTGTTTTCATACCTCATATAAAAATCACATAGAAACATATATGGCGGTCAATGTTTTTATAAAGCCTACCGATTTGAATTCTTAGCACTCTAGGCACATATTACAGCATATTGTGGTCAGTTATATTTCATTTAGAAACTTCTGTTGTGGAAGTCAATGTTTTGATATAGCCCACATACAAAGGTCTTCTCCTCCACCAATATGACTTCTTGCCGCCTAGAACTCACAATTCAACGAACCCACAATGCGTAGTATTGAAAGAATCTGTTAGTCTACTCAGCCTACTTTGTACATACCCGCCGAAGGAATGAATAATGGATTCTAGTCGGAGTAGACCATAAGATGTTGACATCATTAACGCTATTGTTGTTTTAACAGTTAACAGAGTTCACGCTGAAAGCCTTGATACAGAAGCCAATGATCTCTTTATTTAAATTCGGAACCTATTGCTATTGTGAAAAATTGAAACCTGTTATAGATTAATTAATTTGTTGTCTACTCAATACCCCATAGTGACTTTGCGCCAATGCTTGTAACACCACCAAGTGAGTGAGATAGACCCTGCGACTTAGAATCACTTTTTGAATCAGTCTGTCGGTTATCATATATTCGGGCAATTCTTGTCCGATCTCAATGACATTTGCATTAACGCTCAAATTGATAACTATCATAATATGGGGTGACTGTAAATTGTTTCCATTTGTATGGATTACACGGATCACTGTATACGCAAAAAAAAAACAAAAATACAAAATATTATGCATATTATTATTTTAAAGAAACGAATGAGTAGTATATTTTCTTTCAATAAATTTAGGAAATCAATCTACGCAAGATTTTAATACAATTTGTATCTGGATGTACTCAACAAGAATCAGTAATAAAACTGATTTCGAAAAATATCAAGTTGAGTCTATTTTATATTTGGGTAACGATATGTAGAGGATCATTTGAAAATATTTAAAAAAATAAAATTGCTAAAGTTACAATATGGCGGAGATAAATTATGTGGCTTCTAAAGAGGAAAAATTCAATCGATCGACCGATCTGACCGATTTGTACCATAGCTGTTTCCAGTTAAAAGGTACCAAATTTGAAGGTAATCGTTAAATCGGTTAAAATATGTAGTCTATAGAGCGAAAAAGGACAAATCGGAAGCAATATTTGTATGCGGGCTATATCTTAATCTGATCGCGAGAAATTTACAAAACAAAAAAGTCATGCATACAAAATCATTTCAGCCATATCCCCCGCGAAAATGAAAATTTTACAAAAATATACAATTTGTATTTTTTGATTACCGTGCTCTACCGAAATTCACAATTTTTTTGTCGAAAAAGATCGATCTTCCAAAAAAACATAGACCAATTTTAATGCCAGTAATTTTGTTGTATAAGCTGGCGTGTAATTTTGCTATTTAAGCGGGAAGATAATTATTTAAAACTTTTGTGTCAATGGTGACCCCCACTGAAATTTTTTTCGTAGAACATTTTAATCCTTTTTGAAAGGACTTTTTTTGATTTCCCCGAAAAAAGGGTCAAATTGACCCATAAAGAGAGGAGCTAGAGGTTTAAGATCTTCCACAAAAATGATCCCCATAAAATTCCACTATATAGTTCTGACAACAAGAAATCGCTCAGACATTCACGTACAGCACTTTTTCGCTTAGTATGAAGCTCCCTTCGACCAAAAAATGAAAACTTTGACCCGCGAAAAAGAAGCTCAGACCAGCTGGACTATAAGTTTGTTCTACAAAAAAGATTTACTCAACAAGCCCTTCCAGAATTATAGGGTCGCTATCCTGTTCCATTCAAAAAGTCTTCATTTGTTGGGCAGTGTTATTAATCATTCTTCTACAGTTTACTACTAATGATTGATTACTAATTGATATGATTAAAAAGTTTTCGAAGTTTCCTGTTACACGCGGTTTTATGGTTCATAGCCACTTTTGCATGCTTAAAATTGAGCACTATGAATGTTGAAATAAGCACTTAATCATTAATGGAGTGGATAGCCAAATCAGAAAAAATTGAAAAAAATGGCTTTAGGAAAAATTTCTTCTCCAAATTTATATGATAAATGGCATCCAAATCTGAGAACAGTATGACATCAAAAACTCATTTTCTAAAAAATGGTTCATAGCCACTTTTGAATATAAACCCTCGATATATGAATATTTGAGGGAAAATTTTATCGGCATATTGCCCAAATCTGGACAATAAAGGGTAAAGTTTTTGCTTTATGTCATTTTCGTAAAGGGCTGATGGTTAATGGTTGAAAGCTTAATATTAAGGACAATTTTTCGATTTTTCTGACACTTCTTAAAATCACAAAAAATATTTAGATTGCACAAAGTGCTCACTTTCATTTCATTTGGTACCGATATAGAGTCTCTAGACTAGCACACGCACACAAAAATTGTCGAATAAATACACTGTGTGTAAGTCACCACTACGTGATAAAAGTCCAAAAAACAGACCCGTGTCTCCCAGTTTTGCCCAAAGTTATGCACTTTTTTATGGGCCGCCAAAGATTTTGGGCCTCGCTGTCATTTTTGCAAAAATGTGATAATTTTCTCAGGCTCATATCTTGCACATTATGAGATAATACAATTAATAGTACGTATACGTAAAGAAAAAACAAATGAAATTAAACAATTTGCGGGAAATTTTTCACTTTTGCGGCAACCTAAATGGTGTGAAGAATCATTCCTGCTGTAGAAAGTTGTTTATTGAGAACTTAGGTACATTTTTATTCAATCAACTGAATTTTTAAACGGTTTGCTACCTAAGGACCTGAACAGCGGAAAAAAGGTTAAAAAATCTAATTTTTTAAAGTTTGATTTTGACCTTGAAGATAAATTTTGTCGATGTTCACAATTTTTGTTCTTTATGAGTAAATGAAAAATCAAACGGTTTGCAAGGTATGAGCCTGAGAAAATGATAATTTTTTTTTGACAAAAATGACACCGAGGCCCTACATCTTTGGGGGCCCATAAAAAAGTGCATGATTTTGGGCAAAGCTGGGAGACACGGGTCTTTTTTTGGTATTTTATTACGTAGTGGTGTCCGTATATGGTTATATTTTTTCGTGTTGCACTGTGTTATATTCTGCAAAAATATCAAATTTTTTAAATACAAACTCGACTCAGACATGGAAAAACTAAGAATACAGTTTTGTTATGTTCCGTGTCAGCGTTCATAATTTTATGCACCATTCCATGACCCATTAATTAGTTTTTAATTTTGACTCCACCACTTGAGTTTTTCAAGGGAACATAGCCGATTTTGAATTCGTTTTACATTAAAGCTACTCAAATTGCAAGGGGTCGACGATAGTAGTTTATCAAACAATTCACTGGTCTTTTCTCAGACACATTTCCATCGTCTGATTTCACATTTTCACATGTTTACCAATACATTTTGTTTATTGTTCGTTTTTTTCTGTGGACGGCCGAATTATACCTACATTTAGGGTTGAAGATTTTTCCAAATCCCAGCAGTACTTGTAATTTACTCGACGGCACTTTCAAGGCCAAACGAATCGTATGCCGTTCTTGCCATCGTTTATGCAGCCATGCGAAGGCTAGGCAAAATATAGCTAAAACTACTAGAAGGTTCATAACTTATCCGCGAGCTGTGTAACGATACGATATCAAATGTTCACTGACCGGACCCGCAGAACATAAGTCCTATATATGAAAGAATTCTTTAATCCGAAGGTAAAATAAGAACATTTGATTTGCAGCTAATTATTTATGGAAATATATTTATATATTATATATACACTACACCAATAATAAAAGCTACTGAACGACTATTATGAATATCTGGCGGGATTTAATATTACTATTATTAATATGTACTTGTTTGTATCACCGATCGACTTAGAATCACGTTGTGAATCTAATTAGCTATGTGTAGACAGACAGCCGCCTAGTATTAGTAATATTAAATTAGTAATATGTAAACGATATATAACGTCTTGTGAATTTTCATAAATGATCAAGGGAGAAGTAAAAACCTTTTATTATGTGGTTCACATTGTGTTAGTAAGTTCTGTATTTGTTGGACGTATAATTTTCTTGGAATATGCAAATATAAAAATGTAAATACACTTGTATGAGTCGAAATATCGCTAATTTATCGCTATATAGTCAAATGCACCGTAATCAATACAAAACTCGATTTAGTATTTTATGCCATGACGTATTTTAAGATGGTCATGATATATATATGATTATTTGGTAAGCTATGAGATAACAGAGAATCGACGATTTCGAATAAATCGTGGTGTCTGCGAGCTGAGAAGAAATACAGAATTTGGCAGTGGCTGTGCAATCGTGTAAGGTGATTCCAATCTTGTTTGTATGTACGTGTGTGCCTAAATGATGTGACGTCAGAGAGGGCAAGAAATTGAAGACGTAGATATTACTCAATTACCTTTATAATATTTGATGTGAATGATGTTGAAACGATAAACATCGCATGGAAATTGACGTCGCTGCGCCAATTTTTGTAAAACGAGTTCAAACATTTTGGCTCTGAAAATCCATCTCCTGTATTAAATTATTTTACAAACATGGAGTCAGTGACCTCATTTTTATACCCTCCTTGAAATATCGACCTGAGACACTATAAAGTATATATATTCTTGATCGTTATCAAATTCTAAGACGATCTAGCCATGTCCGTCCGTCTGTTGAAAGCACCTAAAAGAAAGAAGCTAGGACGTCCAAATTTTCCAGAAATGCGTCTTATAGTCGTAGATCGGTTGGGATTGAAACTGGGCGAAATCGTCCCAAAGGGAAAAATTGTTTCCTCACAAGGACTAAAAATACCCATAATTACCCCCAATATTTTAGAGTATTTAAGCATATTTTTTCAATATGTCTGCTTGCACTTACTTTATATTGGATATGCACATTCCCCCTATAACACCATAAAGCGATTGTTATTAGTAGGGGATGAAATGGGGGGAAAAAGGGATACAAATTATACATATCAAACGACAACAAAATTCGGTGTGTACATTCCTCTAATTGAGTAGATACATAATATAAAAGTATTTTTCAAAATTCGTACTTTTAAGGGATAAAAATTGTACCAACCAGCCGTTTGGTTGGAGTATACTTTCATCTGATTGCGTAGAAACGTAAAGTAAAGGGATTTTTCGAAATTCGTACTTTTTGGGGTTAAAATGGAAATGGGGATAAAAATTGTACCAACCAAATGACAGCAGCTAGATAACCAAATGACAGCAGCTAGATTCATGAAATTCGGAGTATGCAGTCATCTGGCTGCGTAGACACGAAAAATAAAAAGTTATTTCCAAATTCGTACTTTCACGGGATACAATGGGAAAAGAGGGATAAAAATAGAACCAACGAAACGGAACCAACAGCTGGAATGATGAAATTCGGTGTATACATCCCTCTTATTACGTAGACACGTAAAATAAAGATATTTTTTAAAGTCGGGTATAAAATTCTTCTCTTACTTATTTATTTATATGTATGTTTGCAATTTAATTATTATCAGTCTTCCTTTTTCGTCTTTCCGTGGTAAGTGGAGGTTGCTTTAGCAGCTGCGATGTAATGTGATTTTCTAAGACCAAATCTTCCATTGTGGCGGTGGTTGTGAATTTGTATCTCTTGATGAGCCTGGCCAATGCCACTTTAAGGCTTAGCGCAGCATACCGAAAACCTGCAATGGAAGAAGAACAAAAATGCATATTTTAAATATTAGAGCAAAATGGCGAAGGGTGGAGTTTAAATCATAACAAATGAGATAGTGGTACGTGGAGCAGTACTATTGTCTCCATAATATGCATTTATATGGGATATATTTTTTATCTACAGAAAGATTTTGCCAGAAATAAATGTAATCATTATTTCTAATTTAATATCGTTGGGATTCTCTACGAAATATAATTAATATCCACGCCAACAGAGGAAGTTGTGTTTGTTTGTCTAAGTATATTTGCTGAGAGACTGACTTTGGAATTGACCTTAGAGATCTTCGCTTAGGCATGCCCACTAATGGAGCTGCGTAAAGTCATTTTAGTAAGCTTGACTTCAGTCTGGTTTCTCCTGACTACATTTATACCCACCTATACAGTAGCGTAATCCCTTCGAAAATGGTATAAACGAATATGGATGTCTCGCCTCAACGTTGCTGGGTAGAAAATGATCCGGATTGAATTTGTGCGCATCTGGGCCCCAAATGTCCTTGCTGCGATGCAGACTATAAAAGTCGAACAGGATTTCTTGACCCTCCGACAAAACCAAGCCATTGCTCAGTGTTACACTGCCGCCCATCACCTTTCGGCCAGTATGTGCAACTATCGGGAGAACCCTCATCGCTTCGTTGATGACCCTATCGAGATATTGCATTTGCACGATATGCTCGTAGACGACTTCGACTTCTCCAGCGTCGTCGTCCGGCAGGATATCGCATAACTCCGCATAAACACGTTCCTGATGCTCGGTATGTATGGCCAACAGGATGAGAACAACGTTTAGACTCGTTGCCGTTGTATCGAAGGCCTAAGTTGTTGGAACGAATTTGTGATTTGTGAATAGTTCCGCATTCGCTGGCTACATTCTAGTCTACTTACCCCACCAAACAGATGAAGCAAACCCGCTGAGCCCACTTCACCGGGCTTCATATTCTCTTGGTCTACATAATCTATGGCCGCCTTGATATCCGTTATATAGCTGGGATCAACGCCACGCAGTGTAGTGAAATCACGCAATGTCTGAAAGCAGTAAATGGAAAGGACATTAGATACTAGTAGTGCTATTACACAGTGCTACAAATAAAATAATGAAATGGACCGCATACACCAACAAAATCTTCACTTAGTCCGAACACAATGCTACACGCTCGAACATGTATTTCTTATGGGTGATGAAAAATAGCCACCGCCAGCCGCTGCGGCTAGCATCTCGCCGCCAGAATACATTTTATTCTATTTTCATGGCGGCACTCTCTCATTCTCTCACAATTCTATAAATGGCGTTGCCACATATTACTGAAAAGTGCACGAGTCCTCTGAATGCCAGCATCCAGAAGAAGAAGAATAACACCAAAAAATAAAATGATTAATTTGAAGCCAAATTAGGCCTTTCTTTTTTTTCGATAGCAAATTAAAGTATTAAACTATGATGGAGGACAAATTTATGGAAAATAATGTTATATTTTGTATAAAACGTCATTACTCAAATAGTATGTGCAAAACGCTATGGTTAACTATAATTTCTCTAGTATGTTTTTGTTCCTCCGCATATTTCAAAATATTCATTTTTTTAATTAAAATACAAAAATTCATGAAATAGGAAGATGTGTCAATTCTAGCCGCTAGGCGTGCTCTCTCTGCCTCTCTCTCTTATTTGGTTTCGCCGCCGCCAGTGTGTAGCGTTGTGTTTGGGCTCCAATATGACTTGGTGGTGTGTTTGTCACACATGTACTCACCTCAGCAATAACGGTATCGATTATACCAATCATTTCAACGGAATTCCTGAAGATAGTCAGCTCTGCTAATTTACGTATAAAGCCAATGTGATATAACCAGTTGAACCCACAATTGGAAATATATTTCAAGGCACTAAGATGGACGAAACAGAGATGTTATAACATATTTACTTTACATTGGATGATTAGCGTATGAAAAGTTACTGCTATGGGGTAGGCCATTTAGAATTTTAAATTTTAACTACCGATTTCCGTAGAATAACTATCATGTTTATGTTTGACATTTGCAAAATGGGACGCTATACGTTCAGCATGTAGATATAGCCACCATACAACTTTATCCGCTCTAGAAACCGTATATTTTAAAAGTTTTTCTTTAAATTTGGCACAACTCCTTATATTTCAACTGGAAACATCTCTGGTGAAAATGGTTCAAATCGGTTTAGATTTATATATACCTCCCATACAAATGTAGCCCCCGATTAGACTTTCTCTGCTCTAGAAACCATATACATATTTTAACAGATTTTCTTTAAATTTATATGTCCACTAGAAACATGTGCGGTGAAAATGGGTCAAATCGGTTCAGATTTAGATATAGCCACTATACAAAATTTGCTCCCGATTTGATTTGATAGATTTTTAACATATTTTGATCTGAAAACGTTATATTTCACCTGAAAACATACATTGTGAAAGTGGGTCTAAGACCTATTTCACATTGGAGTTATTGATTCTCAATTTTGTATTTGTGGACATTTGACTTGATCTCCAGGCATTGTTAAAGATCCCAAATGTACCTTTAGCGTTATAACGATATGTAAAAACAAGTAAGTAAGCTTCAGTCGGTTTAACCGACTTATAAAGGGTGATTTTTTAAGAGCTTGATAACTTTAAAAAAAAAAAAAAACGCATAAAATTTGCAAAATCTCATCGGTTCTTTATTTGAAACGTTAGATTGGTCCATGACATTTACTTTTTGAAGATAATTTCATTTAAATGTTGACCGCGGCTGCGTCTTAGGTGGTCCATTCGGAAAGTCCAATTTTGGGCAACTTTTTCGAGCATTTCGGCCGGAATAGCCCGAATTTCTTCGGAAATGTTGTCTTCCAAAGCTGGAATAGTTGCTGGCTTATTTCTGTAGACTTTAGACTTGACGTAGCCCCACAAAAAATAGTCTAAAGGCGTCAAATCGCATGATCTTGGTGGCCAACTTACCGGTCCATTTCTTGAGATGAATTGTTCTCCGAAGTTTTCCCTCAAAATGGCCATAGAATCGCGAGCTGTGTGGCATGTAGCGCCATCTTGTTGAAACCACATGTCAACCAAGTTCAGTTCTTCCATTTTGGGCAAAAAAAAGTTGGATATCATCTCACGGTAGCGCTCACCATTCACAGTTACGTTACGATTCGCATCATCTTTGAAGAAGTACGGTCCAATGATGCCACCAGCCCATAAACCGCACCAAACTGTGACTTTTTCTGGATGCATTGGTAGCTCTTGCAATGCTTCTGGCTGATATTCACTCCAAAATCGACAATTCTGCCTATTTACGTACCCATTGAGCCAAAAATGAGCTTCGTCGCTTTCTTTTGAACTTTTCTTTCTGAACTTTCTTAACAGAGCACGCATTTTGATAATAAAATTCAATGATTTGCAAGCGTTGCTCGTTAGTAAGTCTATTCATGATGAAATGTCAAAGCATACTGAGCATCTTTCTCTTTGACACCATGTCTGAAATCCCACGTGATCTGTCAAATACTAATGCATGAAAATCCTAACCTCAAAAAAATCACTCTTTATATACCCTTACTCTCAGAGAACATATATACGGAAGTTATAAGGAATCAATTCCTACGTAGGACAGGATAATTAGTGTGGAAGGTACTTGGAGGTTCGTGTCATATGGTCCCAGCTTCCACATTTATAAAACAATTGTAAAAACATAATCAAATATCAAGTCATAGTCGATTCCTTGCGAAGGTTAGAAGTTATTTAATACTACCTAGGATAAAGACAATTGTGTGGGAGGTTATAGGAGGGGCTTGGCTAAAGCGTAAATATTTTTTAGGTTTAAAGTGATTATAAAAACATTTTCAAATATCACATTGCAAATGATTTTGACTACCCGTGTGGATGTTATGTCGGTTTTATTGTTACCAAAGTTTATGCCACTTTGTGTGGGAGGTACTAGAAGGGGTGTGGCAATAACGCCCATATTCCATGAGAATAAAACTTCTGTAAAAGCATTTCCAAATATAAAATTTCACAATATTCCGATCATCCCCATAGAAGTTATATCACCTTTAATTTTTGTAGGTTATGGTGATTTGTGTGCGATGTACTAGAAGGAGCGTGGCAAAACTCATCATATTTAGTAAACTTAAAGTGATTATAAGAACATTATTAAATATTAAAATATAGCTGATTCTGAGTATCGGTGTGGAAGTTACATTAGTTTTAATTTAACATAGGAATATGGGTAATTTGTGTGGGAGGTACCAGAAGGTAAGTTTTAAGTTTTTTGCGATTTTGACCTTGAAGATGAAGTTTTTTTGATTTTATATGTTCACAATTTTTGTTCTTTATGACAAGAGCTAGAACTTTGCCTCAGAGAGTAAATCAAAATTCCGAACGGTTTGCAAGATATGAGCCTGAGAATATGATCACTTTTTTCCAAAAATTACACCGAGGCCTCAAATCTCTGGGGGCCCATAAAAAAAAGTGCATGACTTTGGGGGAAAAAAAAACACGGGTCTTTTTTTTTGGTCTTTTATCATGTAGCGGTGTCCGTATATGGTTATTTTTTTTTCGTGTTGCACTGTGTTATTAAATAACATCTGAATCTATGGGGTTTCTTTTAATACTAATTTGGGTTGGGTTATTTATCTATTTTGGGATTTATTCTAATTTTTCTTTTGACTGTTAGTTCATTTGATTTTGAGTCTTATTTCATTGGGGATTATTCCATTTCGTCGTTTGAGGGTTATTTTGTTTGTACTACTACCATTTTGGGAGTATGCTAAATTAAAAGTAATTATGATGGTCACTAAATTGATCACTTGATTTGTTGATTGATCTGCATTTGTATGTATTACTGAGCAGTAAATATTTTTTGTAATTCTATGCCCAACTCACCGTGCGACACGCTTTGTATATACATGGACATTGTGCTTTGTATTATCCATGTCTCTTCCGATTATTGTAGCTGTGAATAAAAATGGATACTAATAACATTAAGAATAAATTACATTTTCTAATCCAGTGTTCCCAGTGGTCCCGAAATAGAGAAAAAATCATAGTTTATATATTAGTCTTGATTAAAATAGGAGCACTACACGAAAGAACAATATTTCGAAAATAATGAAGGATTTGTGCATAAACTAGTGTATTTAGTTTATAACCGAAATTATAGTACTTGAGGTACAAGGAAGACACATATAACAACATAGTGTGTTGGGTGGGAATGGTCTCTAAAGAATCGAAAAATATTTTTTTTTTCTTTTTTTTGTTAGCACGAAAAAAACATAAAAAATAGAAAAAAATCCAAAAATATTTTTTTAATATCTGGGAATATAAGGCCAAAATACTATTTATTTTCGTTTTGTTTTTCGTATTTGTTTTTCCAAAAAGTCAATACTTGCTCAATTCTTTGAAAATGAAATTTGCAAAATTTGTAGCCATCATAAGTAGGTTAATTGAGTTATCGAACTTATATTTCCAAACTGAGAGACATGTGTAATGTATTTATATATACATTTTTTAATATTGTTTTCGAGTTTAGAAAGCCAAAATATATCAGTTAAAGTTATACGTGGGACTTCGAAAATTAATTTGTTAGTAGATTACTACGTTTACTACCGGCACTGTATGATGCGACAACTGAAAATAGTACGAGTACTACTTACCCAACGATATGTTCAAGGTGAATTCGCGGAAGAACAACATCAACGGTGTATTTTTCCCATTCTCAATATCACGGTCGAGATCTACGAACAAACAGCTCACTCTCCGATTGAATATCGGCAAGAATGACATTAGATTCCTGGTGCTGAATGAATTATTCAACATTCTGCGGTCGTGTTTCCACTCGTTAGCTGTGGCGCAAAGATGAGAATATCGGACAAAAAATTATTTGAATTTAATGAATTAAATAGCCGTCACTTACTCACCGCCCAGTGTAAATAGCCCTTTGCCGATGGATTTGCTCAGACCGAGATACGGTATAGATGCCTTATTGAGACACAGCTTAGATGTTAGGATGTCGCGAAGGACAACGGGATCACTGGTCAACAAATATGGATATGGTCCTATATATACCAATGCATTTTTGCCATAGTTTTCGGCAATTTTGACACATTCGGTGATTATGCCTGTAACGATGAAAATAATTTAAGATGAAAGACAATTTGAAGTATGTAATATTATGTAAGTAGAGGAGCTGTTTTTTTAAATGTACATATAATCGAAATAGATTTTCGCTCTCAGTTGAAATATTGTTTAATTCTTCGGAAATGTAATTTACATTTGCAATGTATATGAAAATAGCATCAGTCATGTGCAGTTAAATGATTCGGTTCTTTATTTCTTTATTTTTTGAGGCAGGTTTCGAATTTTTAACGTTGTATTCATGAGATACAAGCCTACCGATTTTTAGACGACAAGCTGCCTCCGCCACCACACATCGACTTCCTGCCAGCCGCCGATAATTTTTACACCCTCCACCTCCAGGATGGGGGTATACTTACTTTGTCATTCCGTTTGAAATATCGACCTGAGACCCTATAAAGTATATATATTGTTGATCGTCATAAAATTCTAAGACGATTTAGCCATGTCCGTCCGTCTGTTGAAAGCACGCTATCATCTAAGGTGCTAGGAGGTCCAAATTTTGCACAAAAGGGAAAAATATTTCCCTCACAAGGACTAAAAATTCCCTAATATTAATTAATAAATTGATTTTTATTCGTAGGGGATGAAATGGGGCAAAAAGGGATAAAAATGGTACATATTAAACGACAACAGATAGAAACACGAAATTCGGTGTGTACATTCGTCTAATTGAGTAGATACATAATATAAAAGTATTTTTTCCAAATTCGTACTTTTCAGGGGTAAAATGAGAATAGAGGGTTAAAAATGGTACCAACCAAACGGCTGCAACTAAAATAATGAACTTCGGTGTATACATTCCTATGATTGCGTAGACACGTAAAATAAACGGATTTTACGAAATTCGAACTTTTAATTTAGAATGGAAAAAGGGATACAAATTATACCAACCAAATGATCGCAGCTAAAGTCATGAAATTCGGAGTATGCATTCCTCTGACTCCGTAGACATCAAAAATAAATGGTTTTTCCAAATTTCAAGGGACACAATGGGAACAGAGGTATAAAAATTGTACCAACTAAACGGTTACAACGTTTCGTTGGTGTGTGTACATCCCTCTAATTACGTAGCCATTATAAACAAGTAAAAAGGCGTTAAGTTCGGCCGGGCCGAACCTTATATACCCTCCAGCATGGAGTGCATTCCTCAGTGCTTCCGGTAGATTAGAGGCTGTCGACTTTACAAAGAAGTGAAGTAACATATTTTGAAAATTTTAATTTTTTTAATTTAATTTTTTTTACTATATTTTTTTACTATATCAAAGTATAAGGCATACTTATGCGCACTGTTTTAAATAAATTTAATTGCATCATTGTTATAATATTAATAGTGTACTACTATAGATATATTACTGCAATTGTACTTCAAAAGTGAACATGAGGGAACAATCTTTAAAGCTGTACTCTAAATATTAGGTGTATTGTCAGTCGTCATTAGGGAGAAACATTTTTCCTCAGGGCCGATAAGGGAGAATATTGGAAAGAACGCATTTAATTTCATGATTCTAGGTACATCCGTTTGCTTGGTAGCAATTTTATTCCGTTTTGATCCTAAAGGTACAAATATCGAAAGATATCTTTATTTTTCGTGTCTACGCAGTCACAGCAATGTACACATCGAATATCACTTTTCTAACTGCAACCCTTTCATTGGTACCATTTTTATACCTTTCGCCCCATTTTCCGCCTAAAACTACAAATTTCGAAAAAAATCCTTTATGTTTCGCGTATACGCAGTCAGATAAATGCATACACCGAATTTCATGATTTTAACTTCAGCGGTTTGGTTGGAACCATTTTTATCCCTCTTTTCCAATTGTATCCCTTTAAAGTACAAATTTCGAAAAATCTGTCTAGTTTACGTGTAATTATAGGGATGCACACACCGACTTTCATGTTTCTAGCTGTTGTCGTATCATTGGTACCATTTTTATCCCTTTTGTCCCATTTCACCCGCTAAATTTTTTTGTACTTTTTGGTGATTACACGTTACTAGAGGAAGGTACGAAACAAATTTCAAGTGTATAAATTTTCAAATAAATTGCTTAAATAGTCTAAATATTAAGGGTATTTCCTTCCTTGTTAAGGACAAATTTCTCCCTCTGCGCCGATTTTGCCCACTTTCAATCCCAACCGATCTGCAACCATAAGGCACATTTACCGACAATTTCAACCTCCTAGCTCATTCCGTTCGGCCGCTATCGTGCTTTCAACAGACAGACGGACATGGCTAAATCGTCTTAGAATTTTATCAGGATACAGAATATATACTTTATGGGGTCTCCGATTAATATTTCAAGGTGTTACAAACGGAATGACAAAGTGAATATACCTGCATCATGGAGGTGGAGGGTATAAAAAACTGATATATGCCAAATGTCATTAATATTGGATGAAACATGTTGCGTTTAGGGCGATATATTAATTTTAATGATAAGAATTCCAATTATTTCCTTGTGTTTCAACAGTCTTTATATTTGATAGTCCTTGCCTGCCTCCATTAAGTTATATATACAATAAGTCGGAAAGAGGACTTCATGTAGATAAACGCAATAGAATCAGAAAATAGATAACTACATTAATGGAGCCGGATCACTTAGAATATGGTCAAATCTCAATAAAAAATAATATGTTTTAACAATTAATTCTCGAAACCCAAAACATTCAAAAGTAAAAACATAATTTTATCTACAAATGCAGCTGCTAAAAATATTTGTTGTCTTCTGATACTCGATCGAAATTAACGAACGATCTAAAAAATCTAATTATTTGGGATTTATTTTCCCCGTTTTGGGAATTGTGAATAATATATTTTTATAATATATATTTTATCGAAATTAATGAATGTCGGCTATTTATCTAAAAAAATCAAATTTTTGGGATTTATTTTCCCCGTTTTGGAATTTTGAGATTTTTTGCAATTCGTAAAAGAATCAGGAAATAGAAGACAACAATAATTTGCTCTGCCGTATCACTAGAATAAGTCCAATTCTCATAAAAAATAATATATTTTGATAGTTAATTTTCGAGTCCCAAAGTACTGCTTTCACAAGTAGAAACTTAATTTTATCTACGAATGCAGCTACTAAAAATATTTCTTGTCTTCTAATCATGGATGAAAATTAACGATTTATCTAGAAAATCAAATTTTTGGGAATTGTGGGATTTTTTGTTATTCATAAAATAATCAGGAAATAGAAGACTACAATAATTCGCTCTGCCGTATCACTAGAATATGACCAATTCTCAGTATATGACCAATCTCACCGCTTTCAAAAGTAAAAACTTAATTTTATCTGCGGATGCAACTGTTAAAAATATTTTTTTTGTCTAAAAAACTCGAATTTTTGGGATTTATTTTCCCCGTTTTGGGAATTGTGAATAATTTTTGGAATTTATTTTCCCCGTTTTAGGAATTGTGAGATTTTTGCAAATTCAGATTGTTTTCATACCTCATATAAAAATCATATAGAAACATATATGGCGGTCAATGTTTTTATAAAGCCTACCGATTTGAATTCTTAGCACTCTAGGCACATATTACAGCATATTGTGGTCAGTAATATTTCATTTAGAAACTTCTGTTGTGGAAGTCAATGTTTTGATATATCCCACACACAAAGGTCTTCTCCTCCACCAATATGACTTCTTGCCGCCTAGAACTCACAATTCAACGAACCCACAATGCGTAGTATTGAAAAAATCTGTTAGTCTACTCAGCCTACTTTGTACATACCCGCCGAAGGAATGAATAATGGATTCTAGTCGGAGTAGACCATAAGACGTTGACATCATTAACGCTATTGTTGTTTTAACAGTTAACAAAATTCACGCTGAAAGCCTTGATACAGAAGCCAATGATCTCTTTATTTAAATTCGGAACCTATTGCTATTGTGAAAAATTGAAACCTGTTATAGATTAATTAATTTGTTGTCTACTCAATACCGCCATAGTGACTTTGCGCCAATGCTTGTAACACCACCAAGTGAGTGAGATAGACCCTGCGACTTAGAATCACTTTTTGAATCAGTCTGTCGGTTATCATATATTCGGGCAATTCTTGTCCGATCTCAATGACATTTGCATTAACGCTCAAATTGATAACTATCATAATATGGGGTGACTGTAAATTGTTTCCATTTGTATGGATTACACGGATCACTGTATACGCAAAAAAAAAAAAAATACAAAATATTATGCATATTATTATTTTAAAGAAACGAATGAGTAGTATATTTTCTTTCAATAAATTTAGGAAATCAATCTACGCAAGATTTTAATACAATTTGTATCTGGATGTACTCAACAAGAATCAGTAATAAAACTGATTTCGAAAAATATCAAGTTGAGTCTTTTTTATATTTGGGTAACGATATGTAGAGGATCATTTGAAAATATTTAAAAAAAATAAAATAGCTAAAGTTACAATATGGCGGAGATAAATTATGTGGCTTCTAAAGAGGAAAAATTCAATCGATCGACCGATCTGACCGATTTGTACCATAGCTGTTTCCAGTTAAAAGGTAGCAAATTTGAAGGTAATCGTTAAATCGGTTAAAATATGTAGTCTATAGAGCGAAAAAGGACAAATCGGAAGCAATATTTGTATGCGGGCTATATCTTAATCTGATCGCGAGAAATTTACAAAACAAAAAAGTCATGCATACAAAATCATTTCAGCCATATCCCCCGCGAAAATGAAAATTTTACAAAAATATACAATTTGTATTTTTTGCTTACCGTGCTCTACCGAAATTCACAATTTTTTTGTCGAAAAAGATCGATCTTCCAAAAAAACATAGACCAATTTTAATGCCAGTAATTTTGTTGTATAAGCTGGCGTGTAATTTTGCTATTTAAGCGGGAAGATCATTATTTAAAACTTTTGTGTCAATGGTGACCCCCACTGAAATTTTTTTCGTAGAACATTTTAATCCTTTTTGAAAGGACTTTTTTTGATTTCCCCGAAAAAAGGGTCAAATTGACCCATAAAGAGAGGAGCTAGAGGTTTAAGATCTTCCACAAAAATGATCCCCATAAAATTAATTAATTAAAAACTATATAGTTCTGACAACAAGAAATCGCTCAGACATTCACGTACAGCACTTTTTCGCTTAGTATGAAGCTCCCTTCGACCAAAAAATGAAAACTTTGACCCGCG
The DNA here is from genome assembly GCA_947397865.1 of Polietes domitor. Lineage (NCBI taxonomy): Eukaryota > Metazoa > Arthropoda > Insecta > Diptera > Muscidae > Polietes > Polietes domitor. Next base: position 98,192,975 of record OX377620.1, read on the forward strand.
AAAAAGAAGCTCAGACCAGCTGGACTATAGGTTTGTTCTACAAAAAAGATTTACTCAACAAGCCCTTCCAGAATTATAGGGTCGCTATCCTGTTCCATTCAAAAAGTCTTCATTTGTTGGGCAGTGTTATTAATCATTCTTCTACAGTTTACTACTAATGGTTGATTACTAATTGATATGATTAAAAAGTTTTCGAAGTTTCCTGTTACACGCGGTTTTATGGTTCATAGCCACTTTTGCATGCTTAAAATTGAGCACTATGAATGTTGAAATAAGCACTTAATCATTAATGGAGTGGATAGCCAAATCAGAAAAAATTGAAAAAAATGGCTTTAGGAAAAATTTCTTCTCCAAATTTATATGATAAATGGCATCCAAATCTGAGAACAGTATGACATCAAAAACTCATTTTCTAAAAAATGGTTATAAGCCCTCGATATATGAATATTTAAGGGAAAATTTTATCGGCATATTGCCCAAATCTGGACAATAAAGGGTAAAGTTTTTGCTTTCTGTCATTTTCGTAAAGGGCTGATGGTTAATGGTTGAAGGCTTAATATTAAGGACAATTTTTCGATTTTTCTGACACTTCTTAAAATCACAAAAAATATTTAGATTGCACAAAGTGCTCACTTTCATTTCATTTGGTACCGATATAGAGTCTCTAGACTAGCACACACACACAAAAATTGTCGAATAAATACACTGTGTGTAAGTCACCACTACGTGATAAAAGTCCAAAAAACAGACCCGTGTCTCCCAGTTTTGCCCAAAGTTATGCACTTTTTTATGGGCCGCCAAAGATTTTGGGCCTCGCTGTCATTTTTGCAAAAATGTGGTAATTTTCTCAGGCTCATATCTTGCACATTATGAGATAATACAATTAATAGTACGTATACGTAAAGAAAAAACAAATGAAATTAAAAAAATTTCAGGAAATTTTTCACTTTTGCGGCAACCTAAATGGTGTGAAGAATCATTCCTGCTGTAGAAAGTTGTTTATTGAGAACTTAGGTACATTTTTATTCAATCAACTGAATTTTTAAACGGTTTGCTACCTAAGGACCTGAACAGCGGAAAAAAGGTTAAAAAATCTAATTTTTTAAAGTTTGATTTTGACCTTGAAGATAAATTTTGTCGATGTTCACAATTTTTGTTCTTTATGACATGAGCTACAACTTTGTCTCAGAGTAAATGAAAAATCAAACGGTTTGCAAGGTATGAGCCTGAGAAAATGATAATTTTTTTTTGACAAAAATGACACCGAGGCCCTACATCTTTGGGGCCCATAAAAAAGTGCATGATTTTGGGCAAAGCTGGGAGACACGGGTCTTTTTTTGGTATTTTATTACGTAGTGGTGTCCGTATATGGTTATATTTTTTCGTGTTGCACTGTGTTATATTCTGCAAAAATATCAAATTTTTTAAATACAAACTCGACTCAGACATGGAAAAACTAAGAACACATTTTCACATGTTTACCAATACATTTTGTTTATTGTTCGTTTTTTTCTGTGGACGGCCGAATTATACCTACATTTAGGGTTGAAGATTTTTCCAAATCCCAGCAGTACTTGTAATTTACTCGACGGCACTTTCAAGGCCAAACGAATCGTATGCCGTTCTTGCCATCGTTTATGCAGCCATGCGAAGGCTAGGCAAAATATAGCTAAAACTACTAGAAGGTTCATAACTTATCCGCGAGCTGTGTAACGATACGATATCAAATGGTCACTGACCGGACCCGCAGAACATAAGACCTATATAAGAAAGAATTCTTTAATCCGAAGCTAAAATAAGAACTTTTGATTTCCAGGTAATTATTTATGGAAATTTATTAATATATTTTATATACACTACACCAATAATAAAAGCTACTGAACGACTAATATGAATATCTGACGGGATTTATTATTACTATTATTAATATGTACTTGTTTGTATCACCGATCGACTTAGAATCACGTTGTGAATCTAATTAGCTATGTGTAGACAGACAGCCGCCTAGTATTAGTAATATTAAATTAGTAATATGTAAACGATATATAACGTCTTGTGAATTTTCATAAATGATCAAGGGAGAAGTAAAAACCTTTTATTATGTGGTTCACATTGTGTTAGTAAGTTCTGTATTTGTTGGACGTATAATTTTCTTGGAATATGCAAATATAAAAATGTAAATACACTTGTATGAGTCGAAATATCGCTAATTTATTAAAAATATATATATTTATAGATTTTCGTTAACGTTATTTTTATGCGAAGAACATATGTGCTATATAGTCAAATGCACCGTAATCAATACAAAACTCGATTTAGTATTTTATGCTATGACGTATTTTAAGATTGTCATGATATATAAAGGGTGATTTTTTAAGAGCTTGATAACTTTTTTTTTTTAAAAAACGCATAAAATTTGAAAAATCTCATCGGTTCTTTATTTGAAACGTTAGATTGGTCCATGACATTTACTTTTTGAAGATAATTTCATTTAAATGTTGACCGCGGCTGCGTCTTAGGTGGTCCATTCGGAAAGTCCAATTTTGGGCAACTTTTTCGAGCATTTCGGCCGGAATAGCCCGAATTTCTTCGGAAATGTTGTCTTCCAAAGCTGGAATAGTTGCTGGCTTATTTCTGTAGACTTTAGACTTGACGTAGCCCCACAAAAAATAGTCTAAAGGCGTCAAATCGCATGATCTTGGTGGCCAACTTACCGGTCCATTTCTTGAGATGAATTGTTCTCCGAAGTTTTCCCTCAAAATGGCCATAGAATCGCGAGCTGTGTGGCATGTAGCGCCATCTTGTTGAAACCACATGTCAACCAAGTTCAGTTCTTCCATTTTTGGCAACAAAAAGTTTGTTAGCATCGAACGATAGCGATCGCCATTCACCGTAACGTTGCGTCCAACAGCATCTTTGAAAAAATAAGGTCCAATGATTCCACCAGCGTACAAACCACACCAAACAGTGCATTTTTCGGGATGCATGGGCAGTTCTTGAACGGCTTCTGGTTGCTCTTCACTCCAAATGCGGCAATTTTGTTTATTTACGTAGCCATTCAACCAGAAATGAGCCTCATCGCTGAACAAAATTTGTCGATAAAAAAGCGGATTTTCTGCCAACTTTTCTAGGGCCCATTCACTGAAAATTCGACGTTGTGGCAGATCGTTTGGCTTCAGTTCTTGCACGAGCTGTATTTTATACGGTTTTACACCAAGATCTTTGCGTAAAATCTTCCATGTGGTCGAATAACACAAACCCAATTGCTGCGAACGGCGACGAATCGACATTTCACGGTCTTCAGCAACACTCTCAGAAACAGACGCAATATTCTCTTCTGTACGCACTGTACGCATTCGTGTGGTTGGTTTAATGTCCAATAAAGTAAACTGAGTGCGAAACTTGGTCACAATCGCATTAATTGTTTGCTCACTTGGTCGATTATGTAGACCATAAATCGGACGTAAAGCGCGAAACACATTTCGAACCGAACACTGATTTTGGTAATAAAATTCAATGATTTGCAAGCGTTGCTCGTTAGTAAGTCTATTCATGATGAAATGTCAAAGCATACTGAGCATCTTTCTCTTTGACACCATGTCTGAAATCCCACGTGATCTGTCAAATACTAATGCATGAAAATCCTAACCTCAAAAAAATCACTCTTTATATCATTATTTGGTAAGTTATGAGATAGCAGAGAATCGACGATTTCGAATAAATCGTGGTGTCTGCGAGCTGAGAAGAAATACAGAATTTGGCAGTGTCTGTGCAATCGTGTAAGGTGAATCCAATCTTGTTTGTATGTACGTGTGTGTCTAAATGATGTGACGTCAGAGAGGGGAAGAAATTGAAGACGTAGAGATTGCCCAAAAGTCAACTCAAATTTAATGATGTAGTTTATTGGGATGCTCGCCAATCGATACTATTTATTATTTTTTCAATATTTCTACTTTTTGGCTATATTAAATACATTATATTTTCCTGTAATATTACTGGACTTCTACGAACAGCCTGTGTGAAATGCAATCCATGGTGGAGGTTGTATAAAGTTCGACACGGCCGAACTTTACACCTTTTTTACTTGTTCGTCCTATATTCATCATTTCGGTATCACTCGAAAGACATTGATTCCTTCTATTTATTTTTCATAACACCTCTTACAAAATGTTTCAATAAGATATGAGTTTCAACGCGACAGATAAGAAAAACCACAAAAATCTATATAAATATCCAATAATACTACCAATGAGTTATGCTAAAACAAGAATAAATACAATGTTTTATTTAAAGTACTTCCAAGAGTCTATTAATTCGGAGAAACGTGGACAAAAATACAACATAAAAATAAAGGGCAAAAACATTGTTTTTAGAAGTATTTTCAGGAGCGTTTAACAGATGACTTGACCCAGTGACGAAATATTTTGCAGATTATTATTAAACATACCAACCTTCATTTTTGGTGGATGACCGCGTCAATTTATTTTCGTGACACATCCTACCCATGTACCTGTACTTCTAAATAATGTAACGTCAGAGAAGGGAAGATATAAAAGACAGATAGGTTACCGAAAAGTCAATTCCAATTCAATGTTTTAGTTTAGTAGGGTCTCACCAATCGAAATAGAAAGATAGCTGTTCTTAACATACAGACAGTTTCAATTCCATTATAATCAAATAAATAAATATTGTAGTTCGTTTTTTTTGCCAATTTTTTGATAATTCACAATATGATAAACTACCATTGTGACATAAAGACAATTTACCAATTATATCTTGTTAATCGTTATAATTCATATTCCCAGTCTAGATATTTTGGAATAAGAGAAAGCATTGGAATAGTGTATTGTATATAATAATTTTCAATTTCTAGGAGAATTCCGAATAAACTAGAAAAAAAAATTTGGATTGAAAATCTTAAATATTCAAAACAGTAGGACCCCAGCTATTATAAAATAAAACAAAATATACTGTCATCAAAATAGAAAAACGGGATTTAAAAAAAAGTAAAAAAGTAAAATTAAGTCACCATCATTCACATTTATAGTTGTTTTCGAGTAAGTACCAGAACAATGCACAGTTGTAACTTACGGCAAAAAACCTACAACTTTTTTTATTTGCCATCATAAAATTCTGAAATTTGCCATTTTGATATGTGACATTATTTCTGATTTTTAACAATAAAATGGGCGGGCCACGCCCATTATAATAACTAACTTTTTTCTTTTGTCATCATACAATTCTGAAGTTTGACATTTTGACATTTTGATATTATTTCTTATTTAAAAAATGGTTGGGCCACGCCCACTTTTATAGTATTGAGGAAATTTCCGTTTGTAATCATAATAATATGGCTCTAATAGTACTTACTTATGATCCCTTGTACTACTAAATGGTGTATAGTCACAACATATTCTCCCCCTGTTCTGATAGTTTTATTCGAATCAATGATGGATGTTTCTTTTTTTATTTGAACGCCTAAGACACAAGTAAATACGTACGCGAATTTCACAAACAGTATACACAAATGAAGATTTCAGAATAGTTGACAGAAATCATGGCATACTACTTTTTAGAAGCTGTAAATAAAGTTTTTTTTGATAGAATTTTGAACTTTACTTGATATTTGGTATGCGCATTCCCCTTATAATAAAAATGTGCACCACAAAGTGATTTTTATTCGTAGGGGGCGAAATTGGTCAAAAAGGGTTAAAAATGGTACTTACCAAACGACAACAGCTAGAAACACGAAATTTGTCGTGTATATTCCTCTAATTGAGTAGATACATAATAAACAAGTAAAAACGGCGTTAAGTTCGACCGGGCCGAACTTTATATACCCTCCACCATGGATTGCATTCCACAGAGGTTGTCGGTTTTCGTAGAAATACAGTAATATTACAGGAAAATATAATTTTTTAATATAGCAAACCAAAACAAATACAAATATTGAAAAAATAATTTTATAAATAAATATAATATTTTAATTATTTCAAACCATTATTTATTTCAAATCAAAAAATAAATATTCTTATATTTATATTTTCAAAAAGCTTAAATACCATAAATATTGGTAGATAGTGGGAGCTACAGTTGGTTGTATTTTCATTCTATTTTAATTCCAAAAGTACAAAAAAATCCATTATCAGACGTACATAGTGCAAAATAACCTAACTTCATGATTCAACCAATTTTTGCCATAATAGAAAAGGTACAAATTTGGAAAAAACTTTTTATTTTGCGTGTCTATGCAGGCAGAGGAATGTATACACCGAATTCCATAATTCCAGCTGCGACCATGTGGTTGGTACCATTTTTACCCCCTTGACGTTTCTACGCAATTAGAATTTCATCATTCTAGCTGTAGTCATTTAGTTGGTACTATTTTTATCCCTCTGTACCATTGTATCCCTTGAAAGTACGAATTTCGAAAAATTCGTTAATTTTCGGATTCCTACGCAATCAGAGGAATGTATACTCCGAATTGCATGACTCTAGCTGCGGTCATTTGGTTGGTACTATTACTTCATTTTAACCCCAAAAAGTACGAATTTCGAAAAACCTGTTTATTTTAAGTGTTTACGCAATCAGAGGAATGCATACACCGAATTTCATTATTCCAGGTGTAGCCGTTTGGTTGGTACCATTTTTATCCCTCCGTACCCATTGTATCACTTGAAAGTACGAATTTGGAAAAAACCTTTTATTTTTCTTGTCTACGTAGTCAAAGGAATGTATACTTCGAATTTCATGACTCTAGCTGCGGTCATTTGGTTGGTACTATCTTTATCCCCTTTTTCTATTTTGTCCACAAAAAGTACGAATTTCGAAAAATCCGTTTATTTTTCGTGTATACACAGTCATGTCTACGTAGTCAAAGGAATGTATACTTCGAATTTCATGACTCCAGCTGCGGTCATTTGGTTGGTACTATTTTTATCCCCCAAATAAGAATCACTTTATGGTGCAGTTTTTTGCTATAAGGGTAATACGCATACCAAATATCAAGCAAATATAAACATTTTTGGTACTATTTTTATCCCCTTTTTCTATTTTGTCCCCAAAAAGTACGAATTTCGAAAAATCAGTTTATTTTCCGTGTGTACACAGTCAGAGGAATGTATACTCCGAATTTCATGACTCTAGCTGCGGTCATTTGATTGGTACTATTTTATCCCCTTTTTTCATATTAACCCCAAAAAGTACGAATTTTGAAAAATCCGTGTATTTTACTTGTCTGTGCAATCAGAGGAATGTATACACCGAATTTCATTGGTTGGTTAGGTTGGTACCATTTTTATCCCTCTTTTCCCATTTTACCCCTTAGAAGTACGAATTTGAAAAAAATACTTTTATATCATGTATCTACTCAATTAGAGGAATGTACACACCGAATTTCGTGTTTCTAGCTGTTGTCGTTTAATGTGTACCACTTTTATCCCTTTTTTGCCCCATTTCACCCCCTACAAATAAGAATCACTTTATGGTGCAGTTTTTTGCTATAAGGGTAATACGCATACCAAATATCAAGCAAATATAAACAGACATATTCAAAAACCATGCTTAAATACGCTAAAATAGTAGGGATTATTATGGGTATTTTTAGTCCTTGTGAGGGAAAAATTTTTCCCTTTGGGCCGATTTCGCCCCATTTCAATCCCAACCGATCTACGACTATAAGACGCATTTATGAACAATTTGGACGTCCTAGCTCCTTTCGTTTAGATGCTAGCGTGCTTTCAACAGACGGACGGACGGACGGACATGGCTAGATCGTCTTAGAATTTTATGACGATCAAGAATATATATACTTTATAGGGTCTCAGGTCAATATTTCGAGGTGTTACAAACGGAATGACAAAGTTAGTATACCCCCATCCTGGATTTGGAGGGTATAAAAATCATTTTTTCCAATTTCCAAGGTGTGTTCATTCAATCGCCTGTAACTCCTGAAATTCTTTACTTTTGAATGTAATTTTAATTACTTTTAAAATATTGATGTTGTATGTTTTTCAAATGATTACACTAATCCATTTTGTTGAAATTTTAAAATAGTGTGCTTTGGTCTATTTTAAGCGACTGTGTGAATTTGAAAGTGGTGAAATGATGGTTTCTATTTTTTTACGAATTTTTTTTTCGATTTTTTTACAAAATCTACCAGAATTACAATGAAAAATCATTGAAATAATAATTTTTTCATTAATTCATAAACACAAGGTATAAAAACAATCAGCAAAATGGATTGGTGAAATAATTTCGAAAATCAAAATAAAATAAATAAAATTGCAATAACTTTAAAAAATCTAACCCAGCTATAAAACCCCACATCAATATTTGAAAATTAATTGAAATTACCTTCAAAACAAGATATAAGACATTAAAATCGGTAAAGTATTTCAGGAGTTACAGGCTATTGAATGAATACACCTTTTGAAAAAAAGTAGTATTTTTCCATGCTTTATATTTATAAGGTTTCTTTCTATATATGTTTGTGTGCCACAAAATTTGAAATCAATTTTTGAAAGCTTTTTTCTCAACCAATTTTGCTCAAATTTTGCACACTTAATCATTTTCGATGACAATACAAGGAAATGGAAAAATTTGACCAATTGGACAAAGGGGCGTGGCACCTCCCATACAAAGTTAAAACCTATTATTGAATATTGTCAGTTCTATGACACCTAGAGTGCTGAAATTTTGTGTAAGTGCATCTAGCATCAATGTGCATAGTTGTGCCAAAAATGGGCGGTATTGGAAAAGTGGGCGTGGCACCTCCCATACGAAGTTAAAACCTATTATTGAATATTGTCAGTTCTATGACACCTAGAGTGCTGAAATTTTGTGTAAGTGCTAGGGTTTGGGGTTTCCCGGACTTTTTTCATTTCCCGGGAAAACGGGAATGAAAAATTTCATTCCCGGGAATTCCCGGGAAAAAGTAATTTATTTATAGGTATGTTCAATATATCAACATTTAATAACTGATGTGTTTTTTTTTTCAATACTGTCATATTACAAATTAAAAGCGAATGTTATTGTCAAAATATTTTACAAATTATTTTTCATTTTACAAATATTTTACTCTACAATATTTTACTCAATATTATATTCGGAACATACAAATTTATATTGAGAAATGTAAATTCATATTAGGGACATATAAATTCATAATGGGTAATGTAAATTCATAATAGGAACATGTTAATTCATAATGAGATATATAAATCATAATTCATTCAGAACAATTAATTCATAATAGGAACATACCAATTCATAATGAAATATACAAGTTTGTAATCAGAATATACGTTTTCATATTCAGAAAATATGAATTCATAATGAGAAAATATAAAATCATATTGAGAAAATGTAAATTTATAATGAGAACATCGGTAAAATATGTGTTTCTACGAAAATATCCATAGAAAACGTACATACATAGCTTCGATTATAAATTTTAGAGTTCCTGATTATGAATTTATATTTTATGAATATATATTCCTCAATAAGAATTTATATTTTCTCATTATCAATTTGGATTTTCTCATTTTGTATTTATATATCTCATACAAATTGATAGTATGTTTTTATTATTAATTTATATTTCTCAATATGAATTTACATTTCACATTACGAATTTGCAGTGCTGATTATGAATTATCATGCTCCTATTATGAATTTACATCTCTCATCGTGAACTTACATATTCCGATTATAAATTACATTTTCTCATTATAAACTTGAAAAGTTGTAGACTAATCGTCAGAATTGGACATTTATATCGCAGGTAGAAGTGACTGATACCTACACTAGATTCGAAATTGAAAACGATTAAGGAAACAAATAACTAATTTACGGAGAATTTAATTTAGAATATTCATTCGTCTGGAGACAAAAATATTTTATAGAAACAGGGGGGAATATTCAAATAGAAACATAAAAAAATTAATATTAATTTAATAAATTCATAAAAAATAAATTTATTGAAATAGTACAGTCATTAATTCTTACAAAGGGCCATTTAAATACTCCGCAGCATATATTTATGCTCCTATTAGATTTCTCTTGAAAGTTTCCAGGCGAACAATTTATATTGTACTCCTATTATTAGACCATTTCTTCCTGGCTACATATGTAAAGTAAATTGTTCTTGAAGAAGATATTCACCTCGATTCTTCTAGGAAAACAAGAAAATTTACATTATGTAAGCCATAGTATTGTCGGCATGATATTTTTATTTCACAATAAAGATCCTGCAAATAGCCTCACAAAAAGTTTTTATTCCCCTAGCTGGGTTTCGCTTAAAATGACTATTTAGCGAATGTAAAAAGTTTTGTTTGTAGTAATATAATGTAAACAAATACTCAATAAATACTCATTATATCAGTATATGTATGTAAATACATATATGAATTTGAAATACATCTAAAAATTCCAATTTATATAATAACATTAAATTATTGATCAACATAATAAATAAATTATTTTTTAATATTTCCCGTATTCCCGGGAAATTGAAAATTGTTTCCCGGGAATTCCCGTCCAAATTTTTCCGGGAATTCCCGGGAAAAACGATTCGGGAATTCCCGGACCCCAAACCCTAGTAAGTGCATCTACCATCAATGTGCGTAGTTCTGCCAAAAATGGGCGGTATTGGAATAGTGGGCGTACCACCTCCCATACGAAGTTAAAACATATTATCGAATAGTGTCAGTTCTATGACACGTATAGTGCTCAAATTTTGTGTAAGTGCATCTAGCATCAATGTGCGTAGTTGCGCCTAAAATGGGCGGTAATGCAAAAGTGGGCGTGGCACCTCCCATATGAAGTTAAAACCAAAATTACACCTACTGTAATTTTGTGTAAGTGCATCTAGCATTAATGTGCGTAGTTGTGACAAAAATGGGCGGTAATGGAAATGTGGGCGTGGTACCTCCCATACAAACCACAAATTAAAAATCTATTATTTCTGCTCCTGATAACGCAGTAATTTTTCCTTCTACAAAAGATAACTAAAAAAGAATTTCTAGGCCCAATAGAATTCTGCTTGCATAAAGCATGGATTTGAAAACAAATTTTTTTTGATTTACTAGTTTCACTGTTAAATTGGTCATAACTCGTAAAGAAAAATTTTCAATATTTTTTTCCAAAAATACGAATACAATATTTTTATGAGAAGAATACATATACAAACTTTCAAAACAATCGCAGCTATCGAGATCAAAAACCATACCGCTTGACATGGAATGACTATTATATACCAACAAGAGGTGTTATTTTGAATCACCCGGTTTTTCGGTAGCTGTCACTTTTGAAGCTTTTATTCGTTGACATTTGACAAGTAGAAACTACACCATTCAACAACGCGTTGAAATTATTAAAATTCATGAATGAAAATGATCCGGAATTCCATCGAAAAATCATCTTGACTGATGAGGCCCATTTCCACCTAGGGGCTACATCAACAAGCAAAATTGTCGCATCTGGGACTCGAAAAACCCAAGAGTTGTTGTTGAGAAGCCTCTCCATCTCATCGTGCGACTGTTTGGTGCGGTTTATGGTCCGGCGGGGTCATTGGACCTTACTTTTTCGAAAATGAGGTTGGATCAACAGTTACGGTGAATGGATTGCGTGAGATGATTAATGATTTTTTATGGTCGGAGTTGGATGGTATTGATCTGGACAACGTTTACTTTCAACAAGACGGCGCTACGTGCCACTCAAGCAACGAAACCATTGCTCCTTTACGGGAAAAGTTTCCGGAGCGTGTTATCTCTCGAAGAGGTGATCACAATTGGCCACCGAGATCTTGTGATTTAACACCTTGCGACTTCTTCCTTTAAGGCCACGTGAAAGATAAGGTCTACGCCAACAGCCCAGCGTCGATTCAAGACCTCAAAGATAGAATTCGTGAGGCATAGGACAGCCACTTTGCGATTTGGTTATGGAAAATTTCATGAAAACTATATGGTCCTGTAAGCGTGGTGGCCATTTAGCTGATGGCTCTTTATTATGAAATAAACATCCGATCATTTATCTCAAAAAAATGAATTTTTCTTTGAATACCAAAATAACACCTCTTGTTGGAAAACCCTGTATTTATACGTACTGTCAAAATCGCTTATAACGACATTCAATGGACCGGCCAAATTCGATCGTTATAACCAATTGTCATTAAAAGCGAGCGATACTATCATCTTGAAGGTGAATTTTTGAATTTAATTTGTTATATTTGGCATTTTATTAAAATTATCTGATTATCATAAATACAAATATTAATTTCAAATACAATTGTACCTATTTGCGATAAAGGATACAGATAGTTAAGATACACTTATGAATTTATTATTAATTTATTTGAATCTTTGAAATAAAGAGCTATAAGTTGTGTGTTACTCTCCATTAGCTCTTTCGTTTTTCTCTTCCAAGTCGTTATAAGCGATAACAAAATGCAAAGTTTTTCAGAAATATACGTCGCTGTAAGCAATATTAATTTCTATGGGTTTGTTTTGGCTCAATTTCGGAACTTGGAACTTTCGTCGGTATAACCGGCAGGAGGTAATAAACGATGTCGTTGTAGGCATGTAAGCTATTTAAATAATATCATTCCTTCTTTTTCTTCTTTCCGTGGTAATTAGAGGTTGCTTTACCAGCTGTGATGTAATGTGATTTTCTAAGACCAAATCTTCCATTGTGGCGGTGGTTGTAAATTTGTATCTCTTGATGAGTCTGGCCAATGCCACTTTAAGGCTCAGCTCAGCATACCGCAAACCTGCAATGGAAGAAGAACAAATATGCATATATAAAGTATTAGAGTAAATCATAGCAAATGAGCTAGTGATACGTGGAGCAGTACTATTGTCTCCATAATATATGTATACGGAAAAAATTACAAATATTATATATTTATTACATAGATTTGCCAGAAGTAAATGCAATCATAATTTACAAATAGCATATCATTTGGATTCTCTCCGAAATATAATTTAATTTCAAGCAAATTATTGAAAGTCGAAGCACATCTGCTTAGTTTGCCTTCGGCATTGACTTTAGAGATCTTGGCTTAGGCATGTCCACTGATGTAGCTGCGTAAAGTCATTTTGGACTATAGCTTTGATACATTGTGTGCGTTTTCAAGAGTCTTGACCACATTTATACTCACCTATACAGTAACGTAATCCCTTCGAAAATGGTACAAACGAATATGGGTGTCTCGCCTCAACGTTGCTGGGCAGAAAATGATCCGGATTGAATTTGTGCGCATCTGGGCCCCAAATGTCCTTGCTGCGATGCAGACTATAGAAGTCGAGCAGTATTTCTTGACCCTCTGGCAATACCAAACCATTGCTCAGTGTTACACTGCCGCCCATCACCTTTCGGCCAGCGTGTGGAACTATCGGCAGTACCCTCAGCGCTTCGTTGATGACCCTATCGAGATATTGCATTTGCACGATATGCTCGTAGACGACTTCGACTTCTCCGGCGTCGTCGTCGGGCAGGATCTCGCATAACTCCGCATAAACACGTTCCTGATGATCGGTATGTATGGCCAGCAGGATGATAACAAGGTTTAGACTCGTTGCCGTTGTATCGAATGCCTAAGTTGTTGGAACGAAGTTGAGAATTGTGAAACGTTTCGCATTGACTGGGTACATTATAGTCTACTTACCCCAGCAAGCATATGAATTAAACCCGCTGAACTTCCAAATTTACCGGTTTTGATATTCTCTTGGTCTACATAATCTATGACCGCCTTGATACCCGTTACATAGCTGGGATCAACGCCACGCAGTGTAGTGAAATCACGCAATGACTGAAAGCAGTAAATCGAAGGTACATGTGGAGATACGAAAGGACATAAGAAGAAGTGGGAAACCGCAGACACCAACAAAATCTTGATTTACGTATGCAAAACCGCCCTATTGCCCGTAAATGAAGTTTGCGTGAGTGTGTGTGTCTGAGAAACTACCGATACTAATATCATTTCTCGGGGTTTTCGGACTGCGTTCGCCACATATGTATGTTCTCACTCACCTCTATAATACCGGACTCGAGTGTACGAATTATTTCCACAGAGTCCCTGAGGATAGTCAGTTCTGCTAATTTACGTATAAATCCAATGAAATAGAAGCAGTTGAACGCCAAATGGGAAACATAACTCGATGCACTAACAATGGGCGAAACAGATGATGTTAAAATAGATAATTTAAGGAGTAAGCGATGCTTATTATTATTATATTTTATTTTAATTTGTTTATTTATATGGTAACCCAGAATGCATATATTGTACGTTGCATTGCCGGTTTATTGTAGTATAAGAACAATAAATATGGTGGTTATCTTAAAAATAATATTACAAACATATTTTACGTTTTTAATTTTATTATTTTGTTGTTGTTTTATTTCGTTATTTTGAGAATTTTTTTTAGATATTTTTTGTAAATTAAAAGAAGTGAGGAATGACTAAAGTCGGGCGGACCGACTATATGATACCCTGCACTTTCTACAATTGAATTCGGAGAAGAAACTAAAATCGGGAACAATTTTTGTACGGTTACTATAGGGTGTTTTTTATTGAGGTATAGAACTTCGAATTGAAATAAAACACAAGAAAATCGTTTTAATGTCCATCAATTTGGCTTTATTGGAAGGATAATTTTATGCCATTAATGTTTAAATATGATTTCGGGCATGTGGCCGCCGCGGCTGGCTCGAATAAAGCCAATTCTACAGGTCCAATTTTCAACCACTTTTTCGAGCATATGGGGCCGTATGTTGGCAATAACGCCACGAATGTTGGCATCCAAGTCCCCTAACGTTTCTGGTTTGTTGGCGTAGACGAGCGACTTCACATATCCCCAAAGAAAATAATCCAATGGTGTCAAATCACACGATCTTGGTGGCCAATTGACAGGTCCATTCCGCGAAATTATGCGCTCATCGAATGTTTCCTTCAATAATTCGATAATTCGGTGAACTTCGCGAACTGAACCATTACTTTCGAAATAAATTTGCACGATTTGCAAGCGTTGTTCTTTTGTCAACCTGTTCATGATGAAATGGCAAACCAAACTAAATATTAATCACTTGACAGCTGACAAAATGGCCGCCAGTTAAAAAAGTGATGCCAACTTAAAGTTCTATACCCCAATAAAAAACACCCTATATATCATTAACCGATGTGACCTACTTTCACAAAGTATGAATCCAGCAGAAATATAACGTGTTCTCTCAAATAAGATCAAAATCTGTAATGGAATGTGTATGCGAGAAAAAAGATAAGTCGTGAAGGACATTTGTATGAGGGTTATATTCAAAGATGAGACTTTCACTATAGGTGTTCCTTTTTGAAATCTGATGTGTTTTGCCAAATATGAAGAACATCAGTAAAAATATATATATTCTTGGAGCGGAGAAAGACAAATCGAGAGGGAAATTTTTATGATACCTACATCTAATTCTGAAACGATCTGACCATATTAGCCATAGATGTTTATAGTTGAATTATAGGGTACTGTGCCAAATTTGAAGAACATCAGTAAAAACATATATATTTTTAGAGCGGAAAAAGTCAAATCGGGAGGGAAATTTGAATGAAATATATATCTAAATCTGAACCGATCTGACCAATTTTCACCACAGGGGTTTCTAATTGGATTGGAGGGTACTGTGGCCAATTTGAAGCCAATCTAGTAAAACATGTCGTTTCGAGACCGAAAAAAGTCAAATCGGGGCGATATTTGTATGGGGGATATATCTAAATCTGAACCGATTTTTTTTTCGCTGAACCAACACTCAGTGAATGTCCCCTATAAATGCAGTGCAATGCGTGAGAAAGATATTTGCAGGAAGTCCATTCCACATACGAGTTACGCGAGCAAAGAACGAATTCATTCTGTAACATCTAGTCCGGCCAGCTGTCCAATCGACAACAGTTGGGTGAGAGTTCCATGAAAGTCGCGTATCTCTACCGAACGTCCGGTATGAGATCAACACCATCGCCCTCCTCTGAACGCGGTCAAGTAGCTTCAAGGAGGATCTTGGAGTACCTTGGATCACCGTTGGATCAGTGAATCGCTTGTGAGACAACAAGGAGCACTGGGTTCTTTCACTTGATCCCATTCGAGAAAGAGGCCATCAATAGCCTTTTGTCTTCAATTTCTTGACGACTTAGTCTATAATGACTGAGCATGAATGGCAGAGATTGCTGCCATCCGCGAATGAGTAGATTGGATTCGTAGTCCGATCCCATCCAACAGGTCGTCGATGAAAATAATAAAAAGGGAAGGGGAAAGGACAGAGCACTGCGGTTCACCTATGCTCGTCGGGGTTCTCATCCGATCATCTACAAAAACTCGTACAGTACGGTCTCTGAGGAAGCTCGATATAAATCGAGATAAGGTATGAATGAGCCGTGCCTAACTCTATCAAAGGCCTTGGAGATATCTAGAGCAACAAATTTACTCTAATCAAACTGGTGGATGGATCGATTCCACTTTTCGGACAACAGCGTCATCTGGTCACCCGTAGATCGATTCCATACTGTCGGTCATTAAGTAAGTCATTAGTCTCTAAATACCTCAAAAGATGATGGTTAACCATACTCTCCATAACCTTTGAGAGCGCTGAGCAAATCACAATCGGGCGATAGTTAGCAGGGTTACTAGCCTCACCTTTCTTAGGGATGGGTTGTATTTTCGCAATCTTCCAACGCGCTGGGAAGACCCCTGCAGGATATCCTAGGTTGACAATAAAGATCCTGCAAATATCGTATCTGGTTTTCGCAAAAATTGCGTCTTAGCGAATTTAAAAAGTATTGTGTGTTGTAATAAAATAATATAAACAAATGGCCATTCTTATTGTCAGTGATGTAAATATATGACATTGAAATATATCTTCAATTTCTCATTTATATAATAAAAGTAACTTGGGAGTCAAACGGCATTTTTAGTTTTTCATTTCCTCATACAGTTCGCCCTTAAAAGGAATACAAAGGATACAATTTATCAATAATTATCTTAAATACTTATTTACAGCCTATGTTATCGTGCTAATGTGCTAAAAATACTTCAAGTTGCAAGCTTCTATCTCTGCTAGCTTAGCATTACCAACCATTTCAGAGAATTTTTGCTCTTAAAAAGTAAAATATGAATAAACTAAATAATCTAAGAGGTAAACTTGAAATGGTTGCTAATGCTGAACTAATACAGTAAGCAATATGATATTTGAGGTATATTTAACATATATTCGCTTCTTTCACTTGACACTATTACCATTATCATAGGGTGCGAATAAGTATTTAAAATATATATTTTTTTAATATTGCCTACCTTGGAACTATGTAGTCCAGGATGAGGAAATGAAAAACTAAAAAACCCAGAGGAAATTGATTACTAGAATTAACACTCCATTTCACGAAGCCGCAATACGAGAAGAAAAATATGTAAATCTTCGATTCTACATCGCGATGTCTTAGTAGGAAAAAAATATATTTAATATAATATAGTCTTTTTAATACGAAATAACCCTCAAAGGAAGACATTATATAATCCCCATTTTTTTTGGAGTGGGTTACATTAAAGTAATTATGATGGCCACAAAATTGATCACTTGATTCGTTGATTGATTTTCATTTGTATGTATTACTGAACAGTAAATATATATTTTTTTGGAATTATGTACCAAACTCACCGTGCGACACTCTTTGTATATACATGGACATTGTGCTGTGTATAATCCAAGTCTCTTCCGAGTGTTGTAGCTGTGAATGAAAATGGATACTAATAACATTAAGAATAAATTACATTCCCAGTGGTCCCAAATTGTGGTTTAAAATTGGATCACTACGCGAAAGAACAATATTTCGAAAATAATGAAGGATGTGTTTATACCACATATAACACCATGTAAGAATTTGTTTCTTATTTTCTTACAGCATTTTCTTTTCTTTTTTTTAACTCGAAAACGATATAAACATTTTGTTTATGGTTATTTTTTATTGTTTACAAAAAATTCAATTTTCGACGAAATATAAATCCGATATCACCCGCTTATGTATTCAATTAAAGTTACTTATGATGGCTACATTTCACTTTTACATACAAGTTGTACGTAGTTTTTTAGGAATGGTCTCTAAAGAATCGAAAAAAAATTAGTTAGCACGAATAAACCCATAAAAAATACAAAAATTTCTATTTTTATGCCCTCACTGTACAGAGTAATAGGGTATATATCATTTGCGACAGAAAAAAAGTGTAACGTATTGAAGTTTGTTTGGAACAAATCCGTTTCACAACTTTTTAAGTTCTTTGAGCCAAGTCCGTCCGTCCGTCAGCTTGCTGGTGTTCACGATAACTCCTGAAAGGAGTTAAAGAAACAATTCAAACTTTGTACATGATAATATTTTCCCCAAACTTAGTTCTAGTACGAAGATGGGCGCCCATTCTGGTACCTCGTTTTCACGATTTTAAATGTTAATATCTTAAAATAATCCTTTTGACTAATTTTGTTCTTTTACAGAACTAAAAAGTGTGTACTAGAACAAAAGTTATTGAATTTTGGCCGATGGATTTTGGTTCTGAACCACTGTGCGCCCCTTCTTGTACCACTCACACATAGCACCCTAACCTACATAAAATTGCTGCTATAACTTCTATACGGATGATCGGAATACAGTGAAATTTGATATTTTGGAATGTTTTTATAGAAGCTACATTCGCATGAAATATGGGCTATATTGCCACACCCCTTCTGGTACCTACCATACAAAGTGGTATAAACCGCTTGAACTTCCATATTTGAAAATGTTTTTATAATCTCTTTAACCCAAAAAATGTTTACGCTTTAGCCACGCCACTTATTGTACCTCCTCCTACCTTGTCTCTATCCTAGGTAGTATTAAGTCCTTCGTAACTTCTATACTGGTGCATGGAATTCACTATGACTTGATATTTGATCATGTTTTTACGATTGTTTTATAAATGTGGATGCTGGGACCATGTGACACGAATCTCCTAGTACCTTCCACACAAATTATCCTGCCCTACGTAAAAACTAATTCCTTATAACTTCCGTATATATGTTCTCTGAGAGTGAGGGATATATAAATCGGTTAAGCAGACTGAAACTTATATGTGACGCGAAAAAATAGAAAGGGACCTAAGGGTAAAAACCGGAGAGCCATTTTAAAGATTTAAATACGTGTATCTTTGGTGTGCCATCACTTCATAAAACGCGCATATCTCTGGGAGGGAACACTTTTGGGGCATGGGATCGGGAATCGGTCTCATTCGATGCTCAGATGTTGTCCACATCACAAAAAAAAGAAAATTGATTTTTTTACCCTTAAATTCCTTTCTCTATGCGCTGTCACATATTGAAATATTTTCATTTGTTTTTATGTGGCTATATTCACAAAATTATATTTTCCTTTAATGATACTGCACTTCTACGAAAATCGACATCTTCTGTAGAATGCAATCCATGGTGGAGGGTATATAAAGTTCGACACGGCCGAACTACTTGTTTAGCATCGTTTTCGTGTTTAGAAAGCCAATATACATCAGCTAAAGAGTTATACATGGGCCGTCGATTTGTTTGTTAGTGGATTAATACGAAATTACTCTTGGACTCCACTGACACTGGATGATGCGACAACTGAAAATAGTACGAGTACTACTTACCGAACGCTATGTTCAAGGTGAACTCGCGGAAGAACAACATCAACGGTGTATTTTTCCCATTCTCAATATCACGGTCGAGATCTACGAACATACCGCTCACTCTCTTATTGAATATCGGCAAATATGTCAATAGATTCCTGTTGTTGAATGAATTATTTAACATTCTGCGTTCGTGTTTCCACTCCTTAGCTGAATATGAGAATATCGTAAAAAAATGAATTAATTGATTCAGTTACTCACCGTCCAGTGTAAACAGACCAGTGCCGATGGCTTTGCTCATACCGCGATACGGTATAGTAGCCTTATCGAGACACAGCTTCGACGATAGGATGTCGGCAAAGGCAACGGGATCACTGGTCACCACAAAGGGATATGGACCTATATATACCAATGCGTTTTTACCATAGTTTTGGGCAATTTTGACACATTCGGTGATTATGCCTGTAACGATGTAAATAATAACACAGTGCAACACGAAAAAAAAAATAACCATATACGGACACCGCTACATGATAAAAGACCAAAAAAAAGACCCGTGTTTTTTTTCCCAAAGTCATGCACTTTTTTATGGGCCCCCAGAGATTTGAGGCCTCGGTGTAATTTTTGGAAAAAAGTGATCATATTCTCAGGCTCATATCTTGCAAACCGTTCGGATTTTTGTGAACAACAATTTTGCGGCTACCTAAGCGCTACCTAAACGGTGTTAAGAATAATTCCTAGGAAGTTCATATGTTCTAGAAAGTTGTTTATTGAGATCTTAGGTACATTTTTGTAGTTGATTGTTTCCCTGAATTTTCAGCGGTTTGCTACCTATGGACCTGAACAGGGGAAAAAAGGTTAAAAAATCGAATTTTTTTAAGTTTGACCTTGAAGATGAAGTTTTTTTGATTTTATATGTTCACAATTTTTGTTCTTTATGACAAGAGCTAGAACTTTGCCTCAGAGAGTAAATCAAAATTCCGAACGGTTTGCAAGATATGAGCCTGAGAATATGATCACTTTTTTCCAAAAATTACACCGAGGCCTCAAATCTCTGGGGGCCCATAAAAAAAGTGCATGACTTTGGGGAAAAAAAACACGGGTCTTTTTTTTTGGTCTTTTATCATGTAGCGGTGTCCGTATATGGTTATTTTGAAATGACTTCAAAAATGTTGCACAGTGTAATTCAATACAATTAGAGGTACATCAAGTAGAGGAGATTTTGTAGAAACTCTATAATGGGAACTAATTACAATTTTCGTCGTAGGTACCTGCAATATGTGTGCTCTCATTTAGCAAATATAAGTCCAAATGACGGATTTCACTTTCACGTAGCAACAGCGGTTTATGAACGGTCTCCAAAACATTGAAAACTCGATATTAAGATTTATATTGACAATTGTAGACGCAAGAGATTTAGACAAAATCATGATTTTTAATTTTTTGGTCACATAGCCCGATATTAACGAAGAATAAATGTAGACGTTATGAAACTGTTGGTAGAGGTGGAAATCGAAAAACCGTATCACTTGTTTACGATATTACACATAGCGCGATATTAACGAAGAATAAATGTAGACGTTATGAAACTGTTGGTAGAGGTGGAATTCGAAAAATCGTATCACTTGTTTACGAAGTTTTTGTTCAAACTGATGTAGTCATACGTGAAGTAGACATGAACTTCTAAAAGAAGAGCTACAATATCTACATTTATCCATAGATTTTCTTCACATATGTCTTGTTCTTTTCGTTAAGGGTCTTCCATTTAAGGGTTATAACTTCTACATGCATCGATAAAGTTAGAATGTTAGCTTATTAAAATTAAAATAGAATATTTTATCGAATTTTACTCTATTTTTATGTATTTTTACCCATCAACACCTTTATAATGCATAGCTGTTTGTGGTCTTACCAGCGAGGCTATATTGGGGTGTTATGCCACAATCGCTTAGTCTACGCAGATCAACGATTACGATAATGAATTCCAGTCAGAATAGACAACGTTAACGTTGTTGTTTTAACAAGTTCACGTTTAAAGCCTTAGAATCAATGAACTCTTAATTTAATTCATTCATTGCGGAACCTATTTTTATGCGAAAAAGTGAAACCTGTTAAAGATTAACTATTCGCATATTTCTATATATATTTTTATAAAAACAACACGGCCATACCATAGCGCCAATGAGTGTAACACTGCATATAAATTTTCGAATCACTTTGTTTGTTTACATACTGTTGTCGTTCGCATATATAAATACATTTTATGAAAATTCACATATGCGTATTATACAGCTGCGATAAAAATAATAGCAGCGACGAGATAGAAAAATGTCGGCATAGAAAAATATTAGTTTTACTTCGAAAATCCTTACGGCGATTGAAAGTTGATATTTTAAAGAGTGATTTTTTAGCTATGATCTTTTTGGCAACACTGGTTTAAACAGCTGACGCACGTTTCGTGTTTTGTTTCACTGTCAAACATCTTCAGTTTGGTCTATAATTTAACCATGAATCGTCTTACAAACGAACAACGCTGGCAAATTATTGAATGCGTGCTCTGTTAAGAAAGTTCATCGCGCGCTTCTTCCATTTAATGGTCAGTTTCATCGACCCACTGAAGCGGCTATTCGGGCTATTGTGACTAAATTTCGCACCAAATTTACATTGTTGGACATTAAAAAAAAATATCGCAGCTGTATCGGCCAGTGTTAATGATGACCATCAATTATCGATTCGTCGCCGTTCGCAGCAATTGGGCCTCTGTTACTCAAAAACGTGGAAATGCCAAAATTGGACTAAGCGGATGGACCATTTGAGGCGCAGTCAAGGTCAACATTTGCATGAAATAATCTTCAAACATTAAATTATATGGACCGTACTATCGATTCAAATAAAGATTTCATGCATTTTTCCGAATTTTATGTGTTCTTTTTTTTTGAAAAACTTTCCTATAGCTTTTAAAAAATCACCCTTTAGAAACAATTATGTCAAAAATGAGACCAGTTAAAAGAAATAGCAATGCTAAGACAAACTAAAAGTTTTTATACCCTCCACCTCCAGGATGGTGGTATATTCACTTTGTCATTCCGTTTGTAACACCTTAAAATATTCATCGGCGACCCCATAAAGTATATATATTCTGGATCGTGGTAAAATTCTAAGACGATATAGCCATGTCCGTCTGTCTGTCTGTTGATAGCACGATAGCAGCCGAACGAAATGAGCTAGGAGGTTCACATTTTCCCTAAATGTGTCTTATGGTTACAGATCGGTTGGGATTGAAAGTGGGCGAAATCGGCCCAGAGGGGCGATGATATTTGCAATTCGCATTCCCTTTATAGCATAAAAGGGCACCATAGAGTGCTTTTTATTTGTAGGGAGCGAAATGGGACAAAAGGGATACAAATGGTACCTATCAAACGACAACAGATAGAAACACGAAATTTGGAGTGTACATTCCTCTAATAGAGTATATACATAATATAAAAGTATTTTTTCTAAATTCGTACTTTTAAGGGGCTAAATGGGGATAGAGGGATAAAAATAGTACCAACCAAACAGCTGCACCTAGAATAATGAAATTCGGTATATATATATATCCCTCTGATTGCGTAGACACATAAAATAAAGGAAATTTTCGAAATTCGAACTTTTAGGTTGTAAAATGGAAAAGGGGGATACAAATTGTACCAAACAAATGGATGCAGCTAGAACCAAAAAAGTTTTTCCAAATTCGTACTTTCAAGGGATTCAATTGGATCAGAGGGATAAAAATGTTACCAACTAAAAGTCTACAGCTAGAATGATGAAATTTTCAAAAGTCGTACTTAAAAGGAGTAAATCGAAAAAGGGGATAAAAATGGTACCGAATGGCCGCAGATAATATCATGGAATTCGGAGTATACATTCCTCTGAATGCATAGCCACTGTTACTTTTACGACAAAAAATGGTAGTATCATGAAGTTGTCTTATACTGCGTACGTGAGAAATAAGGTCTTTTCAAAATTTATACTTTTGAAATTAAAATAGGATGGAAATACAATCAACCAATCCTCTGTGGCTGAAAATACACTCTCTGTCTCCCAATATTTAGGGTATTTATGATTGCTACCTTATATATACTTTATGAATTGAGGTATTATTTCCATTCTATATATAAATAGTATAAACATATTGGTAGCCTTGGTTTATTAATTTTTATTTTCTGATTTTCATATTAATCATATTTCTGATTAATTCTGATTTTCATACATTAGAAATTTGTTGCGGACAGCACCACAAAGAACATAAAGGTTTTAGCGGGCGAAATGGGACAAAAAGGGATAAAATATGGTACCAATGATACGGCAAAAGCTAGAATCATGAAATTCTGTGTGTACATCCCTCTAATTGCATAGGCACGTAAAAAAGAGGAATTTTTCCAAATTCGTACTTTTAAGGGATATAATTGAAAAAGAGGGATAAAAATGGGACCTTCCAAACCGCTGAAGTTGATATCATGAAATTCGATGTGTATTCGGTGTTCTGACTATGAAGACTCGAAACGTAGAGGCTTTTTTTCGAAATTTGTACATTTGGGCGGAGAATGGGGCGTATGGAGATATCTTTAAGATTTGCACTTTTCTTATCAAAATAATACAGTCACTGTACCTGAAAATGCTTCTCCCTAATGGCGACTGACAATCGCCTAATATTTAGAGATGTTCACTTTCACAATTACAGCATTGTATTTATTTATAGTAGTAGATTATAAACAGTGCGCATAAGTATACATTATAGTTTGAAATAGTAAACAATTATAGTAATGTGCATAAAAATATCACAATTTTCGTAATATGGTACTGTGCTTCTATGTAAAATCTGCTGGTAATACTGTGGAATGCACTCCGTGGTGGAGGATATATAAGATTCGGCCCGGCCGAACTTAACGCCTTCTTACTTGTTTTTAATTCACTTTAAATGAAAACTTATATTAATATATTTAACGATAATATATATAACGATATTTCCTTAGAATCAATACTTTATTTTACTGCCTTTCTTGCTTGTTACTGGGGTCGACTAGTCATCCGGTATTTGTGTCCATGAAAATGTTTCTCCCTAATGACACCTAATATTTAGGGCACATTTTTGAAGATTGCAGCCCATCTTCACTTTTTGATCACAATTACAGAGTTATATTTATATATATAAATATAGTAGTGAACTATTATCATTGTAATAATGAAGCAATACAATTTATTTAAAAATGTAGCATAAATATGCCATATAGTTAGAAATAGGAAACAAATGTAGCAATGTGTTAAAAATATCACATTTTTATACCCTACACCACAGGGTATAATGTCTTTGTGCAGTTGTTTGTAATACCCAAAAGGTGGCGAGATAGACCCATCTTTTATTATACCGATCGACATAGAATCACTTTTTGAATCGATTTAGCCATGTCCGTCCGTCCGTCTGGCTGTCCATCTATTCTTGTAATCACGATACAGGTCGCAATTGTCCGATTCTAACAAAACTTGACACAAACGATTTTTGCATGCCGAAGGCGGACGTTATTTAATTTGAAGCAAATCGGTTCAGATTTAGATATAGCTCCCATACAAATGTTGCTCCCGATTTGACTTTTTCCACGTAATTGAAGCGATTTGAATAAAATTTTGCACAACGCCTTATATCTAAGGTGGAAACATCTGTGTTGAAAATGAGTCAAATCGGTTCACATTTAGATATAGACACCATACAAATTTCGCTCCTTTATTTGACATTTGTCGGTCTAGAAACCGCATATTTTGTTCAAATTTGACTCAACACCTTATAAAGGGTGATTTTTTAAGAGCTTGATAACTTTTTTTTTTTAAAAAAACGCATAAAATTTGCAAAATCTCATCGGTTCTTTATTTGAAACGTTAGATTGGTCCATGACATTTACTTTTTGAAGATAATTTCATTTAAATGTTGACCGCGGCTGCGTCTTAGGTGGTCCATCCGCTTAGTCCAATTTTGGCATTTCCACGTTTTTGAGTAACAGAGACCCAATTGGTGCGAACGGCGACGAATCGAAAATTGGTGGTCATCATTAACACTGGCCGATACAGCTGCGATATTTTCTTCAGTTCGCACTCTACGTAAGCGTGTTGGTGGTTTAATGTCCAACAATGTAAATTTGGTGCGAAATTTAGTCACAATAGCCCGAATAGCCGCTTCAGTGGGTCGATTAAACTGTCCATAAAATGGAAGCGCGCAATGAACTTTCTTAACAGAGCACGCATTTTGATAATAAAATTCAATAATTTGCAAGCGTTGTTCGTTTGTAAGACGATTCATGATGAAATGTCAAAGCATACTGAGCATCTTTCTCTTTGACACCATGTCTGAAATCCCACGTGATCTGTCAAATACTAATGCATGAAAATCCTAACCTCAAAAAAATCACTCTTTATTTCAACTAGAAACATTTCTTGTGAAAATGTGTCAAATCGTCTCAGATTTATAAATAGCTCCCATACAAATGTCGCGCCAAATTTTCCTTTTTTTTGCTCTAGAAACCACATAATTTAAGCGATTTTGATAAAAAATTGGTACAACACTAACTAAAGGGTGATTTTTTAAAAGCTATAGGAAAGTTTTTCAAAA
This sequence comes from Polietes domitor, assembly GCA_947397865.1. NCBI lineage: Eukaryota > Metazoa > Arthropoda > Insecta > Diptera > Muscidae > Polietes > Polietes domitor. The sequence continues at coordinate 98,219,273 of OX377620.1, forward strand.
AAAAAATACATAAAATTCAGAAAAATGCATGAAATCTTTATTTGAATCGATAGGACGGTCCATAGAATTTAATGTTTGAAGATTATGCAAATGTTGACCTTGACTGCGCCTCAAATGGTCCATCCGCTTAGTCCAATTTTGGCATTTCCACGTTTTTGAGTAACAGAGGCCCAATTGCTGCGAACGGCGACGAATCGATAATTGATGGTCATCATTAACACTGGCCGATACAGCTGCGATATTTTCTTCAGTTCGCACTCTACGTAAGCGTGTTGGTGGTTGGATGTCCAACAATGTAAATTTGGTGCGAAATTTTGTCACAATAGCCCGAATAGCCGCTTCAGCGGGTCGATTAAACTGGCCATAAAATGGAAGAAGCGCGCGATGAACTTTCTTAACAGAGCACGCATTTTGATAATAAAATTCTATAATTTGCAAGCGTTGTTCGTTTGTAAGACGATTCATGGTTAAATTATAGACCAAACTGAAGACGTTTGACAGTGAAACAAAACACGAAACGTGCGTCAGCTGTTTAAACCAGTGTTGCCAAAAAGATAATAGCTAAAGAATCACCCTTTATAGGCCCACCGTTAGGGCCCTTCTACAGGGTCCGCCATCTAACTTTTTTTTCAACTATTCAACCGTTGGACTATTATTTGTGGGGTGCCCGAAGCAGCCATTTGAAAGAAAATATTTTCCATTATTATCCGGAAGGATTGTACTTTCAAATAAAAAAAGAAATTTGAGAAAATATTCAGTAGTTTTTTATAGCATTTTCAAAAAATAAAGTTATTTGGCGGACCCTATAGTTGAAGTAACGTCGTAAACAGTGACACACGATTTTTTGAAAATCGCAATAATAATGTTACCCATACAATTTTTTGTTTGGCTTCGGAAACAAAATTGTTATCCACTAGGTACTATGTCTTTGTGCGTTTGTTTGTAAACTCGTTTCCTTTAGACCCATCGTTTATTATACAGATCGGCGTAGAATCACTTTCTGTGTCGATTTAGCAATGTTCGTCTGCCTGTACGTCTGTCCATCTATTGTTGTAATAAAAGAACAGGTCGCAATTATTGTCCGATCTTAACAAAAATTGACACAAGTAAGTTTTGTGGTTTAGGGACGAACGCTATTTAATTTGAAGCAAATCGGTTCAGATTTAGATATAGCCCTCATACAAATGTCGACCTCGATTTCACTTTTTCTACTCTAGAAACCACTCATTGTATCCGACTTTCTTTAAAATTGGCACAACATCTTATAAAACAACTAAAAACACCAACTAAAAAGAGTGTAAGATCGGTTCAGATTTAGGTATAGCCCCCATACAAATGTCGCTCCCAATTTGTCTTTTCCCGCTCTAGAATCCACATATTTTACCAGATTTTCTTCAAATTTGGCACAACACCTTATAATCCAACTAGAAACACATATGGTGAAAGCGAATAAAATCGGGTAAGATTTAGATATAACCCCGTAATGACTTTCTTCGATCTTCACTTTTTTCACTCTAGAAACCACATATTGTTCCCGATTTGCTTTAAATTTGGCACACCCCATTATAATCCAAGTAGAAACACATATGGTGAAAGCGGGGAACATCGGTTCAGATTTATATATAGCCCCGCACAAATGAGCTCCTGATATGACTTCCTTCGATCTAGAAACAAAATATTTAACTCCATTTTCTCAAATTGGGCACAACACCTTATACTCCAACTAGAAACACCTATGGTGAAAGTGGGTAAGATCGGTTCAGATTTAGATATAGACCCCATACAAATGCTGCCACCAAATGTTTATCTGATTATATTTTACCTTGGATCAGAATGGTCCATGAATAGGACCCATCACTTTTTACCGAATTGATTTGCAATGGGGTAGAAAGTGGAGGGTGTAATATAGTCGGCCCGTCCGACTTTAGCCTTTCCTTACTTGTTTTTTATTGCATATTGTACTTAGTTTAATTGTTGTTGGGTTTTTACATATCCTTCGCAAAATAAAATCAATTCTTGATCGCCAACAGCACTGCCTAGATAATAAATTTTTATTGAATGATTAAATTAAAATTGGTTTTTTTCGACTTTTGTTTTTTTTTCCACTTAAAATCACAAAATTTATTTAGATTGTCCATAGTGTCATCTTTCATTTGGTACCAATGTGCTTTAAAACTGTTGACTGTACTTTTAAATGCAAACTCGATCAGGCAATGAAAAACTACGTACATACTTTTGTTGTTCGTCTCAGCTTTCGGCATTGTACGGTCATTTTCATGACCCTTAACATTTTTTTCGGCAATTATGCTCTTGTAGTTTTCAACTGGATTGTTTCCAGAATATATTTCTTGGTCCATTGTGAGCAGAACAATATTGACTTAAAATGATGTTGCATAGTTTCGCACTGATCTTATCTCAAACACATTTCGAAATATTTTTGTTTTCTTATACTCATACTTACTTTTACTTGTCAAGATTTTACCAAATCCCAGCAGTACTTGTAATTTACTCGACGGTACTTTCAAGGCCAAACGAATCGTATGCCGTTCTTGCCACCGTTTATATAGCCATACAAAGACTAGGCTAAATATAGCGAAAACCACTGGAAAGTTCATAACTTATCCGCGAGCTGTTTAACGATACGATGTCAAAGTGTTACTGATCGCACCCGCAAAACACAAGGCCTATATATGAATGAATTCTTTAACACTTAATCAATGCTATTAATTTATGGAAATGTATTTAGACATTGTATAGCAAACTATTGGCCAATAACAAAAGCGTCTAAATGACTAGTATGAATATTTGCGGTCATTAATCGTCGTGTCTGGACTCATTGTTATTATTTTTTGTATCTCCGATCGGCTTAGAATCACTTTGCAAATCGAATTAGTTCTGTCCAGCCAAACAGCCGCCTGCCTAGTATTATTACAAATATTTCATGAAAATGCAGCCTGTCTGTTTTACTGCAGGTTTTTGTCAATTTTGAAAGAAATTCGATTTAATATTAGGAGCTAAAAGGAAACGGGGGTTAGTCATACGTAACATGTACTTCTACAAGAAGGGTCATAAATCAACATTTATCCATATATTATTCAAATAGGTCTTGTTTTCTTAAGATCACAGCTATTATATAATTATATAATTTTTACTATACAGTACAATATTGAGAAATAATAATTTTTTATCTATAGTTAACTATAGATCTTTTTCATGTGCGCATTGTTACATTCTTGTGTTTCCGATTTTTAAACAAAGTTTTTTTTTGAAAAAATCAATTTTTTGGAGACTGTTTCTAAACTACTGTTCTATGTGAAAGTGAAATTCGCAATATTTGTTGCTATCATAACTACCTTTAATCGATCATATACGTGTGTGTGATCCGGACCTATATTTCCAAAATCAGAGCAGAAAGTTAATTGATGATACTTTCCATGAAAATTGGAACTTTAGTAAAAAATTAAAAAAAAGTACCCATGCTTTCATTTTCGAGTTTAGAAAGTCAAAATACATCAGAAAATTTTATACAAGGCCCTTAGGAAAAATGCTTTGTTACATAGTGTTATTTAAGAGAACCAGATAAATGTTTCCCAACATATTTTTTAATTGTTCGCCATTTTTATACCCTCCACCCAGGGCCGTGCGCAGGATTTTCTGGGGGGTGGTTTCGTCTAGTTTTACAAAAAATAAAGCAGGTGAAAATTCTATTAATAATTTTAGTAAATTTTCAATTTTTCTCATGAAGTCTAGTCAGTCTATGACGCAATGATTAATGAAATTAATTTGATTTGAATGATGTGTGATTACGTGAGCGTTTGGAAACCATTCATATTTTATTACCAGTATCTTCGAGAAATATTTTGATACATTTGTCCGACAGACATCGTCGACATAATTGCATTCCTTCCATCAGTACACTCAAAGGAATTTGTCCGACAGACATCGTCGACAAAATAGCATTCCATCTATCAGTACACTCAAAGGAATTTGTCAGTAAAAGAAAACAGACAGTCTACTGAAAGAGCAGATATTCTGCTGAAAAAGAGACAGTAGATCTGTATCTGCTGAGATGGTAAACAGCTGTTTGTTGCTTTTAGCAATATAGAGAAAACTTTAAGCCTATGTACAGAACCATGTTATACATGTTAACAACACTTTTTATACCCTCTACTAGGGTATTATGTCTTTGTGCATTTGTTTGTAAAGTTTCCACAAGAAAGCGAGATAGGCCCTTTATTAAGTAAACCGATCGGCTTAGAATCACTTTTTGAAACGATTTAGCCATGTAATCAAAGTACAGGTCACAATAATTATCCGATTCTAAGAAAAATTGGCACAAGTGAGTTTTGCGCATCAAGGACGAACCCTACTTAATTTGAAGTAAATCGTTTCGGATTTAGCAGCCAATTTTAGCAGACTTCAAACTCTTTAGCAGTGTGAATGGTGATGTAAGATTGCAGAAAAACTGCTGTTATGCCAAAAAATAGTAATAGTAGAAAAGCGGATATGCAGCAGAAAATCACTGCTTTTATTAACAGACTTGTTCTCTAAGTGTAGAACTCATTTTTTTAAAATAGTTGCTTGAAAGTAGATACATACATACATATTTTGAAGAAATATTACACAAAAAACAATAGAATTCCTCGGCGCTATGATAATTGCAGAAAATTGGGTATGCTTGTTGACAAAGTATGGGTCTAAATATGATGTCTAATGAGTTTTGGGGTTTTTAATTTATACAGGACAGAGTAACAGGATGTTTACTCATACTCTTTATACGCATATTCTGATTAAATAAAAAGTATTTGGAAATATTTCTTCATTTTTTTGTAATCTTAAATATGTATAAATTCGAATAACAAATACAATTTTTTTCTTCATGGAATGCAAGAAGAAACACCTACAAATTTTAATTAAAAAAAAAACAAATAATTGGTATTTTAGAGTTTCGTCTTTCTACGTAGATCCAAGTTACTGAATTTGTTGTTTGTCTTTTAAATACTACTTGTTACATATATACAAAAATAACAAATATTAACTCTGAAAAATATTTGACACAAGTGAGAAATATGACAAACAATTTTCAGTAAGTTAAAACTCATTTCTAATTGTTTCGCAACTTTAAAGTAGATTTTAAAATAGAGACCTCCACGCAGAGAAAAATGCATTACGTAGAAACGAAATTTTAGACACGTGAACATCGTGTTTGAGTTTCTTTTGTGGAAAATATTAGTTTGTTTGCGGTAAACATGTCATCACTTGTTGTAAATGAACAAAGAGAAATATGTTTATATCAAACAGTTTTCTTCGTTTGTCGAAATGGATTTGTATTATAATTAAAAACTCCCAAAACATTTAGAAGTAACAGAAACTGTTGTTGTTGCATTTGTGATGAAAATAGGTCACATCGGTTCAAATTTAGATACAGTTCCATAAAAATGTCGCATCGCAACTGTTACATCTTAGCGCTCTACAAACCACGTATTGCAAACGAATATACGAATAGCCACACCATATTATATTTGAACATCTGTTGTGGAAGTGGAATCTGTGGGTAAATGTTTTGAGAGAGAGTTTGAATTGAAAGAAATTTAAAAATACAAATTGCATTTTATTTAAAAATTAAAGTAAAGTATAAGTAAAAAATGTCTACATCAAAAATTCTTAGGTTACTCCAATTTTTCGCAGAAACGAAGAATTTCGTCTCTCCAATAGATTTTTACATAATTATTAATTTAGATGTAAATTACTTTTCAATGATTTCATTCAAATCAGATATACTACAAATTTGTCCAAAGTTTGGCATTCATAGTTAATTTGCTTTTATTAAGAATGTTTTTAGATTTCATTATGATACCACACTCAGAAAAAAGTATGCCACGGATTAAGTAAATATGTACTAAAACTGAGGAAAATTCAACTTCGTATAGCGCTAAGGCAAAAATTTCTCACATCAAGTACAAACTTTTCCTTGAAAATAAGACATGCTTTGAACTTGATCCCAGTTCAACTTTTCCTCAAAGCAAGTAAAATTTACTCAAACTGAGGAAAATTTTTCTTCAAATCAAGTAAATCTTTACTTAATCTGAGGAAAATTTTTAAGAAATTTTACTCAAATCAAGTAAATTTATACTCAAACTGAGGAAAATATTCCGATTTTTTTCCTCAACCAAGTAAATTGTTACTCAAACTAAGTAAATTTGTAGTCATGCCAAGTAAATTTATACTCAATCTGAGGAAAATTTTCGGAATTTTTTTCCTTAATTCAAGTATGTTTGTACTCAGCCTGACTACGACTATACTTGATAATTGAAATAAATTTTTTCGCTTCAGAGTATGCAACACTTATATGAAAAATGACAACATGGTATAGTTCTCAAACGTTTCATCTTACTTATACCATAAAGAGTTGAGATATTTCACCATGACTGCTGCGGAGGCTAGGTAGGCGCGTTCGCAGTGATTGTTTAGAGTAATATTTGAATTACTTATGAAGAAAGTCTCGGCTAACGAACGAGAATTGCTTCTTAGACTTCTATTCATGTATTTTTCTAAACACTCTGAAGTATTTTTTATAAGTTCATTTATACTTGAATGTATGAGGAACATGGCATAAATTTAATTACATTTATTTACTTTATTTGAAGTAATAAACACATTTTTAAATAAAAACATCCTTTTTCCATACAAAAAAATTCTGCATTATTTTCTTTCTTAAACGCTAGTAAATTTTCTTCCGCACAAGTATGAATATACTTAATTGTAAGAAGTTTTTACTAGATCCAAAAAAATGTTTTTAAGTAAATTTACTACATTATTTTGAGTATATGTACTATTTTTTCTGGCTTTGAAATAAGGAAAGTGTACTCATATCTATTTAATTTTCCTTCTCGTAAGGAAATTTTACCTAATCTGGAGTAAAATTGTTAAACTAAATTGGAGTATGGATATTACTCAGATTTAAGAATGCTATTTTTCTGAGTGCATATTGATTCTTATCTACACTTTTTTAAAATTACTAAAAGTTTTTGTTATTAAATTTCCAAACTTTTATTGTAATACACAATTAAAAGTTCATAAGATATTGCTCTAGTCAGTTGTCAAGAAGTGGTATCGGTTAATTAAAACTAAATTTTTCGGAACAAGTTGGTGTCCATTAGCGAAATTAGCATTACACAATCTTGAAATTGGCACAATTCGTTTACTTTGTTTGTATTTTTCATATCCAGAAAGTGTCCATGATTTTTTATGTAATTTTCGTGTTTTTATGATTTTACTGCAAAATTACCATTTCAGACGAGTTATTTTAAAAAGAACCTAAAAATTCTATATTTTAATGCTTTAGAAAGTCAAGAAGGTTTAAAAAAGTATATGTTCGTAACCTCTCTGGAGGGGTTGAAATTTTCCGTAAATGGTTGGTTCCGTTATGGTTGCAGATCGGCCCAGAGGGGAAAATTTTTCCCCAACAATGACTGAAAATACCCCTAATATTTAGGTTATTTAAGCAATTTTTTTTGAAATTTTCTAATTTTTACACACTCGAAATTTGTTTCGTACCTTCTTCTAGTAAAGTGTAATCACTAAAAAGTACAAAAAAGATTTCGCGGATGAAGTGGAACAAGAGGGACAAAAATGGTACCAATGATACGACAGCAGCTAGAAACATGGAATTCCGTGTGTACATCCCTATAATTACGTAGACGCGTAAAATAGAAAGAATTTGCGAAATTTGTACTTTTAAGGCATACAATTAGAAAAGAGGGATGAAAATGGTACATACCAAACCGCTGAAGTTAAAATCATGAAATTCAGTGTATGCATTTTTCAAAAAATTTACCTTTAGGCCGGAATCGTGACGAAAGGGGATTAAAATGGTATAGTATAGAATAGTGAAATTCGGCGTGTACATTGCTGTGACTGCGTAGACACGAAAAATAAAGATATCTTTCGATATTGTACCTTTAGGATCAAAACGGGATATAATTGGTACCACACAAACGGCTGTAGCCAGAATCATTAACTTCAGTGGTTACACTCGTCTATCTTCGTAGACACGCACAATATGAGTATTTCTCCAAAATCGTACTTTTAGGGACAAAATTTGAAAAATCGCTGCGAGGCTACCTGAGGAAACCTTTGACAGGATAGAAATAATGATTGTGGTACTCTGCAGCCAAGTAATAAATGTCACCATGTCATTTGTAAATAAATTTGTATTATATTAAATATAGATGCAAAATGGTCTTGAGCCAGGACAATATCCCAGTTCAAATCAAATATTGATTACAGACCAGAAAAAAAACCTAAAATTTTAAAAATGATAAAAGTGGTACCAAGCAAACGGATGTACCTAGAATCGTCAAATTAACTGCCTGACCCACGATGTTGAAAGAAAATCTATGCGAACGAAAGCCAGTTACTCACTTTCGCATCAAAAAGCGACCCACTATCTTCTGGAACCCCTCATACGATGTTAAAACCTATTGTTGAATATTGTCAGTTCTATGACACCTAGAGTGCTGAAATTTTGTGTAAGTGCATCTAGCTTCAATGTGCATAGTTGTGCCAAAAATGGGCGTTATTGGAAAAGTGGGCGTGGAACCTCGCATACGAAGTTAAAACCTATTTTCGAATATATTCCGTTCTATGACAGATACAATACTGAAATTTTGCCTGAGTGCATCCAGCATCAATTCGCATAGTTGTGCCAAAAATGGACGGTATTGGAAAAGTGGGCGTGGCACCTCCCATACGAAGTTAAAACATATTATTGAATATTGCCAGTTCTATGACAACTAGAGTGCTGACATTTTGTGTAAGTGCATCTATCTTCAATGTGCGTAGTTTAGCTAAAAATGGGCGGTATTGGGAAAGTGGGTGTGGAACCTCACATTAGAGATGGGCGCGTGAGTGATTATTGGCTCACGTTCACGCACGCTCACGAAGGAAAAAAATTGAATCACGCACGTTCACGCACGAAGATTTTTTCGTTGCTCACGCGTGAATCACGTGATTCACGTAAATGCAACAAAGAAATAATTATTCCTATTGTAATTTGAAATGAGCATCGCCGCGTAATTCCGAAATTTTATTATTTCAGTCAGTCTACGTTTGCGATGTTTCGTATTTTTTAAATTATACTACATCATATAGTTTAACGCAAAATAAGTTAAATATCAGATAAAGACATAAAATCCAAGTGGAAAACAAAGCATATACCACGATATTATGTGATTTTTTAATTGAAGTAACACTAAGGGGGTTTCTCGTATAAATGCAGTGCCTAATGTTGGCGCAGGGAAAAAGTGGGTGTGGCACCTCCCATACGTTATAACCCATTTTCGAATATATTCAGCTATATGACAGATACAATACTGAAATTTTATGTGAGTGCATCTAGAATCAATATACGTAGTTGTGCCAAAAATTGGCGGTATTGGAAAAGTGGGCGTGGTACCTCACAGACGAAGTTAAAACCTATTATCAAATATTGTAAATTCTACAACACCTAGAGTGCTGAAAAGTTGGGTTAGCCGATCCAGTGTAAATAGTTGTGCAAAGATGGACGGAAAGTGGCCGTGACCCTTCCCACCTGCTTTAGAGTATATTCGACACCGAGATTACTATATTGTTGTCCATTGATTTTTTGTACTCCAAATTGTCAAGGCAAACTAGTACATATGTTGGGTTAAAAGTCAAAAATGTGAAAAGTGAAAAGAAAGAACAACCAGCGTAATTTTTTATCATAGCATAGAATACCAATTTTTTCGCCATTTGTTTGCTGTCTTAATGGGAAATATTTATGGCAGAACAATCCATATAAAGAAAGTAAAAATATATGCAATTTCCGCGAATTTTAGATTTTTTGGCACACATGCAGCAATTTTTGCGACTGACTACATATATGTTACAAATGGCATTGGTCGTTAATACTCATGCAAAAAATCATCCTGATCCGTTGGATAGTTCGCGAGAAAATCACAAACCAAAAATTAAATTTTTTGCCAACCCTCAAAATCATTTTGGCCATATCTCCCGTGAATTTTGCAAAAATATCCAATTTGTCTTTTCTTATTTACCGTGCTCTACCGTAATATCCACTTTTTGTCGAAAAACTCGATCTTCCTTATACCCTCTTTTATACCGTCCACCTACAGGATGGGGGTATACTAACTTTGTCATTCCGTTTGGAACGCCTTGAAATATCGACCTGAGACCCTATAAAGTATATATATTCTTGAACGTTTCTCAGACGATCTAGCCATGTCCGTCCGTCCGTCTGTCCGTCTATTGGAAGCACGCTAGCATCTAAACGAAAGGAGCAAGAACGTTCAAATTTTCTATAAATGCGTTTTATAGTCGTAGATCGGTTGGGATTGAAACGGGGCGAAATCGTCCGAAAATTTTTTCCCTCACAAGGACTAAAAATACCCATAATAATCCCTAATATTTTAGCGTATTTAAGCACGTTTTTTGAATATGTCTGTTTATTTGCTTGATATTTGGTATACGCATTCCCTTATAGCAAAAACGTGCACCATAAAGTGATTCTTATATGTAGGGGGTGAAATGGGGAAATTAATGGATTAAAATGGTACTTATTAAACGAAAATAGCTAGAAACACGAAATTCGGTGTGTATATTCTTCTAATTGAGTAGATACATAATATAAAAGTATTTTTTTTATTTTTATTCGTACTTTTAAGGGGTAAACTAGGAATAGAGGGATAAAAATGGTACCAACCAAACGGCTGTACCTAGAATAATGAAATTCGGTGTATACATTCCTCTGATTGCATAGATAAGTAAAATACACCGATTTTTCAAAATTCGTACTTTTTGGGTTAAAATGAAAAAGGGGATAAAAATAGTACCAATCTAATTCGGAGTAAGTAAAATACACTGCTTTTTCAAAATTCGTACTTTTTGGGGTAAAATGAAAAAAGGGGATAAAAATAGTACCAATCAAATGACCGCAGCTAGCGTCATGAAATTCGGAGTATACTTTCCTCTGACTACGTAGACATGAAAAATAAAAGTTTTTTTTCCAAATTCGTACTTTCATGGGATATAATGGGTACGGAGGGATAAAAATGATACCAACCAAACGGCTACAACTAGAATAATGAAATTCGGTGTATACATTCCTCTGATTGCGTAGACACTTAAAATAAACAGATTTTTCGAAAGTCGTACTTTTTGGGGTTAAAATGAAAAAAGGGGATACAAATATTACCAATCAAATGACCGCAGGTAGAGTCATGCAATTGGGAGTATACATTCTGCTGACTGCGTAGACACGGAAAATAAACGGATTTTTCGAAATTCGTACTTTCAAGGGATAGAATGGAACAGAGGGATAAAAATAGTACCAACTAAACGGCTACAGCTAGAATGATGCGTAGAAACGTCAAGGGGGTAAAATGGTACCAACCAAATGGGCGCAGCTGGAATCATGGAATTCGGTGTATACATTCCTCTGACTGCATAGACACGCAAAATAAAAAGTTTTTTTTTCCAAATTCGTACTTTTTCTTTTACGGCAAAAATTGGTTGAATCATGAAATTAGGTTATATTGCACTATGTACGTCTGATAATGGATTTTCAAAATTTGTACTTTTGGAATTAAAATAGAATGGAAATACAGCCAACTGTAGCACTACCAATATCAATATCTACCAATATTTATGGTATTTAAGGTTTTTGAAAATATAAATATAAGAATATTTATTTTTTTGGATTGACATATTGGTAGCCTTGGCTTATAAGCGTGGTTTGAAATAATTAAAATATTATATTTATTTGTAAAATTATTTTGTCAATATTTGTTTTGGTTTGGCTATATTAAAAAATTATAATTTCCTGTAATATTACTGCACTTCTACGAAAACCGAGAACCTCTGTGGAATGCAATCCATGGTGGAGGGTATATAAAGTTCGGCCCGGCCGAACTTAACGCCGTTTTTACTTGTTTCTTCTTTCTATGGTATTTTGCGTGCCAGTAAAAGGGTTTTTTTAATAGAAAAACTAAATTTGTTCTCAATTCCATAACAAGTACCATTAATTTAACATTTTTGGAAGATTAAATTCAAACCTAAAATGCTTAATGATAAAAATGGCGCCTTTCAAACACAGCGGCTAGAATCACGTATATATCCTTATAATAATTGTAAGACATCCATATAATTGCGTAGATACGTAGAATGATGAGATTTTCGATAGTTGTACTTTTAAGTGGAAAACAAGACGACAGGTGATAAAAATGGTACAAATTAAATGCCTTCAGTAAAATCGCTTATAACGACATGCAAGGGACCGGCAAAATTCGATCGTTATAACCGATTGCCATTAAAAGCGAGCGATGCTATCATATTGAAGATGAATTTTTGAATTTAATTTGTTATTTTATTAAAATTATGTGGTTTAGATTTAAACACAAATACAAATATTAATTTGTAATTCAATTGTACATATTTGTGATTAAGGATACAAACAGTTAAGAGTTTGTTTTAAATTTAAGCAAATATAATTAAGATCAAAGCGTATTAATCTTTATTTGTTATAGCTGCTGAACAAACGTATTTTTGTACTTCTATGTCATTCGCCTATATCTTGATCAGGTCCTTCGACTTCATCTTCAGCTATAGATTTTAAAATGTTGTCATCGTCACAGGTGTTAACATGATCATCAATAGCAACCAATTCATCCACAACATTGTGATGTTTCAGTATACGCTAATCTGGGTTGGTGGTTACTTCCAGCTTAGTAAAAGGGCTAATCCTTTCGAATCTTTGAAATAAAGAACTTTGTGTTGTGTCTTTGTTTGATAGGGTTGCAAGTTGCAATAAAACAGTGAGATGCTGTGAGCAATATTAATTTGTATGGATTTGTTTTAGCTCAGTTTCGAGACTTAAAACTTTCGTCGTTCTTATCTTATTTAAGCGATTTAAATTACATCATTCCTCCTTTTTCTTCTTTCGGTGAAGATTGGAGGATTATTTACCAGATGCGCTGTAATGTGATTTTCTAGGACCAAATCTTCCATTGTGGCGGTGGTTGTGAATTTGTATCTCTTGATGAGTCTGGCCAATGCCACTTTAAGGCTCAGCTCAGCATAACGCAAACCTGCAATGGATGAAGTAAGTTTTAGAGTAAATCGCACACGTGATGGATTTTAAATCACAAATGCATAATATCAACCCCTGTTTAATCATATTACGAAAGGGATAGTGTCACGCGCGGCAGAACAATTGTCTCCATAATATAGGGTGGGCCATGTAACATTTTAAATTTCAACTACCGACTATTTTGACTTTGAAAGGTAGAATAAAATTATTTTTTTTTATTTTCTGGTTTATGTTTGACATTTGTAAAATGCGAAGTTTTACGCTCGAGCAAAATATTAAAAACTTACTTCCAAAGTAGAGAGTCTTTAACGCAAACTGTAAGAAATTTACGTGGAAAATTTTTTCGTGTTTTCAGATAAAGCTCATTTACAGCTCGCTGGCTATGATAATAAGCAAAATCGCCGAATATGGGTTTCAGAGAACCCACACGTGACTATTGAGAAGCCAATGCATCCACAACGAGTCACTGTATGGTGTAGATTTTGGGCTGGTGGCATCATTGGGCCATGTTCTGAAAAATTCAGTTGATCGGACGAGGTACTGACGAGCCAGAGAGATTTACCAAACACCAATGCAATCATTATATCTTAATTTATAGTGTTTGGATTTTCTCCGAAATATAATTTATAGCCAGGCAAACATGGAAAGTCGTATTCATTTGTCTAAGCATTTCTGCTTAGTTTGACTTCGGAATTGACCTTAGAGATCTTTGCTATACATGCCCGCTGATGGAGCTGCGTGAAGTCATTTTGGTAAGCTGGTTTTCAGTCAGGTTTCTCCTGACTATGGCTTTAATACACTGTGATGCGATTTTAACAGTCTTGAGCATATATACACACCTATACAGTAACGTAATCCCTTCGAAAATGGTATAAACGAATATGGATGTCTCGCCTCAATGTTGCTGGGTAGAAAATGATCCGGATTGAATTTGTGCGCATCTGGGCCCCAAATGTCCTTGCTGCGATGCAGACCATACATGTCGAATATGATTTCTTGACCCTCTGGCAAAACCAAACCATTGCTCAGCGTTACATTACCGCCTACCACCTTGCGGCCAGTCTGTGTTACTATCGGCAGAACCCTCATCGCTTCGTTGATGACTCTATCGAGATATTGCATTTGGACGATATGCTCGTAGACGACTTCGACTTCTCCGGCGTCGTCGTCAGGCAGGATATCGCATATCTCCGCATAAACACGTTCCTGATGCTCGGTATGTATGGCCAGCAGGATCAGAACAACGTTTAGACTCGTTGCCGTTGTATCGAAGGCCTAAGTTGTTGGAACGAAGTTGAGAATTGTGAATCGTTTCGCATTGACTGGCATACAGTCTACTTACCCCACCAAACATATGAATTAAACCCGCTGAGCTTCCAAATTCACCGGTTTTGATATTCTCTTGGTCTACATAATCTATGACCGCCTTGATATCCGTTATATAGCTGGGATCAACGCCACGCAGTGTAGCGAAATCACGCAATGACTGAAAGCAGTAAATAGAAAGGATATACGATACTAGTAGTATTATTACACAGTGCTACAAATAAAATAATGAAGTGGACCGCAGACACCAACAAAATCTTGGCTTACGTATACGAAACTGTTCTATTGCCCGTAAATGAAGATTGTGTATTTGTATGTGTCTGACAGATAATGACGAGGCAGATAATAATATCATTTCTCAGGGGTTTTGGACTGCGTTCGCCACATATGTTCACTAGAGTTGGGTCGTTCCGGAACGAACTCGTTCAATTGAACGATTCCCTTGGTGAAACGATTGGAACTGGTTCCTGCTCTTTCATTCTTTCGGTTCCATTGTTCACTTCGTTCCATTAATATTTTGATTGTACCGAATCGTTCATTCACTGGTTCAGTGATGATTTCGTTCGTTTTACCATTGAACAGGTGATTAGTTGTTGCCACAATTTTTTCCGAACGATTTTTTCATAGTGCTGATCACTATCAGCACATTACATGGATTTAATAACTATTGTTGTAAATTAAATACAAAAATAATATATATTTAATTAAGTTATACATATATACTTGAATATATTTTCATTTTTTTTGTTTGGCAGAATTGCTTTTATCACGTTCAAACAAAACTGACGAAAAACGAGTAAGCAAATACATGTTGAACGAATGAATAAGTCATATGAACGAAGGATCCAAAAGGAACGATAGAACGAAAAGACTGAACGAGTTCCTTTGCCAGATCAATCCGTTCAGAGAACGATAATGCCCAACACTAATGTTCACACTCACCTCAACGATAACGGACTCGAGTATACCAATTATTCCCACAGAGTCCCTGAAGATAGTCCGTTGTGCCATTTCACGTATAAAGCCAATGAAATAGAAGCAGTTGAACCCCAACTGGGAAATATAATTCATGGCACTAACAATGGGCGAAACAGATTATGTTAAAATAGATAATTTAAGGTTAAGCGAACCCACAAACGAGAAAATGAATAATCAGCAAAAATAGAGAACCAATAAATTGGGGGTATTTTTTTCGGTTTTAAATTTTAATTAAATAACTAATTTTTAATTTGCAGATTATTTAATAATGAAATAACGCCTCAGTGAAATTACCTCCAAAGTAGTTTCTATGGGGGATAGTTACATCGTATTTTTTGTTTTGGGCAATGCTTTTAATTAGTGTTTATTTCATTTTCGTAAAAGCAACAAATAAGCAAATGCTAAAGTCGACTATATGAAACACTCCACTTTCTATCCGAATACAATTCATTTCGGTAAGCAAAGTGAAAACGGGAGGATTTTTTATTTTTTCTAATCATAGTCTAGTATGACCTGACCCAATTTGTCAAATCGAGAAGAATATTTGTATCGGGGTTATATTCACAATAGGTTCTTCCATTTCTAGTATAACGTGTTATTTGAAGAAATCCAGAGAAAATATATATAAATCTGAACCGATCTGACCCATTTTCACCATGGGTATTTCTAGTGGAAATATAAGATATTTCGCCTAATTTGAAGAAGATCTGTTAAAATATGCGGTTTCTAGAGCGGAAAAAGTGAAATTGGGGGCGAAATTTGAGTGGGAGCTATATATAAATCTGAACCGATCTGACCTATGTTCACTATAGGTATTCCTTTTTTTAAATATAATATTCGGCAGTGAAATTCGTATGGGGGCTATATCTAAATCTAAACCGATTTTCTTCAAATTAAATAGCGATCGTCCGTATCCCGAAAAACTTCGTTCTGCTAAGTTTCATTTGGTTGTGGTTACAGTTGCGACCTGTACTCGGAATACAAGAATAGATGGACAGACAAACGGACGGACGGACAGAATGACAGATGTAGATTTCTAAATCGATTCAAAAAGTGATTATAAGTTGATCGGTATAATTAAGAATGGGTCTATCTCCCTTCCTTTTGGGTGTTACAAATAAATCTGAGCCGATCTGACCTATGTTCACTATAGGTATTCCTTTTTTAAATATAATATTCGGCAGTGAAATTCGTATGGGGGCTATATCTAAATCTGAACCGATTTTCTTCAAATTAAATAGCGATCGTCTGTATCCCGAAAAACTTCGTTCTGTTAAGTTTCATTTGGTTGTGGTTACAGTTGCGACCTGTACTCGGAATACAAGAATAGATGGACAGACAAACGGACGGACGGACAGGCAGACAGATGAAGATTTCTAAATCGATTCAAAAAGTGATTATAAGTTGATCGGTATAATTAAGAATGGGTCTATCTCCCTTCCTTTTGGGTGTTACAAATAAATCTGAACCGATCTGACCTATGTTCACTATAGGTATTCCTTTTTTAAATATAATATTCGGGAGTGAAATTCGTATGGGGGCTATATCTAAATCTGAACCGATTTTCTTCAAATTAAATAGCGATCGTCCGTATCCCGAAAAACTTCGTTCTGCTAAGTTTCATTTGGTTGTGGTTACAGTTGCAACCTGTACTCTGATTACAAGAATAGATGGACAGACAAACGGATGGACGGACAGACAGACAGATGAACATTTCTAAATCGGTTCAAAAAGTGATGATAAGTTGATCGGTATAATTAAGAATGGGTCTATCTACCTTCCTTTTGGGTGTTACAAACAAATGCACAAAGGTAAATTTCGGAATAAAGGTTTTCTGATTTTGTCCTGTAGGGGTATGTCCAGAGCTATACGAAGAAAAGGTGTCATGAGTTGCCGGGCCTAATTATTTTTTCCTCTGGGATAAGGGCAGAGTAGTTGTAATTTGGCGCTTGTGATATTTCATGTTTCCTTCGGAAGTTATTTCATTATTAAATAACATCTGAATCTATGGGGTTTCTTTTAATACTAATTTGGGTTGGGTTATTTATCTATTTTGGGATTTATTCTAATTTTTCTTTTGACTGTTAGTTCATTTGATTTTGAGTCTTATTTCATTGGGGATTATTCCATTTCGTCGTTTGAGGGTTATTTTGTTTGTCCTACTACCATTTTGGGAGTATGCTAAATTAAAAGTAATTATGATGGTCACTAAATTGATCACTTGATTTGTTGATTGATCTGCATTTGTATGTATTACTGAGCAGTAAATATTTTTTGTAATTCTATGCCCAACTCACCGTGCGACACGCTTTGTATATACATGGACATTGTGCTTTGTATTATCCATGTCTCTTCCGATTATTGTAGCTGTGAATAAAAATGGATACTAATAACATTAAGAATAAATTACATTTTCTAATCCAGTGTTCCCAGTGGTCCCGAAATAGAGAAAAAATCATAGTTTATATATTAGTCTTGATTAAAATAGGAGCACTACACGAAAGAACAATATTTCGAAAATAATGAAGGATTTGTGCATAAACTAGTGTATTTAGTTTATAACCGAAATTATAGTACTTGAGGTACAAGGAAGACACATATAACAACATAGTGTGTTGGGAATGGTCTCTAAAGAATCGAAAAAATATTTTTTTTTTTCTTTTTTTTGTTAGCACGAAAAAAACATAAAAAATAGAAAAAAATCCAAAAATATTTTTTTAATATCTGGCAATATAAGGGCAAAATACTATTTATTTTCGTTTTGTTTTTCGTATTTGTTTTTCGAAAAAGTCAATACTTGCTCAATTCTTTGAAAATGAAATTTGCAAAATTTGTAGCCATCATAAGTAGGTTAATTGAGTTATCGAACTTATATTTCCAAACTGAGAGACATGTGTAATGTATTTATATATACATTTTTTAATATTGTTTTCGAGTTTAGAAAGCCAAAATATATCAGTTAAAGTTATACGTGGGACTTCGAAAATTAATTTGTTAGTAGATTACTACGTTTACTACCGGCACTGTATGATGCGACAACTGAAAATAGTACGAGTACTACTTACCCAACGATATGTTCAAGGTGAATTCGCGGAAGAACAACATCAACGGTGTATTTTTCCCATTCTCAATATCACGGTCGAGATCTACGAACATACCGCTCACTCTCTTATTGAATATCGGCAAAAATGACATTAGATTCCTGGTGTTGAAAGAATTATTCAACATTTTGCGTTCGTGTTTCCACTCCTTAGCTGTGGGGCAAAGTTGAGAAAATCGTAATAAAATTAATGATGTATCAGTTACTCACCACCCACTGTAAACAGACCAGTGCCGATGGCTTTGCTTATACCGTGATACGGTATATCAGCCTTATTGAGACACAGCTTTGATGTTAGGATGTCGCTAATGACAACGGGATCACTGGTCACCAAACTGGGATATGGTCCTATATATATAAATGCAGTTTTGCCATAGTTTTGGGCAATTTTGACACATTCGGAGAGTATGGCTGTAACGATACAAATAATTCAAGCCAATTTACAATCGAGTATAGGAGATTTTGTAGAAACTTTATAATCGGAACTATTTACAATTTCGGCGGATGTACCTTTAATACTTCTACTCTCATTTAGCAAATATAAGTCTGAATGATGGAGTTCACTTTCACATAGAAACAGCGGTTTAGGAACGGTCTCACAAAAGATTGAAACGGTCTCACCAAAGACGCATGAGTATTAGACAAAATTTTAACGAAGAATAAATGTAGAATCTCTTGGTAGAGTTAAAAATCGTATCACGTTTTTACGAAGTTTTTGTTCAAATTGATATAAGGTAATTCCAACAGAAAACTACCCAAAAAAACATAGGTTTGGATTTGCATCCTCTCCGATTTTGATGAAATTAATGCATACATTCTACTAGTGGTTGCGGGTACTGTTTACCGTAGCTCAAAGTAGTGCGTGGTTTAATTTTTACAGTGGTCCAAAGATTGTTTTCTCGATATCATAATTTTGGATCGCGGCATTCTAACTATATTCTAACTATATTGATATCATATGAAAGATTAACACCTCCTCTCCGAATCTACATGAAAATGTGGATGTCCTTAAAAAAATAATTTTATTCCTTGAATATCCTGAAAACCATATCTTTAATTTTCTTTATTTCGTTTTGTATTTTAGATTATTTTATTCTCTACAAAATATCAAAAATTCATAGTGGGGTGGCCATAGGTTAAGAAATTACGTCTGTTTTTCCAAAATATTGCGTTATTTCAGCAAGCCCAAAAATTTTTCATTTTTTATAAAATCCTGTAAACTTCCATGTGTTATTTCACATTATCGTTTGAAAAAAATCTGCGTCCCGCAATGGGTTAAGAAATTCTTAAAATTGCAAATGGCGATCGATACCTTTCCAACGAGCCTCTAAAAACACAATTAAAATTATAAAAAATTCATAAAAATGCAATAAAATCGTAAAAATCTTCCCTTTTTACTGGGTCACATTGCAATTTTTTGACATGGTTTGATACGGGCCAGATTTTAATTTCTAATGGAATTTTTGTCTCAATATCATTCTCATAGTGAATTCTTTTCAAGGACACCCTCTTTTATACAGTTTTTTTTTTGTTTGAACGCGTCCAGCTCACGAACGATAAAGCTCAGAATGATAAAAGCGAAATATATTGGGAGAACCCGTAAAACAAACGAATCTTTCATTTTAGTCGAGAACATCGACAACTAATGTACGTATACATGAATGAAAAGTTTTGACCTTGCTGAAACAACGCAAATCTATAGAAAAACAGCCGTAATTTATTAACCTATGACCACCCCACTCTGAATTTTTGATATTTTGTAGAGAGTAATAGAAGCTAAGATACAAAACAAAATAAAGAAAATTAAAGATATGTTTTCCAGGATACTCAAGGATTACAATTATTTTTAGTTTTTGGAGTCCTTGGACCATAAGAACATTCAAATTTTCATGCAGATTCGGAAAGATGTAAACCTTTCAGATGAGTAAAAAAACTCGAGATAACCAAATTTGAACCACTGTAAAACTTTGAGCTACGGTAAACGGTTTGCTAAATTTCATCAAAATCGATGATGGTCGAAATCTTCTGGAATTACCCTATAGTCATACTTCTACTTTTCTATTTGAAATATAATATATTTTGCAAGATTTGAAAAAGATCTGTTAAAAATGTGGTTTATACAGCGGAAAAAGTGAAATCGGGATTGAAATTTGTGTGAGATCTATATACAAATCTGAACCGATCTGACCATTTTCACCATGGCTGTTTCTACTACAAATAATTGAAAAAGTCGCCTATTTTGAAAAAGTCAAATCGGGAGCGAAATTTGAATGGGAGCTGTATATAAATCTAAACCGATCTAACACATTTTCATCTAGTTGAAATATAAGATGTTTTGGCAATTTTGAAGAAAATCTGTGTTAATATATGGTATCTAGAGTGAAAAGAGTCAAATCGGGAGTGAAATTCGTATCTAAATCTGAACCGATTTTCTTCAAATTAAATAGCGTTCGTCCTTGTCTAGAAGAACTTGGTTGTGGAGAGTTTCAATTGGTTCTGGCTACAATTGCGACCTGTATCGTGATTACAAGAATGGATGGACAGACAGACGGAAATTGATAAAGCGATTCAAAAAGTGATTCTAAGTCGAAGTCTATCTCCCTTCCTTTTGGGCGTTACAGACATTATACCACGAGAGTATAATATATATATATATATATATATATAATAGATAATATATATATATATATATATAAAGAGTGATTTTTTTGAGGTTAGGATTTTCATGCATTAGTATTTGACAGATCACGTGGGATTTCAGACATAGTATCAAAGAGAAAGATGCTCAGTATGCTTTGACATTTCATCATGAATCGTCTAACAAACGAATAACGCTTGCAAATTATTGAATTTTATTATCAAAATGCGTGCTCTGTTAAGAAAGTTCATTGCGCGCTTCCATTTTATGGTCAGTTTAATCGACCCACTGAAGCGGCTATTCGGGCTATTGTGACTAAATTTCGCACCAAATTTACATTGTTGGACATTAAACCACCAACACGCTTACGTAGAGTGCGAACTGAAGAAAATATCGCAGCTGTATCGGCCAGTGTTAATGATGACCACCAATTTTCGATTCGTCGCCGTTCGCACCAATTGGGTCTCTGTTACTCAAAAACGTGGAAATGCCAAAATTGGACTAAGCGGATGGACCACCTAAGACGCAGCCGCGGTCAACATTTAAATGAAAGTATCTTCAAAAAGTAAATGTCATGGACCAATCTAACGTTTCAAATAAAGAACCGATGAGATTTTGCAAATTATATATATATATATATATATAGAGAGAGAGAGAGAGAGAGTGTATAAAAATTAACATTTTCCTGTAATGATTTAAACTGGGATATTGTCCTGGCTCAAGACCATTTTGCATCTATTTATATTTAATAGAATGCAAATTTTATTGTAAATGGCATGGTGACATTTATTACTTGGCTGCAGACTACCACTATCATGATTTCGACCCTGTCAAAGGTTTTTTCAAGTGGCTTCGCAGCGACTTTTCAACATCGAACCCGGCCTCTTTAAGGAAATGAATCTCACAAACGAACGAGAAGCACAACTCACTTGCCGAATTCGCGTTTAAAAATCGCACCAAGTAATAAAGTACACATGCCATCTGACAAGCATCTCATTGAATTGCATATGTAAGTATGTGTATATGCAGGTATAGTTACCCAGCAATACTTCTGCCGTGCCAAAGTTCATTTGTTTTAGTTTTTTCGTTTGTATTTTTTGTCTGTAATCAATATTTCTTACTGCACTACTACGAAAATCGATAGTTTTTCTTCAATACCTTTATAATGCAGATCTGTTTGTGGTCTTACCCGCGAGGCTATGAAATGTCCGTTCATGTTGGGGAGTTATGCCACAATCGCTTAGTCTACGCAGACCAACGATTACGATAATGAATTCCAGTCAGAATAGACAACGTTAACGTTGTTGTTTTAACAAGTTCAAGTTTAAAGCCTTAGAATCAATGAACTCTTAATTTAATTCATTCATTGCGGAACCAATTTTTATGCGAAAAAGTGAAACCTGTTAAAGATTAACTATTCGCATATTTCTATATACATTTTTATAAAAAACACGGTCATACCATACTGTAGTTGCGTCAATGCGTGTAACACATTGATAGCAGCTTGAGACTCTTTTTGAATCAGTTTATTTGTTAGCATGCTATTGTCGGTCGTATATATATTTACGTTTTATGAAAATTCACATATGCGTATTATACAGCTTCGGTTCAAAAAATAGCAGCGACGAGATAAAAAAGTTTACAAAGAAAAATATTGGTTTTCGAAAATCGTAAATGTTTTACGGTGATTCAAAGTTGATATTTATTTGTAACACCTTGAATTATCGACCTGAGACCCAAATGGAAGCGAGATAGATCTATTGTTAATTATACCGATCGTCTTAGAATCACTTTTTGAATCGATTTAGCAACGTCTGTCTGTCCATCTATTCTTGTAATCAAAGTACTAGTCGCAATTGTAGCCAGAACAAAATGAAACTGTGCACAACGTAGTTTTTCGGGATAAGATATAGATATAGCCCCCATACGAATTTGACTCTTTTAACTCTAGATACCACAAATTTTTACAATTTAAAATTGTTAAAACATCTTATATTTCCACTAGAAACATCCGTGAAAATGGGTCAGATCGGTTCAGATTTATATATAGCTCACACACAAATTTCGCTCCCATTTTGACTTTTTCCACTCTAGAAACCACACATTTTAACAGATTGTCTTCCAGTTTGGCAAAACATCTTATATTTAAACTATGAACACTTATAGTGAAAATAAGCCAAATCGGTACAGATTTATATATAGCTCCCATTCAAATTTCGCTCCCGATTTTTCTGCTCTAGAAACCACATATATTAACAGATCTTCTACGGTGAACTGGTGAATATGGGTTACATCGGTTAAGATTTATATATAGCTTTCACACAAATTTCCCTCCCGGCTTGACTTTTTTCGCCCCAAAAACCACGTATTTACACCGAATTTCTTCAAATTGAGCATAATACTTGAACTGATCAAAAATCCTTCCCGTTTTTTACTTTTTTTCCGAATTGAATTGAGAAAGTGTGTATCATATAGTCGGCACGTCCGACTTTAGCCTTTCCTTACTTGTTTTAATATGTCTGCTTGTTCTAATTTGATATTAGGTATGCTTATTCCTCCATATAAGAAAGCCGTGCACCGGTTAATATTGGTCAATATTGTACCAACCAAATGACCGCAAGATTCGTACTTTTTGGGGTTCAAATGGTAAAAGGGGATAAAAATAGTACCTACCAAATGACAGCAGCTAGAATCATGAAATTCAGAGTATACATTCCTCTGACTGCGTAAAAGGTTTTTCCAATTTCGTTCTCTCAAGTGATACAATGGAAACAGAGGGATAAAAATGCGTATACACGTAAAATAAAGAGATTTTAGAAAGTCGTACTTTTAAGGGGGTAAATTAGGGAAATGGGTACAAAAGGTACTAAGCAAATGACCGCATCTAGAAATGTGGAATTCGGTGTATACATTCCTCTGACTGCATAGACATAAAAGATCTTTCCAAATTTACTTTTACGGCAAAAATGAGTAGTCATGAAATTAGGTTATCTTGCACTTGTGTACGTGAGAGATAACGGATTTTAAAAATTTGTACTTTTGAAATTAAAATAGAATGTAATACTATAAATATTTATGGTATTTAAGGTTTCTTGAAGATTGTTGTCTTATATTTACTTTTTGAATATCGAGGGCTTATATTCATAAGTGGCTATGAACCATTTTCTCGAAAATGAGTTTTTGGTGCCAAACTATTCCCAGATTTGGATGTCATATACATTTGGAGAAGAATTTCATTTTCTAAAGCCATTTTTTCAAATTTTTCTGATTTGTGACTGCAAAAGTGGCTATGAACATAAAAATAATATAAATAATATACTTAGAAAATGGAGCAACGATTTTGTTTAAAACCTTTTTCTAGATTTAGGGCATATCGTACTATCAAATTCCCAAGTTATTAGGCTAAAATAGGATAAATAAAGTCAAAAATTGTGAAAAGTAAAGTAAGAAAAACCCGCGTAACTTTTTATCATATCGAGAGTATCAAAATATTTTTATAGCATATGATTGCTGACTTCATTCGGAATATTTGTGTCAGAAAAGTTCCAGAATGTTGGATGGAGAAAGTTAAAATATAAGCAATTGCAACCGCGAACAATTCAGCGACTGGCTACATATATGTTACAAGCGACATTAGTTCTTAATACACAAATAAAAATTCAGTCGGATCCGTTGGCTAGATCGCGAGAAAATAATAAAACAAAAATGGCATGAGTGAAAATCATATGGCTAATATTTGCCGCGAAAATGAAAATTTTCCAAAAATATCCAATTTGTATTTTTTGTTTATCCAGTTTTTGTAAAAAATTCGGAAAAAGGGATAAAAATTGTACCAATCTGACGGATGAAGCTGGAATCTTTACATTCGCTGTGTTCATGCCAGAAAATTCGTTTTCCACACAACATTGCCAACATTTCATAAAAAAACGTTATCGAGTTTACAATAAGTCTTATTTATATATTTGAGCAAAATTCATAGTGCTCAATTTTAAACGTGCAAAAGTGGCTATGAACCGTAAAACAGCGAATAATAGGAAATTTCGAAAACTTTTTAATCGTAGCAATTAGTAATTCTTTTTAGATTAAACTGTAGAAGAATGATTCATAATTACTCTTAAAATCAGTTTTTTTGTTCTCCTGAAAAGTTGTGTTTTTGTTCATAGCCACTTATGAATATAATTTTTCGGGATTAGAACGAACGCTATTTAATTTGAAGAAAATCGGTTCAGATTTAGATATAGCCCCCATACCAATTTCACTCCCGATTTGACTCTTTTCACTCTAGATACCACATATTTTAACAGTTTTTCTTCAAAATTTGCAAAACATCTTATAGTTCAACTAGAAACACCTGTGGTAAAAATGGGTCAGATCGGTTCAGATTTATATATAGCTCCCATACAAATTTCGCTCCCGATTTGATTTTTTCCGCTCTAGAAACCACAAATTGTATCAGATTGTCTTCAGATTTGGCAAAACATCTTATTTTTCAGCTAGAAACACTTGTGGTAAAAAGGTGTTAGATCGGTTAAGATTTATATATAGCTCCCATACAAATTTCGCTCCCAATTTGACTTTTTCCGCCCTAGATACCACATATTTTAACAGATTTTCTTCAAAATTGGCAAAAAATCTTATATTTCAACTAGAAACGCCCATGATGAAAATGGGTCAGATCGGTTCAGATTTACATATAGATCCAATACAAATTTCGCTCCCGATTTGATTTTTTCCGCTATAGAAACCACATATTGTATCAGATTGTCTTCAAATTTGGTAAACTATCTTATATTTCAACTAGAAACACCCATGGTGAAAATGGGTCAGATCGGTTCAGATTTACATATAGATCCAATACAAATTTCGCTCCCAGAAATACTTTTTCCGCTCCAGAAACCACGAATTTTCTCCGAATTTCTTTGAAGTGAGCACAACACGTTATATTTGAACTGGAAGAACTTATTTTGAAAGTTAGTCACTTTATTCCATGTTTGGATATAGCCCCGATACAAATATTCTTTTCGAAACATACAAAAATTCTTCCCGTTTTCACTTTTTACCGAGTTCAATTGTATTCGGATAGAAAGTGGAGTGTATCATATAGTCGTCCCCGCCCGACTTTAGCCTTTCCTTACTTGTTTTAATATAGGCAGGCATAATATAATCAACAAATCATTCGTAATTGTTTTTATTTTGGTCGAGTTCTTTGAAATAAAACATTTTTTTTATAGTTGAGGATAATTGCGGAATTTCATGGTAATTATGGGAACAAGGAAAAAAACTCATCTGGGATGCCTGCTAGTTATTAAGGATAATAAAGGAATGCTACATGTACTTGCTTATAACATCAAATCAAATCAATCAAAATGAAATAAAATTAACTTTTCTTAAGATTTTTTAAAACTGCTATTAATACCAAAAATGTGAAAATTTTTAAGTAATTGCAACCATGTCGCTGAATAAACAATTATTATGTATTCGAAGCATCAGAACAGAGCACTTACCGCAGTATGAGCAATAAAAAAATTATAACACAAACAAATATAGGAAAATTAATTTTAAGCTGTGTTGCGCCCCGAAAACTTCACCGCAAAACGTTTTTGAAGAGCGTTGTGATTTACGTGAAACCTTGCACATTACCATTATCGAAGAAACTAAGGCATATTTGAAAAAGAAAACTACGGATAAGTATAGAAGTTTGGGCCCTTCTAGTAGAAGTAACATGATAAACTGTGACACACGATTTTCGCAATAATTTTATATCCAAAATGAGAGTAAAATAGTATTTTTTTAATTAACCACAAAATGTTTATTTTTGAATTTTATGAATCAGCATGCCTCAATGCACAATATTTAGTTTAATTGTTGATGGGTTCTTACATATCCTTGGTGATCACCAACACATATCGTGAACAAATGTCCCCGGGAATTACTGTTTCCCTTTTAATTGTAATTGTGATTTTTTGTAATTTTATACATTTTTTGTCTACCTTCTTACATCGATATCATTACCTTATTTCTGTTCCAACGCAAAGAAGTGAATAAGATTCACAGGTAATTTTTATATTACCAACTTTCGCCTCCAGTGAATAAATTCCCTTCTAATTCTAAATTCTACAGTTAGCCTTGAGGGATGATGAAATATTAAATTGTGAAATCGGTTCAGATTTATATATAGCTCCCATTCAAATTTCGCTTCCGATTTGAATTTTTCTGCCCTAGAAACCACATATTTTAACAGATCTTCAAATTTGGGAAACTAATATCTCCACTAGTAACACCTATTCTACAGTTAGCCTTGAGCGATGACGAAATATTATATTGTGAAATGTCCTTTTTTCCGGCTTTTGTTTTTGTTACACTTTAGATTGCACACAGTGTCCACTTTCATTTGCAAACTCGACCAGGACATTTTTTCAAATTTGTTGCACGGTGTTATATTATTGCTGGTGATTACGTTTTTGTAGTTTTCTGCAACCACCACTGAAGTAATTCAATACATCGAGGGTATGTATTGGGTTTGAGTTACGTGAACTTAACCAAGAGCATTGTGAGCACAACATATCAGCTTTTGGATTCATTTTCCATTAACGATGGCCATTTTGAAATACTATTAAAACAAAAAATTATTATCAATATTTGTTTTAGTTTTTTTTTTGGTCTGTAATCAACATTTGATTTGAACTGTGATATTGTCCTGGCTCAAGACCATGTTGCATCTATATTTAATAGAGTGGAAATTTATTTGCAAATGGCATGGTGACATTAATTACTTGGCTGCACACTAACACTACGATGATTTACGACCTGTGAAAGTCTTCGTCAGGTGGCTTCGCAGCGACTTTTCAACAACATACCCGGACTCTTTAAGCTAATGATTCTCACAAACGAACGAGAAGCACAACTCACTTGAAAAATATCCGTTTTTAAAAAATCGCACCAAGTAATAAAACACATGCCAACTTACAAGCATTTCATTGAGTTGCATATGTAAGTATGTGTATATGCAGGTATAGTTACCCAGCAATACTTGTGCAGTGCCAAACGTTATTTGTTTTAGATTTTTTCGTTTGTATTTTTTGGTCTGTAATCAATTTCATTTTTTGAAACGTCTACAAATACATTTTTTTGTGGGCGGCCAACTCTTACTTACTTTTACTTGTCAAGATTTTACCAAATCCCAGCAGTACTTGTAATTTACTCGACGGCACTTTCATGGCCAACCGAATCGTATGCCGTTCTTGCCACCGTTTATATAGCCATACAAAGACTAGGCTAAATATAGCGAAAACCACTGGAAAGTTCATAACTTATCCGCGAGCTGTTTAACGATACGATGTCAAAGTGTTACTGATCGCACCCGCAAAACACAAGGCCTATATATAAATGAATTCTTTAACACTTAATCAATGCTATTAATTTATGGAAATGTATTGAGACATTGTATAGCAAACTATTGGCCAATAACAAAAGCGTCTAAATGACTAATATGAATATTTTCGGTCATTAATCGTCGTGTCGAGATTCATTATTATTATTTGAATCTCCGATCGGCTTAGAATCATTTTGTGAATCGAATTAGCTCTGTCCAGCCAAACAGAAGCCTGCCTAGTATTATTACAAATATTTCATGAAAATTCAGCCTGTCTATCTAACTTTTACTGCAGGTTTTTGTCATGTGTCAATTTTGACTGAGATTCGATTTAATATTTGACTTCTGAAACGGCAATATGATAGCATGGTCTGCTGTGATCTATTTTCATTGTAGGTCTTACTAGGGCAAATATACATAATATGTTGTGGTAAATTCTACTAAGTACCGATAACATATGAAGATTATTGTTCGGTAGCAGGGTAAATGGGAATGACAGGTAGTGGTCTATACGAAATACAATATGAAAATCCTATATGAGATGTGCATTTTTAAAAAGCCCCTGTATACCTTAGATAACAGTATATTTTATTTATATTATAGCTGGATAAATGTAGAATCATGTGCCTTTTTTACAAAATTTTTGATACGTATTGCTACATGTACTTCAACAAGAAGGCCTTAAATCTATATTTATCTATATATTCTTCAAATGGGCCTTGCTTTCTTAAGAGTCCAGCTATTGTAAAAAAAATATTATATTAAAGAATTTTTTCGCGCTATTAATAAAATAAAATATTAAAAAACAAGTAAGGAAAGGCTAAATTCGGGCGGGGCCGACTATATGATACCCTACACCACTCCCTGCGTATATACCTCGCTTTTATTACTAAATCCAGGAGTTTACATTTAACAAATATGGTAAATAATTGATCCAATTTTCCGGCAGACAAATACAAATTATACAGTAGTAATAGGATGAATCGGACCGAAATGTGAAAGGAGGCCTATAACAACACTTGGGGCCTAGTCCAAAACATGGGCCTATATATTTCTCATTCACGGTAAGTATTCATAGTTGAATATATCATGATCCGATGTAAGACGTAGATTCTAGAGCTGTATTAGAGTAGAATGGGGGCCCCATTTGGGTTATTCCAAAGTATGGACACATATATTTTACTTTATATTTTTAGTTGAAATATAATATAAAAAATATAAATTTGCTTTTTGAAGGGTAAAAATTAAAATGGGACCATTTGTAAGGGCTCTACATTAAAAAGTGGTTCCATATAGATCACGATGTGGATTATAGAGATGCACAATGTGTATGGGAGTTATACCAAAATATGGACCCATATATTTGACTTTCATAATATGTCTTCTTAGTTGAAATATAATACCAAATGCAAAATTTGATAAAAGATTTGGCCTATATAATAATTTTCAAAGTAGGTATTCTTAGTATGAAATATGAATATATTATAATCTGGTAAAATATAATATAATCTGGAATATAATATAATCCTACAGAGGTAATAATTCAAATGGGGCTATATTAAAAAGTGTGCCTTTATAGATCACTTTCAAAGTAGGTATTTTTTATTGAAATATAACATGATCTGCAAAATTTTCTCAAGATCCAATGTAAAATGTGGGTTCTACAGTGATAATAGTGTAAACTGGGGGCCCATTTGTATGGGGTCTATTCCAAAACATTGGCCATATAGCTGGCTTTCAAAATACGTGTTTCTAGTATAAATGTAACATTGTGTGGAAAATTTGATCAAGATCCATGTCAAAACATAGGGCCATGTGGTCCACTTTTCCGTGAGCTGTTTCTAGTTCAAATATAACACGATCCTGAAAATTTGGTCATAATCCCATGTAAAATGTGTATTCTAGAGCAGTAATAGTGTAAATTATAGGGATATTTGTATGGAGGCTATATCTAAATCTGAACCGATCTTACCCAATTTTTGCGTACGTGTTTCTAGTTGGATTATAAGATGTTCTGCAAAATTTAAAGAAAATCGGGTACAATATGTCGTTTCTAGAGCGGAAAATGTCAAATCGGGAGCGACATTTGTATGGGGGCTATATCTAAATCTGAACCGATCTTACCCAATTTTGGCATACGTGTTTCTAGTTGGATTATAAGATGTTCTGCCAAATTTAAAGAAAATCGGGTACAATATGTCGTTTCTAAAGCGGAAAAAGTGAAATAGGGAGCGACATTTGTATGGGGGCTATATCTAAATCTGAACCGATCTTATGCAATTTTTGCATAGGTGTTTCTAGTTGGATTATATGATGTTGCGCCAAATTTAAAGAAAATCGGGTACTATATGTGCTTTATAGGGCGGAAAAAGTCAAATCGGAAGCGACATTTGTATGGGGGCTATATCTAAATCTGAACCGATCTTATGCAATTTTTGCATAGGTGTTTCTAGTCGGATTATATGATGTTGCGCCAAATTTAAAGAAAATCGGGTACTATATGTGCTTTATAGGGCGGAAAAAGTCAAATCGGAAGCGACATTTGTATGGGGGCTATATCTAAATCTGAACCGATTTCCTCCAAATTCAATACCGATGGTCATTGGCCAGAAAAAATAACTTCTGCCAAGTTTCATGACAATCGGACAACAATTGCGACCTGTAGAGTGCGAACAAGCTTAGATGGACAGCAGACGGACAGACGGACTGACAGACAGACATCGTTAAATCGATTCTGCTGGCGATTCTAAGTCGATCGGTATACTTAAAGGTGGGTCTAGCTCGATTATTTCTTGGTGTTACAAACATTTGGGGCGAAACTAACTTATAATACCCTAACCCACGAAGTGGTGTAGGGTATAACCAGGTATTTCATGGGAACAATTTTATGTAGTTCATATAAATTATACAGTTACTATAAATTCACGTTTAGTCATATTTTGCGTATATGTCTGTCGGATAATTGGATCAATTACCATATTATTGTATATATATTGTATTATTTAAGTATACGGATCGGCTTAGTATCACCAGCTGAATCGATTTAACGATGTCTGTCCGTCCGTCCGTCCGTCTGCTGTCCATCTAAGCCTAACTATAAATAAGAAGAAGAAGAGATAGAAAGAGTATATATCAAACGACAACAGCTAGAAACACGAAATTCGGTGCGTACATTCCTCTAATTGAGTATATACATAATATAAAGGTATTTTTCCAAATTATTACCTTTAAGGGTGAAAATGGGAATAGAGGTATACAAATGGTACCAACCAAATGGCTGCACCTAAAATAATGAAATTCGGTGTATACATTCCTCTGATTGCGTAGTCACGTATAGTAAAGGATTTTTTCGAAATTCGTACTTTTTGGGGTTAAAATGGGAAAAGGGGTTAAATTTAGTATCAACTAAATGACCGCAGCTAGAGTCATGAAATTCTCAGTGTACATTCCTCTGACTGCGTAGACACGAAAAAAAACGTTTTTTTTTTTCCAAATTCGTAATTCAAGGGATACAATGGGTACAGAGGGATACAAATAGTACCAACTAGTCGAGTACATCTAGAAAGTTCGGTGTGAACATCCCCCTAATGGCGTAGACAAATAAAATAAAGAGATTTTCGAAAGTCGTACTTTTAAGGAGATAAAATGGGGGATAAAAATAGTACCAACCAAATGGCCGGAGAAAATGCATAGACTCGCAAAATAAAACGATTTTTCCAAATTCGTATTGTCTAAATTTTTTCTTTTGGAATTAAAATAGAATGAAAATACAACCAACCAAATGATTGTAGCTGCTTCCACTATCCCTCAATATTTATGATATTTAAGCTTTTTGAGCATTGCTTTTACTTTTTGAATTGAATTGAAAGTTGGTCATTTCATTTATATATATTTATTTATAAAATTATTTTTTCAATTTATTTTTTATTTTTTTTTTTGGTTTGTTTGTATATATTAAAAAAATTACATTTTCTTGTAATTTTACTGTACTTTTACGAAAATCGACATCGTCTGCGGAATGCAATCAATGGTGGAGGGTGTATAAAGTACGGCCTGGCCGAACTCCGTTTTTACTTGTTTACTCTACAGGATGGGGGTATACTAATTTTGTCACATTGAAATATCAACCTGAGACCCTATAAAGTATAGATGTGAGATTTTCTGCCAATCGGATCAAAGAAAATATTCTTTTTTTTTTTTTGAATATTTTATTGCTGATCATAAAGCCTGTACAGAGTGATGTTTAATGTGTTGGAAGGGGGTGTGAGTTTGGGGTGAGCAATAGAGGTTATTGTTTTCTAAGTTCCATATCTTCTTTTAAGTTTAGGTATTTTGTAAATAAATATAATTTGTCACATATTATTTTTAACATTTTCTTAAATTTATACTCAGTGACGATATATTAAAATTCAAATAAATAAAATTCAATAGCAAATATCTACAAAAATACCTTCCACAAATGCGAAAAATTATATTTATTTGGAACAAGTAGTCTTACGGTTTCTTCTATAGGGTGGGTTATTTTAAGAAGTAATTGTTTGTTATTACCCAATTTTGTTCGAACCTGAAAATAATAATAAATTTTATTCTACCTTTCAAAGTCAATGTAATCGGTAGTTCAAATTTAAAATGTTGCACGGCCCACCCAATATAATATTCGATATAAAATATTCTTATTGTTTTTTATATTTATTTGGTTTAACCTCTTGTATGCAATTATTTAAATATTTACCAGTAACAGGATTGTTGTGCATTAGATGAAAAAGATAGTTATGTTTGTAAGCCTATCGTCATTTGCTGGTGTTTATTTCTCGCAGACAACCCTGTCCTATCAGCCGCAAGATTAGTTTGGAACTCTGATAATTTAATTCGCACGCCAGATACTGAGAACTAACTGAAGTGCTTGCCAAACGAAAAAAGCAATAACATCCTCCGAAGACATTTCAGGTATAATTCGTATATTGAAATGCGGCTTATTTTGCACTGCACAAGTAAATCTTTCTTATTGTAAATCAAACAAACCCATTTATTTCTCTTTCGTAGTTGTTGCTTTTGTTTTGTTGGGACATTTCATGTCTTCGTCTTGATTTCCTTTTCTACTTTGTAGTCGTTCTCTTTTTTGTTTGTATGGTTGGCTGTTTGTCCTCCCACGTCAATTGTTGGGCCGCAAAAGAAGACGAAATAAAATGAAAAAAAACTGTAGAAAAAGAGAAATATGCTCCAGTGTCTTCTTGTAGTCAAAGGCAAAAATGGCTGCTTTGTTGTTGGGCAAGGGACATGAAATCCCTTTTTGCCATCATCATAATTCTTCGTTAAGGAGGTCTCCTTTGTGCAAAGGAAATGTCTAGTGGAAATGTGAGTCGGAGGATAGCAGACGCACAGATGATGGTGAGATGCGTGGTCTGGAGAGTTGGTGGTAGCGGTGGTGGCGGTGGTGGAAGCGGAATCCTTTTTGTTGACACTATGAATAGTCATGAAATTAGATGAAAAGTGGGTCAGTCAACAGTCAAACAGTGTCTAAAGAGGTCCATCCATCTGAACAAATTTTAAGCCTTTTGAGGCTTAATTTAAACACACAATGATACGAGTATTTCAGCCAGCTCATTCCGCATGCTTCACCACCCCCCCTCACACACCATTCATTATGCACCCTTCCACCCCCTCTCACAATGAATTTGTTTAACTGTCACATCATACTGTCAAAGGACATCGCTTTCTTTTCACTCACATTTTCTTGAACTTCTTTTCTTCCCTTTTTTGATGTGTTTTTCACAAACTCTTTGACACTGAAGGGGTGACGTGCAGCAAAAAGGGTTAAGCTGCCTCTGACCATTTTGCGTGTGACAGGATACGGATGTGTTTGTGTGTGTGTGACGGTGGGTGCCTCAGTGTCCCTGCGATACAATAAAAGTGTACATAGATTTGCATTATCATAATTATCGACTTTTGTGCTGACGTATGTTTTTTTGTTGTTTGCTTGGGCCCTTCATTGAATTGTTTTTTATGTTTCTGATAATACGATATAGCAAAAAAGTATCGTCTGTGGATTACTTTCGAGGGATTTCTATACATAGAGAAAATCAGTAGTAAATAGGAGGGAGTATGTGATAGTGAGATTGTAAGGAACAATCAAGAATAAGGCAATGCCTGTACGATGGCAGTTCAATAAGGAGATCCACTTCCTACCAGCTGCACGAATGGAAATATTTTTTGTCAAATACAATCTCTGAATAGGCTGCAAAAAACAAAACAATGGACAAAACATTCTAAAGTTCAGAGCTGCCAACAAGAAAATAAAAGAAAATCAAAAATAGAGCCACTAAATTTACACACATCTTGTTAGCTCTGGCTAATGTAAATTTATTGTTTTAATTTAAAATTATTCATCCAAAAAACGATAAATATCGATGGAATTACCTCTAATCGACAAATATGTAAAAGACTAGGAGTACCCGCTGCTTCGCACGCGAAAAAGCCAGTTATTTGTTAATTTTTTCCGTCTCTGTTTTTGGATAGTATTTATTTAATTTTCTTTTGATGGATATAGATAAATCTAAAATAGTAATTTGGAAACCACCTATTAGCTAGCACTCACACACAGTCAAAGGAATGTGCTTGTCGATATGCACTATTTTAGCTGAACTACTTCGTATGTATAATTTTTATAATTTTCTACCAAGTTTTGCACAAAATATTACAACCATTTATATCATCTATTTCATGTTTCTAGATTCAGCCATCCAGTATATAACTTTTTGCACTTCTTTCCCAAAAAGTACACATTTTGAAAAGTCACTATAGGTAACATGTGTTTTTGCTTCCCCTAAAAATATGTACTTTATTTGGTAATACATTTATTCCTTGTTGTCCCGTATCCCTCTTTTATGTACAAATTTTGAAATATCCATTTATGTTCCGCGTTTACGTAATTAAAGGATTGTACATCATTTTTATCCCTTTTCGTCCCGCGCACCCCTTAAAAGTACAAATTTCGAAAAATCAAACTACTACGCTTCTATATGGTCAGAGGAATTTACACACTAAATTTCACGATTCTAGCTGTAATACTAAAGCTGGTACCGCTTGCACCTTAAAAGTGCAAATTTCGAGAAATCCATTTATGTTGCAAATCTACGTTGTCAGAGAAATTTAAACACAAAATTTCACGACTATAGCTGAAATATTTTAGTTGTACTATTTTTATCCCGCTCATTGTTTATAAGTACAAAATTCTAGTTGCAAGAGGAACTTACACACCCCCTATAAGAAAATTTCGAAAAAAATCCATTTAGATTGCGCTTTACACACAGTTTACACTCCAAATTTCCCGACTATAGCTGCAATTCTTCAATTGGAAAATTTTTTGTCCCGCCTACCCCCTAAAAAGTACAAATTTCGAACAATCCAATTATACTGCGCTTCTACATGGTTAGAGGAATTTACATCTCACGATTCTAGCTGTAAACTTTATTTGGTACCATTTTTATCCCTTTTTGTCCCGCTCGCCCCCTAAAAATACAAATTTCGAAAAATCTAATTTTACTTCGTTTCTATATGGTAAGAGGAATTTACAGACCAAATTTCACGTTTCTAGCTGTAATACTTTAGTTGGTACCATTTTTATCCCGTTCTTCCCTTAAAAGTACAAATTTCGAAAAATCAAATTTTACTTCGTTTCTATATGGTCAGAGGTATTCACATACCAAATTTCACGGTTCTAGCTGTAATGCTTTAGTTGGTACCATTTTTATCCCTTTCTGTCCCGCTCGCCCCTTAAAAGTACAAATTTCGAAAAAAAAATTTAACTTCGTTTCTATATGGTCAGAGGTATTCACATACCAAATTTCACGATTCTAGCTGTAATACTTTAGTTGGTACCATTTTTATACCCTTTTGTCCCGCTCTTCCCTTAAAAGTAAAAATTTCGAAAAATCCAATTTTACTTCGTTTCTATATGGTCAGAGGAATTTACATACCAAATTTGACGATTCTAGATGTAATACTTTAGTTGGTACCATTTTTATCCCTATTTGTCCCTCTCTTCTCTTAATAGTACAAATTTCGAAAAAATCAAATTCTACTTCGTTTCTATATGATCAGAGGAATTTACATACCAAATTTCACGATTCTAGCTGTAATTCTTTAGTTGGTACCATTTTTATCCCTTTTTGTCCCGCTCGGTCCTTAAAAGTACAAATTTCGAAAAAATCCCTATTTGTAGCTCGTCTGCATGGTCATTGCAAGGAACTCACCGAATTTCATGTTTATAGCTACTGTCGTTTAGTCAGGACGAAGGTTCGATGTTTATCCCTTTTTGGGCCAGTTTATCCCCTAAAAGTACGAATTTCGTAAAACCCTTTCTTAGTCGACGTCTACGTCATATTTGGCAACTACCCTGAAAATTTCATGACCCTGGCTTCAGCCGTTTGGTCTGGGGGCTGGTCAATGATAAGTCAGTCAGTAACGCAACTCTTTTATAAAGGGTGATTTTTTAAGAGCTTGATAACTTTTTTTAAAAAAAAACGCATAAAATTTGCAAAATCTCATCGGTTCTTTATTTGAAACGTTAGATTGGTCCATGACATTTACTTTTTGAAGATAATTTCATTTAAATGTTGACCGCGGCTGCGTCTTAGGTGGTCCATTCGGAAAGTCCAATTTTGGGCAACTTTTTCGAGTATTTCGGCCGGAATAGCCCGAATTTCTTCGGAAATGTTGCCTTCCAAAGCTGGAATAGTTGCTGGCTTATTTCTGTAGTCTAAAGGCGTCAAATCGCATGATCTTGGTGGCCAACTTACCGGTCCATTTCTTGAGATGAATTGTTCTCCGAAGTTTTCCCTCAAAATGACCATAGAATCGCGAGCTGTGTGGCATGTAGCGCCATCTTGTTGAAACCACATGTCAACCAAGTTCAGTTCTTCCATTTTTGGCAACAAAAAGTTTGTTAGCATCGAACGATAGCGATCGCCATTCACCGTAACGTTGCGTCCAACAGCATCTTTGAAAAAATACGGTCCAATGATTCCACCAGCGTACAAACCACACCAAACAGTGCATTTTTCGGGATGCATGGGCAGTTCTTGAACGGCTTCTGGTTGCTCTTCACTCCAAATGCGGCAATTTTGTTTATTTACGTAGCCATTCAACCAGAAATGAGCCTCATCGCTGAACAAAATTTGTCGATAAAAAAGCGGATTTTCACATTTCGAACCGAACACTGATTTTGGTAATAAAATTCAATGATTTGCAAGCGTTGCTCGTTAGTAAGTCTATTCATGATGAAATGTCAAAGCATACTGAGCATCTTTCTCTTTGACACCATGTCTGAAATCCCACGTGATCTGTCAAATACTAATGCATGAAAATCCTAACCTCAAAAAAATCACTCTTTATATATACAGGGTGCGGCTAAAGTTACTATATGATGTAAAACAATTGTAACTTCTTTGCTTGCGAGTATTTAACTTCTTCTTTTTTCCTATTTCAGAAATTAAACTTGGGAGAATATTTAAAAATGGAACGCTATACAATTGCGCAATTGAGCTTGGAATTTGCTAGAGCACTTTTAAATCTCGTTGATCAAAATGAAAATTTTTTGTCAAATTTAATGATGACCGACGAAGCGCATTTTCACTTGAACGGTTTCGTAAATAAACAAAACAACAGATTTTGGGGATCCCAAAAATCTTCATCAGAAATCTTTACAACTAAAGGACAACATTCAAGAAGAAATTGATCGTATACCACTAGAAACACTCAACAAAGCTATGGAAAATGCCATAAAAAGAGCACATTTTTGCGTTAGAGAAAACGGTTCTCATTTAACTGATATTATTTTTCATAGTTAATGTAAAAAATAACATAAAATAAACTTTCTTTTTATCATATTTTTTTTTGTTTTTTTCATTCCATTCAATAGTTATTTAAAAAACAAATCATATAGTTACTTTAGCCGCACCCTAATTATTACTCATACGCAAAACTATATAATACTTTTGCCAGACCATCTTCAGCACGTGCCTAGGACCACCTATTGTTCGCCAGCACAAGTGCATTCTGTCTGAGATGCACCCATTTCAGCAGATTCAAATAGCACTACTTCTCAATGGTTCTCCAGGTTGGTTTCATATTTTAATCTTTCTGACCTCATTAGTTGCTCCAATTTGAAACTATTGGATAGCTTAAAAATATTACTTAAACTAGTCCAAAGACTGGTGCAAATATGTTATACACTTCAAAAGACAAAGCATTTGATAAGGGTTCCGTTTTTAACGTTTTCCCCAGAAAGCGACAAATTACCTCTTTCTTCATATAGGTGCAAATTTATTGTTAAGTTATTTATTGTAAATAAGCCATTATTTAGAAGCGCATAATTCCTTGCCTTAATTATTTTTACCAACGGACCTCCCTGGTAGGGCCACTCCAAAATTATCAATTTTTTTAATACATAAAAATTGTTCCATCAAAAATTATCAAAGAAAGAAACTGTGTAGTATATTTTTGTTTAGTCTGATATGTTGACTTCTAACACAAACAGTATTTCCAAATCTGCGGTAAATAAAGAAATGGCGACCATTTTAAGAATAAAAATCTAAAATTTGTGAACATACTTCCCCCACTCCTCTGTACATATTTACTTGTGTTTTAGGTGTTCCAAAAAAATAACATCTTAAAAATTAACAAGTAAAAAGGCGTTACTCTCCACCATGGATTACATTCCATGTCGATTTTCGAGAAGTGAAAATATAAATTTTGTAATATGGCCAAACCAAAACAAATACAAATATTGAAAAAATAATTATTATATATATAATTATATTTTATTTTTATAATTATATTTTAATTATATCAAATCATTATCTATTACAAATCAAAAAATAAATATTCTTATATTTATATTTTCAAAAAGCTTAAATACCATAAATATTGGAAGATAGTGGGTGCTACAGTTGGTTGTACTTCCATTCTATTTTAATTCCAAAAGTACAAATACAAAATAACCTAACTTCATGATTCAACCAATTTTTGCCGTAAAAGAAAAAGTACGAATTTGAAAAAAAATTATTTTGCGTGTCTATGCAGTCAGAGGAATGTATACACCGAATTCCATGATTCCAGCTGCGCCCATTTGGTTGGTACCATTTTTACCCCTTTTTCATTTCTACGCAATTAGAATTTCATCATTCTAGATGTAGTCGTTCAGTTGGTACTTTTTTATCCCCCTGTACCATTTTATCCCTTGAAAGTACGAAAAAATCGTCTATTTTCCGTGTCTACGCAGTCAGAGGAATGTATACTTCGAATTTCATGACTCTAGCTGCGGTCATTTGGTTGGTACTATTTTGATCCCCTTTTTCAGTTTAACCCCAAAAAGTACGAATTTTAAAAAATTCGTGCATTTTACTTGTCTATGCAATAAGAGGAATGTATACACCGAATTTCATTATTCTAGGTACAGCCGTTTGGTTGGTACCATTTTTATCCCTCTATTCCCATTTTACCCCTTAAAAGTACGAATTTGGAAAAAATACTTTTATATTATGTATCTGCTCAATTAGAGGAATGTACAATGTACATACCGGTATGTACATTGTACATACCGAATTTCGTGTTTCTAGCTGTTGTCGTTTAATATGTACGATTTTTATCCCTTTTTGCCCCATTTCACCCCCTACAAAAAAGAATCACTTTAGGGTGCACGTTTTTGCTGTTGGGGGAATGCTCATACCAAATATCAAGCAAATATAAACAGACATATTCAAAAAACATGCTTAAATACGCTAAAATATTAGGGATTATTATGGGTATTTTTAGTCCTTGTGAGGGAAAAATTTTCCCTTTGGTCCGATTTCACCCTATTTCAATCTCAACCGATCTACGACTATAAGACGCATGTATGGAAAATTTGAACGTTCTAGCTACTTTCGTTTAGATGCTAGCGTGCTTTCAACAGACGGTCGGACGGACGGACGGACATGGCTAGATCGTCTTAGAATTTTATGACGATCAGGAATATATATATACTTTATAGGGTCTCAGGTCGATATTTCAAGGTGTTACAAGCGGAATGACAAAGTTAGTATACCCCCATCCTGGAGGTGGAGGGTATAAAAAGTACGAATTTCGAAAACTCCGCAAACGCAATCAGAGAAATGTATACACCGAATTGCTAGATACAGCCGTTTTGTTGGGACCATTTTTATCCCTCTATTCCTATTTTACCCCTTAAAAGTACGAATTTGGAAAAAATATTTTTATCTTATGTATCTACTCAATTTGAAATTTTGAATGTACTCGGTGTGTACATTCCGAATTTCGTGTTTCTAGCTGTTTCTTTTGCCCCATTTCACCCCCTATGATTAAGAATCACTTTATGGTGCGCATTTATGCTATAAGGGATTGTACATTCCAAATATCAAGTAAATACAAGCAGGCATATTCAAAAAGCATACTGCTTTCAACAGACAGACGGACGAACATGGCTATATCGTCTTAGAATTTTACTACGACCCAGAATATATATACTTTATATGATGAATATTTTAAGGTGTTACAAACGGAATGACAAAGAGAATATACTCCCATCCTGCAGGTGGAGGAAAAATATCCAACATTGATTGGAGTAAACCATAAGAGCAAGAAGGAGAAGATGTTGTGACTATGTTCAAGTGGGACCTACGCCACAGTAAGAAGACATTTGAAATAATCGCAATAATGATCGAAAATATTTAATGTTTGTTGACTTTTGTTGTAAACTTCTGAATATCATAATTAGCTGGGAAGATATCTGCCGGAAGTCGATTCAACCTTAATTTCTTGATACCATGGTCTATATCGAATGACTATGAATGACAGAGGTTGCTGTCAACCGCGAATGAGTAGATTGGATTCGAAGGCCGTCGCCTTATTTTTCTAAATAAGGGAAATTTCGTCATTATTAAAAAAGTGGGTGTGGCCCGTTGTTGGACAAAAATGCAAAAGCTGGTAATAAATTATTTTCATAGATATTTTTCTACATAAATCAAGAAATATCGTTATGATATCTCAATTTTTATAGATTTTACGCAATGTTGTTTTTTCTACAAATGAAGTGATAACCTATTTATTTCCTGTTGCATATTGTTAAAGCTCTTGTTCTGCCATTTCCGACATGGTATACTTTTTTTAAAAATGTGTATTTTGCTTCTTCATACTTACACTAAGATTTGCTTCTCCCTTACCATGGAAAACACATACATATGTATGAAGGCTTTATCTTAGCTGATCTATCCAATTTTTGCAGCTATAGCTAGAGTACAAAAAAGTAAAATATGCCAAATTTCATTAAGATTGGATGGAAAATGTGATTTTTAGGATATTACATTAATTTTAATCGTAATATTTCCATATATTTCCTTCTATTTTAACAGACTTTGTATTTGATAGTCCTTGCCTACCTTCATTAAGAAAGAAGAATTCATGTAGATAAACGCAAAAGAATCTGAAAACAGACGACTGCAATAATTCACTCAGCCAGATTACGAATAATTGTCATACCACAATTGTCGAACCACAAAGCACCGATTTCAAATTTATCTAAAGACGCAGCTGTTAAAAATACATTTGATTGCATCTGTGAGAATTTGCATTTAAAAAAACGCAGTCCACAACTGATATATGGAACATCATCTCAATTTGTTTCCCAACAACTATAACCTTAAAA
Source organism: Polietes domitor (assembly GCA_947397865.1). Lineage (NCBI taxonomy): Eukaryota > Metazoa > Arthropoda > Insecta > Diptera > Muscidae > Polietes > Polietes domitor. The sequence goes on from OX377620.1 coordinate 98,261,518, forward strand.
GCATGATGATGTAAAATTGTTCCGCAATTAATTTGAAACAAAAATGAACGAAAACGAAAACTGAAATACAAATTCATATTTTGTACCACTTACAACTTAACTACATCTACATAATTCACTCACTCGTCAACCTACAGTCTCCCACCCCATCCCCCACAACTCAACGCAGAGAAACAAACACGGAACAGAAACCTTTTTTCGCCGTTCCGTTCATGTTGCTTCCGTTCAACGCACTTAATGTTCCAACAATTTGTGTTACGAGTGCTAAACTTTGACACGAGCTCAACTTAGCTGAGCTCAGTTGAGTTCAGTTCGTCCGTCCGTCCGTCCGTTCATCCATCCGTTCGTCTGTCCTTCTATATGAGATTTTCAAATTAAGTGAAACGTGACCGACCACCAAACCAAAAACACAGAAAAAGCCAACCCTTATGAAAATGATGTGATACCGAAACACACAACTTTCACAACTTGCCATTGGAAACGCACACACACACACAAGACCCCGCACCCGTCCCCCTGGAACATTTCACAGTTTCGAATATGTCTGAGGAACTGTCAGAGCACAATGTCAAAGACAAAGGAGGCAAAATGTGTGTATCAACCATAATCTATTATGATAAGTATACATAAAAACAAATGGTTTATGAACAAACAACGCCCCCAGACCGCAACGAATGCAGGGTGGACGATATACACCATTTCCGATTGAAATTGCTTTGTCGCCGATATATATGAAACGAGTGAAAAACAAGAAGTATGAACCCAAATAGAGAGTGGTGTAGCGCCATCTGATGAACATAATATTTTAAAAGGTGTAGAAATATATCATAAATATGACAAATAACTGTCCGCAAATAAGAAGAAATGGAAATGAAATGCCACAGCAATACCTTTAATAATATTATTAACATTACGAATCACTTTCTGTGCGTCATTAGATGTAAAAAATTTCAAAACTTCAATTCATATTGAAAATTGCGTAAATGTAAAAAATGAGATATCACAATAATTTTGGAATTATGTAAAAAAAGGGCCAACATTTTTTTGCATTTTTTCCGACAAATTACCCAAACTTCCCAAATTAGGGCCGTGAAAGCACGCTTCCATCCAAACGAAATGAGCTAGGAGGCCCAAATTTTGCATAAATACGTCTTATAGTAGTAGATCGGTTGGGATTGAAACTGGGCGAAATCGGCACAAAGGGAAAAATTTTCCCTCACAAGGACTGAAAATATCCCTAATAACCCCTAATATTTTAGAGTATTTAAGCATGTTTTTTCAATATGTCTGCTTGTACTTACTTGATATTGGTTATGCGCATTCCCACTTCAACAAAAACGTGCACCATAAAACGATTTTTATTCGTAGGGGGGTGAAATGGGGCAAAAAGGGATAAAAATGGTACCTATTACCGACAACTACTAGAAACACGAACTTCGCTCTAATTGGGCAGATACATAATATGAAAGTATTTTTTCCAAATTCGTAATTTTAGGGGATAAATTCATACTTTCAAGGGATACATTGGGAACAGGGGATAAAAATAGTACCAACCAAACAAATACAACTAGAATGATGAAATTAAAATAAAAAGATTTTAGGTAGTCGTACTCCGTAAGGGGTAAAATGGTAACAACGAAATGGGCGCAGCTAGAATAATGAAACTGCAAAAACACGCAAAATAAGAAGATTTTTCCAAATTCGTACTTTTAAGGCAAAAATTGGTTTTATCATGAAGTTAAGTTATTTTACACTATGTACATGAGATAATAGATTTTCAAAATTTGGATTAAAATAGAATGGAAATACAACCAACTGTGGTGGTACCTACCAATATTTATGATATTTAAGCTTTTTTGAAAATATAAATATAAGAATATTTATTCTTCGAATTGACTTGAAGTATTATTTATATATATATATATATATATGCAATGCAATCCATGGTGGAGGGTATATAAAGTTCAGCCCCGCCGTTTTTACTTGTTTTTTACTAAAATGGTTGCCATTCCTTTATTTACGAGCCAACATATGAGTCATTCCATGGTATAAAAACAATAAAGAAATCCAATTTAAAGTGTTTAATTGAAATATGTATTTATACCCTCTAGGGTATTATGTCGTTGTTTGTAACACCCAGAAGGAAGCGATGTAGGCCTATTGTCCGTCTATTCTTGCAATCAAAGTACAGGTCTCAATTAGTGTCCAATTCTAACAAAAATTGGCACAATTAAGTTTTGCGGGTTAATGACGAAATTTGAAGCAAATCGACTCAGATTTAGATATAGCCACCATACGATACATAGAAAAATAAGTTAACCGATTCTGCTAAAATTTGGCACAACACCTAATATTTCAACAAGAAACATCTATAGTGAAAAGGGGTCAAATGGGTTCAGATTTATATATAGCTCCCATACAAGTTTCGCTCCCGACTTGTCTGCTTCTGCTATAGAAACCATATATTTTGACTGATTTTCTTCAAATTTTCTTCAACACCTTATATTTCAACTAGAAAAATCTCTGGCGAAAATGGATCAAATCGGTTAAAATTTATATATAGCAATAAAACATTTGTCGCTTCCGATTTGACTTTTTTCGCTCTATAAACCATATAATTTAGCCGAATTTGATCAAATTTGCCACAACACTTTATTTTTTAACTAGAAACTATAGTGAAGTTAGTGATTGTTCAAATTTCAGTTTTTCTGCTCTTGAAAGCACATACTTACACAGGTAAGAACATGATGAATGTGGGCCTCATCGGTCCATTATATAGACCACATGACAGAATCGCCAACGAATTGAATTGTAATGGAGTAGAAAGTTTAGAGTATCATACAGTCAATTTAGCCTTTTCTTACTTGTTTTTTACTTTCCTGGTGTTGCAATCGCACACTACAAAAAGAAGACTTTTTAATTTTTCCATCATATATGTGGGATCTTTGCAAAAAGGACCAAAAATTAATAACTTGTCTGTCAATTTACTATTTTAGATGTTTATGTCAGTACAAAATATTGTGTTGAATTGCTGGTGGGGTTCATTCGCCGTTTCCGCGCAACGTGGAGAGAAGTTCGAGTGATCAATAAAGGTTCCTTTTTTCGAAATAACATAACTTCTGACGCAGCGAATATATTTTGATACGCGAAGATGTGGTTGAAAGGTACTTTCTTATAAAAAATAATATATTTATATTTTCTTATATTTATGTTTTTATGAACTAATGCCCCGATTTTAATAATTTTCTCCAGATAGCTCAGTGTGTTTACTTTCATAGAATCTCACATGAAGGGTATGTTATAGAAGAAACGCTAAGATAGTATTTTCCAAAGGAATATTATTTGTTTTTATAATCTGATACCTATTTGCTATTAAAATGTGGTTGAATTCATAAATCCTTCAGAAATTACTTTTAAAGGTAAATATCACCACTGGGTAGATTAGAAAATACACGCAAAATTATATTTCTTTGGAAAGTACAGTCATACGAATTCTTTCGCATCTTTCGATTTCAGTGAGATCCCATGAATTATTATTATTATTTTTTAATTTTTTACTGACAAGAAAAAATATTTCTTTGAATGAAAATCATTTTTATAAATCCATATGAAAATACCTTTAAAAACATCTTCGCGCGTTCAATTATCTTCATTGTGTTAGAAGTTATGGAATTTAGAAAAAAGTAACCTCTATTGAGCACTACAAACTTCCCCCCGAACTGCGCGGAAACGACACAATGGAACCACCCGTTTTAAACACAGTATATTTCACTCTGTATTAGCAAACAAAATATTTAAAAAATAACATTTTTCTTCGATCCTTTTTACAGAGAATCTCAAATATAGAGTGGACCAACCCACATTTTAACTGCCGATTTCTTTGGCTTTCAAAGGGAGAATAACATTAATTATTATTTTTATTTTCAGGTTTATGTTTCACATTTTCAAAATGGGACTCTATACGGAAATATTAAAAACTTACTTCTTACTTCAGTTCAGCTTTCATAAAGCTCATTTTCAACTCGGTGGCTATGTCAATAAGTAAAATTGCCGCATATGGGTTCAGAGAACCGACGCGTGACTATTTTGAAGCCAATGCATCCACAACGAGTCATTGTTTGGTGTGCCTTTGGTGTGGGCTGTACTGAAAAATTGTGTTGATCGGATGAGGTACTGCCGAGCCAGTCTTGGTAGTCATGTGAATGATGTTATGTTCCATTATTAAATGACAAAGTTCAACCTTTCCAATAAAACCAGGAATTTTAAAAAAGTTCTCTACGGTATGCCCATATATTTTTTTAATTTTACAGTATTCACATTTATAATTGTTGTAAAGAGTGATTTTTTTGAGGTTAGGATTTTCATGCATTAGTATTTGACAGATCACGTGGGATTTCAGACATGGTGTCAAAGAGAAAGATGCTCAGTATGCTTTGACATTTCATCATGAATCGTCTTACAAACGAACAACGCTTGCAAATTATTGAATTTTATTATCAAAATGCGTGCTCTGTTAAGAAAGTTCATTGCGCGCTTCCATTTTATGGTCAGTTTAATCGACCCACTGAAGCGGCTATTCGGGCTATTGTGACTAAATTTCGCACCAAATTTACATTGTTGGACATTAAACCACCAACACGCTTACGTAGAGTGCGAACTGAAGAAAATATCGCAGCTGTATCGGCCAGTGTTAATGATGACCACCAATTTTCGATTCGTCGCCGTTCGCACCAATTGGGTCTCTGTTACTCAAAAACGTGGAAATGCCAAAATTGGACTAAGCGGATGGACCACCTAAGACGCAGCCGCGGTCAACATTTAAATGAAATTATCTTCAAAAAGTAAATGTCATGGACCAATCTAACGTTTCAAATAAAGAACCGATGAGATTTTGCAAATTTTATGCGTTTTTTTTAAAAAAAAAGTTATCAAGCTCTTAAAAAATCACCCTTTAGAATATACACCATCTTAAAATTTATGTAGCGTCTTACTGACGCCACTAACTATTAATAAAATTTATTTTGCAGAAATTAAAGGTGTATTTTTTGTTTATAAAGAATGAATCATATATATTTCTTAAGATTCTACAAAACTGGAAGCAATGTGCTTGAACTTAGAGACTTTGTTTTCGATCCAAACAAACTAATTTCTTTTTTCTTAATTTTCTGTAATTTCTTACTTTTTGAAATTCCGGAATAATAGATTTATTCGCCATATACATATTAGGAAAATTGCATCTACATCGAAGATGTATCTGTGTGATCACTTCACATGGAATTGCATTATGGTAAATTTGAAGATATTAATAAATTTCATGATATGTTTGTATTTGAACTGATTAATTTTTATTTAACACGGTCAATTTTATTTTCCACCATATTCATTTGTTTTTTTTTCCTTATGAGTTTCATATTTCCTCAATTTCAATTGGAAATGGTGTAGATGCTGTTGTGTATGGCGGCCTGTCTATAAGTCAAACGGTGAGACGGCACAGGAGCAGACTAAAGTCCACAATTTCCGTTTACATCTCTACTCGGTTGATGATTATGTAGATGCTGATGAAGATTGTGGCGATGATGAATATCGGAGTTATGGTGGTAACCACCACTACCACCACCAACCCGTCATAATGTGTTGTCATAGTTTTTAATGTAATGCCAAAGCATAAGCATCCTATGGATGCGTTCCATTTGTGTCCATATGTCGTTTAATCAGATATACATATAGATACTTGCGTCTAGTTTCTAGGGGTCTACGGATAGAGTATTCTGTTTCATTGCGTGACAACACAGTGTGTGTTGATAGGTAGTTTTCTCTGTCGCTGTGAAAATTTCATCAATTATTAATTTTGGTTTTGTTATAATTAATTGGAAATTTCCCGTTGTGCTCTGTGATGTATTACTTTCACTTATTTTAATTGGATTATAGAGCTACAAAAGAAGTAGTAGTCTTTAGCCTTGCACGAAGTTGGAAAGATGGGGGGATTTATTCCAAGTGACAAATTGAGTGTGTTGTCCTTTTTTCATGGAAACAAATACTACTCCCCAGAAACCCCTGTATCGATGCTGGAAGTTTATTGATGGACCTTAAAATTTTTTGGAAATAGTTCGATTACTGTTTGTTCAGGATTTTACGTTCAAAAACTGACTTATTTATTTAGAAACTTGTGCTCATTGCAACACAGCTGCCAAGTTTATTAAAAATCAGTGGATTTTAAATGGACTTGTTATTAGATTCCATGGTATAGAAGACAAATCAGCCAAAATTTACACCAATTTATCTCATTTCGACAGAAAAAATGTTGACTAGGCCACTATTTATTTAAAAGCTTCATGTATAATCTGGCCTTTTATCATATTTTAAATTTTACAAAATTCATATAATTTAAATACTGAAAATGTATTAGATTTGCCTTTGTAACTTTTGTCTATAAATTGTGTTTAAAATTGTTGATTAATTATTTAACATCTGGTTTGGAATCCCTTGTCAACCATTCAACTTTGGTTTTGATAACCATTGAATGAAATTTTCATGAAAACCTAAATCACAAAATCAAAATGATTGCTAACCCAATTCTCATTCTCTGCCCCCTCTTGCCCTCGCCCCTAAAATGGGTTAAATGTTATTGAAATCATTATCAGGCAGCATTGTCAATGTTTGCTTACGCACCAATACAGACATCAACACATTGTAGTACCTGGTTGATGTGGGAGGAAATGTGAATTGTAAATTGGCTAATTATCCTGCGAATCAAAGAAGATAACCAACCACATAGACACACAAACATGCGCGTATTTACACATGTATACAAGCTCTATACATCTACACTAGGATGGTTCACCATAGAAATCTAATTGTTTGTTGTACTTGGACAATTTTGGACAACAATTTCCGATTAGCGATCCCCCCTAATGCCCTTACGTATAAATACCTACACATGTGTATGCTTAAATTGTTGTATTTCAGGCGTAAGAAAGATCCTGGAATGTTCAACATTCCGCCAAAAGCATCAGAATTTCATGACGATTAACGTGTTTGTGAATAGACTTCTCGGTAATGGGTATGGCAGGAGTGTGTTCCCGAGCCAGTATTATCCCTTTGTGTTACTTAACTGAAATTTCTTCACTCGCTTGATTTGGGCTTTTCTTGCAATTATCATTTCGGGATATTTTGTAATGAGTAGAGAAGAACGGATACATGCTCTATTGGCACTTAAACTGAACAATAAGTTTATAAAAATTTAATCGATGAATACAACAGTAGTGTGACTCGGTGGTAGAATGATCACTGACAGACATAAAATTTTGTGTACATCCCGTAGAGCGTTCAATCACAAAAAATATACGTTGATGACTCCGATTTTTAAAATTTTTAAAATATAGGGTCTAACGTTTTTTTTCAACTATTCAACCGTTGGACTATTATTTGTGGAGTGCTCTCAGCAGCCATTTGAATGAAATTATTTTCCATTTTTAATCGGAAGGATTTTACTTTCAAATAAAAAAAGAAATTTGAGAAAATATTCAGTAGTGTTTTTATATCATTTTCAAAAAAAGTGATTTGTTGAAATATGTGGTCTCTAGAGCGGGGTCCGGGGTATTCAACCGTTGGACTATTATTTGTGGGGTGCCCGAGGCAGCCATTTAAATGAAATTATTTTCCATTATTAACCGGAAGGATTGTACTTTCAAATAAAAAAAGAAATTTGAGAAAATATTCAGTAGTTTTTTATAGCATTTTCAAAAAAAAAAGTTATTTGGCGGACCCTATACATGCGGAAAAAGCTTTATCGATGTGAAATTCGAGCTTTAAATGTAAAAATGACTAAAAGTGTGATATAATAAATGTTTGTGGTTCTGAAATTCTGGACTTCAAGTGACGACTTAGGGTGCACAAAAATGTATAATAGATTTTAGTATCTATGTTCCAATACGACGATAAACCTTAAAAATTCAAATATACATGTAAACTTTTAAACCTTAAATAACGTTTTTATGGAATACATTTTTAAAAATTACGTATTAAGTATTCCTCTCTTCTTTAACTCATTGATCTTGTTCTCAGAATTTCTATTAAATTACGATGGCAATTCAACAATTCCAAAATTTCTATTAAAACTAAGAACTATATGTTATATGAGTCATTCCATGTCAAACAGTACTACTTTCACCTCGATAGCTGCGATTGATTTGAAAAATAATATAAAAAAAAAACAAGTTAGTATGCTTCATTCGGTTCAACCGACTTATATATACCCTCACTCTCAGAGAACATATATTAGAAAGTTATAAAGAATTAAATTTTATTTAGGACAGCATAATTTGTGTGGAAGGTACTAGAAAGTTGTCCCAGCTTCCACATTTCTAAAATTTATTATTATTATTTATTTACAACTACATGAACTACAAATATTAAGTCATAGTGGATTCAATACACCAGTATAGAAGTTGTGAAGGATTTAATTTTACCTAGGATATAGGCAATTGTGTGGGAGGAACTTGAAGCGACGCGGCTAAAGCGTAAATATTTTTTAGGTTTAAAGTGATTATAAAAGCATTTTCAAACATAAAATTGCAAATGATTTTGACTACCCCCATGGATGTTATGTCGGTTTTATTGTAACCAAAGTTTATGTTACTTTGCGTGGAAGGTACCAGAAGGGGTGTGGCAATATCGCCCATATTTAGGTGAATGCAACTTCTATAAAAGAATTTCACAGTATTCCGATCACCGGTATAGAAGTTATAATAGCTTTAATGTAGTTTAGGGTGATTTGTGTGGGAGGTACTGGAAGGGGCGTGACAAAACCGGTCATACTTAGTACACTTCAAGTGATTATAAAGACTTTATCAAATACCAGAATATAGCTGATTCCGGATATCCGTGTGGAAGCTACATTGGTTTTAGTTGAACATAGAAAGGGTGTGGCAATTTCGTCCATCTTCGAACTTAAAATTAGTTTGAGGATAATATTACCATGTGCAAAATTTGAATGGATTCCTTAACTTCTTTCGAGAGTTATCGTGTACCCCAGCCAGATGGACGGACGTGGCTCAAAGTCACTCCTTTAATGGGTTACACTTTTTTCTGTCCCTCCTACTCTGTAGATTGACTCCGACGTGAAATTCGGGCTTTAAATGTAAAAATTACTAAAAGTGTGATATTTAAAGTGCCACAAAACAAATGTTTGTGGTTCTAAAATTCTGGACTTCAAGTGGCGACGTAGGGTGCACCAAATAGGAATAAAAGATGCTCTGCAATTGTCTTCGAATTATCTATAAAATGTATTTGTCTAATAGATTTTAGTATCTGTTTTCCAAAACGATGATAAACCTCTAAAATTAAAATAAACTTTTAAAAATTAAATAACATTCATATATTTAAAAAATCTAAAGTATTCCTCTCTTCATTATCTCATTGATCTTGTTGTCAGTAGGAATCATACTGAATTTCTTTTAAACTACGATTGCAGTTTAATAATTCAGAAATTGTCTATTAAAACTAAGAACTAGTTATTAAGTTATGTCTTTGGAACTTCAAAGGCAATAGTGGACCAAAAAGACATATTTTAATACATTTTATTTATTTATTATTCCTGAATCAAGCCTCACAGACCAAAGTTTTTTATTGAAAATTTTTAAACCGAATAATTCCAATCAATTACCATTGTATTCCCTTAACATTTTGAAATTGTGTTTAATTTCTTCGTGGACATTTTGAAGAGAAAAGGTACTGACGGGAACTTTTTATTTTTAGACTAAATTCGAAAATATGTTGAAAAACATAATTATTACTGGTCTGTTAATTTGAATAAGCTCATTAAGCTTTGCCCAGGACACTAGTATGATACGGCAATACAGAATCTCTGGAAACTTAATTATATTATAAAAATATTCATATTATGATATAGATCGAAATGGAGATATTCATTGAAGAGCAATTCATAGAAGAAAATTCGCAGGAATTCAGGAATCAAAAATGGTCGGGAATCACGGAAGTCGTCCTCGGGAGAGTAAATCTACTTGACACTCGACACAGATGAATTTTTCCAAATGTGAAATACAACAAGTAAGGAAAGGCTAAAGTCGGGCGGGACCGACTATATGATACACTCCACTTTCTATCCGAATACAATTAATTCGGAAAAAGTGAAAACGGAAGCGGGAAGAATTTGTGTACAATTCCTAATAATAGGCTAATATGACCCGGTGCAATTGGTCAAATCGAGAAGAATATTTGTATCGTGGCTATATCCAAACATGGAATGAAGTGACCCACTTACAAAATAGGTTCTTCCAGTTCAATTATAACGTGTTATGCTCACTTTGAAAAAAATAGGTGAAAATTCGTGGTTTCTGGGGCAGAAAAATTCTATTCGGGCGCGAGCTATATATAAATCTGAACCAATCTGACCCATTTGCACCATGACTGTTTGTAGAACAAATATAAGATATATCGCCTAATTTGAAGAGGATATAATAAAATATGTGATTTCTAGAACGGAAAAAGTCAAATCGGGAGCGAAATTTGTATGGGAGCTATATATAAATCTGAACCGATCTAACACATTTTTACCACAGGTGTTTCTAGAAGAAAATCTGTTGTAATATGTGGTATCTAGAGTGAAAAGAGTCAAATCGGGAGTGAAATTCGTATGGGAGCTATATCTAAACCTGAACCGATTTGCCACAAATTAAATAGAGTTCGTCCTTGATCCACAAAACTTACTTGTGCCAATTTTTGTTAAGATCGGACTTTAATTGCGACCTGTAATTTGATTACAACAATAGATGGACAGACGGACAGACAGACGGACATTGCTAAATCGGCTCAGAAAATGATTCTAAGCCGATCTTCATAATGAACGATGGCTCTAACTTGTTTCCTTTTGCGTGTTACAAACAAATGCACAAAGACATAATACTCTCGTGGAGTGTATAAAAACGGGTTCAATATTTGGTTTCTAGAGTGGCAAAAGTCGAATCGGGAGCGAAATTTGTATGGGGGCTATATCTAAATCTGAACCGATCTTACCCAATTTATGCATAGATGTTTCTAGTTGGATTATAAGATGTTGTGCTAAATTTAAAGAAAATCGAGTATAATATGTGTTTTCTAGAGCGGAAAATGTCAAATCGGGAGCGACATTTGTATGCGAGCATATCCAAATCTGAACCGATCTTACCGAATTTCTGCATTGGTGCTTCTAGTTGGATTGTAAGATGTTGTGTCAAATTTAAAGAAAATCGAGTATAATATGGGGTTTCTAGGACGGAAAATGCCAAATCGGGAGCGATATTTGTATGGGGGCTATATCTAAATCTGAACCGATCTTATCCAATTTTAGATAGGTGTTCCTAGTTGGATTATAAGATGTTGTGCCAAATTTAAAGAAAATCGAGTATAATATGTGGTTTCTAGAGCGGAAAATGTCAAATCGGGAGCGACATTTGTATGCGGGCTATATCTAAATCTGAACCGATCTTACCGAATTTCTGCATAGGTGCTTCTAGTTGGATTGTAAGATGTTGTGTCAAATTTAAAGAAAATCGAGTATAATATGGGGTTTCTAGGACGGAAAATGTCAAATCGGGAGCATCGGGGCTATATCTAAATCTGAACCGATCTTACCCAATTTATGCATAGATGTTTCTAGTTGGATTATAAGATGTTGTGCCAAATTTAAAGAAAATCGAGTATAATATGTGGTTTCTAGAGCGGAAAATGTCAAATCGGGAGCGACATTTGTATGCGGGCTATATCGAAATCTGAACCGAATTTCTGCATAGGTGCTTCTAGTTGGATTGTAAGATGTTGTGTCAAATTTAAAGAAAATCGAGTATAATATGGGGTTTCTAGGACGGAAAATGTCAAATCGGGAGCGCCATTTGTATGGGGGCTATATCTAAATCTGAACCGATCTTATCCAATTTTTGCATAGGTGTTCCTAGTTGGAATAAGATGTTGTGCCAAATTTAAAGAAAATTGGCCACAATATGTGGTTTCTAAAGCGGAAAAAGAGAAATAGGGAGCGACATTTGTATAGGGGCTATATCTAAATCTGAACCGATCTTACCCAAATTCTGTATAGGTATTTCTAGTTGGTTTATAAGATGTTGTACCAAATTTAAAGAAAATCGGGTAAAATATGTGGTTTCTAGAGCGGAAAATGTCAAATCGGGAGCGACATTTCTATGGGGGCTATATCTAAATCTGAACCGATTTGCCCCAAATTAAATAGCGTTAGTCCTTGATCCACAAAACTTGCTTGTGTCAATTTTTGTTAAGATCGGACTATAATTGCGATCTGTAATTTGATTACAACAATAGATGGACAGACAGACAGAAGGACAGACAGACAGACGGACAGACAGACGGACAGACGGACATTGCTAAATCGACTCAGAAAGTGATTCTAAGTCGATCGGTATACTTAACAATGGGTCTAACTCGCTTCCTTTTGTGTGTTACAAACAAATGCACAAAGCCATAATACTCTCGTGGAGTGTATAACAAAGTGATAGCACGGAAGTCGCTACAAAGTGATAACATGCTCGGTAACATTGAGGACTGTATAGAAGAGCGGAATAAATGGAAGTTTAGTATTGCTTTTTTTTGGGGAATCAGTCAATTGTTAATAAAATACTACCACCTTATTTGTATGGAAACTGAGAGATGTAAAAATTGTCCGCAGGCGGAATGGTGAGCATTAACAAATGTGTATATAATTTATAATAATATACACATATATAACAAGTAAGGAAAGTCTAAAGTCGGGCGGGCCGACTATATAATACCCTACACCACTCCCTGCGTATGTACCTCGCTTTGATTACTAAACCCATGTATTTCATGGGAGCAATTTTATGTAGTTCCTACAAATTATATAAATTATATTCATATAATTTATATGCTATAAATTCATCTTCAGTCAAATTTAACGAGTATGGTAAATAATATGGTAATTGATCTAATTGGCCGACAGACAAATACAAATTATACAGTAGTATATCAAAGTCATTTCAAAGTATGGACATATGGACATCACCCAAACAATTCTCATTGCAATTCAATTCGGTAAAAAAGAGAAATTGGGAAGGATTTTTGCATCCTGTAAATGTATGTGTTTGACAAAAAATGTTAAATCGGAAAGGACATTTGTATGGGGGTCTATTGAAACCTGGAACGATGTGACCCGCTTTCACCATGTCTGTTTATTGGTGAAATATAATATGGAAAGTTTGGCCAAAATCGGTTAAACATTCGGGAGCAACATTTGTATGAGGTCTATATCTAAATCTGAACCTATCTTACCCACTTTCACCATAGATGTTTCTAATTCGATTATAAGATGTTGTGCCAATTTTAAAGAAAATCGGGTACAATGTGTGGATTTTAGAGCGGAAAAAGTGAAATCGAGAGCGACATTTGTATGGGAGCTCTATCTAAATCTGAACCGATCTTACCCAATTTTTGCATACGTATTTCTAGTTGGATTATAAGATGTTCTGCAAAATTTAAAGAAAATCGGGTACAATATGTCGTTTCTAGAGCGGAAAATGTCAAATCGGGAGCGACATATGTATGGGGGGTATATCTAAATCTGATCCGATCTTACCCAATTTTTGCATACGTGTTTCTAGTTGGATTGTAAGATGTTCTGCAAAATTTAAAGAAAATCGGGTACAATATGTCGTTGCTAGAGCGGAAAATGTCAAATCGGGAGCGACATTTGTATGGGGGCTATATCTAAATCTGAACCGATCTTACCCATTTTTTGCATACGTGTTTCTAGTTGGATTATAAGATGTTCTGCCAAATTTAAAGAAAATCTGATACAATATGTGGTTTCGAGAGCGGAAAAAGTGAAATAGGGAGCGACATTTGTATGGGAGCTATATCTATATCTGAACCGATCTTACCCAATTTTTGCATACGTGTTTCTAGTTGGATTATAAGATGTTCTGCCAAATTTAAAGAAAATCGGGTACAATATGTCGTTTCTATAGCGGAAAATGTCAAATCGGGAGCGACATTTGTGTGGGGGCTATATCTAAATCTGAACCGATCTTACCCAATTTTTGCATACGTGTTTCTAGTTGGAGTATAAGATGTTCTGCCAAATTTAAAGAAAATCGGGTAGAATATGTCGTTTCTAGAGCGGAAAATGTCAAATCGGGAGCGACATTTGTATGGGGGCTATATCTAAATCTGAACCGATCTTACCCAATTTTTGCATACGCATTTCTAGTTCGATTATAAGATGTTCTGCAAAATTTAAAGAAAATCGGGTACAATATGTCGTTTCTAGAGCGGAAAATGTCAAATCGGGAGCGACATTTGTATGGGGGCTATATCTAAATCTGAACCGATCTTACCCAATTTTTGCATAGGTGTTTCTAGTTGGATTATAAGATGTTGTACCAAATGTAAAGAAAATCGGGTACAATATGTCGTTTCTAGAGCGGAAAATGTCAAATCGGGAGCGACATATGTATGGGGGCTATATCTAAATCTGATCCGATCTTACCCAATTTTTGGATACGTGTTTCTAGTTGGATTGTAAGATGTTCTGCAAAATTTAAAGAAAATCGGGTACAATATGTCGTTGCTAGAGCGGAAAATGTCAAATCGGGAGCGACATTTGTGTGGAGGTTATATCTAAATCTGAACCGATCTTACCCAATTTTTGCATACATATTTCTAGTTCCATTATAAGATGTTCTGCAAAATTTAAAGAAAATCGGGAACAATATGTCGTTTCTATAGTGGAAAATGTCAAATCGGGAGCGACATTTGTATGGGGGCTAAATCTGAACCTATCTTACCCAATTTTTGCATACGTGTTTCTAGTTGGATTATAAGATGTTCTGCCAAATTTAAAGAAAATCTGATACAATATGTGGTTTCGAGAGCGGAAAAAGTGAAATAGGGAGCGACATTTGTATGGGGGCTATATCTAAATCTGAACCGATCTTACCCAATTTTTGCATACGTATTTCTAGTTCGATTATAAGATGTTCTGCAAAATTTAAAGAAAATCGGGTACAATATGTCGTTTCTAGAGCGGAAAATGTCAAATCGGGAGCGACATTTGTATGGGGGCTATATCTAAATCTGAACCGATCTTACCCAATTTCAGCATAGGTGTTTCTAGTTGGATTATAAGATGTTGTACCAAATGTAAAGAAAATCGGGTACAATATGTCGTTTCTAGAGCGGAAAATGTCAAATCGGGAGCGACATATGTATGGGGGCTATATCTAAATCTGATCCGATCTTACCCAATTTTTGCATACGTGTTTCTAGTTGGATTGTAAGATGTTCTGCAAAATTTAAAGAAAATCGGGTACAATATGTCGTTGCTAGAGCGGAAAATGTCAAATCGGGAGCGACATTTGTGTGGAGGCTATATCTACATCTGAACCGATCTTACCCAATTTTTGCATACATATTTCTAGTTCCATTATAAGATGTTCTGCAAAATTTAAAGAAAATCGGGTACAATATGTCGTTTCTATAGTGGAAAATGTCAAATCGGGAGCGACATTTGTATGGGGGCTATATCTAAATCTGAACCGATCTTACCCAATTTTTGCATACGTGTTTCTAGTTGGATTATAAGATGTTCTGCCAAATTTAAAGAAAATCTGATACAATATGTGGTTTCGAGAGCGGAAAAAGTGAAATAGGGAGCGACATTTGTATGGGGGCTATATCTAAATCTGAACCGATCTTACCCAATTTTTGCATACGAATTTCTAGTTCGATTATAAGATGTTCTGCAAAATTTAAAGAAAATCGGGTACAATATGTCGTTTCTAGAGCGGAAAATGTCAAATCGGGAGCGACATTTGTATGGGGGCTATATCTAAATCTGAACCGATTTCCTCCAAATTCAATACCGATGGTCCTTGGCCAGAAAAAATAACTTCTGCCAAGTTTCATGACAATCGGACTACAATTGCGACCTGTAGATATCCATTTCGAAGCAATCGATGCTCTACAGCAGTGCAGAAATAAATACGACAAATTGAGAGTTTTAGGAATGATGTTAAGACATGCTTTATAATTCTTTCGATATAAGTGATATTCATGTTATGCACTGGAACTGTCAAGGCATAACGACAAGCTCTGCTATTGCGCAACTTGAACAATTTGTTAGAAACAAAAAGATAGATATAATTCTTCTAAATGAAACCTTTCTCAAGCCACACCACAAATTTAAGATAGGTGGTTTTAAAATACACAGAAGAGATCGACGATCTCATGGAGGTGGCGTGCTAATTGCAATCAAAGATTCCATCAATCATAAGCTTTTGCAATTCGATAAAACATTTGATACTGAAAACCTTTCAGTATCCCTTATAATAAATAGACAAACTGTGATCCTGACATCAGCGTACACGCCGCATTATACATCCAAATTTAGATATGATATAAAACTGCTGACGGATAAAACAAACGATTTTTTCATTTTTGGTGATTTTAATGCCCTCCATACAAGTTGGAACTGTATAAGCGATAACCCCGCAGGAAAGGTATTATATAATCAACAAAATCAATCCAGTTTTTATGTATATCATCCTCCAAATTCTACTCGATTCAGTCAAAACTTTATTCCTTCCCCTGCTTCAACGGTTGATCTACTGCTTTCAAATTCTTCTTTATCAATTTCGAATATGGAAACACATCCCAACTCACTTATATCTGATCATGTACCAGTTACATGCCATATCTACGGGTCAGTTCAATGCATAACTAAGAATTTTCCTCTGTACCATCTAGCTGATTGGAATTCAATAAGGAGATGGGTTGATAGAGAACTTAGTATCCAAAACTTCTCAACCAATTATGTTGACAATTCTTTAGACACCATTATTTCTATTATAAAGGGCGCGAGCGATAAAATACCATCTGGAACAACCAAAAACTTTGAAAGAAAATTATCTTCAATCAGCTTAAGACTAATCAAACAGCGCAAGAAATACCTTCGCAAATATCAACGATGTGCAGACTTATACCGTAGAAATATACTTTCAAATATATTAAAGCAGCTCAACAGACTAATTGATTATAATCTTGATAGAGACAGAAATGCCAATTGGTCGCAGTTCATATCCAAACTTCCTACAGGTAGCAAAAAGTATTGGAAAATTGCGAAAGTCTTTAAAGGAAAATATACCAACATTCCAAGTTTGACCGTGAATGGCGTCGATGTTTCCACTTGTACAAGCAAAGCAGATGCTATAGCAGACGTTTTCGAAAAAGCTCATAATATTACCCTTAACACTCAGTCTTCGATGGATCTAAAAGTTAAGAAAGTAGTCAGGAATGTGGAATGCTCCAGTATCGGATCCTTGGAACCAGGAATCCTAACAAGTGCATGTGAACTCGCAGAAATTTCGTACCGTTTTAAAAATAATAAAGCCCCAGGGTTTGACAACATCCACAATATGGTTCTTAAAAATATGTCGTATGATTTCTTCAATGCCCTTGCAAATATATTCAACGCCTACATTACAAAAGGAATATTTCCAGACGTTTTTAAAAAGGCAAAAGTTATTCCTGTACCTAAGAATGGCAAGGACCCCAAACTCCCAAGCAGCTACAGGCCGATTAGTTTACTAAGCGCTCTGGACAAACTATTTGAAAAAGTAATATATAATCGAATAATGGTATATACAGAAAATCGCAACATAATACACAGTAAGCAATTCGGATTTCGAAAGGAACATTCGACGGTACATCAGATTAAAAGAGTCATCAATATTATAGAAAATAACAAATCACTTAGACGAAGCACCGGTGTTGTACTGCTTGACATAGAGAAGGCCTTCGACTCAATCTGGCATGATGGTGTGGTCTATAAACTTAACAAATTAGGATACCCAGTTTATATCCAAAAACTAATTCACAATTTCTTAAATAATAGATCATTTGTTGTAAGTGTAGAAAACACCTTATCAACATCCAGAAGTATTCCAGCGGGACTCCCTCAAGGATCTGTGTTATCCCCAGTTCTATATTCGATCTACACTTCTGATATTTCTATCAAAAGAAACCATGATGCGGCTTTTTACGCAGATGACAGTGCAATTTTATGCAGCGGCAAACTCTCTAATGCGATAATCAAACAATTGGCTGGATCTCTTAAACACACAGAGAAATATTTCAACAAGTGGAAAATTAAAATCAACCAGGAAAAAACTCAAGCAATCATCTTTCCTTTCAATAAATCCCCAAAACGTGTTCCAAATATTCCACTTGAACTTCACGGAAATACCATAGAAGTAAAAAAATCTATTAAGTACTTGGGAGTAACTTTAGATTCCAAACTGACGTTTGGTGAACACGTTAACAATGTACGCGATAAAGCCATTAGATGTGGAAGAGCTATATTTCCGATTCTTAATAGAAGGTCAAAACTTAATTTAAAGAATAAAATTATGTTGTACAGAATGTGCATCCGTCCAATTATGACATATGCTTGCCAAGCATGGTACAGAAAAACCGCAGCATGCCACATTAAAAGACTACAGATTATTCAAAATAAGAACTTAAAAATAATACATAATCTTAGGTGGAGACATTCCACACATCATCTACATAGCCATTATGACCACGAAACTATTAACATGATAATGCGTAATCTGACACTGTCATTCGATGAACGATGCAGAATGTCTAACTTTAACATCATAAGAAATTTACTTTAAAATTTATGTATTACTTCTTTTTAAACTAAAGGTAGTTTATGCATATTTTTTTACAAATTTCTTTAACTTATCTGTGTCTCTCAAAGGTTTTTCATACCTATTTTTTTCTCCTTAAACTGTGATATTATTTTGTACACATAAGGCCTAACCAATCTGATCTCAATTGTTGTAATACGTATATTGTAAAATCTCATAAAATGTATATAAATCAAAATTACCATGAATAAAGGATAACTATTTTAATAATAATAAATAATAAACTATTAATAATTTATTTTCATAATTTTGCGAGACATACAAATAGGTTATGGGTATTAAATGAAAGAGAAGAATATCTGCTAGAAATACTCATTTTCATTTCATCCCTCTATCTTTATTTGTTAAGCGGTAACTGTCATTTCAAGTATTTCCCCATAAAAAGTAAAACATGTATAGCTAAATAAACAAGGGGGAGGTAATGCTAAACTAATAAAATTTGAAGTATTTTAACAGATATCATTCGCCTTCATTTGATATCCATATCGCCTTTATATAACTCGCAAAAGTACGAAAATAAATTTTTAAAACATATCGAGAGCTTATATTCAAAAGTGGCTATGAAAATGAGTTTTTGATGCCAAACTATTCTCAGATCTGTCATATAAATTTGTAAAATAATTTTTTTCTAAAGCTATTTTTTCAAATTGTTCTGATTTTGCTATCAACTCACTCATTAGGTTTTGACTAGATAAGTGGCTATGGGCATAAAAATAATATAAATAAAATAGTTCAACAATGGAGCAGCATATAACCGAAGGTTGTAATTCGCTACAACGATTTTGTTTAAAACATTTTTCTAGATTTAGGCCATATCGTACTATCAAACTCCATCATTTCGCGTTAATAGCATTTTTGATTCCCAAGTTATCAGGCTAAAACAGTGGCTGTAAAGTCAAAAATTGTGAAAATATCTTTAGAAAAACCCACGTAACTTTTTATTATATTGAAAATACCAAAATATTTCTTTGACTTGTGATTGCTGACTTCATGGGGAATATTTGTAAAGAAAGTTAAAATATAAGCAATTGCAACCGCGAATTTTGGATTTTTCAACAATTGCAGCGATTTTCGCGACTGACTGCATATATGTTACAAGCGACAAACCAAAAATCAGTCCGATCTGTTGACTTGATCGCGAGAAAAAAAATGTCATGAATGAAAATCATTTTAGCCATATTTGCCGCAAAAATTAAAAATTTCCAAAAAAAATCCAATTTGTATTTTTTGTTTAGCGTGCTCTACCTCAATATCCACTTTTTGTAAAAATATTGGAAATAGGAATAAAAATGGTACCAATCTGACGGATGAATATTTAAATTCGGCGTATACATCCCATAAAATTTGGTTTCTACACAACATTGTCAATATTTCATAAAAAAACGTTATCGAGTTTACAATAAGTCTTATTTATATTTTTGATCATTAATGGATATGTGCTCATTTCAACATTCATAATGCTCAATTGTCATACAAAAGTGGCTATGAACCATAAAACCGTGAATAATAGGAAATTTCAAAAACTTTTTAGTCGTAATTGCTACGTAATCCTTTTAGATTAAACTGTAGAAGAATGATTACTAATTACTCTTAAAATTAAGGAGAAAATCGGTATTTTCGCTCTCCCGAAAAGTTATATTTTTGTTCATAACCACTTATGAATATAAGCCCTCGATATGTATCCTTTGGGAATTTATTAACGTGAACATTATGATTTCACGTAGTAGGTGGATCTCAAAACGATCCCAAAAAATTCACGCCGCTGTGTACTCTGAAAATCAATAACAAATTTTCAATTTTCATTTAAATACTGGTATGACTTTTGTATCAAAATTATAGCTACCATGAATTTTTGGATACCATTTACTTCTATTTAAAAGTACTGGCGTAGTGGCCACAGCTTAACTGTTTACATGCCAATTTTTTTAAATCAGTAACCGGAGGTGCCTTTAATGTGGTCAAATTCATAATAATTTATTTTAAAACCCAGTCATAAATTATTATGAATTTGGCCGTTTCTGTATTTCCTTAGAAAACTTGGTTGGTTCGATGAGCGTTAATTTCTCCCCCCATACACGTATACATATTTGAGACATTTTCTCAACCCGTTTACATAAAAATTAGATGTTACATTTTACACTCATTCTTCCGGTGCTGCGTTCATATTTATCTTATTCTTCTTCTGCTTCTTCTGGTTCACATTATTATCCTTGTTTCCAACACGGTTTCCCAGTCTCAACAAAATTAAGCGCAAAACAAGCAACCTCTCATGCCCACCCCCTCTCCACAAACATCCATGACAGCACGATAACTGAGTATTTACTGGAAATTTTCGAATGTAATTAAAATTTAAACACTAACAATATTTAATGTTAAATTTCAACATCATTAAAATTTCAAACGGCAAACGCCGTCGCACGAGTGAGTGGAGTGTTATGTTGGTGTGCGGCGTTCAGTGTTCGGCTGTCCCCGGGGGTAAAATGAGAGCGCAAAACAAGCTGAAACGCTCTGAACGCAACTACAACAACAAAGTGTATACCTAACTAACTGCCGCCACCACCCCTCTTCAACAATCGTTCGTCCTTCACTGCAATGGTGTGTGGCTGTTTTTATGTCGCTCCGTCCGTCCGTACGTCCTTCCTTCTGTTCTTCCCAGTGCCTTCCTTGGCATGACATTGTTCTGTTCAATGTTTCACTGACAAAAACCATTTAATAATGTTCCGTGTTGGTTTTTTCGGAGGAGGTGTGCGCTGTGCTGTCCTTTTTACAGAGCCAACGATTCCATCGTCGTACGACGTCAACGTCAGCGTTGAAGCGGTGTGGAGATGTATGAGCGGTGATGACATACTACGCAAAGAAGGACTTTCCCTATGGTGGAAAATAGCTAAAGGACTTATTAAAATCAACTGACTGACTGCCGCCTGACTGATGTTGTCGTAGCCTGATGACGCGTTCCGACGAAGCGTTTCATTGATAACACTACTCAACAAATTGAAAAAAATTTCATGTACTCCGGATGCGATAATTTTTTCTGTGTAGATAACCTTGACATGAGCTCGAAAAACGCAATAAAAAATTCTTTTTCGTTTGGTTTTTTTTTATTATTTTTTTTTTAAATTTTAAAAATTTTTTTTTGGATAATTTGTTTCGTCCGGCATAACTCGGGAACCACTAGCCCGATTTAATTGAATTAAATTTTAAAAAATTTAAAATTACAATTCCCTTAATCTGTTCATATATTGTTTTCCTATACAAGCAACAGTTTCCAAGTTAAAAATGAATATATAAAGGAAAAAACTTATTTTTTGCCTAAAGATTTAATTTTTTTTTTTTTTAAAAATCCATAAAAAATCCAAAATGACAAAAAATGTCAAATCTTATTACTTTTACGTAAAGTCACATAACCTATGAGCAAAATGAGACAAAGATCATGAAAATCGATGCACGCGTTTCGCTTTTATTCGCAATTGAGTAAAGGTATGAATTTCAAAAATTAAAAATTTTTTTTTTGGTTAATTTGTTTCGTCCGGCATAACTCGGGAACCACTAGCCCGATTTAATTGAATTAAATTTTAAAAAATTTAAAATTACAATTCCCTTAATCTGTTCATATATTGTTTTCCTATACAAGCAACAGTTTCCAAGTTAAAAATGAATATATAAAGGAAAAAACTTATTTTTTGCCTAAAGATTTAAATTTTTTTTTTTTAAAAATCCATAAAAAATCCAAAATGAAAAAATGTCAAATCTTATTACTTTTACGTAAAGTCACATAACCTATGAGCAAAATGAGACAAAGATCATGAAAATCGATGCACGCGTTTCGCTTTTATTCGTAATTGAGTAAAGGTATGAATTTCTAAAATTTGCTCGACATATGCACAACTTTGTCTATGGTAAGGTTTTTTCTTTTTTTTTTTTTGATTCTCAGAATTAACAAAACGGAATAAACAAAGGGTTATTTAATTTTTATGATTGCGTAAGCAAAGTAATAAACGCTAATAAATGTGCGTGAACAATTAAAAGGAAAAAAAAAGGTACTCTTACGATCCAGGAGAGTGGCGTCTTTTCATCGACAGCAACAAGCAGAGCCTTAAAGCAATTTTACTGCACAACGGCAACGAGAAACCTTCGATTCCAATTGCTCATGCCGTTGACACCAAGGAAACATACGAAGTCATGGACAATCTACTAAAGTGCCTTACCTATGAGAGGCACGATTGGAAAGTTTGTGCCGACCTTAAGGTTATCGGTATCCTTTGTGGATTACAAGGTCGATTCACAAAGTACTGTTGTTTTCTCTGCCTTTGGGACAGCCGCGATCGTCAACATCATTACACCAGGAGGAGTTGGACAGAAAGAGTTAACTTCATCCACGGCAGCGACAACGTGAAATATACACCACTCATAAAAAAGGAAAATGTTTTTCTCCCACCTCTTCACATAAAGCTCGGACTCATAAAAAACTTCGTGAAAGCTATCAACAAAGATGGCGAAGCGTTCGCCTATTTAAAAACCATTTTTCCTCACCTTTCATCGGCTAAGATAAAGGAAGGCGTTTTCGACGGTCCGCAAATTAAAAAGTTGTTGCAAGACCAACAGTTTGAGCACATTTTATCACCAAATGAAGCTGCAGCTTGGAACTCATTTCGGCAAATTGTTTCCGGATTTCTTGGAAACAACAAAAGCTCAAATTACAGAGAGATCGTCGAACAACTACTCCAAAATTATAAAAAAATTAGAGCAAATATGTCGCTTAAGATACATTTTCTACACTCGCACTTGGACTTCTTTCCGGACAACCTGGGCGATGTGAGTGACGAGCATGGCGCACATGTAACAAAAATTACTTGGATTGGTATTGCATTCAAATCCTCGCGAACGTTTGCTCATTTTAACTATCGCGTTCGTCGACACTTGTTGAATGAGTAAAATCGATCAATGAAGACCTATTTATACTGTGTATTGTTTAGTATTTTACTGACAGGTACTTATAAATGGGTGTATATTTTTTTACGGTGGCTACATACCTGTTTCACCATGTGTGAGTCTTAAATTTTCCGAATAATGACCACCCTTAAATGAGGGTTGCATTTCTGTAAAAAAATAATACAGGTAGCCAACGGAAAACCCAAATAATTAAAAAAATTCCCCTTTCCTTTTTTCCTTTTAATTGTTCACGCACATTTATTAGCGTTTATTACTTTGCTTACGCAATCATAAAAATTAAATAACCCTTTGTTTATTCCGTTTTGTTAATTCTGAGAATCAAAAAAAGAAAAAACCTTACCATAGACAAAGTTGTGCATATGTCGAGCAAATTTTTGAAATTCATACCTTTACTCAATTGCGAATAAAAGCGAAACGCGTTCATCGATTTTCATGATCTTTGTCTCATTTTGCTCATAGGTTATGTGACTTTACGTAAAAGTAATAAGATTTGACATTTTTTTTCATTTTGGATTTTTTATGGATTTAAAAAAAAAAAAATAATAAATCTTTAGGCAAAAAATAAGTTTTTTCCTTTATATATTCATTTTTAACTTGGAAACTGTTGCTTGTATAGGAAAACAATATATGAACAGATTAAGGGAATTGTAATTTTAAATTTTTTAAAATTTAATTCAATTAAATCGGGCTAGTGGTTCCCGAGTTATGCCGGACGAAACAAATTAACCAAAAAAAAATTTTTTAAATTTAAAAAAAAATAATAAAAAAAAAACCAAACGAAAAAAAAAAATTTTATTGCGTTTTTCGAGCTCATGTCAAGGTTATCTACACAGAAAAAATTATCGCATCCCGAGTACATTTTGACTGTTGACTAGTGTAATCTGTGTATCTATGCATTTGAGGGTATGTGCGTTCTGCCTGTGTCCGTGTCAATTATAAATGTTAAATGATAGCAAAGGATATTGGAGAATGATTTTGTTAAGCTATACACACATACACAGATATAGGTAGATTTGATGAGGAGGTTTGATATTAACGCAATTTAAATACAGTTGTTACCTTGTCAGTGATTTGTAACACTGTACAACAAGTATTTATAGGTCACGAACAGAATTATGTTCTGACGAAATAAGGGACTGTCTCTCGGTTTCTTTAATCTACCGTCGTTTCTCTTTTAAATGGCCTTCCGAACAATTGATATATAAGTAATTACATGCAACATAGTTTTTTTCTGAAATTGGGGCTTACAAATTAAAAATTCAAAAATAAAAAAAATTAAACGGACGTTAAGTTCAGCCGTGCTAAATGTTACACAATCTACCCCATGAAGTGCTATCCACAGTAATAAAGGTGATGGGAAAATTTATTTTTTTTCCATTATTGTAGTATTCAAATGACTTCCATTACGATTTGGATTTTTTTGTTTTAGTACCTTGTATTAATAAGCTAATGAAAATGCAATACAAAAGGTTTTTGGTAAATAAAATTTATTCGACCCACCAGAACAAGTAGAATGTTTGTGCTTAATTTGAAGAATTGAAGGTCATAATTTACACTGGAATTGAGTAATACCAATTCTTTTGGAATTACCCAATATTGTCTTCAAATTTTAATTATTTCTTGTTCCGCTCTATATACAGGGTTTTCCAACAAGAGGTGTTACTTTGAATCATCCGGTATTTCGATAGCTATCACTTTTAAAGCTTTTATTCATTGACATATGACAAGTAGAGACTACGCCATTACTAAAAATGGAACGATACATGCTTCAACAACGCATTGAAATTATTAAAATTCACTACAAAAATGGTGAAAATCTTGCAGTCACAGTTCGCAAAACTAAAGCGTTTTTGGGTGGTCGTGAAGCACCTTGTCGGACCGCAATACAGAAATTGGTGGAAAAATTCGAGCTGTTGGGACAAGTTAGTGATGTGAAGAATAAAACACGTGCACATCGCTCAAGAACAACTGAGAATATTGCTGCTGCAGCCCAAAGTGTTGAAGAAAACCCAGGTTTGTCCATTCATCGTCGTTCTTTGGAATTGGGAATTCCACAAACGTCATTACACCGTATTTTGCATAAAGACTTGGGCCTTAAGGCTTATAAAAATCAGTTAACACAAGAACTCAAGCCGGCCTATCATCAACAATGTAGTGTCTTTGCTGATTGGGTCCTTGAGATGAATGAAAATGATCCGGAATTCCATCGAAAAATCATCTTGACTGATTAGGCCCATTTCCACCTCGGTGGCTACGTCAACAAGCAAAATTGTCGCCTCTGGGGCTCGGAAAACGCAAGAGTTATTGTTGAGAAGCCTCTCCATCCTCATCGTGTGACTGTTTTGTGCGGTTTATGGTCCGGCGGGGTCATTGGACCTTTCTTTGGATGGTATTGATCTGAACAAATTTTACCTTCAATAAGTCGGCGCTACTTGCCACACAAGCAACGAAACCATTGCTCTTTTATGGGAAAAGTTTCCGGAACGTGTTATCTCTCGTAGAGGTGATCACAATTGGCCACCGAGATCTTGTGATTTAACACCTTGCGACTTCTTCCTTTGGGGCCACGTGAAAGATAATGACTACGTCAACTAAAGATAGTGAGGCTATCGAGGACATAGGGCACCACTTTCCGATTTAGTTATGGAAAATTTCATGAAAAGGATATGGTCCTGTAAGCGTGGTCATGGTGGCCATTTGGCTGAACCCGGCGTATTTTGTACACTTAAATTAATTATGAAAACAATTCGAGAGTTATCGTGTACACCAGCCAGACGGACAAACGGACGGACATGGCTCAAACAACTTAAAAAGTTGTAAAAAGGATTTGGTCCAAACATACTTAGGGTCTTAAGTCACTCCTTCAATGCGTTACAATTTGTTTCTGTCTCGAATGATATATACTCTCCTACTCTGTAGAGTGAGGGTATAAATATTACATTTTTGCCTATACAAATGTATATATTTGGTACAATCACTATTTGTACAGACCAGTGTTGCTAGGGGTTTCCCCTAGATTTAAATGAGTCTTTATGGTATACTGGATTGAATATTTTTAAAACAACTTATTAAAATTTCACTTTTTGGAGAATTTATATTTAGGGTATTTATATTTGTAATTTACTGGACTTTTATTGAACATTTTTCAAAATTTGGCAACACTTTTAGAAATGGTAGCCAAATATAAAAGTCCTCTTGATTCACGAGGGTTTTAGCGGACATAAAGATAAAGATGACAGTATCAACTAGTCTGTGAAAAACAGTTGTAGGAAACCGTTGACCAGTTTTCAAGCTTTTTATTACCAATCCTAAAAGTTTTAAAATATGAGTGAAAGTTTTAATGTTGGGCACATTCGAAATCGCCTTTTATTATTAGTTAGATGCCGGCAAAATCCTTGGAATATTATTCAAGCGCAAAATACTTAAAGATTTATATATGAATTTAGAATATACATATGTATGTATGAACTGGATGTTTTGGGTGAGTATTAAATTGTTTGGTTATAGATTACGAGTGTACATTAGGGTGAGTTTTGTTCACTTTTTTTAATGTAATTGGCTCTAGTATAATCGAAAAAATCAAATTTGGCCAACAAATAAAAATTAAAACAAGTAAGAAGGCGTTAAGTTCGGCCGGGCCGAATCTTATATACCCTCCACCACGGAGTGCATTCCACAGTATTACCAGCAGATTAAAGGATGTCGACTTTACATAGAAGCACAGTACCATATTACGAAAATTGTGATATTTGTATGCACAGTACTATATTTGTTTACTATTTCAAACTATAATGTATACTTATGCGCACTGTTTAAAATCGACTACTATATATAAATAAAATGCTGTAATTGTGAAAGTGAACATGCCTAAATATTAGGCGATTGTCAGTCGCCATTAGAAAGATGCATTTTCAGATACAGACAAAGTGATAAGAAAAGTATAAATTTTAAAGATATCCCCATTCCCCATATCCCCAGATTCGCCCCATTCCCCGACCAAATGTACAAATTTCGAAAAAATAACCTTTTTTCGAGTCTTCATAGTCAGAATGATTTCATGATTTCAACTTCAGCAGTTTGGTAGGTCCCATTTTTATACCCTCCACCTCCAGGATGGGGGTATATTCACTTTGTCATTCCGTTTGTAACACCTTGAAATATTCATCGGAGACCCCATAAAGTATATATATTCTGGGTCGTGGTAAAATTCTAAGACGATATAGCCATGTCCGTCTGTCCGTCTGTCCGTCTGTCCGTCTGTCCGTCTGTCTGTCTGTCTGTCTGTTGAAAGCACGATAGCGGCCGAACGAAATGAGCTAGGAGGTTCAAATTTTTCCTAAATGTGTCTTATGGTTGTAGATCGGTTGGGATTGAAAGTGGACGAAATCGGCCCAGAGGGAAAAATTTTTCCCTCACAAGGACTGAAAATACCCCTAATATTTAGAGTATTTCAGCATGTTTTTTGAACATATTAGCTTGTATTTACTTGATATTTGCAATGCGCATTCCCTTTATAGCATAAAAGGGCACCATAGAGTGATTTTTATTTGTAGGGGGCGAAATGGGACAAAAAGGGATAAAAATGGTACCTATCAAACGACAACAGATAGAAACACGAAATTTGGCGTGTACATTCCTCTAATAGAGTAGATAAATAATATAAAAGTATTTTTTCTAAATTCGTACTTTTAAGGGGTTAAATGGGGCTAAAGGGATAAAAATAGTACCAACCTAACGGCTGCACCTAGAATAGTGAAATTCGATATATACATTCCTCTGATTGCGTAGACACGTAAAATAAAAGAACTTTCCAAAATTCGTACTTTTTGGGGTTCAAATGGAAAAAGGGGATAAAAATAGTACCTACCAAATGACAGCAGATAGAATCATGAAATTCGGAGTATACATTCCTCTGACTGCGTAGACACGAAAAATAAAACGTTTTTTCCAAATTCGTACTTTCAAGGGATACAATGGCTACAGGGGATAAAAATAGTACCAACTAAACTAATACAGCTAGAATGATGAAATTCAGTGTGTACATCCCTCTAATTGTGTAGATACGTAAAATAAAGAGATTTTAGATAGTCGTACTCTTGAGGGGGCAAAATTGGAAAAAGGGGATAAAAATGGTACCAACAAAATGACCGCTGATAGAATCATGGAATTCGGGGTATACATTCCTCTGACTGCACAGCCACATAAAATATTTTTTTTCCAAATTCGTACTTTATTTTGTTGTTTTTACGACAAAAATGGTAGAATCATGAAGTTGTCTTATACTGCGTACGTGAGGGTTAAGGTATTTTCAAAATTTATACTTTTGAAATTAAAATAGGATGGAAATACAATCAACCTATCGACTGTAGCTGAAAATACACTCTCTATCCCCCAATATTTAGGGCATTTATGATTGCTCCCTTATATTTACTTTATGAATTGAAGTATTATATCCATTATATACAGGGTGCGGCTAAAGTAACTATATGATTTGTTTTTTAAATAACTATTGAATGGAATGAAAAAAAAAACAAAAAAAATTATGATAAAAAGAAAGTTTATTTTATGTTATTTTTTTACATTAATTATGAAAAATAATATCAGTTAAATGAGAACCGTTTTCTCTAACGCAAAAATGTGCTCTTTTTATGGCATTTTCCATAACTTTGTTGGGTGTTTCTTGTGGTATACGATCAATTTTTTCTTGAATGTTGTCCTTTAGTTGTAAAGATTTCTGATGAAGATTTTGGGGATCCCTAAAATCTGTTGTTTTGTTTATTTACGAAACCGTTCAAGTGAAAATGCGCTTCGTCGGTCATCATTAAATTTGACAAAAAATTTTCATTTTGATCAACGAGATTTAAAAGTGGTCTAGCAAATTCCAAGCGCAATTGCGCAATTGTATAGCGTTCCATTTTTAAATATTCTCCCAAGTTTAATTTCTGAAATAGGATGTATATAGTATACAAATATTGGTAGCTTGGCTTATTTTCATACAGTTAAAATTTGTTGCGGACATTCCTCTTGTAGCTTGGAAGCATCACAAAGAAAATAAAAGTTTTAGCGGGCGAAATGGGACAAAAAGGGATAAAATATGGTACCAATGATACTACAACAGCTAGAATCATGAAATTCGGTGTGTACATCCCTCTAATTGCATAGACACGTAAAATAGTGGGATTTTTCGAAATTTGTACTTTTAAGGTTTATAATTAAAAAGAGGGATAAAAATGGGACCTACCAAACCGCTGAAGTTGAAATCATGAAATTCGGTGTATAAGTTAAAATAAAACCACTTGTTGGTCTTTTGGTGAGTCAATTTGAACTGCCGTTTTATTTCAATCATAATTCCTACTTAGGCTAATATTGCTGACATGACTTATTTGGTAGAAATCACGCCACCATCAACCCAGACGTCCGTTTGTTGTAATGCGATACTGTTTGCTTCGATCAGCGAATTGTGTGTTGCAGTCAACACTGTTCGACACGAAGTTTAATGTCGTTCAGTGTCGATCAGTTCAGGCGGACGCATAAGGGTTTTGCCGTTACACTCTTCGACAATCTGTGTCAGATTGTCCAGTGTTAACTATCCCCTCACTTAAGTGAAGGCCGTCCTCGGTCTTCTTTAGGACAGTTTCAATTGCGGCTTTTAGCTTGAATTCATTTCGTCTTTTCATCCAACGTTTAACAAGAGATATTGCCAGGTAAGAAGCAGTGATGGCAAAGGAAACAATGCAGCCGACCAATATGGGTCGCGTTTTGGTTTCCTTTTGCAGCTCGCCTATATAGCGCAGATTTTCCATATTCATCTCATGCAGCAGTGGTAGACTTAGAATGTCTCTGTGGTGTGTTATGTTAATTGAGGGAAAGGTCGGGGTTCCCGGTTTCCTCTTTATGATGTTATTTCTATTGACGTACAGTGATCCATTTATTGTGACATTATTAGTAAAGACAATGAGGTAAGTGCCATTTACAGTTCTTTGTTCGAGATTGTCTTCCTTAACCTTTGCTATCGAATCATTGATAATGACAATTCCATCGTCAACTTCCGTTACTTGATCCAGGTGATCAAATTGGGTACTGCAGTGTGCCAACATTCCTGAGACTAGTTGTTGGGCACAGGTAGTATCATTCAACATCCTGCAGAAGGTTGATGATGAGGTAGGTTGGCAATTTGTTACCGAATAAGTCATGTTTCCGCAGTCAGCTACAATATTGGTAACAGTTAATTGAATAATTTTTTGAAAATGAGAAACTGGAAATACGCTTATCTTCTTACATGATTTTTCCGGTTTGGGATACTTAATAATAAAATACAAAAATTGATCATTTAACATAGCCTTAATACTAGATACATTCATTATATCGGAAATACTAATATTTGTGCAGTGCTCATTTTTTATCAGTAAATTCAAATCTTCCCGATCTAAGATTACCGGGTTTACAATATTTAGCTTGGCCAGGGTCACAGATAATATTAGGCTTTCCAATTCCATTAAAACCATTCTATTTCTGGCCAGTAAAATTTCAAAAATCTTAATAGTGTCAAGTTGTTCCCTTTTTGTTTTCATTAAGATTGTGTTTACAGCACTAGTTAGTTTTTCTATCTGTACCTGAGTCCTGGTGTTAATTTCGATTTGTCTATTGCTGGAATCTATCAACTGTCGCTGACTGAGTCTCAAATTTTCAAAGTCCTCCGCATCCGGCGTGCCGGCTATAACTTTCAGCGCAGTGCCTATAAAGTCAAGGCTTCTTGCGTGTCGATGGTGGACGCTGAGAGTTGACAGGAGGATACCTATTTGCTTTGTATCCGAATCCAAAATCTTTCTCATGTGTGTTTGCGGAAATATGTCCATCATTCTCTCTGTCTCATTTGCTATCTCATAGAAAACGGTGAGGTTGGTCGTATGCCTGAGGTACCCGTAGTCCCTCCAGACTATAGCGTCACCGTCTAATATCGGGATATAGTTGGAATGCGAGTAATCAATAATCTTTGAGGACGTCATGGTTAAAATGAGAAGGAAGGGTAATGTCAGCCTAAATGATAATAAAAAAAATAAAAAGTTCTTGTAAGAGAAGGGATTATCTTAAATTGTCCTTATGGACCACCCTCCCCTTAATTAGGACAGTTGTTCCCATATCAGCTTCCACGAAAGCTTCTTCAAATAATGGGGTCATCTTATTCCCGAGCCTTCGATTGTTCTTCACGAAAACTCTTTCTCCCACCCCAAAAATTCTTATCTTTCGGTCCCTATTGAAATGTTCCAATTGTCTAGCCTGCGCCACACTAATTCGCTCCTTTATCATCTGCTTGTATTCAGATGAAGCGGAATGAATAGTATCTATCGGCCTTTCCTTGGTCACAGAATGGATTGTCCTGTTGTATTCTATTGTCGCCAGTAGAATAAGATCAACCGTGTCGTCAATCCTTCTTTCAAATTTCAAGCATCTGGCTATTTCTGCAAGTGTGCCATGAAATCGCTCTACCTGTCCATTCGAAGTGCTGTGTAGTGGTGGGGCATTCACAGTACGGACATTAAATTGGTTTTCCAAAATGGTTCTAATCGTTTCCGAATTTAAGGACCTTTCATTGTCACAAAATACGGTTTTAGTGTTTGGGAAAAAATTCATTAACTGAAGAATAGGATCTTTTACATCAACGATTGTTCTTGATTGTATTGGCTGAACAACAGCAAATTTCGAAAATTTATCCACACAAGTTAAAAAATGTTTCCTATCGGTGGAATAAATGTCAATATGGAGAATCTCACCCGAATAAGAGGGGATGACGGTTTCCCCTATAATATGTCTTTCCGGATGTCTTTTATACTTGGACTGTGAACAAATCTTGCAATTTGCCACCACTTCCGTGGACAGTTTCGTCATTTTGGGAAAGTAGTAGTCCAACAGTATTTGTCTAACATTTTCCTGTGTTGCTCTATGAGCCCGATTATGTTCGACAGCGACAATATCTCTCTGCTCGCCTTTGTCGAAAATATCTAACACGAATTTACTGCAATGACGAAACTTCGTCGCAGGAAACATTTTTACCAAATCATGTTGGATGTGAGCCAAAATTGGTAACTCACAATGTATTGCGTTTACCACGCCCGGTTTTACTACATCCTGAATATTTGGTAGAAGTTCTATTCTATCGGAGAACTGCACTATGTGTCTAGTTTTATTGCCAAAAAGTATAAAACTTCGAGTAGAAGGACGTTCAGCCTCTTCTAGGATGATTTGATTTTGAAAGCAATTTACCGGTTTGTC
This sequence comes from Polietes domitor, assembly GCA_947397865.1. Lineage (NCBI taxonomy): Eukaryota > Metazoa > Arthropoda > Insecta > Diptera > Muscidae > Polietes > Polietes domitor. The sequence goes on from OX377620.1 coordinate 98,294,493, forward strand.
GGTACTTTCTATGGTGTAAGTGAGTGACTCCTCACTGTGGACTGTAGCTATGTCAGAACGACTGTCATCCTCCGTCGCGTGGATGTGCTGTCGAGACAATGCATCCGCGACATGATTTTCCTTGCCAGGTTTATAAAATATATTTGCGTTGTGTTCATCGACAAAAGCTTTCCAACGTTTGATTTTCGCATTCGGGTTACGATCAGAGACCGCAAATGTCAGTGGTTGGTGATCCGTGAAAATATTGAGAGTCTTTACACCGTAAAGGTAATGCCGGAGAGCCTTTAAAGCCCAAACAATGGCCAAGAGCTCCCTCTCGTTTGTAGCAAAATGTTGTTCCTTGTCTGCCAACACCCTGGAAATCATGGTTATAGGTCTTCCGTCCTGTGATAGAACAGCACCAAGACCATCTGAGGATGCGTCAGTTGTAAGGTCAAAAGGTTTTTTAAAGTCAGGGTACATTAATATAACGTCCTCAGAAGATAAAATGTCCCTTAATTTATAGAAGGCTCTTAGTTCCCCTTCTTTAAGACAGATTGAAATTTTCTTCGACTGAGTAGCACGCATTTTGCCGTTTTCCCCTTTTAAAATATCGGTGAGTGGTTTTGCTATCTTAGCAAAATCCCTTACGAAACATCGATAATAGCTAGCTAAACCGAGAAATGATCTGACTGCAAATAATGTAGTTGGTTCAGGGTAGTTTTTAATTGCGTCGACCTTGGATGGAGATGTTTTAATACCTCCCTTGGATACAAGAAAACCAAGGTATTCGACTTCTGTCTTAAAAAAATGTGATTTCTCAATAGAGACCCTCATGTTTGCCTCGGACAGGCCCTTTAGGACGCTGTTGATATGTTTAACATGGTCCTCCATAGATTCCGAAAATATTATTACGTCATCGACGTAGACATAGCAAGTTTTTCCGATCTGATCCCTAAGAATATCATCTATCGCCCTTTGGAACATACTCGGAGCGTTCTTCAGACCAAAAGGCAGTCTGCAGAACTCATACTTGCCGTTGTTCACAGAAAAGGCAGTTTTTTGTCTGTCCCTTTCTGCAAGCTCTATCTGGTGAAACCCAGATTTTAAGTCCAATGTAGTAAAGTAGTTTGCCTTGCCCAAATTCGATAATATTGACGTTATGTTTGGAACAGGGTATTTATCATCAATTGTCTTGTTATTGAGCTTCCGAAAGTCTATTACAAGACGTTTCTTCTTGTTGCCCAAATGGTCAATCCCTTTTTTATCAACCACCCAGACCGGACTGTTGAAGGGTGACCTCGAAGGTCGAATAATGCCTTCAGCCAAAAGTCGTTTTATCTCAGTATTCACAAAATCAGCCACGCCCATTGGGTATGGGTATAGTTTTGAGTAAACGGGCTGCTCGTCCTCCATGTTAATGGTAGCAACGATATTGGTGTTGAAAGGCAATGCTTCATCCGGATCAGCAAATGCCCCCCTTCTGTTTCTCATCATTTTATGGAACTCTGCTTTCACTTGGGAAGGCACATCTATTCCTTCAATTCCTATGAAATTGACATTTCTACATTCAAAAAACTCTAATTTTTCAGAACCTGCATTATGAAAAATTTTCCCTTCTTTCAAGTTAATGTTTGCATTTACTTGTTTAAGAAAATCCAACCCGACAATTGCATCGAAGGTGGTTAGTGAATCCAATATGAAAAACGTTGCGTTTCTTCCAAATAAATTTATGTGACATTTCTGTTTCACGGGGTTCTGACCGTGAATAGAGTGAACTGAAAATGGGGTATTTACTGGCATTAAATGCTTTATTTCTGCCAATGGTTTAATATAATTTTTCGAAGCGCCAGTGTCTATCAAAAGGTTAATGTTTCTTCCTGCTACGATTCGTCTTATAAATGGTAGCAGGGAACTACCCCTAAAAAATTAACGTATTCACTCGATTCAATAGCCTCCTCCTCTATATCTTGAGATTCTGTCCCAGCCATGTCATTGTATTGTGGTTCCCCAGCATATTCCTCTGGGATATCTTCCTGATCAATGTTATTAATTCTTTGAAATTTTTGGCCAGAGTTCCTGTCGGACACCGCTTGCCTTTTGAATTGCTGCCTCTGTGACCAATTTACATTGCCACCATTATAATCAGTTGGCTGTCTATATCGGGAAGATGTCGGATCTATGTCCATTGGTTCTGGTTGGTCTCTATTAAAAGTTTGAGCATTTGGTTGCATATTCCTAACGTAGTAAGGATTTTTTTGGCGGTAAGAATTTCCTTGTCCAGCATTGACATTATTGTCAACTGCTTTTGCTTGGCCCTGCTTTATTGCCTCGACTCTTCGACCTTTCCTTTCTTCATTTCTGGTTGCAAACGTTTTTGCAAATACGTATCGTTCGTGGTTTGATTCAACTTCCTGAGCCAAAGCAAGGGCTGTAGGTAAATCGGATGCACGAGCAGAAAAAAGAATGTCACATAAGGGTTTTCGTAGACCGGACACAAAGACACGAAGTGCGTCTTGTCTGTATTTGTCATTAACAGTGGTCGCCAATGCCTTATCATATGTCATGAGAGTTTTGTTGGTTAACAACGAAAGCTTTCGCTCGACTTCGTCGTAAAATTGAACAACCGTTCGCTCACCTTGTGTTAGTGTGCTAAGCTGTTGTTCAATTAAGTAGGTTGGGCGTTTGTCCGCATATGTAAAATCTAATCGGGCCACTATAGCCCAAAAATTCAGAACTGTGTTAAATGAGGCCAACACCGCATCTGCGGGTCCTTTAATCTTGTTTCTAATTATAGCCACGGCTTGGTAGTGCTTTGAGCTACCATCGTATTTCTCGAAGACTTTATAGGCAGTATGAGCTGCCTGTCTCCATGAAACATAACTTTCCATCTTGCCCTCAAAATCCGGCAATGATTTCACCACATCCAATGGTTCATCGCAAGGAATTGAGGAAAAGATTTTTGCCTCTTCATAGGTCTTTATTTCTGTTTTCCCCGTTGGGAGAGAGGCTATACGCCTCGAAAGATCCTCGATTTTCTTATCGAATTCCACCTTCTGTGCCTGCGTCGCTACACGGACGGCAGACTCTAAAATTTTTGAAACCTCGTCAGCGTTCATTCTGTCTTCACTTTTGTCTATTTTCAATTTTTTTAAAAAGTCTGTTAGATCTTCTACACTCATACGTAGGTACCGGGACACACAAAAACAAACAAAAAATCGCGCACAAATTTACGAGAAACACAAAAAAATATTGAGCACTGCACTTACATTTTTTGTTGAGGAGTTTGATGATGATGCCGATGTTTTCCAGTGGGTAAAAGTGGATAAAAAATTTTCTAGTTGAGAGGTTGTTGATGATGTCTTTCAGTAGGTAAAGTTGATAAAAGTTTCCTTGTTGAGAAGATGTCTTCCAGTAGCTAAAGCTGATGAGAATCCCTTTGTGGAGAGGTTTTGGTGTTGATGATGGTGTTTTCAGTGCGTAAAGTTGAAGAAAACTTCTTTGTTGAGAAGTTTGATGATGATGTTGTAAAGTAAGCTGTAGCTTTTTTGTACTAGCTTAACTATCAGGCAATCAGGGAAGGGTTTTTTCCGCTTGGGCGCCAGTTAAAATAAAACCACTTGTTGGTCTTTTGGTGAGTCAATTTGAACTGCCGTTTTATTTCAATCATAATTCCTACTTAGGCTAATATTGCTGACATGACTTATTTGGTAGAAATCACGCCACCATCAACCCAGACGTCCGTTTGTTGTAATGCGATACTGTTTGCTTCGATCAGCGAATTGTGTGTTGCAGTCAACACTGTTCGACACGAAGTTTAATGTCGTTCAGTGTCGATCAGTTCAGGCGGACGCATAAGGGTTTTGCCGTTACACTCTTCGACAATCTGTGTCAGATTGTCCAGTGTTAACTTATACATTCTGACTATGAAGACTCGAAAAAGGGTTTTTTCGAAATTTGCACATTTGAGAATGTCTTTAAAATTTATACTTTTCTTATCACTTTGCCTGTATCTGAAAATGCTTCTTTCTAATGGCGACTGACAATCGCGTAATATTTAGTCATGTTCACTTTCACAATTTCAGCATTTTATTTATATATACATTATAGTTTGAAATAGTAAACATATATAGTAATGTGCATAAAAATATCACAATTTTCGTAATTTGGTTCTGTACTTCTAATCTGCTGGTAATACTGTGGAATGCACTCCGTGGTGGAGGGTATATAAGATTCGGCCCGGCCGAACTTAACGCCTTCTTACTTGTTATCCCTCTTTTTATACCCTCCACCTCCAGGATGGGGGTATATTCACTTTGTCATTCCGTTTGTAACACCTTAAAATATTCATCGGAGACCCCATAAAGTATATATATTCTGGGTCGTGGTAAAATTCTAAGACGATATAGCCATGTCCGTCTGTCCGTCTGTCCGTCTGTCTGTCTGTCTGTTGAAAGCACGATAGCGGCCGAACGGAATGAGCTAGGAGGTTCAAATTTTTCCTAAATGTGTCTTATGGTTGCAGATCGGTTGGGATTGAAAGTGGGCGAAATCGGCCCAGAGGGAAAATTTTTTCCCTCACAAGGACTGGAAATACCCGTAATATTTAGAGTATTTCAGCAAGTGTTTTGAACATAATAGCTTGTATTTACTTGATATTTGCAATTCGCATTCCCTTTAAAGCATAAAAGGGCACCATAGAGTGATTTTTATTTGTAGGGTGCGAAATGGGACGAAAAGGGATAAAAATAGTACCTATCAAACGACAACAGATAGAAACTCGAAATTTGGCGTGTACATTCCTCTAATAGAGTAGATACATAATATAAAAGTATTTTTTGTAAATTCGTACATTGAAGGGGTTAAATGGGGATAGAGGGATAAAAATAGTACCAACTTAACGGCTGCACCCAGAAAAATGAAATTCGATATATACATTCCTCTGATTGCGTAGACACGTAAAATAAAAGAACTTTCTAAAATTCGTACTTTTTGGGGTTCAAATGGAAAAAGGGGATAAAAATAGTACCTACCAAATGACAGCAGCTAGAATCAGGAAATTCGGAGTATACATTCCTCTGACTGCGTAGACACGAAAAATAAAACGTTTTTTCCAAAATTCGTACTTTCAAGGGATACAATGGCTACAGGGGATAAAAATAGTACCAACTAAACGAATACAGCTGGAATGATGAAATTCAGTGTGTACATCCCTCTAATTGTGTAGATACGTAAAATAAAGTGATTTTAGATAGTCGTACTCTTGAGGGGGCAAATTGGAAAAAGGGGATAAAAATGGTACCAACAAAATGGCAGCTGATAGAATCATGGAATTCGGTGTATACATTCCTCTGACTGCATAGCCACGTAAAATATTTTTTCTTCCAAATTCGTACTTTATTTTGTTGCTTTTACGACAAAAAATGGTAGAATCATGAAGTTTAAAAAAATATACTTTTGAAATTAAAATAGGATGGAAATACAACCAATCAAACGACTGTAGCTGAAAATTTACTTTATGAATATATGTAATACAAATATTGGTAGCCTTGGCTTTTTAATTAAATTTCTTATTTTCATACAGTTAAAATTTGTTGCGGACACTCCTCTTGTAGCTTGGAAGCACCACAAAGAAAATAAATGGGACAAAAAGGGATAAAATATGGTACCAATGATACGACAACAGCTAGAATCATAAAATTCGGTGTGTACATTCCTTTAATTTAATAATTTAATTGCATAGACACGTAAAATAGAGGGATTTTTCGAAATTCGTACTTTTAAGGGATATAATTAAAAAGAGGGATAAAAATGGGACTTACCAAACCGCTGAAGTTGAAATCATGAAATTCGATGTATACATTCTGACTATGAAGACTCGAAAAAGGGTTTTTTACATTTGTACATTTGTGCGGAGAATGGGGCGAATGGGGATATCTTTAAAATTTTATACTTTTCTTATCACTTTGTCTGTATCTGAAAATGCTTCTTCCTAATGGCGACTGACAATCGCCTAATATTTAGGCATGTTCACTTTCACAATTTCAGCATTTTATTTATATATAGTAGTCAATTTTAAACAGTGCGCATAAGTATACATTATAGTTTGAAATAGTAAACAAATATAGTAATGTGCATAAAAATATCACAATTTCTATATAAAGTCGACTTCCTTCAATCTGCTGGTAATACTGTGGAATGCACTCCGTGGTGGAGGGTATATAAGATTCGGCCCGGCCGAACTTAACGCCTTCTTACTTGTTCTAATTATATCCCTTAAAAGTACGAATTTCGAAAAATCTTTCTATTTTACGTGTCTACGAATTATTGGAAAAAATTTAATTAATAAGCCAAGGCTACCAATATTTGTATACTATGTATATATAGAATAGAAATAATACTTCAATTCATAAAGTAAATATAAGGCAGCAATCATAAATACCCTAAATATTGGGGGATAGAGAGCGTATTTTCAGCTACAGTCGTCTGGTTGGTTGTATTTCCATCCTATTTTAATTTCAAAGGTATAAATTTTGAAAATACCTTATCTCTCACGTACGCAGTATAAGACAACTTCAAGATTCTACCATTTTTGTCGTAAAAGCAACAAAATAAAGTACGAATTTGTAAAAATATATATTACGTGGCTATGCAGTCAGAGGAATGTATACACCGAATTCCATGATTCTATAAGCGGCCATTTTGTTGGTACAATTTTTATCCCCTTTTTCCAATTTTACCCCCTCAAGAGTACGACTATCTAAACTCTGTTTATTTTACGTAACTACATTATTAGAGGGATGTACACACCGAATTTCATCATTCTAGCTGTATTCGTTTAGTTGGTACTATTTTTATCCCCTGTAGCCATTGTATCCCTTGAAAGTACGAATTTGGAAAAAAACGTCTTATTTTTCGTGTCTACGCAGTCAGAGGAATGTATACTCCGAATTTTATGATTTTAGCTGCGGTCATTTGGTAGGTACTATTTCTATCCCCTTTTTCCATTTGAACCCCAAAAAGTACGAATTTTGGAAAGTTCTTTTATTTTACGTGTTAATCAAAACGTGTCAATTTTACGTACAATCGGAGGAATGTATACATTGAATTTCATTATCCTAGGTGCAGTCGTTAGGTTGGTACTAGTATTATCCCTCTATCCCCCGTTTAACCACTTAAATGTACGAATTTAGAAAAAATACTTTTATACTATGTATCTACTCTATTAGAGGAATGTACATGCCAAATTTCGTGTTTCTATCTGTTGTCGTTTGATAGGTACCATTTTTATCCCTTTTTGTCCCATTTCGCCCCCTACAAATAAAAAACACTCTATGGTGCCTTTTATGCTATAAAGGGAATGCGCATTGCAAATATCAAGTAAATCAAGCTAATATGTTCAAAAAAAAACATGCTGAAATACTCTAAATATTAGGGGTATTTTCAGTCCTTGTGAGGGAAAAATGTTTCCCTCTGGGCGATTTCGCCCACTTTCAATCCCAACCGATCTACAACCATAAGACACATTTAGGAAAAATTTGAACCTCCTAGCTCATTTCGTTCGGCCGCTATCGTGCTTTCAACAGACAGACAGACGGACAGACGGACATGGCTATATCGTCTTAGAATTTTACCATGACCCAGAATATATATACTTTATGGGGTCTCCGATGAATATTTCAAGCCATATTTTGACCAAATTTTTTTCATAAGAAAAATTGCCTAAAAATTTGGCTAATTTAAATATTTTTTCCTCTCCAACCTATAGACATTTCTTTATTTGATTGTTGTGTTATTTTTTCATAATGAAAAATCGTCCAAATGATAAATATGAAATTTTACCCAATAACTGTGAAAAAGACTCAGATTTTTCATATGAAATATCCCTCATTTAGCATTTGGCCCCAATAATGTGATGTGATGATATTAATATGAAATAACCAAAATGTTTGCTATTTTAAATATATTTCAATTTTAAATCTCTACAAAATTTTCGACTTTCGTAAATAGAGAATAGTTAATATTGCAAAAAGTAGCACAACCAAAATATAATAAATCCTGTCTTTTTTATGCGCAAAATAATTGATTTGAACTCTGATATTGTCCTGGCTCTATACATTTGTCATCTATATTTTATAGAATGCAATTTATTTATCATGATTTCCAGTCCGTGAAATACTTCGGGAGCCTTCGCAGCGATAAGTCAAAATGTAAATGTAAATAATTTTAATTGTGAGAAAATAAAAAAAATTCAACATTGTAACAAAGGGAGGTTTAAGTGGAATATTTAAAGCTATTAAAAATGTCCGGTTGATTTTTTTGACGTCCCAAGTAACGCAAAAAACTCACCCTAATATACATATGTGTATATGGACATAAGTAGGTATGCATGTGTTAGCATGAATATGCTCATATTGTGAAAATATCCAGATTGTGAGCATAACACTGGGAACGAACGAACGCTTTCCTTTTGATTGTTCGCCTGGAATTGAATGAATGCCTTTCTTTGTATGTTTCAATATTTGCAAGAAGCAAAAAAAAATATGTTAACGCTGAAATCCCTCGTAAACGGTAGTACACGCATACATCCATACATGAATAATCGTACATATTTATATGCTTTTGTAATTGTATGTGTGAGTGTGTCGATAACTTACTTAGAGTAACTTTTCATCAGTCACTCACCCAGCAGGCCTCCTTCTTTGAAATATTTTCCTTTCCCAGCAATCCTTTTTTAGTCCTTTTTGTGCCTGTGCCTGTGTTTGTGCAAGTGCTATTCTTTGTGCTGCTGCTGTTGTTGTTGTACATTTTTTATTATTGTATATATTGATTTTGTGTAATATCTGAAACAGATTCCTTGCTTAACATTTGAAAATTCTCCCCCTCTGAACCTTTGCTCCGTGTCGCCTTTTCTGCCGGGGTTATTCAATATTTGTTGGTTAACTTTAGCGTTCATAATACGCAACAACCACCACATCACCGTCATGCCGGTGCACAGTGGTGTGTTTTTTGGTAACTTCACTTCACTTCTTCTATGCGTTACAACTTTTTCCCTCACAAATGATATGTGCCTTCCTACTCTGTAGAGAGGGGGTATAATCAAAACCTTTATACCATACGTAGCTCATTTTGACATCCTTTTGTACACTTTATAATAAATGTGCTTTTTCTTTCATAAGGCTATAGGTAAAAATTGCCCACTGTGCACGGATAATATTGAGTTACTGCCTCACACACTCGCTTACCTTGGCATTTGCCTCCTTCGGTGGCATTAACCCTTTTTTGGGAATATCACGGTGCAAAAAGCAAAAAAATATATTGAATATTTTTCAGTTTAATTCGTTTTCCCCTTGGTTATGCTTCGAAGAAAACTAGAAGAAGGAGATGAAAAGAAACGGTAAAGCACAGGCAATGGGGGAAACAGAAGCAAAACAAAAAATGAGAAAATAAATAAAAATTTTGCTGTTTACAACAAATATTTTATTGTACGAAAATGTACCATTATAATGCCCTTATATTGGATTGTTGCTGCTCATCTGGTTGTTGTTCTTGCCGGAACTGGTTTCCGTACCCAAGCTAGGGCTCAAACATTCAGCCACACACTTTCTGACACTGACACACACGTACGCACTGACACAGACACACACACCCACATTTGGATATAGCCATGCGAAATTCGTCCTGTGTCTTTAGACGGTAGCTACACTCAAGACAAAGGGCCTGTTGAAAAGTGGCAGAAGGGAAAATATAATAGTTATCCGAGCTTTAAGGCCTAAGACCGACAGCTAAAATCCTCATAATGAACACAAAATAAAGTGTAGAAGAACATGGCCGTCCAATGACCCCATTTCTCCTTAACGGGGGAAGTTCGAGATGAACTACAATACTCAAAATCCCGATCATGAGCTCTAACTTAATTTCCTAAGAATAAAGAGAACATTACACTGCTGATATCTGTGGCCTTAAGCATCAGAGACTATACCTCATTCCTATTATGACTGTTTATATATTCACAATCGATTTTCTTTGAGCGTTCAAACACTATATCGTTGCTAAGGGTTCCCGCTGAGCATATCCTTGTGCGGGTATGTGTTCTGCGTGCCACATCCACTGTCGCTGCTTTGTTGAGTCGTTTGTGCTTGCCACATACACAAAGTACTCGCATTAGGAACCATTGAGCCGAACACACAATCATACTCGTACATACGTACATACGTACATACATTCATGCAACATATATTGATGTTATACAATATTCAAAAGCGATTTTCAGTTTCAATAATATTGTTATTCACTCGCTTGCTCCAGGTCTTCACTACACTAAAGTCCAACCATCATTGACAAGAGGGTTGGGGGCAAACATTAGGATGGTCCTTACCGTAGGGGGAACACAAAATTTTTATTATTAAACATCCTGTTTCACTCAACAGTTTACGCAGTAAGAAAAAATGGAGCCGGCATTTACGTAGGGTACCAGAACATGCACCCGTATGGCTGGCTTTACGTTTCATATTTATAACCAATGTATGAAATTACACTCTGTAGCTCTATAAAATTTAAACTAATAAAGTTATTTTAATTTTAACATTTGATAATATTTGGTTTGTTGGCTACACATTCTATTAAGAAAATCTCAAAACAAATAAGAACAATGCCGCGAAAAATGTTTTTTTTCAAAAACCCTATTTGAACTCTGAGTTTCATATTTATAACCTGCAAATTTTTAATAGTCAATTGTACCACAATTAATTTTGATTTTTTGTTATTAAAAAATATTTCTTAGAATAGTAGTCGGTCACCATGCGTCATCATCGTACCTTAAAGTAGTCAAGGTAGATAGACTATATCTTGATGTAGTCTATCAACTTGCTCGTCGAAAATTTGTTTTCGGATACATTCAAGCACAAATCATGGGATAATTTTGCAACAAACGGTCGATTGCATACATTAAATTCCCGGAATTTGCGGTTACCGAAAAAATTGTCAACGACATCTTGAAATGATGCATTAAACTTTCTTCCCTAATTGTGGGGTATGACAATTTGGGATACAACAAGTTGGCAAAAGCCGGTCCTTCAGTGTGGAAATTTTAATTCAAATACCACTAACATGAGAAATCTCAAAACTAGAACCAATCTTTAAAAAGAAAACCCGGATTCAAATTCATCGCCTCAAATAACGTTAATTTTCTGATGCGGGTTGGTCTATAACCTATACTGAATTCAGAAACAAACATCCCAACAGTCGGCTAAATTAATCTCAGTATACAACAAAAAATTAAAAATTTTGTTTTCGCGAACTAAACATTTATTTTTGTATGCATAAAATCAACACAAACTATAATTTTATGGGTACATTTTTATACCATAGGATGAGGATACAATAAGTTTGCCATTCCGTTTTTAACACGTGGAAATATCCACCTGGGACCCTATAAAGTATTCTCGATCGCCATAAAATTCTAAGACGATCTAGAAATGTCCGTCCGTCTCTTGAAAGCACGCTAACATCTAAACGAAAGGAGTCTGGAAGTCCAAAATTTCCAAGAATATGTCTAATAGCTGTAGGTCGGGCCCAGAGGGAATTTTGTTCTCTAACAAGGACTGGAAACACGCCTAATATTCCGAGTATTTAAGTATTAATATATCAAATGATGCATTCCCATACACCATATTAGTATTTGTAGGGAGTGAAAGGCAAAAAAATAGTAACTACCAAACAACAACAGCTAGAAACTCCCATTCGGTGTCTACATTCCTCTACTTGACCGTAAAAAAGTATTTTTTTTTTAATTCAAATTCTTATTTTAAGGGAGTAAAATGGAAATAGAGTGATAAAAATGTTACTAAATGGTACCAATCAAACGGGTGATCAAATTCGCTGTGCACTTAACACTGATTCGAAAAAGGGCCTAATATGTTACCAACCAAATGGCCGCAACCAGAATCATGAAATTCCTCTGACTACATAAACTAGATAAATAGAAATATTTTTCCAAATTCGTACTAAAGTTTTTTAAACTTACGTTAAAAATTAGGAAAGTGATTAAACGATCAAATGGCTAGAATAGTCATAGGATGAAAGTTATCCATTATTCCCAGTATTTATGATATGTAAGCTTCTTTGAGGATTGACATCTTTTATTTACTTTTTGAATAAACTTGATGTATTATTTCGATATATTTGTAGCCTTGATTTATATGCAGGATTGGCGTGCTTTAAAAAATTATTAAAATAATATAGTTTTCAATATATTTATTTATTTTAGTTCGGTATATTATAACATGTAAGGGAAAGCTGAAGTCGGGCGGGGCCGACTACATGATACACTCCACTTTCTATCCGAATACAATTCAATTCGGTAAAAAAGTGAAAACGGGAATAATTTTTGTATGTTTCTTAATCATAGGCTAATATGACCTGGTCCAATTTGTCAAATCGAAAAGAATATTTGTATCGAGGCTATATCCAAACAAGGAATAAAGTGACTAACCTTCAAAATAAGTTCTTCCAGTTCAAATATAACGTGGTATGCCCACTTTGAAGAAATTCGGTGAAAATGCTGGGGTGGAAAATGTCAAGCCGGGAGCGAAATTTGTATGGGAGCTATATGTAAATCTGAACCGATCTGTCCAATTTTCACAATGGGTGTAACTAGTTGAAATATAAGATATTTTGAAAGATTTGAAGAAGATCTGTTAAAATATGTGGTTTATAGAGTGGAATAAGTGAAATTGGGAGTGAAATTTGTGTGGGAGCGATATGTAACTCTGAACAGATCTGACCCATTTGCACCATTGTCATTTATAGAACAAATATAAGATATTTTGCCTAATTTGAAGAGGATCTGTTAAATTATGTGGTTTCTAGAGCAGAAAATGTCAACTCGGGAGCGAAATTTTAATGCGAGCTATATATAAATGTGAATCGATCTGACTTATTTTCAACATATGTGTTCCTAGTTTAAATATAAGATGTTTTACCAGATCTGAAGACAATCTAATACAATATGTTGTTTCTAGAGCGGAAAGAGTCAAATCGGTAGCGAAATTTGTATGGGAGCTATATATAAATCTGAACCGATTTAACACATTTTTACAACAGGTGTTTCGTGTTGAAATATCATATGTTTTGTCAATTTTGAAGAAAATCTGTTGTAATGTGTGGTATCTAGAGTGAAAAGAGTCAAATCGGGAGTGAAATTCGTGTTGGGGCTATATCTAAATCGGAACCGATTTGCTTCAAATTAAATAGTGTTCGTCCTTCGTATGGGGGCTATACCTAAATCTGAACCGATTTGCTTCAAAATAAATAGTGTTCGTCCTTGATCCACAAAACATGCTTGTGCCAATTTTGTTAAGATCGGACTATAATTGCGACCTGTAATTTGATTACAACAAAAGGCGGACAGACGGACATTGCTAAATCGACTCAGAAAGTGATTCTAAGCCGATCTATATATTAAACGATGGGTCTAACTCGTTTCCTTTTGGGTGTTACAAACAAATGCACAATGACATAATAAGAGTGTATAAAAATGTAACATTTTCATACGATGCTACTGCACTTCTACGTAAAATCGGCAGTCTCTATTCTGCAGATAATACTATGGAATGCACGCCATGGTGGATGATTGTATATAAAGTTCGACCATTCCATTGGCGTAGGAAATGGATCACACAATCTGTTTAATTCAAATAAAGCACGGCATTTTTATACTCTCCACGAGAGTATTATGTCTTTGTGCATATGTTTGTAACACCCAAAAGCAAGGGAGATAGACCGAAAGGAAGGAAAGGCTAAAGTCGGGCGGGGTCGACTATATGCTACATTCCACTTTCTCTCCGAATACAATTCAATTCGGTAAAAAGTGAAAACGGGTATGATTGGGTCTATCTCGTTTCATTTTGCGTGTTACAAACAAATGCACAAAGATATAATTCTCTCGTGGAGTGTATAAATATATAACAATATCCCTTCCAATGGACCCGGCCGAATTTAACTCCCTTTTTACTTGTTCTATTTAATTAAATAGAAAATATTAAAATATCGACGAAAATTGCAATTTTAGTAAGAAATGGACCGACAATTTTTTCTTACAGTTGGTTCTCAGTGGGTTAAATGTGATGTAAAAACTGAAATATGGGGTTATTTGCATCGTAAACACATTCTAGTCTTACATAAAGCTAATTTTTGAAAAAGAAACATATGAAATTTTATTCTTTCAATGGATAAATTCGGAGGAAAACTTCACAGAAGATGTTACAATAAAACCGTGGCACATTTTTTCCCTCCCAAGAATGAGATTATATAGAAGTGAAACTATAGGTCACAAAGAGGAAAATGCATACTCAGTTTTTATACCCTACACCACTTCGTGGGCTAGGGTATTATAAGTTAGTTTCGCCCCAAATGTTTGTAACACCTAGAAATAATCGAGCTAGACCCACCTTTAAGTATACCGATCGGCTTAGAATCACCAGCTGAGTCGATTTTACGATGTCCGTCTGTCCGTCTGCTGTCCATCTAAGCTTGTTCGCACTCTACAGGTCGCAATTGTTGTCCGATTGTCATGAAACTTTGCAGAAGTTATTTTTTCTGGCCAATGACCATCGGTATTGAATTTGGAGGAAATCGGTTCAGATTTAGATATAGACCCCATACAAATGTCGCTCCCGATTTGACTTTTTCCGCCCTATAAAGCACATATAGTACCCGATTTGCTTTAAATTTGGCACAACATCTTATAATCCAACTAGAAACACCTATCCAAAAATTGGGTAAGATCGGTTCAGATTTAGATATAGCCCCCATACAAATGTCGCTCCCTATTTCACTTTTTCCGCTTTAGAAATCACATATTGTACCCGATCTTCTTTAAAATTGGCACAGCATCTTATAATCCAACTAGAAACACCTGTGCAAAAATTGGGTAAGATCGGTTCAGATTTAGATATAGCCCCCATACAAATGTCGCTCCCGATTTGACATTTTCCGCTTTAGAAACGACATAATGTACCCGATTTTCTTTAAATTTTGCAGAACATCTTATAATCCAACTAGAAACACGTATGCAAAAATTGGGTAAGATCGGTTCAGATTTAGATATAGCCCCCATACAAATGTCGCTCCCGATTTGACATTTTCCGCTCTAGAAACGACATATTGTACCCGATTTTCTTTAAAATTGGCACAACATCTTATAATCCACCTAGAAACACCTATGCAAAAATTGGGTAAGATCGGTTCAGATTTAGATATAGCCCCCATACAAATGTCGCTCCCGATTTCTCTTTTTCCGCTCTAAAATCCAGATATTGTACCCGTTTTTCTTTAAAATTGGCACAACATCTTATAATCCAACTAAAAAACCAATGGTGAAAGTGGGTAAGATCGGTTCAGATTTAGATATAGCCCTCATACAAATGTTGCTCCCGAATGTTTAACCGATTTTGGCCAAACTATACATATTATATTTCACCAATAAACAGACATGGTGAAAGCGCGTCACATCGTTCCTGTTTTCAATATACCCCCATACAAATGTCCTTTCCGATTTAACATTTTTTGTCAAACACATACATTTACAGAATGCAAAAATCCTTCCCGATTTCACTTTTTTACCGAAATGAATTGCAATGAGAATTGTTTGGGTGATGTCCATATGTCCATACTTTGAAATGACTTTGGTATACTACTGTATAATTTGTATTTGTCTGTCGGACAATTAGATCAATTACCATATTATTTACCATACTCGTTAAATTTGACTGAAGATGAATTTATAGCATATAAATTATATGAATATAATTTATATAATTTGTATGAACTACATAAAATTGCTCCCATGAAATACCTGGGTTTAGTAATCAAAGCGATGTACATACGCAGGGAGTGGTGTAGGGTATTATATAGTCGGCCCCGCCCGACTTTAGCCTTTCCTTACTTGTTTATTTCGTGGTCTTTTGACTTTTTTACAAGACTTTTAATTTCCAATGGATGTAAATGATTCAATAATTTACGATATGGGTATCAAATGAAAGAGAGGAACATCTGCTAAATATACTTTTAATTTCATGCGTCTATCTATGTTAATTTAACATTAACAACCATTTCAATTTTCCCTCTTTACAAAGTTTATTGAGATTATTCATATTTTAATTTTTAAGGGGTAAAATTGCAGTAAAATAGTATAGATCTGCCCTTTATAGTGGGTCATATTGCATGTTTTTTATATGGTTTGATAAGGCTCGGGTTGGATTTTTATTTCTAGCGGCTTGTTTCTCAATACCATTCTCATCGTGAATTTTATTCAAGATAAACCTGATTTATAGAGGTTATTTTGAACGTGTTCAACTCACGAACGGATAATGATAAAAGCGAAATATTTTGGGAGAACACATAAAACAAACCAATCTTTCATTTTAGTCGGGAACATCAACAACATTTTTTCCTTCCTAACAAAAGAAGCCACTCTACTACACATATACAACTTTTTTTCTATATTAATTATTAATACATTAATTAGTTTAATTTTAGGGTGTATTAAATGCAGTATATGCTGCAGGTTTCTTTAAATATCAATAAAACTACATATCATAAAATTAATTGTTGTTCACCAACAAATTTTGCGGTCGGATTTACATTCATCAGGACTTGAACTTTTTAATATATACTGTTATTAAAATTGTTTAGCTTTCCTGGCAGTAGGTCTCCTTTTTCAATACTTATTCCTGATATGTGGGGGGCAAACCTTTTTAAAATTGAATAGTAAGGACCATCCTAATATACATACACACATATACCACCACTGAAGGATTTAGCTAGACTTTTTACTTCTTTTTTTCCAACTGGATGTTATGGAAGCCAGCGGTGCAACAGAAAAAAAATAGTGATGAGTATAGAGCAGGTACTGTAGGATCATAACATACCCTAAATTTTATGGGATTTTTTTAATTAAACTGGACTAGCAAATATTAAAACTTCAATATATCACATTTAAACTTACTTATTCTACGCAAAGAACTAGAGAAAGAAAGAGCAAATGGAAGATATATCTTTTGTGAGTCACAAGTCGAGATCTCTTTGAGATCTATGGCTTTTAGAAACACAAGCAAGTATTACGAAGTATACGAATTGAAGAAGTATCGACTTGTTTGGATTATTAAATAAGTGAATGTTTTAAAAGAAAAGATATCACAAAAATATATTTTTTTAAACCCACTTCGACGTTTGAACAATGTTCTTCAAACCAATGAAGTTTTGTATCCTTTACAATCTAAAATCGAAACTTACCGCAGCCAATTGTAGGGCACCAAAACGACGCCAAATACGGTTAGGTAACGCAAGCTATTACATACGCAAACTGTAAGGATAATAATAGCAGTTACATTTTATTTCGCCTGTTCATTCAGTCCTTATTGTTGCTTTGAAGTCCTGTGCAGAAGTGAGTAAGAGAGAGTGAGGAAAGGGGCCGATAGGGCGAAAAAAGACGACAAACCGAAAGCAAAGAAAATGTTCCTTAAATAGAAATCTTTTGTATGGCTGCCGTAAAAGATTTTAGTCTTTACGAAATAAGCGAGCGAAGGCAAATGCCAGGAAAATTATGTCAATTTTAAATTCTATTATCCTGCATGAGAAAAAAGGGAAACGGAACGTTGTTTGTTACCCAAAATGCCAGTGAATGTGGAGGTCCATGTTCTGGGAAAGTTTATAGAATATTTATAATCAAACGCCAACGCATACACACAAATAGCAGTTTTAACATTTACTCCTGCCCCCAGTGTTTTAAGCATTCACATCCTTAGACATACCAAGCGCCAAGCTCCATCACCAACACCAGCACATTCAATTTTCAATTTTGAGATTTTAATTTGAAACACAATAAAGTTTTATGTGCGTCATTTACTGCATCAACTACAGCAATTGTGTAGGAAATGCCACAATGGCAACAGCATCTGGTATTAAAGTGTCTCAAGGAACAGTATATATCCCCCCACACACACATTCATTGTTTTGTGGGCTTGTTGTACAATACGTACATTTACGAGTTGTCCGGTTAAAATGTCAACATCTGTATCGGATTCTCTTCCATTTCGCAGCATTCCCTCAAATGGAGAGTGGCAAAAGTGGTGAACATAGAAACGGGGTTTATGTCCTCAAAGACAATTAAAAGTGTTGGTACTTAGCAACGCTTCTTGTACATCTAGGTCGTGTGAGCGTTGTTTATGTGTGAGACGGAATATCCTTTGGTTTGAATAAGTGTCTTCTCTGCTTAGAGGGGACTTTTCAGCAAACACGGTTTTAGGAGTCAATATCAGTGGTAGACAAAGGTATAATGGATGAAATATTGAATGTTGATCTCAATAATTAACAGAATGTACATAGAATATTCAGTTCTCAAATTTTGCACATGATGTTATATTCCAACTACAGTCAAATATATGGGACTTCTTACATCGGATCATTATCCGATTTTATATATCTTTAGATAAGAAAATTTTTTGATATTATTCGATTTAAAACTTTTAGTAACATTCCTGGACAAACTTTTGGAATTACATTTAATTTGTCTTTAAATACATAAATACCAATTACACAGTGCTACAATAAAGTAGAAAACACTTGGAAATGGTAGTATTTTCGACAATACCTACCAGAAAACAAGTAAGGAAAGGCTAAAATCGGGCGGGATCGACTTTATGATACACCCCACTTTTCTATCCGAATACAATTCAATTCGGTAAAAAATGAAAACGGAAGCATTTTTGTATGTTTCATAATCATAGATTTATATGACCTGACCCAACTTGTCAATTCGTGAGAAATATTTGTATCGGGGCTTTATCCAAACATGGAATAAAGTGACCCACTTGCACAATAGGTTCTTCCAGTTGAAGTATAAGATATACTCAATTTGAAGAAATTCGGTGAAAATATGTGGTTTCTGGGGTGGAAAAACTCAAGCTGGGAGCGAAATTTGTATGGAAGCTATATATATATATATCTGAACCGATCTGACCCATTTTCACCATGGATATTTCTAGTGGAAATATAAGATATTTTGCCAATTTTGAAGTAGATCTGCAAAAATATGTGGTTTCGAACCAGAAAAATTGAAATCGAGAGCGAAATTTGAATGGGAGCTATATACAAATCTGAACCGATCTGACCATTTTCACCAACGGTGTTTCTATTTTAAATATAAGATGTTTTGCCAAATCTGAAGACAATCCTATACAATATGTGGTTTCTTGAGCGAAAATAGTCAAATTGGGAGCGAAATTTGTATGGGAGCTATATATAAATCTGAACCGATCAACTCATTTTCGCTACAGGTGTTTCTAGTTGAATTATAAGATGTTTTGCCAATTTTGAAAAAAAAAATCTGTTAAAATGTGTGGTATTTAGAGTGAATAGAGTCAAATCGGGAGTGAAATTCGTATGGGGGTTATATCTAAATCTGAACCGATTTTCTTCAAATTAAGTAGCGTTCGCCCTTGTCCCGAAAAACTTCGTTCTGCAAAGTTTCATTTGGTTCTGGCTACAATTGGGACCTGTATCGCGATTACAAGAATAGATGGACAGACAGACAGGCAGACAGACGGACATTGCTAAATCGATTCAAAAAGTGATTCTAAGTCCATCGGTATAATTAACAATTGGTCTATCGCCCTTCCTTTTGGGTGTTACAAACAAATGTACAAAGACGGGAGTGTATAAATACTATCACTTTCCAGAGTTTTTGGACTGTCGCACAGTGTTATTTGTGTATAGAGGACATTACCTATTTCATTTGATTTGTATTGTAATAGAAGTACTTCCAAGTGCATTTTCTTTAAAACTTAAAAGTCTTGAAAAATGATGATATCGAAATAATAATCCCAATACGCAGTTTTGCTATTGATGACCTATAGTTCAACTTTTATATAGTCTCATTCATAGGAGGGAAATCGTGTCTTTTGCATTTGTATAGCAACTTCTTTTAGACGATACAACTGACAGAAAAAAATTGTGATTTTAAATATTTTCAAATAGGAATTTAATAAATATTCGTGCTTGCATTTTACATATCGTCGCCTGAAATTCAAAAAGACGTAACAAGAACAAATATTCCATTAACATAATTTATATTTATATGACTGTATGTATATCATCTTAGAAAATTATATATAGAATTTACTAACACAATACGAACTTCATAAGTAATCTTATTTTACTTCTCCTCCAAACTTATGTGGGTTTCGTCATTTTGCATTTCAGGTCACGCTGTGTGTGTGGGTGGAAAACAAGTTGTGGAAATACCCGACTGACAAAAATGGTCTATAAAGCAGCTCATAAACCAAATCAAACTTTCGTTGTGGACGGGAAGATCTATAAATTTTTTAAAGCAGACATACATACATGTAGTATGGCGGGTTTAAGATGTAATCCTCCTAATTTTTTAGTTATCCAAAAACGCCAAATGAAGCCAAGGAATTATTCTAAAGTACTTTATAATAAAAATATGATATTGGCTTCGGTATTTAGCAAAACTAAATATATATCGTTTGAATTTTTTTTAATAATTCAAAGTCAAGGTCTGATTTTTTTTACACACTCCACGAGAGTATTATGTCTTTGTGCATTTGTTTGTAACACCAAAAGGAAGAGAGATAGACCCATTGTTAATTATACTTAGAATCACTTTTTGATTTGGCAATGTCCGTCTGTCCATCTATTCTTGTAATCACGATACATCTTATATTTCCACTAGAAACACCGGTGTTGAAAATAGGTCAGATCGTTTCAGATTCATATTTTATAAGTCCCATTAAAATTTCCGATTCGATTTTTTCTGCTTTAGAAACCACATATTTTAACAGATCCTCTTCAAATTAGGCGAAATATCTTATATTTGTCCTAGAAACAGTCATGGTGCAAATGTGTCAGATCGGTTCTATAAACCACATATTTAACAGATCTTCTTCAAATCTTTCAAAATATAAGATATATTTGATGTAGAACACCCATGGTTTAAATGGGTCTGATCGGTTCAGATTTACATATAGCTCCCACACAAATTTCGCGCCCGGATAGACTTTTTCCGCCCCAGAAAACACAAATTTTCAATTAATTTCTTCAAAGTGAGCATAACACGTTATATTGAACTCGAAGAAGTTATAGTGAAAGTTAGTCACTTTATTCTATATTTGGATACAGCCCCGATACAAATATTATTTTCTATTTGACAAATTGGAACATGTCATATTAGCCTATGATTATGAAACATACAAAAATTCTTCCCGTTTTCACTTTTTTACCGAGTTGAATTGCATTTGGATAGAAAGTGGAGTGTATCATATAGTCGGCTCGCCCGACTTTAGCCTTTCCTTACTTATTTTTCTTTGAATTTTGTATTTTATTCATTCAATATTTCGTCACTCGTTTAAAACATCTTCAGGTATTCTATTTTTAAAGACAATGAAAAATATACAAACAATAATTTCACATCATCAAAATACGTATGATCCTAAACTTACGCACATTTTTACAAACAAAACACAACTAAACAAACATAAAAATCGTCTGTTCACGTAAATATATATCTCTTGTGTGTTATGGTGTATAGTGTTTTATAAAATCAACACCAATTTTTAAAGGATATTTTTTTAACTATTTGTGCTCTCATTTTGGTAATATAGGTCTGATCAGAAAATAAGATCAGGCGAAAAAAAAAATCGGAAAAGATATGTTTTTTATTGTTTAATAGGGTGATTCCATAAAATGTAGACACAGTCGCGGACGTGAGGTCCTCCGATTTGTACAAAATTTGGCACGTTTGTTATCCTCGTTGCTGCGAAAGATCGAAATATATTTAAGACCTCAACATTTTTTTATTTTTGGATCCTATATGGACCAAAAAGAACCCACGATAATCACATTCTGTTCTATTTTCTAACAAATTTTGCAAAAAGCCATGTGGCGTTATTCAAGGATAAAAGATATTTTTGACATTTTCAACATCGTTATCCTATCAGGATATATACTGTTGCTTTAAAGCTTTCCGATGATACCTTAGCTTTTATAATCCGATGATGCATGCGCACAATAATTCAACATAATGTTGTATATCTATTTCCAGAAACACTGCAAATTGCCAACTTTAACGAATCATACAATACAAACCACGTTGAATAATGCTAACATTTTGACGTTAAAAAATCACTACAACGGGGAGAACATACGTGCCAAATTTTATAAAGATCAAAAGGTGTTGGGTCCAAATAGGCCGACTTTTGTGTCAAAAGAATAGTGTCTACATGTAAAGGATCTATGGACAAATGTAGAAGTTATTGCACTCTTTACAGGAGCATATTTTTAATGATTTTTCATATTTGGTATGAATGGCGAGAAAACCCCCTTTACAAATTTCATAACAGAATATTTGTGACAGCTGTATTAAATGTAGATGCTATGAAGCTTATTGCAAATAAAATAAAACACAACCGTTAAGCTTGACGGAAAGAATTTTTTTGGGCTAGAGATTGAAAATATTGATTAAAAATGTTATCGTTTAAGATTCGCATATACCCTCCAATAAATAAGCCTTCGATTTACCCTATTACTGCTCTAAATTTAAAGTTTTATGGAACCGTGATTTGAGGTGGCCCCATACAAACGGAGCTACAATTCACTCTTATCACATTTATATCCTTTATCTTACGACGCTGCGTGTTCAAATGTTAACCCTAACATCCACATTGGTCAACGTATTGCTATAGCCTCCATAAAAATGTCCCTTCAATATAGCCAAATATCGCATTAAAAACCTCTTTTTCAAATTTTCAAGATCATGATATAGTTCGTTTCATATAGCCCGCAATAAAATATCCATCAAAGTTGCACTATTACATATTACATCGGATGTTAGTAACAAATAAGAAAACGTCAGTGGGCTAAACCGACATATACAGGGTTGCCCATATTCGACGGACCCATGTTTTTTTTTAAAAAATCAAAGAAAAAAATAAAAATTTGGCGGTTGGCAATCTTAATCATTTAATTTGTTCCAAGTAGATTTGTTTACATCAATTTTTGAATATGATATCTCTCAAATGGCCGCCTCTGGCGTTGATGGCGTAATGTGCCCTTTTTGCAGCATTTTCCATCGTTTTCGCCAACATTTCGGCCGGAATAGCGGCTATTTCTTCACGAATGTTGAGCTCTTCTACGGTCCTTGGCTTGTTAACGTAAACCTTTGACTTCAAATATCCCCACAAGAAGAAGTCAGGCGGCGTCAAATCGGGCGAACGCGGTGGCCAGTCCAAATCACCACTTTTCGACATCAAACGGCCCGGAAACAAATTCTTCAGAAAATCGATTGTTATGCGACTTGTGTGCGGTGGAGCGCCGTCTTGTTGAAACCAGAACTGCCTCATACGCTTTCGACGAATAATTGGCATCACAAAATTGGTCATCATGTCGCGATAACGCTCCTGGTTGATGGTAACAGCCATTTTCATTTTGGAAGAAAAACGGCCCAATGACCGTTTTCGCACTAACGCCGCACCAAACTGTGACTTTTTCGTCATGAAGAGGCACTTCTTGAATCTCCTGAGGATTTTCAGTGGCGTAAATACGGCAATTTTGCTTATTTACGGTCCCATTCAATGTGAAATGGGCTTCATAGGACATGATAATTTTGTTCCAAAATTGCTCGTCATCTTCGGCCATTTCGATGACTCTTTGGGCCCATTCCAATCGACGAGGCTTGTCCACAGGCAACAATCTTTGCGTCAATTGAATTTTGTACGGGAACAAATGCAAATCAACGCGAATAATCCGTTGTAAAGTGGACCGAGCCATGCCCAACTGCTGAGAACGGAGTTTTTGGGATGTTCTTGGGGACCTCTCAACACTGGCTCGTACGGCAGCGATATTCTCGGCCGATCGCCTTGGTCGACTTTTATTTGGCCTCTTCGGATTAGAAAGAGCCTCACCAGTCGAAAAATTTTCGTATAAACGCTTAATGGTGTTCTTAGAAGGCGCACTTCTCACATTTTTTAATATTTTAAAAGCACGTTGAGTTTTCACAATTGACTTGTTCTGTTGAATGTAAATTTCAACTATTTCAGAGCGCTCGCGTGGCGTGTATTGTTGCATGGTAAAAACCTGCTTGGACTGACGCTTCAAACGCGGTATGTCATTAAGCGATCTGACATCTCTGTCAAAAGTTATGGCGTTGCCAGATGGGTCCGTCGAATATGGGCAACCCTGTATATACGCTCACTCTCAGAGAACATGTACATGGAAGGACTAGATTTTGCTTAGCTTCGGAGTATGTAGGTGGGAGGTACTAGAAGTTTGTGCCAATTGCACCCAACTTCCACATTTATTAATAATTAAAAAAAACATGATCAAATATTAAGTCATAATGGATTTCAGGCACCGGTAAAGGAGTTATAAACCATTTAATTTTACCTAGTATAGAGACAATTGTGTGCGAGGTACTTGAAGGAGCGTGGCTAAAGTGTAAATATTTTTTATGTTTAAAGTGATTATAAAAACTTTTCAAATATCAAATTGCAAATGATTTTGACTACCCGTATGACTAACGTGACCATCTCTTATTGGACAAAAAACGGGATTTGTAGGAAAAGAGCGGGGATTTTGTAGGAAAAGAGCGGGATCGTGAAACCCTAAGCTGTAAATGAAAGTGGTTGTGTTTACAATATTCATGTCTGGCTGACTTACTGGCGTGCAAAAAAAATATATTTTTCAAATTCGTACTTTTAGATTCAGAATGGAAAAAGGAGACAGATGGTACCAATTAAACGGCTCTATCTGTAATCATCAACTTCAGGCCCACCTGATTGCGTGGAATGTGTGTTAGAATTGTAAATAGTTAGAATGGCTTGAGAGGCATCAGTTTTTTCCTAACAAGGACTCAAAATAAATTCTTTTAGAATATTAAATTTTCCAATATTCCACCAATGATACACCACAATTTATTTAAAACAGTAAACATAAGACGACGTGTAGGTTGACTTCTACGTAAAGTTGGCAGCAAAGAATCGGTAATACTCCATGAAATTAGGGGTAGCCGAACATAACGCCATTACTAGTTTTAATATTTCTTTCTTTAAAATTTTTTCATAGTGTTGGGTGCGATCTTCCAAATATAAAAAGTCTACACATTATTTGCATGTAATATTATTGTTTAAAGAGCTTACTATTAGACTAATATTTCATGGGTGTATATTTTGTTAGTAGAGCTCTACAAGAGCTTATGAACTTGTCAGACAAACGACTATATTATTAAAAGTGATTTTTTAACAGTATACATTCATAAACTGTTCGACATTCTATGTCTTAATTATATTTATTTTGTCTATTACATTTTATCAAAGTATAGATTAAATTATTATTAATTATCTTAAATGTTCCCTTAAAATTAGAGGACAATTAATTAAATATTTTAGAAATTTTAGACTTTTTTCAGTTTTAAGTGAAAGTTTTTTAATCGATAATGTACCAAAAAATATATAAAAAGAAAAAGTGGGAAAAACATGACTCTTTATAAAAAAGCGGGATTATGAATGGTCACCTTACATATGACTGTTAATCGGTTTTATTGTAACCAAAGTTTATGTCATTTTATGTGTGAGGTAGGACATATTCCATGCGAATGTAACCTCTATAAAAGCATTGTCAAATATCATTTTCAACAGTATATCGATAATCCGTATAGAAGTTATAACAGCTTTAATTTTACGCTGTTTAGGGTGAATTGTGTGGGATCTATTGGAAGGGGCGTGGCAAAACCCGCAATATTTAGTACACCTAAAGTGATTATAAAAACATTACGGACGAACATGGCTCAAACAGCTTAAAGTGTTGTAAAACGGGTTTTGCCCAAACATACTAAGGATCTTAAGTCACTCTTTCAATAAGTTACACTTTATGTCTGTCCCACTGCAGAGTGAGGTTATAAAAATACCCATCATTCAGTATCGTTTGAAATATTTATAATTATTAAAGCTATAAAAATATTCCTGAATATTGGATATATTAAGACTTCAACTAGGCCTCAAATTTTATATTTATCAACAGTTTTTAAACATATTTTTAGCGTTAATTTTTAAGTTCAGTCTAAGTCCATCCGATATCTTTTCACTTCTCAGCGTAAGCTACGATCTTTGTGATTATCCCAATTTGGGGCATCGTAAAAGCCGTTCAATTTAATGATTGACTTTTTAAATGGCTTTAAGGAGCGAATGTCTTTTGAACAAAATAATTTTTTATTGATATTCACTTACCCTCTCGACGCACAAAACGTTTTTAATCTAGACTCTTTATCAATGAATTTAATATCCCCAAACAGGATGTTGAACGCTTTTGCTCGGCAAATACACACAAAAGGGGCCGAGCGAGGCAGGAAGAATGAGGCAGACAGTGGTTGTGTGTAAATGGCACAACTTTTGCTGGAGGGTGTAAATCGCAATGGGAAGCCGAACGGAATACAATGAAATGAAATGGAATCCTGGCTCATACACACACAAACACCCATACACGCACACATACACACAAGTTGGAGTTTGTGTCATGATGGTGGTGATGATGATGAGGATGTTGATGATGGTGGTGGTGGTGATGATGACAGTGTGTAAAATAAGGCGACACGTCTATTGTGTTGTTGTTGCCATTGTTGATTCGTATATAATTTTTTCCTAAGGATATCATGTGCGTGTAAGTGTGTCTGCGGCCCTATGTGGGCTTCTACTTAACAGTCGACGGCATGTATGAGTCCTTTAGTCGTTGTTGTGGTGCTACTCGTACTTGTTTGACTTTTAAGATAATGTAACGACTGGCAAAAATACACAAACAACCACCCCCTCTCGCACAACCACTTGCACACTTCCGCATACTGTCACACATAAAACATTTTTATATCCTTTTGTTTAACAACTGTTTATAATTATGTCTTTCCTTATAAACACATACACAAACTCTCACTCTCGCCCGAATGGTACAGTCAGTTTTACAATTCCTTAGAGCTGGAGTAGAGTCAAAGTGGCACCACTCACATTAAGATGGTGGTTTGCTGTAAGGGAGTCACCTGCACAGGATGATGCCAGTGAATGCCGGTCAATTAAGTGCGGAATTATCTAAACACGTTTATAGAAGGGCGCCCGTTGTGAGGGAAGGCGGTCAAAGGTATTAAATTAATTGAGGGACTAATAAAAGAAAAATTTGGTTTATAATTAGAATTTAAGCAAAAACTAATTAGGTTTAGCTCTCTAGCTTTCTCTGAACCACATATTCTCAAAGGATAAACTTTACAAAGTCTGAAAAGATTTTATTATGTATGTGCAATCATACAATATAGGGATTTTATAATCTAGGATGGGGTATATTAACCGGAAATACCGAGCTGAAACCCTATACAGTACGTTAGAATCTAAACGAAAATATCTAGGGCGTCCTCGAATACGTCTAATAGATGTAGGTCGATTGGATTGATTGAAAAATGAAAAATTGAGTTCAGAGGGAAACCCCAATAACCCCTAATACTTATCTAAATATTTTTTGCGGGTTTCTGTATTATATTGACATTTGGTACGTCTAGGATGAATGCACACTAAGCTGTGGTGGGATGAAAATGTTACCAATCAAACAACAACAGCTAGAAACATGAAACTCCTTATCGCGTAGATACGTGAAATAATACAACCTTTTTGAAATGCAAGCTTTTAATGGGTAATATGGGAAACGAGGGATAAAATGGATTCCAACTAAATGGCGGAAGCTGAACTCGTGTAATTCGGACTCGTGTACATTTCTCTAATTGAGAGAATTTTTCGAAATTTGAATTTTTAATGGGTGCAAATGACAGATAGAATAATGAAATTCGTTGTACACATGGCTCTGAATTTATATATGCTCAAAATAGAAAGAGTTCTCTAAATTTTTACTTTACGGGTCAACTTGAGAAAAGAGATTCGGGCGGTATCAAGCCAATTGAATTTTTAAGAGGTTAAAATTTTACAAAGTACACTTCTACTGTTTTTCTTTAAGCCGCGATAACAACAGCTTTAATAAATATTTTTTTAAATAGCAATTATTTGTTTTGCATTGTCGCCAACTACAATATAAATATTTGTAGCAAAACAAATTTTCAAAAAATACCCATAAATTTGGATAATTAACATAAATGTTTAACATAAAATTAATTTTTTTTCTAAATTTGTTTTCATACACACATTGAATACTTATACAATATTTGAATATTTATACAATACTGATATAGGTGTCAAATTAAATAGGTGAATATCTGGTAAATACAAATTCTTTATTAATTTAGCATTAATAACCATTTATTTTTATTTATTTATATTTTACTTTTTTAGGAGGAAACTTAGAATGATATTTAAATTATATTTAGCCGACACTCTCTTCTTTAATTTTACACCTATATCGGTATCGTAGGGTGCGAATATGTATTTAAAACATTTTTTGAAAGATGTTATCCTTGGGAAAAACTGCATGAGGAAATGAAAATCTGAAAACGCCAAATAACTTCATATTGTCTATAGTTTCATCAGGTTCAACTGCTACGACTTTTTTAAATTATCGTACTATAATATTTTGTATGTATTGTAAATTTGTCCTTTTAGATAAAGGAAATAGAACTACATTCCCACTTATAAAAATATAAAATATTAATTTGTACATTTTTTGGTAAGAGAAAAAACTATAATTTATTTGTGAATTTCAAGAAAATTTATTCTAGTTTAATGCAATAAAATTTTTTAGTAAAATTTTCAAACCTTAAAAAGAAAATATTTTTTTAATTTATTTCCTCAATTTCCTCGATTTTTTTTAAATAAATTTCGTAAATCGAAAAAAATTTGGGACAACATATTAAACTAATTTCTAATTACATTACTTTTTACTTAAAATTTAAATCCTTGAAGACCAACGATTTGAAAAAATGTTGCGGTCCACAATGTGCAAAGAAACTCAGCAAATTACAATTAGCGATCAGTACCAAAAACACAAATGGAACCAAAAATGTGGAAGTTGTAGCGGTTTAAAAAATGCATTGAAAATATCACGAAAAACAAGTAAGTAAGCTTCAGTCAGCTAAACCAACTTATATATACCCTCACTGTCAGAGAATGTATATACGGAAATTATAAGGAATTAAAATTTACTTAGGACAGGATAATTTGTGTGGAAGGTACCAGACGTTTCGTGGCATATGGTCCAACTTTCCATATTTATAAAACGATTGTAAAAACATGATAAAATATCAAGTTATGGTGGATTTCATGCAACAGTATAAATTCCAACATTATGGATTCCATACAACAGTATAGAAGTTACGAAGGATTTAATTTTACCTAGGAAAGTAATTATAAAAATATGTTCAAACATCAAGTTGCAAATGACTTTGACTACCCGTATGTATGTTATATCGGTTTTATTTTAAACAAAGCTTATGCCACTTTGTGTGGGAGGTACTGGGAGGTATGTGGCAATATTGCACATATTCCCTGTGAATTGAACTTCTATAAAAGCATTGCCATATATCAAATTTTACAGTATTCCGATCATCCGTATAAAAGTTATAAAAGCTTTAACTTTATGTAGGTTAAGGTGATTTGTGTGGCTGTACTGGAAGGGGCGTGGAAAATCACTCGCATAGAGTGATTACAAAAACTTTATTAAATACTAAAATGTTGTTGATTCTGAATCTCCGTTCGGAAGTTACATCGGTTTTAATTTAACATAGGAATATGTGCAATTTGTGTGGGAGGTACCAGAAGGGGCGTGGCAATTTCGCCCATCTTCGAACTTGATCTAAGTTTGGGAAAATATTACCATAAGCTAAGTTTGAGTTGATACCTTAACTCCCTTCGAGAGTTATTGTTTACCAGAGACAGACAGACGGACGGACATGGCTCAAACAACTTAAAACTTCGTGAAACGGATTTGGTCCAAACTGGGTCATAAGTAACTCCTTCAATGCATTACACTTTTTTCTTGTTCCAAACGATATATACCCTCCTATTATGCAGAGTGAGGGTATAAATATCTACAACTTTTTGGAAGATAGTAAATTGTGTTTATTACTCCAATTAAATATTTTTAATTTTGACTGCAATCACGTTTATAATTGTTGTAGATTAAGTAGCAGGAACTCCTTCATGAAACATTTGGAGCGTCTTATAGACGCTTTTAGCTGTCAATAAAAAATTATTTGAAAAAATCGAAGAATTACTTTTCTGTTTGTTAAAAAATTGCAGTTGCATTGAAACAAAAAATTGCAATTGCATTGAAACAAATTTTATGAATATATATTTTTTAAGATTTGATAATTTTATTTTATTAAACTAAAAGACATTTTCTTGAAATTTGCAGTGAATAATATATTTTCCTTCTCCCACCAGAGAAAAGTTTCGCATTTTTAAATTTACCTTCTCACAAAATTCTTGGTTTTTCAACCACAATTACAATTCAATTTTTTTGAAACTCGGAAATTTCAGTTATTTTTCCCTTATTCAAAAGAACAATTGAAATAAAGCTGAAGGAAAATATCTGTCCGTTTCACATGGAATTAGTTTAAACTTATATTTTAAAATTATTTATTTTTTAGAATTTTTCATCAATGAGACATCACAAGTTATTTAAAACATTACCGATCGGGGTCATATTCTACATGATGGTATTTAGTCCATATACTTGGTCAGGAATGTTAGTGGAGTAGAAGTTCACATCTGTCAACAGACTCTAATCTGGCGGGAATACTGTAGAATGTATTCCATCTTGTAAGGTACATTTCATTTGTCCCGGCCGTACTTAACGCCCATCTTATTTGTTTTGCCCTATGTCAGGGCATCCTAGCGAATATGGCTGCTATTATTTCATAGATTTCTCTAAATATATGAATCTATATTAAGTTGTGCTCCTTTTACTTCTATATTCATCTACGGATATTTTCCAAAATGACATTATTTCATTCGCGAATGCCTGATCTTAAAATGAAACAAAATATTTTTTTCCTACTTTTTCTATTTTTTTATGGGATTTTCAAAAAAAAGAAAGAAGCCGATTTCAAAAAAATCAATTTATTTAAATTTTTGGAGACTGCGCCTTAATTATTGTTTCTACGTGAAATTTCCAATGTATTTATAGCACTAATGCTTTCCTCCATTTTTCTTTATACTCAAAAATATTAAAGCTATAACTGACAAAAACTGGAATTTTAGTAAAGAAAAATAAAAAATTTCAACCAAAAAAGTTTTGTGTTGATTTTATAAATCGGAATACCCAATATATAGAAAAAAATAAAATTTTAGGGCTCTGCCATAACTTTTCGGTTGCATAGTGTTATAAGAAGCTGACGCCCAGATCATCACACCCTTAGACCCTTTTTCTTTCGGATGTGTTTAATGTCCATAGTTTTTGTCACCGCATAGGTCTTGGTGAAGCGAATTGGTTGGGTTTTTATACTTCCCACACATTCACACATTCTAGAAATACTTTAAACAACTATGAATCTAGGGTAGATATTACGTCAAAATGATGGCTCCACTCCGTAGCCCACAAATATGGCGAATCTTTTGGCAAATGTTTCAATGGGATAACACACGCATCTGCCCACAATAAGGCATTTTAATGGCGTCAACAGCGTACAAGGATATATCGATTTATTGCTGTTGGTCGGTCATACTTAAAATTTACGATCTATAAATTGGTTTTCTCAATATGTATCTTTGAGATGTTGACTTCTCCGCATGGCTGTGGGTATGGATGGATGTATAGTCATGAGAGTGTGTGTGGATATGTGTATGGGATGTTGGCTGAAATATCCGTACGTGTACGGACATAGATATTTTCCTGTAGCACTTGATGTCCTTCCTGTTTTCTTTCTTGTTTTTTTTTGTGCTTTTGCCATTGGCAATGTATTGTTGCTGTGACTGATACAGAGGCTGTTGCGTAAATAAAAACGTTCGCTTACACTTAAGCAGATAATCCAACATTTTGTTTGTTTGGGTGTTGGAAATGCAGCTTGTGAGTAAGTAAGGTAAAATACATGTAGAAGAATCATTTACACTACATGAAACTTTGGACAGAGGGCATGATTTTTTCCATTTCAAATTTTTTGGAATGTCCTACATATTGCATTCTACGATTTTAATGAATTTTAAGGACTGAATTGTTGTGATGAATTAATTAAAAAATCTGGCCGCCACATAACTCCATTCAAAAGTTATAATTACTTAACAAATTTCAAATTATTATAAGGCTGAATTAAAGAAATAATTTCTCTAAATATTAGGGTATTTCCAGTCATGAGTCCTTACAACAAATTATATTATACACCGTCCTTCGACAACATTTTTGTCTCAAAGTATTTTGACTGTAATTAGAGATCCACAAAAAAGCGAGACAAGCAAGCAAGGAAGCAACACCGTTATAGATCTGATTTATTGTGGCAATGATACGAATCCGTGGGTTCAGTATTCGCCATCGCCACGAATGATGAGGGGGAGCACCACCTTAAAGATTTATGGAAAATATAAACAAGCTGAACGCATGAACAATACTTCAGTATCAACAACCACAATAATACTAGCACGGTGGTGGTGATGGTGGCATAGAAAGAGCTTAGCAAAATTTAAGAGCCTAAAAAGCAGTTAACTGAAAATTCTCCATATGAGAGTCCTGTAGCCGACATACATACGTATGTATATAAACATAAACACAACACACGATACACAAACGGCAAAGGACCTAGCTAGCTAGCAAAGCCATTTTACCTCCCTCCCTCTCTCGCCCTATCCTGTGGAAAAAGAAGAAGACGACTTTCCACAGAGGCAGGCAAGGACAACGGCAACGACAACTGAAGGCACTTTACTGATATTTATGATTCAATATCAAAGTTACATTCAAAAGTACTTTCAGACGAATAAACCAAAACGATGGCCTGGTTTGGAGCGGGCGGGCGGGGCCATATATCAAAATGAAGGTGAACGAAGACAAAAAAAATACCGACTGGCGGCTTGGCGAAAGTGACGGCTGGCTTGGGAGAGGGAGTGGGAATGGATGTGGAAGGAAGAATAAATTTGCTCAAACACAAACACGCGTAAAATTATGGAAATGTGAAAGGAAGTGGCAAACACAGTCAGCAGACCGAAGCCGAAGACGAGATACAAAACGCATCGAAGGATATACACACACTCGCAGACACACATTCACATGATATATACATACATACATACCATACGTATACATACATACACATTTAAAGGAGAATATCCGTTGGAAGCGATAACATGAAATATATATGTGTGTATTTATATTCATGCTGAAGTTGCCACACAAACGTGCCACATCCTCTACAACAGCGAGAGTAAATCAAAGGCTGTGTGAAGTGCTGGCGTTTACATTCTCTTCTACGCCATGTTTCTAGGACACTGTCCCAGAACAGTGTTGGCGCGACTATGTAACTATTGCAATGGAAACTTCCCGATAAGGCTATGGACGAATGTTCTGACTTTTTTCAGAAAATGTAGCCTCAAATAAATATGGCTTGTGTATCTGGAGATCTGTGTCCTTTTCATTTGAAGCCAATTTTTTAATATTCGAAATAGGTAAAAAGGACAGGAGTCAAACTTAACTCTTGTAAACACCAAACCACAAATACTAATAAAGGGTAATTTCGTAAGGTTGGTTGGTTAGGTGGCCGCACACAATCGTGGGATAGTCATTTTGAATTTTCCACACCATTCGGAAAGTCCAGTTATAACCACCTTGAAAGATTGAAATATTTGATTAGGTCTCCAATATCAATTTCCGATATCTCTTTAATGTGGTGAAAAAATCGTTTACCAAGGGGCCTGGACTGTGGCACAGTGGTTCCAAAGCGATTTCTTAATTAATTCTGTAACTTTTGAACGGAATGAAATATCTTGACAACATTGAACATGCTTAGACAAGAAGTGGTTTCTAGATGATTTGCAAACTTCAGGATATCTAGTGCGTATTTGGGTACTGAGTGACGCTCCAAATATGATCACCTCGACCATGTCAAATTTTGAAATGATTGGCAAAAACGCAACTGTGAACAAAAATATTAAGCACAGTTGTAGGTACACACATGTATGTGTACTTCGATTAGTTCAAGGGATACACCGGACCCCAGAAAGCCACATTCATTTCAATTTTCACTTTCAATTTCTAAATTTGTTTTCAATATTTCTTAAAATCAAATATTGATTACAGACCAAAAAATACAAACGAAAAAACTAAAACAAATGAGCATTGGCACGGCAGAAGTATTGCTGGGTAACTATACCTGCATATACATACTTACATATGCAACTCAATGAGACGCTTGTAAGATAGCATGTGTACTTTATTACTTGGTGCGATTTTTTAAACGCAAATTCGGCAAGTGAGTTGTGCTTCTCGTTCGTTTGTGAGAATCATCTCCTTGTAGAGGCCGGGTTTGATGTTGAAAAGTCGCTGCGAAGCCACTTGAAAAGACTTTTGACATGGTCGAAATCATGATCGTGGTAGTCTGCAGCCAAGTAATTAATGTCACCATGCCATTTGTAAATAAATTTGCATTTTATTAAATATAGATGCAAAATGGTCTTGAGCCAGGACAATATCCCAGTTCAAATTTCTTAAAAATAAAAAGAAAATAATATTCAATAGTTGCATATTGTTTCCCATTTGCTGTTCTTATATTTGGTCTCGTAACATATTTTTACAAGTTTCTTCAAAAAATATAATAATAAAAAATAATAATAAAAAATAATAATAAAAATATAATAATAATATTTTTGACGAGATTGGTTTCAGCTCGATTTTCTAATTACTTATACAGTTAGATTGCTTATAAAATTCTAAATAAATCAATGAAAGAATGATAAAAGTGTGTTAATTCAAAAAGAATTATACATTCTAAAGACAAAACTTCCAAAAAAATCCCTTATTTATCGTTTTTTCCAATACGGCGATATAATTTTTTGTTTGTAAATTAGTTTTTTCTTTATTTATTTTTATTTTGCCTTTTTTTGAATCATTTTGAGCAAGGGACCACTAATCGGTGTTTTACGATATGGGAATTTTTGGGTGTACAAAATATGGAGAGTTTTGTCACCCCATGGAATTTTAGATTTATTTATGAATTGCAAAATATTTCGACCCTAAGTCAAGCCCCTAAAAACCATGTATTCCAATGATTTCTTTTGTGTTGCGTTTTTTTTCAAATTTATTTTTATACCCTACACCGCTTCGTGATCTAGGGTATTATTTGGATTAAAAGACCCCTGATATTATGGGCTCTATTTCTTACGATTTTTTATTTAACCAAAATTTCAGTGAAATAAAGTCAAAAAATGAACATTTCATTAAAATAAAGCGTCGTAAAAACAATAAAAAATCCAAGAAAAATAAATATATCCCATTATTTTACCACCTTCAAACTCGTACAGTCGATAAAAGACGTAGGAGAATATGACTTTAAAATTAAAAAAATCTATTAATGTACTCAGTTCGAGTCTAATAATATGATTAAAAAATAAAAACATCATACCGCTTATAAAGGGTGATTTTTTAGCTATTATCTTTTTGGCAGCACTGGTTTAAACAGCTGAAGCACGTTTCGTGTTTTGTTTCACTGTCAAACATCTTCAGTTTGGTCTATAATTTAACTAAACGAACAACGCTTGCAAATTATTGAATTTTATTATCAAAATGCGTGCTATCTTAAGAAAGTTCATCGCACGCTTCCATTTTATGGACAATCGACCCACTGAAGCGGCTATTCGGACTATTGCGACTAAATTTCGCACCAAATTTACATTGTTGGACATTAAACCACCAACACGCTTACGTAGAGTGCGAACTGAAGAAAATATCGCAGCTGTATCGGCCAGTGTTAATGATGACCATCAATTATCGATTCGTCACCGTTCGCAGCAATTGAGCCTCTGCTACTCAAAAACGTGGAAATGCCAAAATTGGACTAAGCGGATGAACCATTTGAGGCGTAGTCAAGGTCAACATTTGCATGAAATAATCTTCAAACATTAAATTATAAGGACCGTACTATCGATTCAAATAAAGATTTCATGCATTTTTCTGAATTTTATGTGTCTTTTTTTGAAAAACTTTCTTATAGCTTTTAAAAAAATCACCCTTTATAAGGTGATCATCCATCCCGCATTTTGAAGTCCCTCTTTTTCGATTTACATTATTTTTTGGTACGTTATCGATTAAAAATTTTCACTTAAAAAACTTAAATTTTTGATAACCGACAAAAGTCCACAATTTCTAAAACATTTAATTTATTTTTTAATATTAATATTTTAGCTCTAGTCTTTTGTGAACATTTAAAATTATTAATAGTAATTTAAACTTTGATAAAATGTAATTCAATGCTGTGTTGTTCAGTTGATTAATTTAAAATTAATAAGACATAGAATGTCAAACAGTTTATGAAAGGAAACTACAATAATACCAGATGGTATAAAAATCAATTTCAATCATATAGTCGTTTGATTGACAGCTGTGGAAAGCTTTGTCTACTACTATTAACAAAATATAGAACCATGAAATTCTATCCTAGTAGTAAGCTCTTGAAACAACATTATTAAATACAAATGTACGTGTAGATTTCTTTACATTTTGATGATCGCATCCAACACAAAAAATGATAAAGAAAAACATTAAAACAAGAAAATGGTCGTTAAGTTCGGCTACGCCTAATTTTATATGCCCTCCACCATGGAATAAATTTCACAGTTTACCGATTCTAGGCTGTCGACGTATGTAGAAGTAAACATACGCGCCCACATATGTTTACTGTTTTAACTAAATTGTGATGTTTCACTGGTGACATATTGAAAAAATTTAAATAATTTTAAAGAACATTCCGCAACAATCTTCAAAAAATGTGCTTAAATATCCTAAATGTTGTTTTTTTATTTAGTTATTTTCAGTCCTTGTTAGAGAAAAACTTGATGCACCTCGACTATAACTATTTACTATTTACAGTCCTAACAGTCCACAGAATCAGGGAAGACTCAAGTTCATGATTCCAGATGGAGCAGTTTGATTATTTTCCCTAAAAATACGAATTTGGAAAATTGTTTTTTATTCTAAATTCAAAATTAAGTTCTAATACATTTTTTTGCTTAGATTTATACGATCCCGCTTTTTTCTACAAAATGACACCAAATCCCGCTTTTTTAATTCATATAGCCCGCTTTTTGCCCAATAAGGGAATGGTCACGATAATGTAAAAGTACAGAGAGAGCTCGATGATCGCAACCACCTATGGTCTCAACTGCTCGATGTTTACAACCAAGTAAATATTTGCATCGAGACTGCTATTTGTCTAGTTTATCGCAACTTTTTTTAAAAATTCAAAGTTCGTTGTTTTGCAATAGCTGTTTTTGAACAAATTTGAAAATTGCATTAGACTTTTTAGTATTTATTTACATTTAACCAAAGACGCATTACAAAACTTAAATTATTTAAAATTGTTTGTCGTATGTATTATTTAAAAATCTAAGGCATTTAAAATAATTTAATCCATCGAATTAGAATTCATCAAACTGATAAAAGTGATGATGGCCAAAAAATTGCCGAATTCACAAAGCGGGAAATATGTTCCAAATTTTTTGGATTTCTATCTATTTTTTTTTTCTAATTTTGTTGAACTGCAATGAATGAACTCACCTTTATGAAAAAATGTAATTGGTCATAAGTCTTGAAAAAATATTTTTTCTTAAAACCGGAATAAAATACATATTATTAAGAGACAAAAATATAATCCAAGCTAATAAATATGGTCCAAGTTATTTTTCGGAACAATATTTTGAAATTGTTTTGCAAAAAATAGAAGATGAGAGAATTTATCGCTTCCTGCGAATGTTCGGAATTAGGCGACGAGAGTATACATAAATCGGGTTAATCGCCTGAAACCTTCTTACATATTTTTTCCAGAATGTAAAGTCGTTCAGCGCTCTATTTTAAATAACGCTGAACTGTCGGCTACTACACAATATACTTTTTTATCAACAACAACAGTTTACCTCAAAAAAAAAAATAAATATTGTGTGAATTGTGACGTTGTGTGTTGCGTGAAGTAGTATCTTAAGGCATAGTTTTGCATATGATTGAATCAAAATAATCTTATGGTGTAGGGTGTTAAAATTGTATTAAAATTTTTATTAATGGACCTCAAATCCGAAATAAATTTTTCACCTTTTCTCTTTTTTCCTTACCAATGACTATAATATTACCAATATTTAATATTTTGTCGTAAAGATGAAGAAATATTTCATGTCAATTTGCCCTAAAGGACGCTCTTAATAAATAATCGAAACAAAATTTGTCGATACCTTTTCCATCACTGTGGTTGTCATAAATCAATTAACCGCATACAGTCAAGTCAATACGCAAGTAGCGTATCCCTAAAGCAAAGCATGTCCTTACCCACATTCTCCGACGACAACAACAGCAATTAAAACTATAAACAATAAACATTGGTGAACTCAACAACAACACTTCAGGATCATACCTTACGTTGTACGTGTAGTTTGAGAGAGTAGTGGTGTGAGTACGACGATAACAAACACACACTCTCGCACCGAAATGCCGAGCAATAAACACAAGCAAAGAAGCAAATCAAATCGGATTAGAGTGTCCATGAGGGGGTAACGAATTTCCCACAATAACAATAGTGTGACACCATTCTGTAACGCACAACAGCAACAAAGGCACTTTAAACTAAACAAGGATATGCACAAACACACACATACACACCAGCAGAACCCTCTTAACACATTTACAGCGAGAAAAGTGGACAATGAATTCATTGTGGCAAGAGCCATGAAAGAGGAAAGGCCTAAGCGAGGAACACCGAACACAAGTACAAAGTAAGAGAAACGAGGCGAGTACAACAACAACGGCCGGCTGCCGCCAAGGATACAATGAGTAATAAAGAGCAATTATGTCGCCGAAGGACTCCGAGAACGTGCGCATACTCAACACCAAGAGTGCGGTGTACTTTTGATATCCTCTCATAGTTAAGAGAGCAGGACATGTAAAACCAACAAAATTATAGTGATGAGAGATAAAGTTTAAGAGATTTAGTTCCATGTGTGCTTGCCTCTCTTTGCGTCCGTGTCAGTCAGTCAGTCAGACCAGCACACCACCACCGAAGAGTAGGACGTATGTCGGGATGGGCAGACAGAAGGACATGAGAGCGCAACAAAGGCGCAAAAAGGAAGAAAACACAGAAAAACACACATTTCCGTTTGGAATATTGCCTTTAGACACGATATCATCAGAAAGTAATACAACAACAAAGCCAAATTCAATTGAAATCATTTTGCATGTGATTGTTGTTATTGCCACTGCTACTGCCACTGCTTTTAATGGCGTTGCCGATGCACAGTGGTCTTAAGTGCATATTGCACTTAGATTGGTGTCCTTAATCTCAAACGTTGAGTGTGATATTAAGTTATTGGTCAGAGGCGTTTGATTGTTTTTAACGCATTGAATGTAGCAGATAATTCACGTAAAGTTTTTAGGAAAAACTAGTTGACATCTTCGAGATTTCATTCACACTTGTCAAAACGGCTGTATAACACCATATGATATCTGATCCATTTGACCACATGAAAAGAATTTCTCAAAGTCGAATCATGCGCTCGAGAAATATTCAGTTTTAATTCAATATTTGTAGTTTTGCCAACAATATTACTCTTATACATACATATCATACAAAAGCCAACATGAAGTCGTCCACAAATTTTGTCATATAAAATTAGGTAATATTTCACTTGACCATCTCTATTTGGACTATAGCGGGATTTATGAATTCAAAACACGCGATTTGGCGGCATTTGACAGGAAAAAAAGTAAAAATAAAAAATACACATTGTGTATAGTGTGAATTAAAAAAACTGTATTTAGTATATTTTTTCAATTTCATTTTTTATTTTTGATCCTCAAGGGACCACCCCGATTCCATGATGATCCCATCCTGAAATTTTTGTCAGGTTTTATAAAAAATGAATGATATTGTGTTCCATTATTAAATGACAATATTCAACCTTTCCAATAAAAGCAGAAGTTTGGAAATTTGTACTTTCAGGAGAACAGGGCGCAATGAAAATAAATGGTACCAATCAAACGGGTGCAGCTAGAATTATGAAATTATTTTTATACTTTTCTCTGACTTCGTTGACGTGCAAGATAAAAGGTTTTCTCAAAACTCGTGCTTTTAAGGGCCAAAATGGGTAAAAGAGGTGAAAACGGTATCAAGCAAATGCGAAAGCTAAAATGGAATACAGCAAGGGGATGTAGCTGGAACGAAATTCGATATGAATGCTTCTCTGACTGAGTGAAAGGTTGGGATTGGAAATGGGCGAAATAGGCCCAAAGGAACAATTTTCTTCCTTAACAACGAATGAAAAATATCTCTAACATTTGGGGTACTTAAGTATATTTTTGAAAATTACTGCCTTTTTGAAGTATTATTACTACAAATTTTCAAAGAATAACATTTAAAAAATGTTTTAAATACATATTCGTACTCTACGATACCGATCGTATCGTCACCAGAAATGTAAAAGGACCGAACAACACAAAAATTCAACTTTGTGTTTTTGATTGACAACAGTGCATTACATCAGAATACACACCCTCGCCATATTTTAGTCTTCTTTTACCCAAATGACGACCTAATAAGCGAAATTCAAACAGGCCGAACAACTTAACTATTTTTTACTGTATAGTCCAATTTGTTCGGCGCAATGATGTAATTTAATAACTTTCTTGTGTTTTGAAAGCACCCGCAAAAATCGCCTGTAAAATTATCAACATAGACCCTTTTGCATTTCGGGTGATGATTTGTAAGTGTCGACGTTAAAATATTAAAATATTTATTTAATTAAAAATACTTTAAATTTCAAAAGTAAAATACATCTGTATTAGTTTAGTATAAACAACCACTTCAAATAATCCCCCTTAGTTTATTTAGTTTAGTCATATTCAACTTTTAAGGGGGGACATTGAAGTGGTTGCGCGGGTTCATTATTCTTTATTCCCCTACTTCGTATGATATTGATGATAAAAGGAGTACTAATTGATAATTTTAAAGTATAGCTTGTGTGGACAGCACCACGCCCGTGTGACCTATCATGACCTAGTATATCCAGCTACAGTAGCATTTTCAGGCGAACCAGTCCACTGGTTTGACGTCCTATACGGAACATACAGACATACCGATTTATATATATTATATATTCTCCTCTTTAATTTGACACTTATATCGGTATTGTAGGGTGCGAATAATTATTTAAAACTATTTTTTTGAAGAATGTTATCTTTTGAAACTTTGTAATCTTTTTAAAGGATCGTCATGATGAGAAAATGAATGCTTAATGCAACGCCAATTACGTCCATTTTGCCTGTAGTTTCAGGCGGTGGGGTGGTGTAATCATCTCGAAGAAATAAAAATGATATCGCCATCATGATATCAGCTCCAATTTTATATAAAAACATTGTTATTACCAAATGCATGGACTATTAGGAAATATACTCAAAAACATTCATTAAAAACGTCATTATTATTTCAGCTTCTCTTTGACCTGTTGCTTTTGCAAAACTTAAAAATAAAAATTGTTGTATTGTCAAATGAAAAAGGAAATTTTGAAATTTCAGTTTTTTCTAATATCGTGAGTCGTTCTATAAGATGAAACAAGTAAAGGCTAAAGTCGGGGGTGGGGGCCGACTATATCATACCCTACACCACTCCCCGCGTATATACCTTGCTTTTATTACTTAATCCAGGTGTTTCATGGGACAATTTTATGTAGTTCATATAAATTATACAGTTTACCATAAATTCATATTAAGTTACATTTAACGAATATTGTAAATAAATGATTATTGTTCCAATTTTCCGGCAGATAAATACAAATTATATAGTAGTAATATGATGAATCGGACCGACATTTGAAAGGAGGCCTATAACAACACTTGGGACCTGGACCAAAACATGGGCCTATATATTTCTCATTCATGGTAGGTATTCATAGTTGAAATATTTCATGATCCAATGTAAGACTTAGTTTCTAGAGATGTATTAGAGTAGAATGGGGGCCCATTTGGGTTATTCCAAAGTATGGACACATATATTTGACTTTGTATTCTTAGTTGAAATATAACATAATCTGCAAAATTTGAAAAAAATCCGATGTAAAATTTGCGTTCTTGAGGGGTAC
Source organism: Polietes domitor (assembly GCA_947397865.1). NCBI lineage: Eukaryota > Metazoa > Arthropoda > Insecta > Diptera > Muscidae > Polietes > Polietes domitor. The sequence continues at coordinate 98,336,777 of OX377620.1, forward strand.
AATTTAAAATGGGTCCATTTGTAAGGGCTCTACATTAAAAAGTGGTTCCATATAAATCACTTTCAAAGTAGGTATTCTTAGTTGAAATATGACATGATATACAAAATTATATCGAGATCTATTGCGGGCTCTAGAGATGTAATAGAGTAGAATGGTGGTCCGTTTTGTATGGGGGTTATACCAAAATATGGACCCAAAAATATTTGACTTTCATAATATGTCTTCTTGAATGAAATATAATAATACTTCCGATGTAAATTGAGGGTCCTAGAGGAGTAATAATAAAAATGGGGGCCATTTGTAAGGGCGCTACATTAAAAAGTGGGTCCATATAGATCACTTTCAAAGTACGTATTCTTAGAATGAAATATGAAAATAATATAACCTGCAAAATTTGAAAAACTTCCGATGTAAAATGTGGGTCCTAGACAGCTAATAATTCAAATGTTAATTCATAATAATTCACTTGTAAGGGTGCTACATTAAAAAGTGGGACTTTATAGATCACTCTCAAAGTAGGTATTATTTATTGAAGTATAACATGATCTGCAAAATAGTACCAAGATCCACTGTAAGATGTGGGTTCTAGAGCGATATTAGTGAAAACTGGGGGCCCATTTGTATGGGGCCTATTTCAAAACATTGACCTATATAGCTGCCTTTCAAAATACGTGTTTCTAGTATAAATGTAACTTTGTGTGCAAAATTTGATCAAGATCCAATGTAAAATTTGCATTTTAGAGCAGTAATATTGTAAATCGGATATACATTTGTATGGGGGCTACATCAAAACAAAGACCCATGTGGTCCACTTTCCCGTGAGCTATTTCTAGTTCAAATATAACACGATCCTGAAAATTTGGTCATGATACCATGTAAAATGTGTGTTCTAGAGCAGTAATAGTGTAAATATCCATATATTTATATGGAGGCTATATCTAAATCTGAACTGATTTTGTCCAAATTCAATACCAATCGTCCTTGGCCAAAAAAGTAACTTCTGCCAAATTTCATGACAATCGAACAAGCTTAGATGGACAGCAGACGGACGGACGGACAGACAGACATCGTTAAATCGATTCAGCTGGTGATTCTAAGTCGATCCGTATACTTAAAGGTGGCTCTAGCTCAATTATTTCTTGGCGCGAAACTAACTTATAATACCCTAGTCCACGAAGTGGTGTAGGGTATAAAAAGGAAGGTATGGCAAAATATTATTTAATTCTTCGAAATGATAAATGAAGTTTCTGTTTCCAAAAAATCATCGCAGCAAATCCTACGCGTAAAACCTACGTTGTACAGTCTTGCGGAACTCATTTAATTGTTTAAGTAAACCTATAGCGAATGCGATCTTTGCTCCGCCTTCGTCAGGCTTTAACTTTTTAATTGCTAAATAAACTAACTATTCTTCTGAAAAAGAATCTCAACGTCTTTCACACGACAAAATTATGTCTGGTTGAATCATCAAAATATGTAAAATTTCTAATTTTCTGGAGTTTTAAATTATATTTTCGTGGAGGTTGGATTTTTAAAATGGTTGCTATTCATTTGTTTTCCTCAGGGTAATATTTTCGATGTAAAAAGTCAGCTTATGTGTTTAAATAATAATAAACATTTTCCAATAGGTTCTTTGCCATTTGATAAAGAATTTTTGAATGCGACAATTTTACATTTGGTGACCTTTTCTTCTTTTTACAGGACTTTTAATTTCCAAAAGATATAGTAGGTTTAATAATTTATTTTCGTACTTTTAGTTTTGTCTTAGTTCAGCATTAACAATCATTTCACGTTTTCTCCCTTTCTTTCATATTATACCCATATCTCCATTCCCTTGGAAATTAAATATATAGTTTTTTCGTTTAAAGTTACAGAATTAATTCACAGAAAATCTATTTCGAACAAAAGTTTACATATTGTTCAAATTTATGTCGAAAATCAAATTTCAATGCGAAAAACCCAATCAAAAGCGAAAAGTCAATGTTTTTTGCTAAAATAGCCTAATTTACTCCGAAGAGTGTATGAATTGGAAAGTTGAGGCAAAATCATGCCCGACATTATATTCAAATATGACTGCCATAAAAGCTATCTTTAAAAAAGCCAATTTCATGGACATGTGAAACTTTTCTCATTGTGTTTTTTTCAATTTGAAGATCTCCGCCTCGAAAAACACCCTTTAGAAAATAATATATATTTATTCCATAAATCCAAATTATCAAGCTTATTTCATGATTTCAGCAGACGGACGGACGGAGAGTCGGACATGACTTTGACTAGCACACTGTTGTTACTCTCTTGGGATCTACTGTGCGATTCCCATTACCGCAGCCACAGTCACAGCCACAGTCTTTCCTTTTACGGTGTTTGTCTTTTCAGCTTATAATTTGTTGACGGGTTTCCTTTGTAACTTACCATCATATCCTTGTTTGATTTGTTTATTTAGTGTACAAGGATGTCTGTGAGCGTGAGTGAGGATGTGTGGCAGTGTGTAACGCTTTGTCTTACAACCCCACAACGCATTTTGACGAACCATATGCGAGGCTCGAGTGTGCGTAAGATGGAAGGTTGGGTGTTTCGGGTACACACATACAGGCAGACGTACATTTTCAAGGATATACATATGAACAAGTAGGTATGTCTGCAGGGATAGCAAAAATACAAACACAAACACACACACACTCTATGTAATTTATGCCGATATATTGTTGTTGGCTTGCGTTTGATTTTTATCTGAATCGCCCTCAAAGTGCGTCCCAAATTCATAATGTTCCAATTTCGGGTATTAGCAAATTAATGCCCTTCTCTTCCTCTGGCTCTTTTTCCTCATCTTTCTTCATCACCCTCTCCAGAGTATTGCCGTTGCCATTTGCCACCACCAACCACATTGTTGTTGTTGCGGACAAAGTTGACCAAATTGATTTTTATATGGCGGTAATTTACAAACTACTGTGATAAATATGCGGAGCATTAGTTCATTTTATTGTTCGTACTCGGGTTGAGGTTGATGAGGGGAGTTCTAGAGTTGAAATCATTTTAATTGGTTATTGTTTCCTGTGGGCATGATAGCTCCTTGTTTGCTTTTGAAATCTCTACGCAGCGAATACAAACAGTAACAGTAATTCATTAAAGCATTTTCGGGTTTATTGTGTTATGGACATTATTAACTAATTTTGGAAATAGTTATATGTGATTTGCAAGCGGATACGAAGAGAAAACTTTTCCAATTATGAGGGCATGATGAAATTTTAACATCCGGTAGGGACTGAATTGGAAATATCCATGTAGTACAGCATGAACTGTCGTATTGATAAATGTTTTTTTAATTGAAACTGCTGGAATTGAAATTTTTAAATGTAACTAATTTCAATTATATATTTTTTTCAAACAACTTAAAAAATAAGATGTTCTCAAACATATCGGCAATTTTAATGTAATTATGAGGGTTAAACTTGTTTCACTTTCATGTGGAAACAGTGGTGCAGAAACAGTTGCAAAAATAGAAAAATTTAATTATTTGCTGACACGAAAACCCCATGAAAAATAGAAGAACAAAATTAAAAAATATATTTTGTTTTACGTCCTTACTTCTATATTTAATCATAGATACTTTTTCAAATAGGTATTTTTCTTCATTAGAATGTCAGGTAAAAGGCTTTAATTTCGGCTAGATATTTGATTTTGATTTTGCACGAAATGTACATACCGAATTTCGGTATGTACTAATTTTATCCTTAGAGGGTGAATGGGACAAAAAAGGGTACAAATCAAACGGCAATAGCTAGTAACGTGAAATTCATACTTATAAGCGCGAAATGTAGAAAACCGATGAAATTGATACCGACTAAGTGACTATAGCTAGAATCATAAAAATAGGTTTTTACGTTACCTTGACTTTTGAATGGGGCCAAAATTTGTACCAATTAAACCGCTAGAATGACGAACATCAGTGAATATTCCGCTCTGCTTTCGAAGACTCAAAATGTCGGTGATACATCGTGAGGTTTGATTTTCAATAGTTTTTTTTACAGATTGGCCATTTTTGATCGGTATCGTTTGGCAAGACTCACACCACAACATCGTCTCCATATTGTTCAGCTGTATTACAAACAAATAAAAACGTCGTTAATTTCGGCCGGACCGAACTTTACATTCCTTCCACCATGGGTTGCATTCCACAAAAGCTGTCGATTTTCGCAGAAGTGCAGTAACATTACAGGAAAATTTTAATGTTTTTAATATAGCCAAACTAAAAAAAATAAAAATATTGAAAAAATAATTTTATACATTAATATAAAATTTTCATTATTTTTAAACACGCAAATATAAATATAAGGCAACAATCTGCAAAACAGCTTAAATACTCTACATATTGGGGGATAGTGGGAACATTTTAAACTACAACCGTTTGGTTGGTTGTATTTCCATTCTATTTTAATGTTTTTTTATCAATTTATTTATTTTTTAATTTATCTCTCACGTACGCAGTGCAAGATAATCTAACTTCATGATTCTACCCATTGTTGCAATAAAAGTAGAAAAAATACTAATTTGAAACCTCATTTTAATTTTGCGAGTTTATACAGTCAGATGAATGTATACACTGAATTCCATGACTATCCCCTGTTTACCCCTTAAATGTACGACTTTACACACCAAATTTCATCATTCTAGCTGTAACCTTTTAGCTGATACCATTTTTATCCCATGTTCCCATTTTATCCCTCGAAAGCACGAAATTTGCTACTATTTTTAAATTTTATAAAAAAGTTATAAAGGATTAACTTTTACATAGGAATAGGATCAATTGAGTTGAAGATATTTATAGGGGCGTGTCAAAATCGTAAATATTTTAAAGGTTTAAAGTGAATATAAAAACTTTTTCGAATATCAAATTGTAACTAATTTCGACTATCTGTATGGATGTTATATCAGTTTTATTTATCTTATGGGTGTTTCCATTGGAACGGGTGTGACACTTTTGCTTAAACATGTTTAAATATCTCCCATATTCATTGACTTAGAGTTTTACTATACTTCCAATTGAAAACGTCAGATTAAGCGGAATATCATTGCAAATATAAATATGGCTCAGCGTTTTAAATATTGGAGTTATACGAGTGTGACCTTAGCTTTGAAGAAAATCTTGAGGTTTTACTTGTTTTCATTAATTCGACAATGTTCTTCCATTATATGCCTTTCTTCATGTTTGCTAATCAAAAGATTAGTTCATAGTCTTTCTTGTAAAGTATACGTTACCGACATCTCGTTATGAATATAGGAAATATAGGATATTTAAATTGTAAATTCTGTTACGACACCAGTCTATATCTGGAAAAGGTTCAGGTCTGAATGATCAGACCTATTGTTGTCTTTATTTTTTGAAATATAACCAAAAATATTTAATAAGAGAAGTATAAACATTACGTATGTTTATCGGTGTTTTTTAAATCATAAATTGATTTTGAAATTTTGTCGTAAAAGGGCCACTTTACGTGGAATCATCCTTATGCAAATATATGTTGAAGGTAACAGAAGGTGTGTGACAATATCGCCCATATTACAGGTGTGTACAGCATCTATGAAAATATCGCCAATGATCAAATTCCACAGCATTCCGATCAACCGTATAGAAGTTATAATTGCTTTGATTTTAGGTAGGTTAGGTTGATTTGTGTGGGATGTACTAGAAGGGGCGTGGCAAACTCCTTCTTATTTTGTTCGCTCAAAGTGATTACAAAAACTTTATTAATGATCAAAATATAACTGGTTCCGAATATTTTACTAGGGATATGGACTATATGTGTGGCGTATAAGGGGTATATTAATTTCATCCATCTCCGAATTTAAACTAAGTCTGGAAAAAATAATACTTTGTTCAGAGTTTGAATAAATTCCTTAACTGCCCTCAAGTTATCGTGTACACCAACCAGACGGACGTGAAAAGGATTTAGGACATACAAGTCACTCCTTCAATGCGTTACTACCCTCCACCCTCCACCTCTAGGATGGGGGTATACTAACTTTGTCACTCCGTTTGTAACACCTTGAAATATCGACCTGAGACCCTATAAAGTATATATATTCTTGATCGTCATAAAATTCTAAGATGATCTAGCCATGTCCGTCCGTCTGTCAGTCTGTTGAAAGTACGCTAGCATCTAAACGAGAGGAGCTAGAACGTTCAATTTAAAACTAAATGCGTCTTATAGTCGTAGATTGGTTGGGATTTAAACGGGGCGAAATCGGCCCAAAGGGAAATTTTTTCCCTCATAATTGCTTTGATTTTAGGTAGGTTAGGTTGATTTGTGTGGGATGTACTAGAAGGGGCGTGGCAAACTCCTTCTTATTTTGTTCGCTCAAAGTGATTACAAAAACTTTATTAATGATCAAAATATAACTGGTTCCGAATATTTTACTAGGGATATGGACTATATGTGTGGCGTATAAGGGGTATATTAATTTCATCCATCTCCGAATTTAAACTAAGTCTGGAAAAAATAATACTTTGTTCAGAGTTTGAATAAATTCCTTAACTGCCCTCAAGTTATCGTGTACACCAACCAGACGGACGTGAAAAGGATTTAGGACATACAAGTCACTCCTTCAATGCGTTACTACCCTCCACCCTCCACCTCTAGGATGGGGGTATACTAACTTTGTCACTCCGTTTGTAACACCTTGAAATATCGACCTGAGACCCTATAAAGTATATATATTCTTGATCGTCATAAAATTCTAAGATGATCTAGCCATGTCCGTCCGTCTGTCAGTCTGTTGAAAGTACGCTAGCATCTAAACGAGAGGAGCTAGAACGTTCAATTTAAAACTAAATGCGTCTTAAAGTCGTAGATTGGTTGGGATTTAAACGGGGCGAAATCGGTCCAAAGGGAAATTTTTTCCCTCACAAGGACTAAAAATATCCATAATAATCCCTAACATTAAATCATATTTAAGCATGTTTTTTGAATATGTCTGTTTATATTTGCTTGATATTTGGTATGCGCATTCCCCTTATAACAAAAACGTGCACCATAAAGTGATTCTTATTTGTAGGGGGTGAAATGGGGCAAAAACGGAATAAAAATGGTACATATTAAACGACAAGAGCTAGAAACATGGAATTCGGTGTGTACATTCCTCTAATTGAGTAGATACTTATGTATAAAAGTATTTTTTCCAAATTCGTACTTTTAAGGGGTAAAATGGGAACAGAGGGATAAAAATGGTACCAAACAAACAGCTGTGCTCAGAATAATGAAATTCGGTATATACATTCCTCTGATTGCATAGACAAGTAAAATACACGGATTTTTCAATATTCGTACTTTGTGGGGTTAAAATGAAAAAAGGGGATAAAAATAGTACCAATCAAATGACCGTAGCTAGAGTCATGAAATTCGGAGTATACATTCCTCTGACTGTGTAGACACGGAATATAAACTGATTTTTTGAAATTCGTACTTTTTGGGATCAAAATAGAAAAAGGGGATAAAAATAGTACCAACCAAATGACTGCAGCTAGAGTCATGCAATTGGGAGTATACATTCCTATGACTGCGTAGACACGGAAAAAACGGATTTTTCGAAATTCGTACTTTCAAGGGATACAATGGTACAGAGGGATAAAAATAGTACCAACTAAACGACTACAGCTAGAATGATGAAATTTTAATTGCGTAGAAATGTCAAGGGGTTAAAAATGGTACCAAACAAATGGGCGCACCTGGAATCATGGACTTCGGTGTATACATTCCTCTGACTGCATAGACACGCAAAATAAAAAGTTTTTTTCCAAATTCGTACTTTTTAAATCATGAAGTTAGGTTATTTTGCACTATGTACGTCTGATAATGGATTTTCAAAATTTGTACTTTTGGAATTAAAATAGAATATAAAATTTAGAATTATAAAATTATTTTTTCAATATATGTATTTGTTCTGGTTTGGCTATATAAAAAATTTATATTTTCCTGTAATATTACTGCACTTCTACGAAAACCGACAACCTCTGTGGAATGCAATCCATGGTGGTGGGTATATAAAGTTCGGCCCGGCCGAACTTAACGCCGTTTTTACTTGTTCTATCATGACTGAAATATAAACTCATATATAAACTCCTCCTACTGTAGAGTGATGGTATAATTATCCCAGCTTAAGAAAGAAAAGGGCAAATAATTTACTACTTTATATAATTTGCAAATTTTGTGCCTACTTAAATTAAACTATTGATAAAAGGGTGGCACAATATAATTTGATTTATTTAATTTGTACAAGCGGACAAAAATCAATTCGGCTGGGATCGAGAATTTGGTGTGAATATACAAACGATTTACCCTGAAAGTAATATCCTTAAACCGCGTACGAAGTATCAGTTACTTGCTAGTATTAAGATGAGTATAAATAGCTAATAATGTTTTCAAGTTGTTATTTGTTAATCAGTTCATCAAACTGTACTATCTTATCTGAAAGCATTTGAATTATTTCACATCTGCAAAGAATTTTAAAATTTCAAATCAGTTCGGACACGCTTCCCCCTTATGCGTTCAGTATACAATGAAACACATAACAAGGCACATGTCAAGTGGAGAGCATGCTTCGTTTAGGAGGATTACATTGCCAGCCATGTGTAAAGGCCAGTGCCAGTATCACCAACTGCGACTCAATTTATTTCCACTTGTAGCCATAGAATAACTGATGCAGCTGATTCCCTGTCCAGCTCAGGCAGCGACAATGTAACCAAAACTTTCCACGCCATGCGATAAAAGCGTTGTGTTGGACGATGTACTCGTAACTTCGTTCGCAACTATTCAATTTGCATTCTCTGCAATGTTTATCTGGCGGATGAATTTTGCATAAAGTTTATCCACGTTGTGGCTGGTACAGGGGCACGGACAGGGGCGTACTTATCGCTTATCGCTGGAATATTTACAACAATGATTTGAATAGTTTCGCATGTTGATCCGTTGATGCGGTCAGTGGTCATGTTCAGAGTATACCTGGCTACGTTTTAAACTGGTTATTGTTGATGGGTACGCTGAATACAATCTGTGGGCTAGTCGATGGTGTTCTAGGATGGAGTAAGAATTTGATGCTTTCGTTGTGGGGAACAATAACACTGGACTGTGAAAGGAGACACATAGTGGCTGCACCATAACAAAATTAACTAATTTGCAAAAATATCTAGAAACAAGGAGGTGCCAAACTATTATCGTGTAGGAGAGGCTAAGTATGTATCGGCTCTTTGAAGTCATATGCCTCTGGAGGGAGCACTTGATAAGTATAGCTGATAACACAACCACTCTGCCGAAAGGATATGTTTAACATTTTCTAATGTATTTTGATGTTCTGAAATCAAAATCGATATTACATTTTTATGAATAAGTTCTATATTAATATTTTATTAAAAATCCAATTTAAATATTTGGAATATAATTTATTATTCGGACAATAATTTCCCTGTATTAGTCTTAACTCGTCCCTTTTATTTGGTTAATTCAAGCTCTACAAATATTGCAGAAATAATGTTTTATGAACAGCCTCTAAACAAAATTCGAAAAATATTATTTTTTGAAGAAAAATGACATGGAAAATTCATTAAATATACATAGAAAACATTTAGGGAAAGGGTATAGTCTATATCCAAATTTAAAGCAATATGTCAAAAATAAAAGTTTGCTACACAAATAAAACCAATTATATCCACTGTCATTGCAGCTGAAGGTGAAATATGTGTAATGTTACGTGAGTAATTTCATGTGAAGCGATTACATAAATTTCTTAACTTCTCTTCTATTTTGATGTAATTTTCCAAATATTGAAATATAAAATAGTGGATCGAAAATAAAGTATTTTTGTCATAAAATAATATTAAAATTTGTTAATTTTTTGTGGAATAAGATACAAATAAATTTTTTGTCTAAATTCCAGTTTTACAAATGAATAAATTTTTTCAAATCTTGTTCTCCTTTATGAACTAAATATTAATCTGGAAAATTTGATCAATATTCAATGTAATTTGAGGGTTTTAGAGCGGTAATTATGAAAAATTTTGTTTATCATTTTTGAAGTGTTTGTTATTTATATTTCGCGATGAATTAAAATGAAGTACAAATATAGAATAACAGTTCTCTTATTTTCAATAAAAAGACCAGTCAAAATTTGTCTTGGTGTGTAAACAAATTAAACAGCTTCAGTGTAGCCTTGGTGTGATTATAGTAAATTTTAAATATAGGAGATATATAAGCTTTTTATAAAGTTGGCATGATTCGGCACGAAAATGTGAAACAGAAAATAAAATATAGATTTGTTGTAATTGTATTTAACCTCATTTGGATTTGCTGTTTTGCGAAATTTTGGTTTGCACTGGTAGTGAAGTGGAACCTCTCAGTCTATACTATGCCAATGTCATTAAACCCTTACACTTAGAAAATGATTTAGGCATAAGTTAAATACATTATATGTAAACAAATTATTATTATTTAAAATTTTATAAGCACTCTAACTATATAATTTGAACAATAGGGCTAATAATGAGATCGGAAGATTAAAAATACCAAACCAATCTCGCCATACCTCTATATAACTCACATATCTCTTAAACTGTATATTTATGAGTACTATCCGCAAGGAGCATAGGACAAAATATCTTTGTAATCGGTGTTTTATTGTAGTTTTGATACTCATTTCAAAATTTGGCATGGTCGAGGTTACCAATCTTGGAATGATAATCAGTTGCCCACATACGCACTAGAGATCCAAAATTTTATAAATCATCTGGAAAATATTCCTACTCTAGATCTCATCTTAAAACGCTAAAACTCATGAGAGATATATTAATTAATGATATTATTAATGAGTTTTTCAAACCTCCATGTCTAACGATCTCCTAGATACACAAAATCTCTTTCAGCAAAAATAGCTATGTGTATGAAATATTGAAATTTCAGTAAATAAATTTAGTAATAAAAGTAGCTTTGTGTAGTTTTTTAGAAAATCATTTAACGCTAAAACGGCATAAAAATGAAAAAAAAAGATAAATTTATGAGAAAAAACACATAGCTACTTTTGCTACGACGCACATAGGGGTATTTGATGCAAAAAGCTGGCCAAAAGTCAAAATTTTTTTTCTAAAAAGTGTATATTGAGTATTTTTTTATCATAGTCTGTATCTAGCTACATCTAATTGCACCCTTACTTCTTACTGTAGACATTGGTGTTACCAGTTATTCGGTTTCAAAGATGACCATTGGAAATTTTGTATAAATTATTTTTTTGAGTATATTTTTATAGAAGATGTTCTAAACCAAAATCTGCAAACTTTTGGGGTTTAAGAAGTCAGTTTTCGATTTGGAACTTAAAGTTTAGGGTCTGTACTACATTTTATGTGTAATTGGTTGAATAGAATATAAATATTAGCGGAGTAACGGGATATTGAATGATGACCCTAATGTTTTGTAAACTATTTTACTTTATTTTCAAAAAGTAGTCATTTAGTTACACTGTCGGTTGTTGTCGGATAAAAATTTGTACTGCATAAAATACTACAGCTCATTGTGAATAAATCGTGACAAAAGCCTCCTACAAAGTGGACATATTTTTAAGGTTTTTAAGGTTTTGTAGACCCATTCGTATAAGGTTTGTGCACGAAACTAGTGAGGTGACCAAAAACGAAATAAAGTACATTAATGATCAAATTAAGGACTTGACTGAAACGGAAGTACTGGGAGTGAATTTAAAAATAAAGCACACCTTATTATTGACTATGGTTGATGCTAAGGTTTGCAATGCAGCTACAAATACCTTATCTACTATGCGTTGCTATATATGTAATGAGACATCTAAGGATTTTAATAAACTAAATACAAAAAGAGAAGATAATCCCGATACTTTTAAATTTGGATTATCCATACTTCATGCAAGAATAAGGCTTTTTGAGTCCATACTTCATCTAGCCTACAAAATACCTATTGGGAAGTGGCATGCTCGATCTGTAGAAGAAAAACAATTAGTTAAAGAGACAAAAATGCGAATTCAAAAAGACTTAAAAGAGAAAATGTCTTTATTAGTGGATGTTCAAAAAGCCGGGTTAGGAAGCACAAATGAAGGTAATACTCCTCGAAGATTCTTTGCTGATGTCGAAAATGCTGCTAATATAACTGGAGTGGACTTTGATCTCATAAACAAATTTAGAATCATTTTAGAAGTTATATCAAGCGGACACAAAGTTGATGTACCAAAGCTAGCTGTGTTTTGCAAAGAAACGGCACGTTTATACGTAAACATGTACGAATGGCATCCTATGACGCCCACCGTCCACAAAATACTAATGCATGGACCCACAATTATCCAGCATGCTATTTTACCAATAGGTCAGCTTAATGTCATATATAATTTTTTTAAATGTCATTTTTAATTTTTAATTTTTTTAATAGGTCAGCTTTCCGAAGAGGCAGCAGAGGCCCGTAATAAACATTTCCGGGAATATAGACAAAATTTAGCAAGAAAATGTTGTAGAACTTCTTGCAATATGGATGTTATCAACAGATTGCTGTTAACTTCTGATCCACTCATATCATGTCAGCGCTCTAAAGTACATAGAAAAAGGGAAAAAATTTCAAAAGAAGCTTTGGAGCTTCTTTTGCCAATGGAAACTGAAAACGTAACAGAAGCCGTGGCTTGCCGCTCAACGGAAGATGAGGAATCAGAATAATGTTATATGCCATTTTAATGTCAAATCATTTTATATGCAATATAATTAAACATAATGATTATATAATTTCAGATGAAAATAAGGCACTCTATTTTAATCTAAATATAATTTTATTATATCATTTAAATGTTTATTATTATACTAAAATATTTTATAATTGACTTGAAATATATTGCTTCATTTTTCATTTTTAAAAAAAATTTCCGCCATATTGGATCCGCCATTTTGAATTTTGGAAAAATAATATAAAATTCAAAATCAGCGACCCAAAAAACTTAATGGTTCCAAGTTATTCGCAAATCCTATAACTTTTCGAGTTTTGGCCAGCTTTTTGCATCAAATACCCCTATGTGCGACGGCGGCGAAATGTAACTCATGACCTTATACCGCACTATAGCCATATATCACAATCTATTTCCATAATTTGTATACACTCCACGAGAGTATTATGTCTTTGTGCATTTCTTTGTAACACCCAAAAGGAAGCGAGATAGACCCATTGTTAATTATACCGATCGACTTAGAATCACTTTTTGAATCGATTTATCAATGTCCGTCTGTCTATCTTTCTATTCAAAGTTCAGGTTGCAATTGTGACTAGAACCAAACGCAACTTAGTACAACGACATTTTTCGGGATAAGGACGAACGCTATTTAATTTGAAGAAAATCGGCTCAAATTTCGCTCTCGATTTGACTTTTTCTGCTGTAGAAACCACATATTTTAACAGATATTCTTGAAAATTGGCAAGACATCTTATATTTCAACTAGAAATGCCCATTGCGAAAATAGGCCAGATCGGTTCAGATTTATATATAGCTCCCATACAAATTTCGCCCTCAAATTGAGTTTTTCCGCTCTAGAAACCACATATTTTATCAGTTCTTCTTTAAATCTTGCAAAATATCTTATATTTCAACTAGAAACACCCATGGTGAAAATAGGTCAAATCGCTTTAGATATATATATATAGCTCCCATACAAATTTCACTCCAGATTTGACTCTGGATACCACATATTTTAACAGATCTTCAAATCTTGCAAAATATCTTATATTTCAACTCATTGTGAAAATGGGTCAGATCGGTTCAGATTTAGATATAGTCCCGATACGAAATCCATGTTTGGATATAGTCCCTATACAAATATTTTTCTCGATTTGACAAATTGGGTCAGGTCATATTAGCCTATGATTAGGAAACACACAAAAATTCTTCCAGTTTTCACTTTTTTACCGAATTGAATTGTATTCGGTCAGAAAGTGGAGTGTGTCATATAGTCGGCCCCGCCCGACTTTAGCCTTTCTTTACTTGTTTTTATTTTAAGGGCTGTGAATATAATATGTGTTCCGAAAGTTTTAATTATACCCTCACTCTACAGAGTAGGAGGGTATATATCATTTGGGACAGAAAAAAAGTGTAACGCATTGATGGCGTGACTTAAGACCCCAAGTATGTTTGGACCAAATACAATATGTTTTCTCAATTTTTGGACACTGTTCCTAAACCACTTATTGTATGTGAAACTGGAATTCCCTACATTCATAGCCATCATAATTACCTTTAATTGATCATTAAGCGGGTATGGTCGGACCTCAATATGAAATACCTTTGACAAAAATTCGAATTTTGTTAGAAAATTTAAAAAATGTTCATAAATAAATTTTTATGAATCAGTATACCTCGCTGGATACAAACAATTTTTGGTCGCATAGTGTTTATAATACCCGATGTTATGTTGTAGCTTACAGGCTATTTTCGATACATCGACTTTTTGAAGTTTATACCTGGAACTATATAAGGGAGGGGTTTAAGTTGCCGACCTTTGGCGCATTCTTATTGTGTAGGAAATCATGTTCTCCTGACATTTTCACAACGACTGAAACATTTTTAATTTTTTAAAATTTCAAATATGTGAATTTTGATGGTGTAGCGACATACTAAAACATCACCATTTTTGAGATAGAGTCCGTTAACTTACTTGAAATTTGAAATTGAATTCTTCGATATTCCCACAAAATCCACCAAAAATGTACTAATGCCATTGTAAAGAGGATGCTCTTTTTATAACAACAAAACCAATAACAGTTGAAGGCAACTATATATCAGCTATTATTTTTGTAAACAATTATAAAAACGTGTGACTTTCAGTGTTTACATAGATTAGCCCAACCCAACGACTAGAATATGGTACGTTTCTCTGACGAAAAGTGGGCTGTATAATTACTATATTCATGACATCAGGAAGCAGCAACAATTTCTAAGTCACTATCGTAGTGGAAAGGAAGAAGTACTTTTTAATAGAATTTTGAAGGAAGGCTACCCTATTTTAATGGAGTGTATTTGTGAATATGAATATCGATACAGACGCAAAAGTTAGAAACTATATTATCAAAACATCTATATCATTTGGAAATTAAAAATTAAAAAAAGACAAACGACCGCGAAAGAGTGACCTATAGTTTCAGTTCTATATAGTCTCGTTCTTAGGAGGAAAATTGGAAAATTTCCCAAAAATTACCATATTGCATAGGACTAGAATTTGTTTACGATGCTAATAATAATAACATTTCAATATTTACTTCACATTTAACCCACCGACGACCAACAATTTGAAGGAAAATTGCGGCCCTTAATGAGCCAAGAAGTTCTAAAAATTGCAATTATAGATCAAAACATCTCAAATGAGCTCCAAATTACAAATTGAACTGCAAATTTTGGAGTTATTACATTTGACATACATTCATATTGTGCCATGGATGCATATTCTGATCCAAATACTTCATTTAACTCTTACTTCGATCAACCAACCGCACCACACAGAATTGCGGTTCACATGAAAAACCCTGTACCGGACTTGTAATGCAACTAACATCCTGATAACCACCGGCAAACACAGGAAATCTTTTGAACACCGACACAGCACAAAGTTCAACCGCTTACAACGTTGGGACGTATTTTCATTCTCCATAGCAACGCAGTCGATGGCACTAAGCAAGAAAGTCGGTGTGGTTGTACAGGTATGATGCTGATGGCTGATGATTATGACGACCATGATGTCCAGCTTGCAACAACATTCTCTTACGATTGCATAATGCACAAGTTCATTGTGCATGGAACTAACTTGACACGCGGTGACTGAGGGGAGGGGTAAATGTTTGCCATTGTCCGTCCCCAAGCAATTTCATCTCTTCCTCAAAAAAAAAGCAAAAACCGAAAAACACATCCGGATTAACATTCGACACAAGCTGCCGGTGTTGATGTTGGTGCTGGTGATAGTGGAACGGGTAGTTATGGTTGTGTGACCATTGTGGTAATGCAGTTTCTTTGTTTTGTTTTTAGGGTTACTTGGGTTTCGTTCCACACTTGATATTCGTCGTGGTATGCAACAGTCACCCAACAGGGGGGAAATGATGAGATCTGAGGAGGGATTCGGTGGCACTGTGGCATATAAACTTACACTGTGACATTGACAATTACTATGGAAATTATGAAATTGTATTCAACAACACTCGTGCACTTGTGTTTATTTCATAATCGGTTGAAAGATTGTTAATTTCATTACAGTCGGTGGCTGCCGCTGTTTTTTATGGAAGGAATGAAAGGAGCATTGCCTAAAGATAAATTTTCCTCCATAAGTTTATTTTATTGACAATGAAGGCGAAGAGAATTACATTTTCTGAGAGAATAAATGTGCATCGAAGATATACCACCACTACACTGAAAGTATTTTCCTTCATAATATTTATTTCATAAATTTAGTGAAATTTTTCTTATTATGTATGAAAAATTCATAAATAAAATGAAATGTTTCATACATTTTTTCGTAAACATTTCATAAAATAAATGGTTAGTAAAACTAAGTGTCATAAGATCAAAGAATAATTTCAATGTATTAAATAAAAAATTCTTAAATATTATGAAATATGTCATAATCAATGAAATATTTGTGTTTTGAAATGACTTCATAAATCAATGAAGGATTTAGCTGCTTATATGAAACGGAACGACTTTATTCGGTTGTATGCTAGCAATTCTCATTTCTTATATGTTAACTCTGACAAGTATGTATCCTGAGTTAGATCATAGACATATTAATTGTATTCTCGCATTAATGTTATGTGTCAGATCTTCAGTATAAATTATTAATATTTATGAAACTTTTCAATAAAATTAATGAAGTTTCTTTATAAAATATATGAAAATTTTCATAAATTATACTATGAATTAATAAATGTTTCATACAACAACAACCTTTGCATTGTTGAGCGATGCGAGCACATGCATAACATTGAATTGGCAAAGTGAGACTTTTAGTGTCTTTATGTGGACGCTTATACTAATATGTACCCTGTTTTAATTCAAAGACATACATTCGTTGCGAAAGTTCTGACGAGATGGGGTAGCGCCCATCGAAACTTACCAGTCAACTTTTAGCTGCAACAATAAAGGTCTTTGCCTTTTTGCTAATTTTGGGTTCTGCTGAAGACTTCATCACAACCATTGGTCTTAAACCAAAATAAATGACAACACATACAATTTTCACTGAGGTTATGACAAAACCATAGATATATGTAGACAATTCTTTCAGTGCAGTACCTTCCGAACTCATTTACATAGCCAGCACACTTAACATTTAAACTAGTATCCTTTCCAAAGTTCGAATACGAAAATTATTTACAGCATCGTAAATCATTTCAGTTAATGAGTACCGCCATCCAAGCAAATGTGGGCCAACATCATGGCAGTTTTTAAGTGTAAATACAACTCTGGATAGAGTGATGTTATATTACACCAGGGTGCTCGCAGAGAAAGACCTCGTCACATATAAGGAATATAGATCTGGGCGCCATCGCATTAATCCACCCAAAAGTCATTTATTCTGTTGTTTGCAAATGACATTGACACTGGCAGCACAACTAGTTAACAAAACAATCCCAACTACCAACCAAAGGAAGTGAATAATTACAAAACTTTGCTGCTGTTACAACAGAGCACAAATGTGCAGATTCTTCATGGTTCATTAAGTGGCAGAATGTGCTGTGGTGTACTCTATTACCATGTTTTTGGATATTATGGAGTGCGAAGTGTGAACAATAATTCATAATACCTACAGTTCACTGGATTTTGGAATCGATATCCACAAATATGTTTGAATGTGGGTATTAAGGTATATCGATAAAACACAAATAGAGTGTAAATAAAAAAATACAAGAAGTAAGTAACAGCATTATTTTCCGAAAAGAAACAAGTAAGGAAAGGGTAAAGTCGGGCGGGGCCGACTATATAATACCCTACACCACTCCCTGCGTATGTACCTCGCTATGAGTACTAAACCCAGGTATTTCATGGGAGCAATTTTATGTAGTTCATATAAATTATACAGTTACTATAAATTCATCTTTAGTCATATTTAACTAATATGGACAGATAAATACAAATTATTCAGTAGTAATAGGATGAATCGGACCGACATTTCAAAAGAGGGAATATAACAACATTTTGGGCCTGGTCCAAAACATGGGTATATATATTTCTCATTCACTGTAGGTATTCCTAGTTGAAAAATATCATGATCTGCAAAATATGATGAAGATCCGATGTAAGATGTAGTTTCTAGAGCTGTAATAGATCAGAATGGGCCCCCATTTGGGTCATACCAAAGTATGGACATATGGGCATCTCCCAAACAATTCTCATTACAATTCAATTCGGTAAAAAAAGTGAAATCGGGAAGGATTTTTGCATCCTGTAAATGTGTGTGTTTGACAAAAAATCTTAAATCGGAAAGGACATTTGTATGGGCGTATATTGAACGAAATATGTGAAATATCTATACATATTATATTTATTTAGCCACAATCGGTTAAACATTCGGGAGCAACATTTGTATGAGGGCTATAATTAAATCTGAACCGATCTTACCCACTTTCACCATAGGTTTTTTAGTTGGATTATAAGACGTTGTGTCAATTTTAAAGAAAAACGGGTACTATATGTGGATTTTAGAGCGGAAAAAGTCAAATCGGGAGCGACATTTGTATGGGGGCTATATCCAAATCTGAACCGATCTTACCTATTTTCAGCATAGGTGTTTTTAGTTCTATTATAAAATGTTGTGCTAATTTTAAAGAAAATGGGATACAATATGTGGTTTCTAAAGCGGAAAAAGTGAAATAGAGAGCGACATTTGTATAGGGGCTATATCTAAATCTGAACCGATCTTACCCAAATTCTGCATAGATGTTTCTAGTTGGATTATAAGATGTTGTGCCAAATTTAAAGAAAATCGGTTACAAGATGTGGTTTCTAGAGCGGAAAATGTCAAATCGACAGCGACATTTGTATGGTGGCTATATCTAAATCTGAACCGATCTTACCTATTTTCAGCATAGGTGTTTTTAGTTCGATTATAAAATGTTGCGCCAGACGGACAGACAGACATCGTTAAATCAGCTGGTTTCAGCTGGTGATTCTAAGCCGATCCGTATACTTAAAGGTGGGTCTAGCTCGATTATTTCATGGTGTTACAAACATTTGGAGAGAAACTAACTTATAATACCCTAGACCACGAAGTGGTGTAGGGTATAAAAATCATTAAATATTTCTTCAACTGCACGATTTGTTCATAAAGTCGGAAAATTCTTAAAAGTGGCACTAAATTATCAAAAGTATTGAGTACATGTGAAGTGGTCACACAAATTTTGCCTCTTCACTCCGATTTTAATGAAATTTTCCAAATATGTACTTTTCTTAATGAAGAATACAAAATAAGAAATTGTAAATGCTAGGCTGGATCGAAAATAAAGTATTTTTCTTAAGGTAATTAAAATGTAACTTTGTTGTGGTATGAGATAATATTATATTTTATACTCACACTCTACAGAGCAGGAGGGTATATATCATTTGGGACAGAAAAAAAGTGTAATGCATTGAAGGAGTGACTTAAAACCCCAAGTATATTTGGGCCAAATCCGTTTCACGATTTTTTAAAATGTTTGAGCCATATCCGTCCGTATGTCTGTCTGGCTGGTGAACACGATAACTCTCGAAAAGAGTTAAGGTATCCATTCAAACTTTGCACATGGTAATATTTTTCCCAAACTTAGTTTAATTGCGAATATGGGCGAAATTGCTACGTCCCTTCTGGTACCTCCCACACAAATTGGTCATATTTCTATGTTAAATTACAACTATCCACGCGGATAGTCGGAATTAACTACATTTTTGTATATGGGCATTTCCGCAGAAAGGTCCACCAAGACCAAAAAATTAAAAGTTCTTGTAAACGCTTTGATTTATTATATTTGCATAGAGAAATGATCAACTTTAACTTATGTAAACAAATTTTACTTTAATTCATATCCTATCTTGAGATATTTGAAAGCAAAGTCGCGCGAGTGCAACTTTACTCCTCTGAATATTTCTCTTGCATATTTTGTTTCGATAAAAGTTCTTAAATAGAGACATTACACTTTGACTTTTGCTGTCTAAAATCTTTTAGGGAGTACAAAGAGTCAGAAAAGAAAGGATACGAAGTTATTCGACTGCTATTAACTGTATCGTTTGGCTTTGCATTATCACATATTTCGATGTCACGTTCGACATGTAAAAACAACATTTGTTGCTACTGTGTCCAAAGTGCATGCAGAAAGATCATAAAATTTTGAGTACAAACAGAGATTTTTATACAATTTAAATAAAAATAAACATTACTGGAAAATGAGAAAATTTGTGACCTTGGTTCTTCATTAAAGTTGGTCACGTGCGACATCTTAAGTGTGAAAATTAAAAAAAAATCTTACTTCAATAATTTATTTTTGTAAAACAATACTTTTGTAATTTATTTATTAGCAAAAACGGAGGCGAAAAAAGTAAAGAGAGCTGAAAACAGCGGTGAGAAAGTTGAAAGAAGATTAGCTAAAATTTCAAAGTAATAAATTGAAAAACAAAATTTTCTTTTTTGCTGTTATTATTTGAGAATGAATACATTGAATACTTCTGTTGATTTCAAAAAATATATTTTATCTATAATTTCGTACAAATTCCAACTGAAACAACATAAATACCATGATGGAAAAAAATGTCAAGTGCGACATGTCACGTTCGACCGGGCTTAAAATTAAATTACAAAAAAAGTATTAATAATTTTCGGATAAAATCAAAGCCATTTTTAAGAGACATCGGTATACAACGTTCTAAAATAGGTCACATTGAAATATTGCCACAGGTTTCGCTGAAATTGGCGTTTGAATTGTTGGTCGCGAAAACGACTTCTCTTTAGGTCACGTGCGAATGCCTTGGTTTTTTTAGATTATCTTGAAAACGAAAAATTACCCAAAATCCACATTAGCACCAATTATACAGTTAATTAAGAGCTATAAGTTAAGCATATGGTCAAAATAAAAAACCATTATATTTTGACTTTTTTGTCACTTTAAATGTGTACGATGGTCACGTTCGACATCATGGAAATGCCCATATGATCAATTGTTATACCCTCACTCTACAGAATAGGAGGGTATATATCATTTGGGACAGAAAAAAGTGTAATGCATTGAAGGAGTGACTTAAGATCCCAAGTATATTTGGACCAAATCCGTTTCACGACTTTTTAAGATGTTTGAGGCATGTCCGTCCGCCTGGCTGGCTGGCTGGTGTATACGATAACTTTCGAAAGGAGTTAAGGAATCGAATAAAACTTTGCACATCGTAATATTTGTTCCCAAACTTAGTTTAAGTTCGAAGATGGGCAAAATTGCCACGCCCCTTCTGGTACCTCCCACACAACAAGACCATATTTCAATGTTAAATTAAAACCCATATAACTTCCGCACGGATATTCGGAATCATCTATATTTTGGTATTTGATAATGTTTTTATAATCACTTTAAGTGCACTACATATGACGGGTTTTGCCACGCCCCTTCCAGTATCTCCCACACAAATCACGCAAAACTACGTAAAATTAAAGCTGTTATAACTTATATACGGATGATCGCAATACTATGAAATTTGTTATTTAGCAATGCTTTTTTAGTGGTTACTCCCACACCCCTTCTTGTACCCCCCACACAAGTAGCATATACTCTGGTTGAAAAAAAACCAACATCATTCATACGGGTAGTCCAAATCATTTGAAATTTTATATTTGCAAATATTTTTATGATCACTTTAAACCTAAAAAATATTTACGCTTTACTTCATATTTGATCATGTTTTTTTAATTGCTTTATAAATATGGAGGCTGGGATCATGTGACACGAACATCCCAAAAATTATCCTGCCTGTATTCCTTATAACTTCCATATATATGATCTCTGAGAGTGAGGGTATATATAAGTCGGTTTAGCCGACTGAAGCTACTTACTTTTAATTATTTTAACCATGCTTACAAGTTACCAATATGTTTCTAACATATACTTCGAAATAATACTTCAAGTCAGTTCAAAAAGGATATATAATAATTTATTCTTGTCCATTAATTATTTATATTAAATATTTTTAAGTGTCATCAATAACATTTATAATTGTTTTAAAGTAAGTACCAGGAACACCATCCGGAAACTTATTGAGCGTCTTAATGACACTATTAGCTATTAATAAAATTTATTTTACAAATATCGCAGGAATTTTTATTTTACAAAATAAGTACATAATTATACCCTACACCACTTCGTGGTCTAGGGTATTATAAGTTAGTTTTCCGCCAAATGTTTGTAACATCAAGAAATAATTGAGCTAGACCCACCTTTAAGTATACGGATCGGCTTAGAATCGCCAGCTGAGTCGATTTAACGATGTCTGTCTGTCCGTCTGTCCGTCCGTCCGTCCGTCCGTCCGTCCGTCTGCTGTCCATCTAAGCTTGTTCGCACTCTACAGGTCGCAATTGTTGCCCGATTGTCATGAAACTTGACAGAAGTTATTTCTTCTGGCCAGGGACCATTGGTATTGAATTTGGAGGAAATCGGTTCAGATTTAGATATAGCCCCCATACAAATGTGGCTCCCTATTTCACTTTTTCCGCGCTAGAAACCACATATTGTACCCGATTTTCTTTAAAATTGGCACAACATCTTATAATCCAACTAGAAACACCTATGCGAAAATTGGGTAAGATCGGTTCAGATTTAGATATAGCCCCCATACAAATGTCGCTCCCGATTTGACATTTTCTGCTCTAGAAACGACCTATTGTACCCGATTTTCTTTAAATTTGGCAGAACATCTTATAATCGAACTAGAAACACGTATGCATAAATTGGGTAAGATCGGTTCAGATTTAGATATAGCCCCCATACAAATGTCGCTCCCGATTTGACATTTTCTGTTCTAGAAACGACATATTGTACCCGATTTTCTTTAAATTTGGCAGAACATCTTATAATCGAACTAGAAACACCTATGCTGAAAGTGGGTATGATCGTATTATCATATTCATATCATATTTTACCCGATTTTCTTTAAATTTGATACAACATCTTATAATCCATCTAGAAACACCTGTGAAGAATTTGGGTAAGATCGGTTCAGATTTACATATAGCCCCTATACATATGTCGCTCCCTATTTCACTTTTTCCGCTTTAGAAACCACATATTGTACCTGATTTTCTTTAAAATTGGCACAACATTTTATAATCGAACTAAAAACACCTATGGTGAAAGTGGGTAATGTCGGTTCAGATTTAGATATAGCCACCATACAAATGTAGCCCCGATTTGACTTTTTCCGCTCTAAAATCCACATATTGTACCCGTTTTTTTAAATTGGCACAATATCTTATAATCCAACTAAAAAACCTATGGTGAAAGTGGGTAAGATCGGTTCAGATTTAGATACTTTACATATTATATTTCACCAATAAACATACATGCTGAAATGGGGTCACATCTTTCCAGGTTTCAATATACCCCCATACAAATGTCTTTCCGATTTAAATTTTTTGTCAAACACATACATTTACAGAATGAAAAAATCCTTCCCGATTTCACTTTTTTACCGAATTGAATTGTAATGAGATAGAAAGTCCGTCCGTCTTTAGCCTTTCCTTACTTGTTTGGGAGATGCACATATGTCCACACTTTAGTATAACCCAAATGGGGCACCATTCTGATCTATTACAGCTCTAGAAACTACACCTTACATCGGATCTTCATCAAATTTTGCAGATCATGATATTTTTCAACTTGGAATACCTACCGTGAATGAGAAATATATAGGCCCATGTTTTGGACCAGGCCCAAAATGTTGTTATAGACCCCCTTTTGAAATGTCGGTCCGATTCATCCTATTACTACTGTATAATTTGTATTTGTTTGTCGGATAATTCGATCAATTACCATATTATTATTAAATATGACTAAAGATGAATTTATAGTAACTGTATAATTTATATGAACTACATAAAAATGCTCCCATGAAATACCTGGGTTTAGTAGTCAAAGCGTGGAACATACGCAGGGAGTGGTGTAGGGTATTATATAGTCGGCCCCGCCCGACTTTAGCCTTTCCTTACTTGTTATTAAAAAGAAAATACAATATGTTCAAGATTTTAAAATTTTCTGTAAAATCAGAGGAATTTTGCTTGATTTTAGAAAACAATTACCATAAAAATTACAATTTTGTAAAATTGCCTTATGACAAAACTTCTTTATTTTCAATACAATGTGAGTGTGTGATGGCATCACATTAAATTACTCCATTATTTTTCTGAGAATGCTGGTTTTAAAAAACAATATAACAAACGGTTTCCCTGAAAGTGTGACTTCATATACAATATTGACGACAGATTCTAAAATTCATTCCGGTTCATATGATAATGATAATATTGACTTGAACTCCCAAATTCTATACTATTTGTCCATCTCTACAGGCTAGAAATCAATTTATATAAATATTTTTTCTGTGTAGCTACAAACACAGACCTGATTTGATTTAACAGACGATGTGGTATTCTACCCACACCTCTGGCTGATACTAAAGTCGGAGTTTCATAGAGAAATGTGACACATTCCTTAGATGAGACACTCTCATAATTTAACGCATACCTTAATGTTATTGCACACAATTAACCATAAATCATACTCAAAATATGATACATGCCACCGAATGATGTCCTCTCTGCTTCAACTCAAACATCACACATGTCCTGTTTTATTTCTTTGACACATCACATGTATGCACATGCCCAGTATGCAGGAGAGGGAGAGAAAAACTGCATGCCAGCCTTACTTGCCAACTAAGGAGCGTTTATTACTTTTGGTTTCTGCCTGCAATTGTACATCAATCGTATCGTATCATATCGTATAAGGATAAAGAAACAAGATGTATGTGGCAGATTCTTCTTACATTTGTTTTCTTCTGTTTTTATTACTCGATGTCGTAAATGGACAATACCTGGCAGATTAGTTAACAGATTGTAAAGCAAGACGATGACGATGCCAGTGACAGTGAGATTGTGTAGCGCCAGGTGCGTGTTTGGGTAGGTAAACTGTCGCTTTAGTTTTTATTCGAAGCGAAACTGCTTCTCACTTTTCGTTCTGATGGCGAACGATGGCGACAGACACTTCGCCATTTAGGCATTCTCATACAATCATAACATAACTGGGTGTAGTTACACACTGTGTAAAGCCGTCTTACAATTGTAAATGATCAATTGTTGGTTACACTCTACAGTTGACTGCAACACTTTGTGGTAGAGTATGAATATTAAAAGTAGTGGCAGATTTTTTGAAATCAGAAGATTAGCAGGAATTCCGAAAAATAAGTTATCATCATCAAAAAATCAGTAAATGTTTGTTTTCTATATATTTGCATATAGTTTGGGTTGTGCTGATACCATCAGACAGTATTGGCGCTATCGTGAAAGTGAGTGGCCAGTGAAACCATCTGCCAATGAAGCTCTTCATAAAATGTATAAAATATGCCAAGGAAAAGAGTCACTGAAAACCTGACATCTTTCTTAGAAACATCCAAGTTCATCATTCAATAACACTGTCCAACAGCATTATTGAAACAGAGTAGTGACCCTATAACTCTGAAAGGTCATGTATAGTAGGCTGGGTCGCCGTCCATACAAATGGAAAAACAAGTTCCAGTCACCCCACGAAAATAAAGTTGGGGTTGTTTAATGATGATTTGCATAGTATTTCGTTCCTAGATCAAGTCATCTGTGAATAATAGACCCTTGAAAGCACTTTAAATGAAAATTTAGATTATTGTCTTAGAGTAACGTATTGGTCAAATTATTGGACTTTTATACAGTTGAACTTCTATTAACCGTGAAGCTGAGTGGTTGATTTTTTACCTCTATTAACCGTGATTTACCTCTATTATCCGTGATGCATATGTCCATGTGACTGCTTGTTTGTTTTTTCGTATAATACACACACATCTCTCATATTAAAATTCCGTGATTCCCCTTTTTCATGAAAGTGTAATTTTCATATCAAATTTCATATTCATTCATCAGTGTGAAATTTGATCTGTCAAGACGTGTTTTCCTTACATCATGCCACCGTCAAAAACTAAATCCGCGAAAAGAGCACGAAAGGTTCTTTCAATTAAAGAAAAAATGGAGCTGATTAATGAATACTCAAAACGTAAAGTACCTTTTAAAATGTTGTCTGAAAAATATGGTGCCAACTCCTATATCCGATTTAATAAAAAACAAAGATCGGATTTTAAAATTTTGCTCCGATACTGATTCAATGCTTGGCCTTAAACACAGATAAAAAATCCAAGTTGATTTCGCAACATATGAATGGTTTCGGCAAGAAAGATTTAAGGGAACTCCAATTTCAGGTAAGTTAACTGAAATCGAGATATTGTATGAACTTAAACTGAAATTTGCTTCTGAACTTCAGGTGAAATGATTGTCGAAAAGGCAAAAATGTTCCATTTGAAGTTAAACATGAATTCAGAGTCCACTTATTCATTTGGTTGGTTGGGTAAATTCAAAAACGTCATGGAATCCGCCGACTGAAATCTACGGGAGAAAAGGAGTGTGCTGATTATGAGTCTGCTACGATCTTTGTGGACGACTTGGATGAAATCATTAAAAACGAACAACTTACAATTGAACAGTTCTACAATGCAGACGAAACCAGTCTATTTTGGAGGTGTTCGCCTCAGAGTTCTTTGGCTAGTGGTAATGAATATTCTATTGAAGGGTACAAGGAATCCAAGGAGAGAATCACAGTGCTAGTTTGTTCAAATGCTGCAGGAACTCACAAGTGTAAATTGATGATAATAGGAAAAAGTGCCCATCCAAGAGCTTTATAAAACGTTGAACACCTTCCTGTGATTTAGAAATCTAATAAGAAAGCTTGAGTAACACAACAGCTATTTCTGGAGTGGTTTAATCAAAATTTTGTACCAGAAGCAAAGGAACATCAACGGCGCATCGGTCTCAAAAATAACTGTAAAATACTTTTACTATTAGACAACTGTCCAGCACACCCAGATGTAAATGCTATGATATCTGAAAACGTTACAGTAAAATATCTCCCACCAAATTGCACGTCCTTGATTCAGCCTATGGATCAAGGAGTAATTCGGAGCTTCAAATGTCACTACCGTAAACTGATCGTTCAAAAACTTGTTGGTGTTAATGACAGACGTTAGTTCGTTAAATCTTTGAATATTAAGACAGCTTTGTGGGCAGCCGCAGCTTCGTGGGACTCTGTAACTCCACAAGTTTTAAAAAGAGTTTGGAATAACTTACTATCTCATAATGAAGATGCTCCAAATAGCCTTGTTGAGATACAAACAGATATAACCATACCGTCTGGATGTACGATTGATGCTGTCGAAAAGTGGATGGTGTGCGACTCTGATGTCGCTCCGTTTGCTATTATATCTGAAGACGAAATCGTAGACATTGTTACCCAAAGCCAAGAAGATGAGCTTGATTAAAATTCCGAGGAATCAGATGGAGGAAATGCGGACGAAACGCCTACATTAGCTCAGGCAATAGAGGCTAGTAGTATTTTGTTAGGCTTTTTAGAAAACTTTAATTGTCCAAGTATTTCAGAACCAGATAAAATGCAAATATATCGCATACAAACTCATTTGTTGGAAGAACAATCAAAAGCTAAAAGCATAAGACAGACTTCCATAAAAGATTTTTTTAAATAAATGTATGCATTCTTAGAGATATGATAAGTTATTTTAGAAGCAGATTTACATGTTTTTGTCAAAAAAAAATAAAAATAATAAAATTTATACATGTACAATTTTACCTCTTTTAACCGTGCATCACGGTTAATCGAAGTTCAACTGTAGTAATTTTTTGTGGATTTTCAAGTGACAACTGAAAAATTGTTCGTATTTGGTGTTAGAATTTTAAAAAAATAAATAGCTACAGTCAATACCTTTCGAATGATGCCGGAAAATGAAATTGAGGCCGCAGCGCTCATTTTTGTAAAAAGTGTTTGAACATATTGGCTCTGAAAACTATCGTCCGCATCAAATTATTTCACAAAAATTGAGTCAGTGACGTCATTTTTCATCCGTTATTCGCCATTTATAATATAAATATATTATAATATTAATATAAAGTCTTTCCAAGAAATATGAGTTTTGGGCGTTTATATGAGTCAATATAACCCCCAATAGTTCTACCAATGAGATATTCGAAGACAATTCAGAAACAAAATTTGGGCAAAAATGCAACATAAAACAATTACAGGAGAAAAACATGATTGACCCAGTGTTAATGTCTGAGAGAATTCTTATTGTCACAACTATATTGTGGAATTGGATGAGATTCATTTTTGTGGAAGATCTAGCTCCTCTCATTATGGGTCAATTTGACCCTTTTTTCGAGAAAATAAAAAAATCTTTCCAAAAAGGACATTTAAGGATTAAAATGTTCTACGAAAAAAATTGTCGGAAATTTTCAGTTGAGTCACCGAAGACAAGTTGTAAATAAATCTTGTTAAGCTTAAATTGCAAATTTACACGCCAGCTTATACAACAAAATTAATAGGGTTAAAATTGGTTCATGTTTTTTGGAAGATCCATCTTTTTCGATTTGGGTATTTCGGTAGATCACGTTGCAATTGTTGCAAAAATCAAAATTCGCGGTTGCAATTGAAGTTATTTCCACTTTCTCTATCTGGTTTTCTGCATAAATTCTGTCACATATATTCATAAAAAAAATAAAAAATATATTTTTCCATAACCAATTTTTTCTTGCAATTTTCATTGTTGTTATACCTTGTGTTTATGAACTAATGAATATTTTTTCAGTTCAGTTTTGATGATTTTCACTGTAATTCTGGTTGATTTTCTAAAAAATAAATCGAAAAAAATAGAAGCCATCATTTTACCACTTTCAAACTCACACAGTCGCTTAAAAATAGACATAAGCACACTACATTAAAATTTCAACAAAATGGATTAGTGTAATCATTTCGAAAATCAAAATAAAAGAATTAAAATTTCAATAACTTTCAAAAATCTATCGCTGCTATAACGCACCACATCAATATTTTAGAAGTAATTGAAATTACATTCAGAACAAGGTATAAAGCATTAAAATCGGTAATGTATTTCAAGAATTACAGGCGATTGAATGAACACACCTTTTGAAAAAGGTAATACTTTTTTCGCTGTTAAATTGGCCATAACTCGTGAAAAAAAATTAATTTTTACGTATATATACAATATTTTTATGTAGTTGGTCTATCTATGTATGTGCTCCCACGTAAAGGAAAATTGTTGTATTTTTCAGAGCAAAATTTAATCGATCGATTATATCACTCATTCTTCAAGCGCATCATATATAGTTCATCATTGCTCCTTGCGCCGACTTGGATAATCACTGATTTTTTGAGTGTTTTCTACAATTTTCAAAAACCAAACCCTTAAAAAATTACCTGTCATCATTTGTACTCTCAAATTGTTTGAGCTAATTACAAATTTAAAGACCAAATCTAAGACTTAGAGCATTTTCAACGTTTTACATTAAATCAAGTTTAATTTTTATGATTTTCCTATGACATCTATGTATAAAGTCTTTTATACAAAAGAACACTGGTAAAAATATTGTTGTCTGCTCTAATATGGAATGACTCATATATTCCATAATAGTGAAACAAAAAATGGCTTTATTTTTTAATATTTCGTTTTTTTTCTCTCTAAAACCAGAATAAAAGTTTTAAGGCTTTACGTTGATTTATTTTTTTGCTTTCAAAAAATGTTAATTCAAAATAAAGATTATTTTAAATATTGGCAACTTCAGTAAAATTGTAAATAGTACTTTGTTCGATCGACCTCACCCCTGGTGTGTTTCCCCAACATTTATTTTGAGCTGCACGTTCACTCCATTCATTGGCCATACATCATCCTTTTGCTTATTTGGATTCCATGAATGCTTACAGGTGGCTGGTTATATGCCCCCCCTGTAAGTACGAATGTGCGGTGTGGTGTTCAGGGTGAACTGGTAAGAGCGGCAAGAAATTGTTGTAAATGCAACAATTGCCACATCCATCCAGTTGTAGCAACCACCAGCAACCGGCAACAATCCCCAAGTGCTATGCCAGCGACGCATGCACCATGCACCACAGTCAGTCAATGCAAAAACAACAACAACAATTGCAGCAGCAGTACACATGGACTCGAACGAACTGATTTAGTCGATGAGCACGTAAACTGGCAGTAAATTAAGAACATAAGCAGCAGCAACCAGCAGGTAGAGTTGCAAAGACCATTTGCAGCGCAGAGCAAGTGCAACAGTGCGAGTGAGGGAGAGTGTCTTTTCCGAATGTGAATTGAATGGGTCTAAGACTACTGCAGCCTTGGACAGATGGGTGTGACAATGTTTGATCTGCTTAGCAAATATGCCATGAAATTGCCAACAGATTTATTTGTGTTTCTTTTCTGTTCAACATTCACCTTTTCAGTGTATTTGTATGTGTGTGTGTGGCAACACTGGGATTAGTACAAATTCCATTTCCATTTTATTTGTTCAAATATGAAGAGACGACAGTAGATGGATGGATTATGGATGGATTGCGGCTACGATTTTCGCTTCTTGTTTAATTGTTGCCCTTCGTCGATATGGCCATGGGAATGAATACAAAACAACTACCAGTAGATTAGACATAAAGCTGATGTTATTTAATATGATCTAAGTCTGTTTGAAATGCCGCAAAGGGATTTTCTGAAGTGTATATAGAGACTAGGAGCGCTTTGATAAACTCCTGAGACATCATTGTTTTGAACAGGTGTCATGCCAGAGGAAATTATTCCAAACAAGTACCTATTTCTGCCGACTTTCAATGTTATGATATCTCAGGAATGTGATCACTTTTATTTTCCTTATTTTTCATTGTGGATATTTGAGATTTTTAAACCTTCATTATGTTATGTTCCAACTATCCATGCACAGTGAGGGATAGGAAAAAAGGGAAATTATTATGGGAAAATTACTTAGGATTTTACACAAATTTAAAATTTTCCAAATATTTCACTAATCAAACACAACAATTTAGAAAACAATATTGATTCGTGGGCGTGTTGCTTTGGAAATAAATATGAACCCTTAAATTATTTTTTTACACTTTCATATGATTTTTCACAAATTTTTAAATATTTCAGTAATCAAATATAAAAATTTATTTAAAACAATATAGGAAAACAATTTCCCGCACAAAGACTGAAAATGCCCACAATGCATGTTTTTAAATATGTCTGCTTATAAAGGGTGATTTTTTAGCTATTATCTTTTTGGCAACACTGGTTTAAACATCTGACGCACGTTTCGTGATTTGTTTCGCTGTCAAACATCTTTAGTTTGGTCTATAATTTAACCATGAATCGTCTTACAAACGAACAACGCATGCAAATTATTGAATTTTGTTATCAAAATGCGTGCTCTGTTAAGAAAGTTCATCGCGCGCTTCCATTTTATGATCAGTTTAATCGACCCACTGAGGCGGCTATTCGGCAAATTTACATTGTTGGACATTAAACCACCAACACGCTTACGTAGAGTGCGAACTGAAGAAAATATAGCAGCTGTATCGGCCAGTGTTAATGATGACCATCAATTATCGATTCGTCGCCGTTCGCAGCAATTGGGCCTCTGTTACTCAAAAAAGTGGAAATGCCAAAATTGGACTAAGCGGATGGACCATTTGAGGCGCAGTCAAAGTCAAATAAAGATTTCATGCATTTTTCTGAATTTTATGTGTGTTTTTTTTTTTTTGAAAAACTTCCCTATAGCTTTTAAAAAATCACCCTTTATTTACTTGATATTTAGAATGCTCATTCCCCTGATAGCAAAAATGTTCACCATAAAGTGATTCTTATTTGTAGGTGGTGAAATGGGATAAAATGGTACTAACAAACGACAACAGCCAGAGATACGAAATGCGGCGTGTACATTCCTCTAATTGAGTAGATACATATATAAAATGATTTTTTCCAAATTCGTACTTTTAAGGGGAAAATGGACATAGAGGGATAAAAATAATACCAACTAAACGACTGCACCTAGAATAATGAATTTGAAGTATGGCTGAATATATACTCAAAAGAAGATGTTTCCAAATTTCATTCTCTCAAGGGATAAAATGGGAGCATATAGAT
Source organism: Polietes domitor (assembly GCA_947397865.1). Taxonomy (NCBI): domain Eukaryota; kingdom Metazoa; phylum Arthropoda; class Insecta; order Diptera; family Muscidae; genus Polietes; species Polietes domitor. The sequence goes on from OX377620.1 coordinate 98,369,084, forward strand.
AAAAATGGTAACAACCAATCGCATACAACTGAACGATGAAATTAGGTATGTACATCCCTGTAATTGCGTCGACACGTATAATAAAGTGATTTTTCGAAATTCGTACTTTTAAGGGGATAATAAAATGGGGAAAACGGACCAACCAAATCGGTGCATACATTCCTCTGATTTCATAGACGTGCAAAAAGAAATTTTTTTGATAGCGAACAAATGACTAAAATCGTAAAATTAAGTTATCTTGCACTGTGAACGTGGGAGATAATGAATTTTCAAAATCCGTGCTTTTGAGATCAAAATAGAATGGAGATACTACTAACGGCTGTAGCTTAACTACCCACTATCACGTAATATTTTGCGTATTTCAGCTTCTACTGCAGATTCCTGCTTTAGATTTATTTATAATATTACTTCTTTTCCATTTGTTTATTTCTTTTGGTTTGGCTATATTGGAAAATGTAACATTTTCCTCTAATGTTACTACACTTTTAATCTGCCGATTATACTGTGGAAGGCAATCCGGCCGAACCTAGTGCCCGTTTTAATTGCTTTTTGTTTTGATCACTCTACTTCACACATCATTGCGCAAAATAAAATTTTACCCACATTATAAAAGCAAAAACAATACACCTGAAGATCCTAAGAGCCACACCTCAATCCATTTAGAGTTGTCAATCCGTTTAAAATTTGCAAAATTACTTTTTCAGATCCATGAACATGACGGAATAAAAAAGGTTGTTTGTTGAAAATACACCCCAAATTGAATTTAGGAGTTACTCCGCTAGAATAGCATTTAAATTATATCAAAAATTACAAGACTTTTAAAGATACGACCGTGCGTTTATCCTGTGATTATCAATCACAGAAATTTGTATTAACAAATTTATCATAAATCAAAATTCCGATTACATATTTATCTCGTGTGCACATATTGACATAGAATCAGCCATATTCCACTTCATGTCTGTGATATTTGCGAGAGAAAAGAAATGTGAATGATTACGGATTTAACAAAATGAACAAACAACAAACATAAATACATAAAACAACCCACACATACGTATATATATTTGTTTATGAATATACGAATTGTTCACATGAAGAAAGAGATTAACAGCAATTTAGTAGAATTCTCTAATCATCAGAGTCACATTGAAATATTGACAAACATTTTGAATAAATGATGTCGTAGAATTCAAAATATCTATTGTGCGACTGTTGTTGACAAAAAATGTATTGTGTGATAACTAACAGCTCTGAGTTATTTGAAATAATCATTGTTCATCGTTTCTGATCGGCTTCGCTAATCGTCAAAATTGTCGCATTTGCGGATCAGAAAATCCACAACAATTATTGGTGCAGATTTTGGTTTGGATGCATTGCCGGTTTGCCCAGTTTGATGATAACTTGTAAAGTAGATCATGCGATTTAACACACAATTGCATTTTTTCTTTCGAAGTTTTTGAAAACGGACACTGAAAATGAATTTCAGCTATGAAAACTGTTGACAAGAGAGTAGACATAAGTCAAAACATTGGCCATTTACCCAGTATTTAGCCAAATTTAAAAAAATTATTTAAAATTCTTTGTTTTCTATCTTGCGTAGGAAAGAGATATTTTTGTGTCTGTATTGTCCTAGGCGCGTGTGTGTAGTGTTAAAGTGCATTTAAATTATGAATGGAAAATAAAATTCATTCAGGAAAACCCACTTTTTGAGTCGATTTAGCAATGTCCGTCCGTCTGTCCATCTATTCTTGTAATCAAAGTACAGGTCGTAATTGTAGTTAGAACTAAATGAAACTTTGCACAACAAAGTTTTATGGGATAAGGACGAACGCTATTTAATTTGAAGCAAATCGGTTCAGATTTAGATATAGCTCCCATACAAATTTTGCTCCCGATTTTACACTTTCCTCTCTAGAAACTACATATTTGGCAAAACGCCATATATTTTAACTAGAAACAGCTCTGGTAAAAAAAGGCCAGATCGGTTCAGATTTAGATATAGCTCCCATAAAAATGTCTCCTCCGAATTGACTCTTTCCGCTCTAGAAACCACATATTTTAAAAGATTTTCTTATATATATATATATAAGGAGTGATTTTTTTGAGGTTAGGATTTTCATGCATTAGTATTTGACAGATCACGTGGGATTTCAGACATGGTGTCAAAGAGAAAGATGCTCAGTATGCTTTGACATTTCATCATGAATAGACTTACTAACGAGCAACGCTTGCAAATCATTGAATTTTATTACCAAAATCAGTGTTCGGTTCGAAATGTGTTTCGCGCTTTACGTCTGATTTATGGTCTACATAATCGACCAAGTGAGCAAACAATTAATGCGATTGTGACCAAGTTTCGCACTCAGTTTACTTTATTGGACATTAAACCAACCACACGAATGCGTACAGTGCGTACAGAAGAGAATATTGAGTCTGTTTCTGAGAGTGTTGCTGAAGACCGTGAAATGTCGATTCGTCGCCGTTCGCAGCAATTGGGTTTGTGTTATTCGACCACATGGAAGATTTTACGCAAAGATCTTGGTGTAAAACCGTATAAAATACAGCTCGTGCAAGAACTGAAGCCAAACGATCTGCCACAACGTCGAATTTTCAGTGAATGGGCCCTAGAAAAGTTGGCAGAAAATCCGCTTTTTTATCGACAAATTTTGTTCAGCGATGAGGCTCATTTCTGGTTGAATGGCTACGTAAATAAACAAAATTGCCGCATTTGGAGTGAAGAGCAACCAGAAGCCGTTCAAGAACTGCCCATGCATCCCGAAAAATGCACTGTTTGGTGTGGTTTGTACGCTGGTGGAATCATTGGACCGTATTTTTTCAAAGATGCTGTTGGACGCAACGTTACGGTGAATGGCGATCGCTATCGTTCGATGCTAACAAACTTTTTGTTGCCAAAAATGGAAGAACTGAACTTGGTTGACATGTGGTTTCAACAAGATGGCGCTACATGCCACACAGCTCGCGATTCTATGGCCATTTTGAGGGAAAACTTCGGAGAACAATTCATCTCAAGAAATGGACCGGTAAGTTGGCCACCAAGATCATGCGATTTGACGCCTTTAGACTATTTTTTGTGGGGCTACGTCAAGTCTAAAGTCTACAGAAATAAGCCAGCAACTATTCCAGCTTTGGAAGACAACATTTCCGAAGAAACTCGGGCTATTCCGGCCGAAATGCTCGAAAAAGTTGCCCAAAATTGGACTTTCCGAATGGACCACCTAAGACGCAGCCGCGGTCAACATTTAAATGAAATTATCTTCAAAAAGTAAATGTCATGGACCAATCTAACGTTTCAAATAAAGAACCGATGAGATTTTGCAAATTTTATGCGTTTTTTTTTAAAAAAAAAGTTATCAAGCTTTATATATATGTATGTGACGAATTAGAAGAAAATCTGTTCAAATACGATATTTATATTTATATATATTATATATATTATATATAGCTCCAATACAAATTTCGCCACCGAATTAAATATTTCAGCTCTAGAAATATCATATTTGAACAGATTTTCTTCTAATTCGTCACATCCTTGGCAAAAGTGGGTCACATCGGTTGAGATTTATATATAGCTCCCATATAAATGACTCCCCCGATTTAATTCTTTCCGCTCTAGAAACCACATATTTGACATATTTCCATCAAATTTAAGAAAGCGACTTGTATTTCAACTAGAAAATCTATGTTGAAAATGAGTCAGATCGGTACAGATTTATATATAGCTCCCATTCAAAGTTTGTGTTCAAATTTTCATACAAATACAGATAGAAGTATGAAATTTGCAGTCTATTCTTCTTTTATATATATATCGTATATCACCCGTTGCAAATGTAACGACCTTTTTATACCCACAGGGTATAATGACTAGGTGTAGGGTATCATCTAGTCGGCCACGCCCGACTTTAACCTTCCTTACTTGTTTGTTTTTAATTTATGCTTAAATGAAGAGATAAATAATATTTTCAGTGGAAACTGAATTCAACTTAAGTGAAACTGCAAGTGATCAATGGGAATGACAAGAAGAGCTACTGTCAAGATAGCTTGAATTAAATTTTATTCCATTAATAATCTGAAGGATGCCCTTTAAAAAAAGCGGGCTAATTGACCCGTCTATACCATTTCGAGTGGGAAACAGTTGTCATAAGGAAGATTACCAAGGTTGTATGTAAATATAAAACAAATTGATAAAAAATGGAAAGATTTTCAGATTTTAGAGATAGAAAAGTAGTAAAGTAAAGCTTTTAATTATATAGCTTGTAACAATCCAGGATCACAATAAACACACTAATATTTATTATGTCTGAATCACCTCTACTGTTAAAATTGAATATGGGCATTTCCCTGTGGCCCGGACGCGAAATTCGCACGCCTTAAACTACGCCAAAAACAAGAAAGAAACTGAAAAAGTCGATCAGCATTTTTATTGTTCTAAAGCACTTAAAGAGTACTACATTTTAAAACTATATCGTCAGAATTTAGTAAAAAATAATTTAATTTCATAATGTTCTTTGTAACACTTCAACTTTTAATAAAAATAAAAGAGAACAAGTTTACTTCACGTTTCATAATAAAAAAGTTGTCGAAATAAGGAAACAATTAAGTAAAAAGCTGTTAACGTGGTCTGATTTCATTTTTTTGGTAAATGCCCATATGCGATATAGGTAATTTTCATCCGTGTTTGAAGAATTATCCCAAACCGTAGGTCCAATATCAGGGTTTTCAGATATAGTTCTGATTCTTTAACATACATTTATGTATGAATGGTGCATATCACCGGTTAACCGGTTTTCGGATTCGGGTTTGGCATCCCATCAAGTAAACGGTAATTTTTTAAAAGCTATAGGAAAGTTTTTCAAGAAAGAAACACGTAAAATTCTGAAAAATGCCTGAGGCCCAATTGCTGCGAACGGCGACGAATCGATAATTGATGGTCATCATTAACACTGGCCGATACAGCTGCGTTATTTTCTTCAGTTCGCACTCTACGTAAGCGTGTTGGTGGTTTAATGTCCAACAATGTAAATTTGGTGCGAAATTTAGTCACAATAGCCCGAATAGCCGATTAAACTGACCATAAAATGGAAGAGCGCGATGAACTTTCTTAACAGAGCACACATTTTGATAATAAAATTCAATAATTTGCAAGCGTTGTTCGTTTGTAAGACGATTCATGAAATTATAGACCAAACTGAAGATGTTTGTCAGTGAAACAAAACACGAAACGTGCGTCAGCTGCTTAAACCAGTGTTGCCAAAAAGATAATATCTAAAAAATCACCCGTTAGTTTTCCTTGACTCAATTGAACGAAAAACAACCCAGAGATGATTACACCGAATTTCTTGAATTCGTTTAATTGTTCCTTGGTGAAAATATTCCCAATCATAATTATAGCCTATCAGGACCCATCAGTCAAGCCATATGAATACCGAAAAACATATACATATTGTCCAAAAATGTTTTTGTCTAGAAAATATCTCAGGTTGTAAAAAAATTAGATGGACATCGCGGTGTCACCATTTTCATCGAACACTTGATGTAAAAAAGTTTCAAATAATGATCTGAATTTTTTGATAGCGATTGCTGGTTATGATAAGATTGTGTCGCAACGATCGGTGAAGAGTGGTAAAGCTGTTGCACTTGCGCTATTTGCTTTGAATATCCCCTGTGACATGAACCTAGCGAATGCGAGGAAGAATTATCAGACGATGAGATGTACGAATCGTCCGACGAAGACAGCGAGCAAGAAGGCGCCTGAATGATATCGAGGAAGACGAAGATGATTTGGTGGATAGAGGCGGCGGTAGCAACCTAGATCACATGTACATGTTGTCTGACATCAAAACGAGTGAATCAAGAACTTTTGAAGAAAGATGTATGTAATACCTGAAACAGCAAATTTACTACGCATCTGACCGATTTCACTATGTTCGATCCAGAAACCTGGAAAGAGCGTGAAGAACAGCAAATTTCATGTTCTAATTAAATTAATTGATGACTATAACAATGTGCTGTGGGAATCATATTTTGGCATCAGGTCGTTGCCGAAATATCCATCGAATGATAAATTTAATTTGATTCGTATTTTCAAACTATAATCATTTTCGAATTAGAGGAACATCGTTTTAGCGACAATAAAGGTTACAATTGCAATTCAAATCGCACTCGGACTTCTCGATTTTATAAACAAATTGTATGGGGACCACTATACGGTTTGAAAATAAAGGGTAGATATGTTTAGAAAAAATGTGGAAGTCGAAAAAAAATATCCGGGGATGGTCAAACATTTGGGGTAGTTAAAACAATGGTAGCAAATTTTATAAGGATGTAGTTTTTCCTTGGGGCACCCTTAGGGAGCGGATATAGAGGGTAGGTGTTAATCGGTCTTACCCCTCTGTGTGGGAATACGGGGCAGTTTATGGGCTTTTGCGAATTTGTATCCCTTTGATCCCGATGAGCATTTGTATCCACCCCACCACTCCCATTTTGTGGGTTGTGCATTTTTTTCCGAACCTCATAAAATAGGGGCTATCCCACCCCTACTGCACACCATATTTATCATGATTTCTTTTCAGTAACGTCCGTTTTGCTACAGGATAATTATTTCAGTTCAAATCAAAAGTATTTTACTCTCTTGGGCGAATTTGTATACCCTACACCACTTCGTGGACTAGGGTATTATAAGTTAGTTTTCCGTCTGTGCGACTCTACAGGTCGCAATTGTTGTCCGATTGTCATGAAATTTGGCAGAAGTTATTTTTTCTGGCCAAGGACGTAGAGGTATTGAATTTGGAAGAAATCGGTTCAGATTTAAATATAGCCTCCATACAAATATCCATATAATTTACATTATTACTGCTCTAGAATACACATTTTACATGGGATAATGACAAAATTTTCAGGATCGTGCTATATTTGGACTATAAAGAGCTAATAGGAACGTGGACCACACTGGTCCATGTTTCGATATAACCCCCATACAAATGTACCTCCGATTTGCAATATTACTGCTCTAAAATGCACATTTTACATCGAAACTTGATCAAATTTCCCTCCCAATATTACATTTAGAGTAGAAACACCTGTTTTGAAAGCCAGCTACATATATAGGCCAATGTTTGGGTATAGCCCCCATACAAATCCAGTTCACACTATTATCGCTCTCGAACCCACATCTTACATTGGATCTTGATACAATTTTGCAGATCCTGTTATATTTCAATAATGAATACCTACTTTGAAAGTGATCTATAAATGCCCACTTTTTTATGTAGCGCCCTTACAAATAGGCCCTATTTTTATTATTACGCCTCTATGACACACATTTTTCAAATTGTGCAGATTATATTATATTTCAACTAAGAATACATACTATGAAAGTCAAATATATGGGACCATATTTTGGTATAACCCCCATACAAATTGGGCCCCCATTTCACCCTATTACATCTCTAAAGCCCACATCGTGCATTGAATCTCAATATAATTTTGCAGATTATGTTATATTTCAACTACTTTGAAAGTGATCTGTATAGGTCCACTTTTTAATGTAGCGCCCTTGTAAATGGTCCCCATTTTTATTATTACCCCTCTAGTACCCACATTTTATAACGGAAGTTTTTAAAATTTAATAGATTATATTATATTTCAACTACGAATACATACTATGAAAGTCAAATATATGTGTCCATACTAACCCAAATGGGGCCCCATTCTACTCTATTACAGCTCTAGAAACTACATCTTTCAACTTGGAATACCTATCGGGAGAACTATATAGGCCCATGTTTTGGCACAGGCCCAAGTGTTGTTATAGGCCCCTGTATTTGTCATTGGATCTTGATCAAGTTTTTCAGATCATGTTATATTTTCATTACTCGGAATATCTACCAGAAAATTTTATCAGTTACCATATTTTTACCATATTCATTAAATTCGACTAAATATGAATTTATATGAACTACATAAAATTGCTCCCATGAAATTCCTGGGTTTTGTAATCGATGCGAGGTATATACGCAGGGAGTGGTGTAGGGTATTATATAGGCGGCCCCGCCCGACTTTAGCCTTTCCTTAATTGTTATAAATGTTTTATTGTTCTTCAAACTTTTGATTTTGTCTTCGAGATCGGCGTCTCTTGGACAGTCTGTCGGTGCATCTTTACATTCATGATGTTTGTCATACGGCATCAGTTAGGATTAGATTTGTCTAGCAGTCCTCTGTAGTATTTTACAAAACTTTTGAGTTGTCCAGATTTTGTTGTGATAAGAGCACCGTCATTATTTGTAAGGGGTTAAAGAAAAAATTCTGTTGTTCAGTTGTTTCGTGGACCGGTGAAGACCAATTGAGCACAGCGCCAGTTGTTCACATATGGAGTTAATACAAGATGCCTGTATACGGTGAACATGTATGTATGTATCCCTGTATAAACAAAAACATATACGAGTATGTGTGTGTGTGAGTATTCATCACATCCACACAGAATAAAGAAAACATCATCAGCAGCCTAGAACAGGCGATGATTACATTACGAGGACGAACATTCATTCAGATGAACAATGAAACGCAAGGAGATTTCAGCACGGCAGCCTGCCAGTCATTCCTTCCATTTGTCCATACCACGAACACGGCCTATTCATATGTGCGAGCGTGCGTTCGTTTGGCTGTTCGTTGGTATTCCTGTGTAGCCGAGCCGAACATCATCTACCACCGGCATTAGCTAGTGAGTGGCCCAGTGAACGACCAGGGCAGAGCAAATTGCTTTGGGCCATGAATGTCTGAAAGCCACAGGGGTTAAACTGCCAACAATTACCTGTTCTCTTGAGATAAGAGAGAGAAAACAGACTGTTCCTGCTGCTGCACTCCGAGTGTGAATGTTGTCAAATAACGAGACAAAAGAGATTTTCCTCGTCCATCGTCTCTGATGAAAACCCACGAAGGAGTGTACATACGTTCCGACATACTTACATATGTTTTCTGAAGCGTGAGATTTTTTTCTGTGTCTTTGTTTTAATTCTTTCGCCAAAATACAAAAAAATGCCAGGTGATAGTAGTCACACAGTGGCTCCAAGGTAATAGAGGGTGGTAATAATTACTACCACCTGTTTAAAATCGAAATATTGATTGTGATTCCTGAATATAAATACGTGGAATACATTTCACAGAATCACTGGCAGAGAAATGTCAGAGGAAGTTATGTTAAAGTACCTAACATGATATAATGTTTCTTGAATCAAATAATGATACAGATGTATCACATGTGATTCTCGAGTAACAAAAAAGATTTTGGACTTGAAGAGCTTGAAAATAAAAAAATAAGAACTTGTATTGAAGTGAGCTTTTATATTCCGTATCTCAAATGGGATGTTTTTTCTTGTGTGAAAACCAACTCGGTCTAATGTACATTTAAAACAAATCATTATTGCCACCATATCAACTGTAACTGTAATTATTTGTCACACCTTTTTCATTTATAACCACTGTGCTCCGTCTTTCCGTGGAAACGTTTCCCTTTTGCGAGAATTTCATTAATTTCCGGTGTTTAGGAAGTTAAATGGTACCGTACCATTCGTTCGCTCATTCATTCATTCGTTCAACGCAATGGGCTATGCCATGAATGAACGACATGATGAACACTTATGATTGGGGTGTTATTTTTTATGGTAATTAGCTGGAATTGTGTTGACTTCAGTGAGGGGGAAAGAGGAGGTTTCCACCACCACTCCCCGTGGTACAGAGCCACCATATACCGTGTGGTTTGTGGCAAAGCCTGTCATCATGTACAACACATACGCATACTCTACACTTACGCAAAGACACACACACACATATACACTCAGACCAGGAGCTATCTATGTGTGTTAACACATTGGCTTTAGTTCCACATCATTTGCCTGCATGACAGGTAAGGACAAAATTGGTGGAATTTTCCGCCCTGGTTAGCATAAGATTTTCTTTGGAAATCTGACAGCAGTTTCTCATGAACTCCATATCAAATTATGGAATTAGTTTGAGCAAATAACTTTGCGTAATAATCTATGGATGGAATGTTTATGTAGAATAGAAACATGCTCTTTAAATTGATTTTAAGTCTCTTTCATAGCTCTTTTTCATAGCTTCTACATTTAACCATAGATTTCCTTAGTCGTTAGAAATTTGACTGTTAAAATATGTAAAATATCAAAATATTATATTAAATTTTTATGTTTTTTTATATTTTTTCGTTGATATACTTTCAAGGGTCTATTACTTCAGAAAAAATGTGGACAAAAGTTCAACATAAAAACGCCACCACGGAGTACATTCCACAGAAAAGTGTTTTCGTTTTTACGAAGTAAGATTGGCGTATACACCATATTTCATTATTCTAGCTCCAGCCGCTTGGTCGATACCATTTTTGTACCATTTCGTTACGTTCTCCCTAAAAAGTACTAACGAATGTATGTAATCAGAGGAATGTACACTAGGGTTGGACAATTTGTATGGGTGGGAATGAACAAATTCTAAGAACATTTCACCATGAAATCAAAGATCTAAGTTGAATTCCAAGCCCGCTGAAATCGATTTCAAAATGTGTTAAGGAATCAATTAAAACTTTACACATGGTGATATGTTTCCCAAACTTAGTTCGAGTTCGAAGATGCGCAAAATTGCCACGCCCCTTTTGGTACCTCGCTCACAAATACCAATATTAACTTAAAATCCATATAACTTCCACACGGATATTTAGAGTCAGCTATATTTTAGTATATATTAAAGTTTTTATAATCACTTTAAGTGTATAAAATATGGCGGAATTTGCCATGCCCCTTCTGGTACCTCCTACACAAATTGACATAAGCTATAGTTGAAATAAATTTGGCATAATTTCCATACGGATAGTCGAAATCAGTTGCAATGTTATATTTGAAAATGTTTTATAATCACATTAAATCTGTAAAATATGTATGCCTTTGGCACGCCCCACAGTGGTTCAGAATCAATTATACACTCCACGAGAGTATTATGTCTTTGTGCATTTGTTTGTTACACCCAAAAGGAAGCGAGATAGACCCATTGTTAATTATACCGATCGACTTAGAATCACTTTTTGAATCGATTTAACGATGTCCGTCCGTCCGTCTGTCCATCTATTCTTGTAATCAAAGTACAGGTCGCAATTGTAGCCAGAACCAAATGAAACTGTGCACAACAAAGTTTTACGGGATAAGGACGAACGCTATTTAATTTGAAGAAAATCGGTTCAGATTTGGATATAGCCCCCATACGAATTTCACTCCCGATTTGACTCTTTTCACGCTAGATACCACATATTAAAACTGATTTTCCTCCAACTTGGCAAAACATCTTACATTTCAGCTAGAAACACCTATGGTGAAAATTGGTCAGATCGGTTCAGATTTAGATATAGCCCCCATACGAATTTCACTCCCTATTTGACTTTTTCTGCTGTATAAACCACATATTTTAACAGATCTTCTTCAAAATTGGCAAAACATCTTCTATTTAAACTAGAAACACCCATGAAACAGACCAAATGAGCCAGATCGGTTCAGATTTAGATATAGCCCACATACGAATTTCACTCCCGATTTAAGTTTTCCGCTCCAGAAACCACATATTTTAAAAGATTTTCTTCAAATTTGGCAAAATATCTTATATTTGCATGAAAAACACCCAGGATGAAAATGAGTCAGATCGGTTCAGATTTATATATAGCTCCTGTAAAAATTTCGCTCCCGACTTGATATTTCCGCCCCAGAAACCACGTATTTTCATCGAATTACTTAAAATTGAGAACTAGAAGAACCTATTGTGAAATGGGTCACTTCATTCCATGTTTGGATATAGCCGTGATACAAATATTCTTTTCGATATGACAAATTGAACCAGGACATATTAGCCTATGATTAGGAAACATACAAAAATTCTTCCCGTTTTCACTTTTTTCCGAATTGAATTGTATTCTGATAGAAAGTGGAGTGTATCATATAGTCGGCCCCGTCCGACTTTAGCCTTTCCTTAGTGGTTTTAATTAGAAATTGTGTTTTAGTTTTATTATGACGCCAAAACTATGTTTGTGCCAAATATAGCTTGGTTGTAATGGATATTGTGAGAAATATCCTTTTTGAACAAATGTCAGATTTTGGACCAACACAATTTTTTCCTTAAAAAGCCTTTAACGAAATATATACATATTTGGAAAGGCTGAAAAATTCCCCGTTTTTGTAGAGTAGGTAGGGTTTGCGTCAAATATAGTTTGGTTGTAATGAATATTGTGAGAAATGTCCTTTTTGAACAAATGTCTGATTTTGGACCAACACAATTTTTTTCCTTCAAAAGCCTTTAACGAAATATAAACATATTTGTAGGGTAACTTTTGCCTGCACGAAATTGCACCCTTGGAAGATAGGATACACTTAGTTCAAAAAGTCCGATATTTTAGTTCCAAAACGCATTTTAGTTATTTTGGTCTCATTAACATGTAGTAGGTACGCAGATAAAAAGATGAGTAAATTTCCTTGGTCATGCTTAATTTTATAACAAACGGAGTTCATTTGCTGGGAATATCTCAAAATAATCCTTGGGTCCTTGTCTATTTTTGTTTTTTTACAGACCTTAAAAATGTCTACTAGAACAAAAGTTATTGCATTTTGGCCGATGGATTTTGATTCTGAACCACTGTGCGCCCCTTCTAGCACCTCCCACACAATTGTCCATAAGTCCTTTATAACTTCTATACCGGCATCTAAAATCCATCTCTGGCATAATAGTTCAGCCCTAAGTAATAAAGGAGTCCCTAAAAATTCCAAACAAATGCTTGGAACTTTGATTCTGACTGACTGACTTATCATTGACCAGCCCCCAGACCAAACGGCTGAAGCCAGGGACATGAAATTCAGGGTAGTTCCCAAATATGACGTGGACTTTCACTAAGAAAGGGTTTTACGAAATTCGTACTTTTAGGGGGTAAAATGGTACAAAAAGGGATAAACATCGTACCTTCGTCCTGACTAAACGACCGTAGATAGAAACATTAAAAATGTCTACTAGAACAAAAGTTATTGCATTTTGGCCGATGGATTTTGATTCTGAACCACTGTGCGCCCCTTCTAGCACCTCCCACACAATTGTCCATAAGTCCTTTATAACTTCTATACCGGCATCTAAAATCCATCTCTGGCATAATAGTTCAGCCCTAAGTAATAAAGGAGTCCCTAAAATTCCAAACAAATGCTTGGAACTTTGATTCTGACTGACTGACTTATCATTGACCAGCCCCCAGACCAAACGGCTGAAGCTAGGGTCATGAAATTTTCAGGGTAGTTCCCAAATATGACGTAGACTTTGACTAAGAACGGGTTTTACGAAATTCGTACTTTTAGGGGGTAAAATGGTACAAAAAGGGATAAACATCGTACCTTCGTCCTGACTAAACGACCGTAGCTAGAAACATGGAATTCGGTGTGATCCTGACCATGCAGACGAGCTACAAATAGGCATTTTTCGAAATTTGTACTTTTAAGGGAGGAAAGAGACAAAAAGGGATAAAAATGGTACCAATTTAAGTATTGCAGCTATATTCGTGAAAATCGGTGTCTAAATTTCTCTGACTACGTAGACCTGCAATATAAATGGATTTTTCGAAATTTGTACTTTTAAGGGATGAGCGGGACAAAAAGGGATACAAATGGTACAAACTAAAGTATTATAGCTAGAATCGTGAGATTTGGTATATAAATTCCTCTGACCATATAGAAGCGCAATAAAATTGGATTGTTCGAAACTTGTTCCTTTAAGGGGGTGGGCGGGACTAAAATGGTACCAATTTAAGTATTGCAGCTATAGACGTGAAATTTGGAGTGTAAATACCTCTGACAACTTAAAAGAGCAAATTTTAATTGATTTTTCGAAATTTTTACTGATAAGGGGTGAGTGGGATAAAAAGGGATGAAAATGGTAACAACTAGAGTATTGCAGCTAGAGTCCTGAAATTTGGTGTGTACAATCCTCTGACAACTCTTTGTACATATAACGGATGAGCGGGATAAAAATAGTACCAACACATGTATTGCAGGTATAGTCGAAAAATTTGGTACGCAAATTCCTTTTTTTCGCAATGTGTACTTATAAAAAGAAAATATTGTATCTATATTCGTGATATTGTGTGTGTAAATTCCTCTGACAACGTATCCTAGCAACATAGATTGATTTTTCGAAATTTGTACTTTTAAGGGGCGAACGATACAAAAAGGGATAAAAAAGTACAAACTTTAGTATTATTTAGACCATCAAAATGTTTTTTTTTCGAAATTTGTTCTTATAATGTGTGAGCGGGACAAAAAGGGATACAAATGTAAGGGCTGAACGACACAAAAAGGGATAAAAATGATGCCAACTAAAGTATTGAAACTAGAATCGTGAAATTTGATACGTAAGCTCAGTCAAATTGGATTCGTCGAAATTTGTACTTTTTAGGTGCGCGCGGGACAAAAATGGATAAAAATGGTGTACAACCCTTTAATTACGTAAACGCGGAACATAAATGGATATTACAAAATTTGTACTTATAAGGAGGACGCAGGACAACAAGGGATAAACGTGGTACCAAATAGTGTGTATGTTTTTAGGGGAAGCAAAAAACATGTTACCTATAGTAATTTTCCAAAATGTGTATTTTTTGGGAAAGAGGTGCAAAAAGTTGTCGGCTGCATCTAGAAACATGAGGTCGTAGATATAAAAGGCTCTACCCAGTTTTGAACAAAAACATGATCAAAATTATACATACGAAGGGTTTATCTTTATCCACCAAAATAAAATCAAATAAATACTATCCGAAAACAGAGACGGATAAAACTAATAACAAATAACTGTCTTTTTCGCTTGCGAAGCAGCGGGTACTGCTAGTACGCTATAAGTCGGTGTATTCGACTAAAACATAATTACTTGTTATTTCTGTATTTATGGTGGTATTGATTTAGTATATTATGTTTACTCAATTTAATATTTAATGTGACATTAAATTTAAAGTCGATTTCGATTTAGGTATTCATATTATATCCATGATTCCTTGGAGAAATGCTCTTAGAAATTAGGACGAATTTTCAGACCTTGTTAGGGAAATTTTTTGACCTCAGCTTCGATTTCGCCCAGTTTCAATCCCAACGATCTGAAACCATTAGATACACATGCGGAAAAATGAAACCCTCTAACTCATTTCATTCGGAATCTAGAGTGCTTTCAACAGATAGACTTTCTGTCTTTTAATAGACTTGCTTGCATTTATGGAGAAGGATATTTAACATTCGACAGGCGTTGTTACTTTAGATTTTATGGATACATTTGTGAATTATTAGTAAAATTGTACATAAATCACCCGTGAGATTTCTACACAGATATTAACATAACATTTTGTCCGACTTTTTTCGTAAAAATATCAACAATTCCAAAATTGAATTATCTCCAAATATTACTAATAGCCTTTTCAGACCGCATGAGAAATCAAGTTGAAATCGATCAAGGTCGATTTACAAATGTTAGATCCAATACAGGTTTCAAACTAAAAATCTATAACATTATTTGTAACCGTATCTATCTATATAAAAATATACAAATCAATATGAGTTTGTGTGTCTGTTTGTCTGCATGTTTTCTATAGGACGTCAAACCGGTTCGCCTGAAAATTGTACTGTAGCTAACCAGTGTACAGAGGGAGGTTTCTGGCTATACAGAGGGAGGTTTCTGGCTATAATAGGTCATGATAGGACAAACGGGTGTGGTACTGCCCACACAAACTATACTTTAAAATGATCAATTAGTACTCATTTTATCATCAACAGCATACGAAGTAGGGAATAGGGAAAAAAGAACCCGCATAACGCCTGGCAGCAAAGCTAAAATTGTAAGGGCCGATGTTGAATGTGAACCACACCTAAACGTCACGTTTTTTCTGCATTTCATTTGACATTTCTCAATTTCGGACTAACTCATTTTGAACCATGCAAAGATACACAATCGAGCAACGCGTTGAAGTTATTCAGGCTTTTTATGAAAATGGGCGTTCAAATCTAAATGCATATCATCCAAATGTGCGTACAATCGGAAAAATCGTGCAAAAATTTGAGCAAACCGGGTCTGTAGGAGATGTGAAAATATTGCTGCTGTTCGGGATAGTGTGGCTGAACAGCTGTCCACCCCAACTCAACGTCGTGCCCAACAACTGCACCTCTCACGCTCGTCTCTGATGAACATTATGCATAAAAACTTTTCACGCTTAAAAGGTGCTATTGACTCAAGAACTAAAGCCTCTTGACCATTCCAAACGTCGCCAATGGTCAGAAAGGTGGCAAGAAATGGTAACAGTGGGTGATCAATTTTCGAAGAAAATCATCTTCAGTGATGAGGCACATTTGCACCTCAGTGGATTCGTCAATAAGCAGAATTGCCGCATTTGGGTGAATGATAATCCAAGAGAGATTGTCGAAAAACCAATGCACCCACAAAGAGTGACTGTTTGGTGCGGTTTATGGGCTGGCGGCATCATCGCGCCGTATTTTTTCCAAAATGAGGCCGGTCAGGCAGTTACTGTGAATGGTATTTTCTATCGTGAGATGATAACGAACTTTTTATGGCCCGAATTGGAAGATATGACTGATATGTGGTTTAATGTATTGGGGTAGAAAGTGGTTGGTATCATATAGTGGGCTCCGCTCGTCTTTAGCCTTCATTTAGTTGTTTGTTAGTAGTCAATTGTGGCGTGAGTAAATTGAAAACTTTAAACACGATTTCAGCAAAATCGTTTTTTAGTTGTGTCACTCTTGCATCAAATAGTTTTGAAATGCAATTGCTGTGCGCTTTTCTCCAAAGTCGGTCCTGATTCTTTAACTCATCATTAACGAGTCCTGTTGGCAAAAAAGTGCCAGTTTAAAGTTTCGGTGCATTTATCGCTAAAATAAAGCAAAAAGAAACGAAGCAACTTTTCTCCTTTACTTCAATAACTTTAAAACTTTTCCCGCTCCGGCACAGACAATTCCAGCGAAATCCGTGAATATTTTACCCCAACAGATACTCAGCTACAGCAAAAGTCCTTTGAATGAAATTCATGTTGGTGTGTGTGGCGGGGAGAGACTTTTGGAAAGGGGGGAGGGAGGGGGCGCATGAATGGAACAAGTCCTAAAAACATACTTGTAGATTAAAAACTGTTAAACACGTACATGCTCAGGCACACTCTACTCGTAAAAAACCATTTCATATTAAGGACATGGAGGGATGTCGGTTGGTTTGTTTCCGCCGTGTTTTTTTTTTGTTCTTCACTTCTTTCCTATTTTACTTTAGCTGCATTTCACATGGCAGCGTAAATATAGACAAAATGGAAGAACTAACTGAAGAAACGGAGAAGACGAATAAAAAACGAACGAACCACTTCACCACAATAACAAGTTGCCAAGTTATAAAAAAGCGCTCATTTTGAGCAACGGGGAGAAAACCCCACATAAGTACATAAAAGAGGAAAACATTTTTTTCTTCATCTGCTTACTGTGGGAAAAATATTAATTTAGAGAAAAGAACTCGCTCCACGAAGGGTCGGGTGGAAAGCAAGTGAATTTGAAAAAATAAGTTGGACAGGATTAAAGGTATCTGGCAGATAGTGTTCTCAATTATGAGGATGAGTTTCGATAGTTAGAGTTGTTGGTTGGTAGTTGGTAACTTTATCGTTTGATGGAATACTTGTTAAAGGACACAAACTCTAATATTTAACAACTTTCTATTGTTAAATGACGGCTGTCCCACATTGGATAAAGCTGAAAAAGTTTGGTCTATTTACTTCACTTCCAAATTTCATAGGTTACATACGCCGAGTGAGCTGTTGAAAAATTTCAAATTGTGGCCAACTTATATATACACACCCTACATGAGAGAATGGTTTATGTCATATGGTACAAACCAAAGGTGTGACGAATCGAATAAGTGACATAAAACTAGGGTTTGGGGTTTCCCGGACTTTTTTCATTTCCCGGGAAAACGGGAATGAAAAGTTTCATTCCCGGGAATCCCGGGAATTCCCGGGAAAAAATAACTTATTATAGGTATGTCAAATATGGTTTAAAATATCAACATTTAGTAACTGGTGTGCTTATTTTAACCCGTTAACGTCCACTGTATGCGTCAGTGTACACTATTTCACGATTTTCGTACTTTTCAATATGAATTCCTGATTATTAAACTGAAGTGATTAAACTTGTACAAGTGATCAAAAAAAAAAATAATAACATTAAACTAAAAAAATATTTTTATACACTTCACGAGATCGTTTATTATACAGATCGGCTTAGAATCACTTTCTGAGTCGATTTAGCAATGTCCGTCCGTCTGTCTGTCCATCTATTGTTGTAATCAAATTACAGGTCGCAATTATAGTCCGATCTTAACAAAAATTGGCAGAAGTAAGTTTTGTGAATCAAGGACGAACGCTATTTAATTTGAGGCAAATCGGTTCCGATTTAGAGATAGCCCCCACACAAATGTCGCTCCGGATTTGACATTTTCCGCTCTATTGTACCCGATTTTCTTTAAATTTGGCACAACATCTTACATTCCAACTAGAAACACCTACTATGCAGAAATTGGGTGAGATCGGTTCAGATTTTGATATAACCCCCATACAAATGTCGCCCCCGATTTGACTTTTGCCGCTCTAGAATTCTCATATAGTACCCGATTTTCTTCAAATTTGGCTTAACACCTTATAATCTAACTATAAACAGCTATACTGAAAGTGGGTAATATCGGTTCAGATTTATTATTTTAGAAATTATTTTTCATTTTACAAATAGTTAACTTTAAACAAATCGTCAGAATTGAAATTGGACATTTAAATTTACTGACACCTACACTAAATTAAAAATTAAAAATATGTTTAAGGAAACAATGAATTCGTATGACTGAGAACGTTATGACGTCTTTAATTTTGAAGATTTTTTCGACTACATGGGGAAATATTCTAATTCTATTAATATTAGATTTCTCTTGAAAATTTCCAGGTGAACAATTTTAATTTTATCCTTATTTTTAGACCATTTCATACTGGTTTCATATGTGAAGTAAATTCTTCTTTAAGAAGATTTTCACATTTTATTTTGTCGAATCTTCTGGGAAAATAATGAATTGAAAGTTAAAGCAGATATCACTAGTGTTTAAGTGGTTATTGTCAGTATAATATATTTGTTTCAAAAAAAAGATCCTGCAAATATCCTCACAAAATTTTTGTATTCTCTAGCTGAAATGATCAGGATTATTGTCAGTAATGTAATTCTATGAATTTGAAATATATTTACAATTTCCCATTTATAGAGTAAAACTAAATTAGTGCTCAAAATTATCAATAAAATATTTTTTAATATTTCCCGTATTCCCGGGAAATTTAAAATCTTTTCCCGGGAATTCCCGTCCAATTTTTTTCGGGAATTCCCGGGAAAAACGATTCGGGAATTCCCGGACCCCAAACCCTACATAAAACCCTAAGTTTGGTTGCTATATCTATTAACTGCGTTTAGCTTGAGCTATTGTCATAACCTCTGAAAATGACCTTTTGCTGAAAAAATTGAAATGGGTGTCCATTTGATCAAGTGAGAAAGATATGTCAATAAAGTATAAGTGATTACACATCCATCCGTGTCAAAAAGTGCAATCTAAGTTTAATATGTGCAATGATTTCAGATATTAATGGTAATTTAGAAGAAATTTTTATAAAATATGTATGAAACTAAACAAGTAAAAACGGTGTTAAGTTCGGCCGGGCCAAACTTTATATACTCTCCACCATGGATTGCATTCCACAGAGGCTGTCAATTTTCGTAGAAGTGCAGTAATATTACAGGATAATATATATATATATTAATATAGCCAAACCAAAACAAATGCAAATATTGAAAAAATAATTTTATAAATAACTAAAATATTTTTATTATTCTAAACCACGCTTTTAAGGCAAGACTACCAATACGTTTACATATCGATATAATACTTCAAGTCAATTCAAAAAATAAATATTCTTATATTTATATTTTCCAAAGGCTTAAATACCATAAATATTGGTAGATAGTGGGTGTTTCAGTTGGTTGTATTTCCATTCTATTTTAATTCCAAAAGTACAAATTTTGAAAATCCATTATCTCACGTACATAGTGTAAAATAACCAAACTTCAAGATTCAACCAATTTTTGCAGTAAAAATAAGAAGTACGAATTCGAAAAAATCTTTTAATTTGTGTGTCTATGCAGTCAGAGGATTCCGATGTTTCTTGCTGAGGCCATTTGGTTGGTACCATTTTTATGCCCTTTTTCATATTTTACCCCCTTAAGTGTACGACTTTCTAAAATCGTTCTAGCTGTTGTCGTTTAGTTGGTACTATTTTTATCCCTCTGTACCCATTGTTTTCCTTGAAAGTACGAATTTGAAAACCCTTTTATTTTTTGTGTCTACGCAGTCAGGGGAATGTATACTCCGAATTTCATGACTCTAGCTGCGGTTATTTGGTTGGTACTATTTTTAATCCCTTTTCATTTTACCTCCAAAAAGTACGAATCTGTTTATTTTATGTGTCTGCTCAATCAGAGGAATGTATATACTGAATTTCATTATTCTAAGTGCAGTCGTTTGGTTTATACCATTTTTATCCCTCTTTTCCCATTTTACCCCTTAAAAGTACGAATTTGGAGAAAAAAAAATATATTATGCCTCTACTCAGTTAGCTCAGTTAGCGAATTTTTAGCTGTTGTCGTTTAATATGTACCATTTTTATCCCTTTTTGCCCCATTTCACCCCCTACGAATCAAAATCACTTTATGGGGCATGTTTTTGTTTTTGGGGGAATGCTCATACCCGATATCAAGTAAGTACAAACAGACATATTGAAAACTATGTTTAAATACTCTAAAATATTAGGGGTTATTATGGGTATATTTAGTCCTTGTGAGGGAAATTTTTTCCCTTTAGGCCGATTTCTCTCACTGTCAATCCCAACCGATCTACGACTATAAGACGCATTTATGGAAAATTTGGACGTCCTAGCTCCTTTCGTTTAGATGCTAGCGTGCTTTCAACAGACGGACGGACATGGCTAGATCGTCTTAGAATTGTATGACCATCAAGAATATATATATATATATATATATATATATATATATATATATATATATATATATATATACTTTATAGGGTCCCAGGTCGATATTTCAAGGTGTTACAAACGGAATGACAATGTTGGTATATCCCCATCCTGGAGGTGGAGGGTATAAAAATATTGGCACCAAACTGGCCAAAATAAAAATCCGTCAAATATATATTTCGTAGCTCTAAATCAAGTATGACTTAAGAAGTGGAAGTTGCATCCATTTGGACAGCTCCTTTCAGAATTGGTTGAACTATGTGTCTTCAAGAGTGGTAATAAGTCAAAACATAGACCGATGTAATCAACTTTTACTTCAAATGTTCCCAGGTGAAATAAAATGAAATCGCTTATCAGTTACTATAGAGCTGTAAAAAGTCAAATTTGGAGTTTGGTAGAAGGTGGAGTATTCGCCACTTTTTTAAACTGCTGGTGCAACGAAGCCAATTTTTTTTTCCAAAAACTATTTTACCCATAGGGCAAAATCGCCAAAAACTAGAGATTTGTTAGTGAATTACATATATTTCAGTTAGAGATAATACAACAAAGTATTGCTTGAAATCTTGAATTTATTTACTAATATATTAATGTGGGAAGAAAAGTAATACTGAGGTTTGATAGCGAAATATACTTAAAATCTAAAAAAGTAAAGAAAGGTTAAAGTCGGGGGAGTGCGACTATATGATACCCTCCACATTTTCTATCGGGGAAAAGTCGGGAACGAGGATGGGAAATATGTGGTCTCTATAGCGGAAAAAGTCAAATCCGGAGTGAAATTTATATGGTAGTTATTTATAAATCTGAACCGATCTGACTCACTTTCACCACAGATATTTCTAGATGGAATATAAGGTTTTGTGTCCAATATGAAGAAAATCAGTTAAAATGTGTGGTCCGTTGAGCGGAATAATCAATTAGAGAGCGAAATTTGTATGGGAGTTATCTGAACCGGTTAAAATAAATGTTTTCCAATAAGGACTTGGCATTTTTTTAAATAAAACGCAAACCATTTGAGATATTTCCAAAATTTATGATCGACTTGAAATACAATCAAAACATTGGAACTCGATTCGTTCATATGGAACTTGACTTAGTTCATATGACCACCGCGGGCACGTGAACAGCGGTCGATTCGTTGAACCCAATTTTCGATGGCTAGGTAACACATTTCGGCCGCTATTTGGCGTTCAATGTTGGCTCTGAGTTCTTCTAACGTCGTCGGGTTGTTGGCATAGACCAATGATTTGACGTAGCCCCAAAGAAAAAAGTCTAGAGGCGTTAAACTGCACGAACGAGGCAGCCAATTGACACGGCATCATCACACAATGAATATGTAGACTCAAAATTTTGCACTAAACTTCTTATTGCTTGTCTTCTAGGGCGAGAATGACGACCGAAAATTTGAGTTAACGCTCTTAAAGTTGCGATCACCGACTCCGAATTTTAATTTTTTTTTAAATTGTATACGTTGTTCGTTCGTTCATGATGTAAATGTTGAGTTTACTGGGATGATCAATGAATTAGTGCGTTCACAAATTAAATTCAAATTTGTCAAGTACCTATTGGAGAACCCTTTATATAGTATCTTGAGCAAAAAGGTCAAATCGAGAGCAATATGGGGGCTATATCTAAAACTAAACCGATTTGCTTCAAAGTAAATAGCGTTCGTCAGTAGCCCGCAAAAGGATCGGACAATAAGTGTGACTTACTCAGAAGGTGACTCTAAACCGATTTGTATAATAAACGATGGGTCTACCAATTTTCCTTTTGGGTGTTACAAACAAATACACAACAACATAATACCCTGGTGCAGGGTATAAAAACAACAGGGATATACCAACGGCTCATGCGTCGTTTCCGCACAAAATTTGGGAGGAATTTGGGGTCATCGATAGAGGCCAAATTCTATAATTTTTGATACTGTTAAGATATTTCGACGAGCGAAGATGCGCTTGAAAGGTATTTTCTTGTCAATTTATAAAAATTAATTATTAATGTTTAATAAACTTGGCGACATGCGATATACATTTCCGAGAAAAATATATTTTACGGACCTTACCATACATATCAAAATTTCATTTTTTATGACAATTAGAGCACAAAGCATTATTTTGTTTGATCTGAAGTAAGTAATTTTCAGTCGGTTAAACCGATTTATATATACCCTCACTCTCAAAATCAAAATTTCAAGCATTTGTTCTTAGGGCCGAACTACTTATGCCAGAAATTGATTTCAGCTACCGATATTGAAATTATAATGGATTTAATTTTGCGTATGATAGGGACGATTGTGTAGAAGGTACTAGGAAGGGTGTGGCAGAAGCATAAATATGCTTATAAAGAGTGATTTTTTTGAGGTTAGGATTTTCATACATTAGTATTTGACAGATCACGTGGGATTTCAGACATGGTGTCAAAGAGAAAGATGCTCAGTATGCTTTGACATTTCATCATGAATAGACTTACTAACGAGCAACGCTTGCAAATCATTGAATTTTATTACCAAAATCAGTGTTCGGTTCGAAATGTGTTTCGCGCTTTACGTCCGATTTATGGTCTACATAATCGACCAAGTGAGCAAACAATTCATGCGATTGTGACCAAGTTTCGCACTCAGTTTACTTTATTGGACATTAAACCAACCACACGAATGCGTACAGTGCGTACAGAAGAGAATATTGCGTCTGTTTCTGAGAGTGTTGCTGAAGACCGTGAAATGTCGATTCGTCGCCGTTCGCAGCAATTGGGTTTGTGTTATTCGACCACATGGAAGATTTTACGCAAAGATCTTGGTGTAAAACCGTATAAAATACAGCTCGTGCAAGAACTGAAGCCAAACGATCTGCCACAACGTCGAATTTTCAGTGAATGGGCCCTAGAAAAGTTGGCAGAAAATCCGCTTTTTTATCGACAAATTTTGTTCAGCGATGAGGCTCATTTCTGGTTGAATGGCTACGTAAATAAACAAAATTGCCGCATTTGGAGTGAAGAGCAACCAGAAGCCGTTCAAGAACTGCCCATGCATCCCGAAAAATGCACTGTTTGGTGTGGTTTGTACGCTGGTGGAATCATTGGACCGTATTTTTTCAAAGATGCTGTTGGACGCAACGTTACGGTGAATGGCGATCGCTATCGTTCGATGCTAACAAACTTTTTGTTGCCAAAAATGGAAGAACTGAACTTGGTTGACATGTGGTTTCAACAAGATGGCGCTACATGCCACACAGCTCGCGATTCTATGGCCATTTTGAGGGAAAACTTCGGAGAACAATTCATCTCAAGAAATGGACCGGTAAGTTGGCCACCAAGATCATGCGATTTGACGCCTTTAGACTATTTTTTGTGGGGCTACGTCAAGTCTAAAGTCTACAGAAATAAGCCAGCAACTATTCCAGCTTTGGAAGACAACATTTCCGAAGAAATTCGGGCTATTCCGGCCGAAATGCTCGAAAAAGATGCCCAAAATTGGACTTTCCGAATGGACCACCTAAGACGCAGCCGCGGTCAACATTTAAATGAAATTATCTTCAAAAAGTAAATGTCATGGACCAATCTAACGTTTCAAATAAAGAACCGATGAGATTTTGCAAATTTTATGCGTTTTTTTTTTTTAAAGTTATCAAGCTCTTAAAAAATCACCCTTTACAAACAATTTCAAATTTAAAATTGCAAATAATTGCGACTATTCGTATGGAAGATATCCCAGTTTTATTTTCACCATAGCTTATGCCAATTTGTGTGGGAGGTACCAGAAGGTGTGTGGCAATATCGCCACAATATGGTGGACATAACGACTAAATATCAAATATTGAGGTTATTACGTTTATTCGAATAGAAGTTAATAGAGCTTTAATTTTACTTTGTTTAGGGTGATTTGTGTAGGAGGTACTAGAAGGGGCGTGGCAAAAACCGTCATATTTTATACACATAAGGTGATTATAAAAAATTAATAAATACCAAGGTTTATCTGATTCCGAATATACATATGAAAGTTATATGGGTTTTAATTTAACACTGAAAGCTGTTATATGGGAGCTACCAGAAGGGGTGTGTCAATTTCTCACATCTTCGAACTTAAACAAAGTGCAAAGTTTGAATTGAATCCTTAATTTCCCTTCGAGAATTATCGTGTACACCAGCCAGCCAGACAGACGGACAGACATGGCTAGTTACCTTAAAAAGTCAGGAAACAGATTTGGTGTCGAAGGATAATGAAGGATCTTCTTTCGATTTTCTGTCACACTTCCTAAAACCACCAAAATTATTATGATTACCCCTTTCATTTGGTACCAATATCGCGTTTCTAACACAGGCACTAATAGCAATATTGCAATAAATTGTTGAGTAATTATATCATTCAAGAATGTCATGTCCTTTAAGTGCACAAACACACAAAGTACCCTCTAAATTAAAAAGACTCTTTCATGACACATCTATATTTGTTCATTCTGTTTGGATTTATTTAGAAATATACGCACTGTAGAAAATATTTTACGTACGCTTTCTTTATGCACAATAAACAAGAAATAGACGAAAAACTGGTTGCTTCGCATGTTCGAAATCCAAATTTGTGAATAATAGGGGATTTTGGAAGGCGAAAACTCGGTTTAGTTTGCACTGACTTTGATTGCCCTAATCCGAACCCAAACTCCACCAAAATGGACATTTCACACTGAATTCATAAATCCCGAATCCATCGTAAGCATCTAAATGTACGCGATATGTAAGACAGATGTCATAAATATTTCTAGGTAATACCTTGCTCCCCACATGTTTGAGTTAAACCCCCCCCAACACTCTTCCCATCAAACACTGTACGTACTTATTGTGCCGCGGCAAAGCCCGATGACTTCAGATTGCTATGAAGCACGGCAAATAAAAATATAATCACAGATGTAAACGCAAAGAAAGCAACGAGGAAAAGATTTTCATATCCTTCTCTACCTCTCGTGCATCCTCGACGACTCTAACGTATAGAATTTCCAATGTGTTGCCGCCGCCTCAGTTTTGGAAAATATTAAAATTCTCCAACTGCCTTTACAATTTGCGAGACGTGGGCAGGACTGGGCTGGGAAACTATCCTACTTTTGTTCACAAAATACCCCACTTTTTTGCATAAAGCAATAATGGGAATGAAGTGATATCTAAAAACAAATTACAACTTTTCTTCCCCTTCCGTGCCTTCTCTTTACAGCCACACTCTCATCCGTACAAACATTGGAACATGAGGGTATGTGTGTAGTGTTGCCGTGTTATTGAAGCCCACATTTCTCACAGTCCTCCCTGACGGGCGTTTGTGTGACCCCTTACCACGGCCACTTTGTAATACCGGAATACACATACACAAACACACTAATACACACCACTCTGTTGAACAAAGTTGAAATTGTTTTCACTCCGTAACGGAAACGGAGCCATAGTAGTCGCAGCAGTAGTTCACCTTTTCAACGAACACTGAGGTTGCCGCAACACAGTGGCCCGAAGTGCATAGAAAGTAATAAATATTTTAGCGCCATTTTGTCCTGAAGCAGCCACCAAGCTTTTCGGTTATTTTGGCCTTCTAAAGTTGGAAAATTAATAAAAATAAATAAAATAAAAAACACAAATATTTCGATGAGTTATTTTTGAACAAGCAAGGAAAGGATAAAGACAAAGTGGATAGGAAAAGTAATATGAATTTAATATTTTGTTCATGAAATAATAAATAATATGAGCTCGTTCCGAACCACTGTGCAATG
Source organism: Polietes domitor (assembly GCA_947397865.1). NCBI lineage: Eukaryota > Metazoa > Arthropoda > Insecta > Diptera > Muscidae > Polietes > Polietes domitor. The sequence continues at coordinate 98,396,006 of OX377620.1, forward strand.
GAAGGCAGCAATGAATGGGTGTCTATAGAACTAAAGCTGCTTGTTGGAGAGAAAGGACATTTAAAGGCTGTTGAAAAAAACTGAATTTGTTTATTTTAAAGATTGCGGGTGCTGGCTGTGTGTACAAATGTGCTTTGCTCTTTACTTATGCCATGGAAATAAACTACACATCCACACACACACACTTCTTCACAGAAATGGAGTGTGTGTGTGGGAGACGGTGTTGGGGTGACGGTGTATACTTACACAACTTCACTAGCTTCACTGCGATGGAGCCAGTCACGCTAACACAATGGATACTAACTATGTTCAGTGTCGAGCACATTTTGTGGTAATGGTAAATCGTCAAATCTCGTCCTTGTACGATTTCTCCTGTTTCCTTCGAGTGCAACACTTTGGCTTTTACATTGAAAAGCAACACATTCCGGAGACTTGAGAGAGAGAATCCACAAAAGTCATTACTGGAAGGTAAATAAACGTATCTACATTTTTGGACCCGACTTAGTGAAATATGTCATATGGAAGGATGTTGAACCAAAGAAGTATTTTATTTTACATTTTGAATACACATTTTGGAATACAAATTTATATTCTTTAGGAGAGTATAACTGGAGAAGAAGGAATAGGGATCTCACAGCCGCTGATCTACGTAAAAAATGTGTCGGAGACCTAAAAATTATTTTTTTTGTGTACATTGAGGCATGTTGATTTATAAAATCAACACAAAAATATAGATAATTATACTCTTAATCTACTGGAATCAGCTATATATTGGTATTTACTAATGTTTTTATAATCACTTTAAGTATACAAAATGGTCTCCCACATAAACCATCCTAAGCCATGTAAAGTTATAGCTTTTATAACTTTTATACGAATTATCCTAATACTCTGAAATGTGATATTTGAAAATGTTTTACAGTCGTTATACCTACCCGGAATATAGGCGATATTACCACACCCCTTCTGGTACCACCCACTCATTGTTAAGTCATAAGCTATGGTTAAAATAAAATTGTCATATTTTCAATACGGATAGTCGAAATCAGTTGCCGGTTTAAAAGACTGAAACTTGTGTTTTAATTTTTTTACTAAAAATCCAATTTTCGTTGAAGATACCTTTAATATGTGTACTCTCAGTTTGGAAATAGAGGTACGAATGTTGCGCAGACTCTTTTACATAGAAATGACGGTTGACAAAAAGTCACCTAAAAATGAAGAAAATAATAATTTAAAAAAGAAAAACCCCAAAAAATATTTTTTAAAATATCAATTGTAACGCAAAGTTATTTAAAAAATATTTTTTTATTTTTGCTTAAATGTTTTTGTTTCTTATAATATCTGGGATCATAACGAAGAAAATAAATCTATGGATATATGTAGAAGTTAAGGCCCTTATTGTAGAAGTAGGGGAATTTAAAATATCGTGTGTCATTTTTATTAAAGTTTTGCTTAAATTGACTTAGTCATACCTGACGACGATAGACCCTTTGAAATTGTCCTTATTTTTTCGTTGAAATACCAGTTATTAAAAAATAAAAATATGTATATATTCTGTTGTTTAATTTGTAAAACAATTTTTTCCGACCATTTAAACAAAAATTTAAAAATTGCGTCTACAAAGGGATTCATAATTTTTACATTTTTCTTTAGATCTTTCACATATAGACATAATAATAATCACAGACATAATCATGATAGTGGTAGTATGCATCCAATTAATAAATGTCACAATGGAATTTGTAAACAAATTTGCATTCTATAAAGTATTGATGCAAAATGGTTTTCAACCAGGGCAAATTAATTATTAATAACAATATTTTTTCTCCACTAGTGTATTTGTTTGTAACAGCCAACAGGTTCCTGAGTCTATTGTTGTAATCAAAGTACAGTGGCAATTATTGTCCAATCCTAACAGAAATAGGTATAAGTAGTTTTGCGGTCCAATGACGAACGCTATTTTAAAAATGTCGCACCAGATTTACCTTTTTCCGCTCAGGAAACCATATATTTTACCCGATTTGCTTTACATTTGGCACAGTACCATATAATTGAACTAGAAACATCTATTTTGAAAGTAGGCAAAATTGCTTTAGATTTAGATATAGCCCCCCTACAAATTTCGCTATCGATTTGACTTTTTCCGCTATACACCATTTTCTAGTGTAATTCAAAAGACACCATTGAAAATTCAAAAATTCCATTTGAAGTTCAAAAATATCATTTGAAATTCAAAAAATATCATTTGAAATTCAAAACTCATCATTTGAAATTCAAAATTCGTCATTTGAAATTCAAAAGACACCAGTTGAAATTCAAAAATTCCATTTGCAATTAAAAAATAGCAATTGAAATTCAAAAATTCCATTTGAAATTCAAAAAATGTCATTTGAATTTCAAAACTCGTCATTTGTAATTCAAAAGACATAATTTGAAATTCAAAAAACATCATTTGAAATTCAGAACTCGTCATTTGAAATTCAAAAGACACCATTGAAAATTCAAAAATTCCATTTGAAGTTCAAAAATATCATTTGAAATTCAAAAAATATCATTTGAAATTCAAAACTCATCATTTGAAATTCAAAATTCGTCATTTGAAATTCAAAAGACACCAGTTGAAATTCAAAAATTCCATTTGCAATTAAAAAATAGCAATTGAAATTCAAAAATTCCTTTTGAAATTCAAAAAATGTCATTCGAAATAAAATAAGCTCCAAACAATGTTTAATGGGTTGCAGCAAGGAACAGTTAATGCTCCCATCCTTTTCAATCTGTATATTCACGACTTATTAAAAAGTATGGAAAACATAATTGGATTTGCAGACGATAATGTAATTTATCACGCAGATGACAAAATAGAAAAAAATAATAAATATTTGCAAGACAAATTTAATATTGTGGAGAAGTACGCCAACGATTGGAACATGAAAATAAATACAGATAAATGCGAAACTATACTTTTTCGTCCTCCTGTTAACAAATGCAATTATAATATCAAAACCAGGAGAAAATTTGGCATAATGTCAGTATCAAATAATAGAAACATACCAAACAAGGAAATTGTTAAATACTTAGGAATTCATTTAGACAAGTTCTTTTACTTTAATAATCATATTAATATGCAATTAAAAAAGCCCAAAATGCTTTTTTGCATATAAGTCCCTTTTTTATTCAAAGTATATAGAACAGAGGATTAAAATTATAATGTACCAATCACTAGTACGCCCTATAATTACATACGGTTGCCCTATATGGTTTAACATTTCGCCATCTTACATGGAGAAAATGAGAAAATTCGAAAGAAAATGTTTAAGAGCTTGTACCTTACTCTACAGATCTCCAAATGGTAATTATATCAAATATATCTCAAATAAATTGCTGTATAACTCAGCTCAAGTCAATAGAACTGATAACTTTATTATTAAATTTATTAGAAATCATATAAGCAGAAGTCTTGAATGTAATATAAATAATTTAATCATGGCTCCTTATTATGTAAACGATGAGTATATATGTAAAACTTTAACAACAGGTTACGTTCCACCTTCTTATACCTCGATAATAAAGGATTTATTAAAAAAATAACGGAATACCTATCTTCTATCATCTTTATAGAAGAGCAACGAATAAAGCTGTTGATAGCAATTTGATAAGTATTAATGATAGTAGATTTGACACCAGCATATCCATAAGAGATGAATATGAAATAAGTACATTAAATACAAACAAATATTGGCGGGTTAACCTATAATTCCTCAACATTTTACACACCTGACATTTTATTAATATTTCGTATATTAAAGGTAGTGTTTTTTGAATTTTTTTTGCTACTATTCCAATATCTTCAATATACATATATATTCTCGTAAATTTGGAATAGTTCCGAAAGGAAACCCTTACATTCATATGTATATATTAATTGTACTTGAGAGCCCGATTATGGGACTATGTATATCTGATTTGTAAAATATATTAAATCTAATTGTTTATTTTTAGTAATAAGTATATAAATACAATAAATCAAATAAACGTTAAAAAAACTCGTCATTTGTAATTCAAAATACACCATTTGAAATTCAAAAGTTTTCATTTGAAATTCAAAAATTATTCCATTTGAAATTCAAAAATGTAAACAAAATTATTTAAGAAAAATATACATTATGTGGGGTAGCATTTATTTAATCTGCAAATTTGGATATTATGCAGCTTTGAAAACAGATTTAATAAAATGATAAGCAACTAATAATTATAATGATGTAAAATGTCGGAAATTTCATATATAGTTTATAACCTTCACCAGCTCAGAGAGCATCTGCATATAATTTATAAGGACTTGCATTTTACTTAGGGTCAGATTATTTGTGTGGGAGGTACAACAAATCATAACTATTTTATAGGTATAAAGTGATTGTAAAACCATTTCCAATATTGTTACTGATCAGTTTTATTTTATCCAAAGCTTATGCCAATTTGTGTGAGAGGTCTTGCAATATCGCTCATATTGCAGATGTATATAACGTCTATGAAAATTTTACATAAATAAATAAATGCTACCTAACCTAATATATGATGATGTCTTTTGAATTTCAAATTATGTCTTATGAATTACAAATGGCGAGTTTGGAAATTCAAATGCCATTTTTTGAATTTCAAATAGAATTTTTGAATTTCAATTGCTATCTTTTTAATTGCAAATTGAATTTTTGAATTTCAACTGGTGTCTTTGAATTTCAAGTGATGTCTTTTGAATTACTATTGAAAAAGGTGTAGGGCCACATATTTTAACCGATCTTCTTTAAATTTGGCAGAACACCCCATATTTCGACTAAAAACATACGCTCTAGAGTATATGTATATACGCCATATAGAAATCGTTCCTGATATCACTTTTTTCCCGAATTTGGTGGTTAAAAAGTCGAGGGTATCATATTGTCGGCTTTACCCGACTTTATCCTTTCCTTACTTGTTGTATGGGTATTTTATGGTATGGTATGGTTTTATGGGTATTGTATTCTTCTAGATATTTCTACAGACCATTTTTTGATCAAAGTTTATCACCACAATTTCCATTTTCGAGGGAGGTATGGTTAAATAATTTATATGCACGACATTTTTGTTTTGTGACTTTCTCAAAATCTATCTAACGGATCCGGTTGATATATTTTAGAAATCGGGTCAAAGTTGACTACTTTTCGTATTTTTCGATTTTAAAGAAAATTAAAATTTTTATTTTTTGTATTCATGTTTTTTTAATATATTTTTATTTTCTGTCTCATTAAATTCTCAAAAGTAGGTAGGCAGATAAATTTTTATGCTAAATTTTATAAAAATTGGAGTTCATTTTCCGGAAACATAACAAATTTTGGCCGATGGATTTTGATTCTGCGTCGTACAAAAAGACAAATATTCCCTCAGACAATCCCGAAGGAACACATGGGGAGCGTCTTTAAATCAATAAGCTGTCAGTGGTTTAATTTTGTACTCATCGAAATGGATGTTTAATGCATTATTTTAGTGAAATTTGTCATGTCGCTAACATTAACGAAGTGATACAGACGCCAAATAAAGTCAGATGGTTTTACAGGGAGATGAGTGCTAAGCGCAGGTAGATGTTGTGTTACGGAAGCTCACTATTTCGTTGGCTCACTATTAATGACAAGTTCGTTCATACAACGAAATTATATAATTAATAAATTTATCATTGCATTCTTAATAGTTATAAATTTCTGAAGGGACCAGCCAATTCCGCCCTTCCGCCAGTAATTTTTAGTCCACTACATTCTTTCTTTTGAGTTTCTTAAAAGGCAAAAATTTCCATATATTTATTAATTTTAATAAATAAATGCTGAATTTACATATGCTGGAAATACCAACCCAATTTCCTTTAATTCCATGGGTGGGTAGTGAGTGCCTTCTCCGCTGTGCTGTCAAGTCTACAAATGTCAAACGGCCCACTGTCTGCCGTCCCACACACCACTGATACCGTATCATATTTATCAAAGATCATATGCATACGTCAAAGGAAAGAGTTATATGAGTAAGTAAGTGTATACACTTGTAAGTAGGAGTAGATTCTGCAACAACAAATAACATGGGTGGAATGGGTGGTTGTGTCCACCAAAAGACGACTCTTTTGTGTTGTTGTTGTTGTTTCGCAACTGAAATGTCGACAAAGTTGGCGACAAAGTGTTGTTTGCTTTAAGCTTTATTATGAGTGAAAATTTCAACGTTTCTTTGTAGTCCTGCCACGTGTGGATGTGTGTAGAGCATCTTCCTTTAGACAGCCGGGGCAGCAGACAGCCAACACCAAACCCAATGACGCTGCAAATCCTACGACTACGACATTTCACTTCAGGATTTTTCTGTTTCAACTTTTTCCTACGCTATGATGGGTTTTTGTTTTTGTTTTCCACTTTTCTCTCACTCTCTCTCGTCCTCCAGTCCTGCCGTAGTATTTCTCTTCACGTGGTGTAGACCTTGCGAGTGGGGTAAAAAGATTGCGAACTCAAAAATGTTTCCTTTAGCAGTTTTGTTGCTTTAAAAACGTCTTGTCGCCGTAGCCAACGCCCCCACCACATCACACCGCATCGCAAAATCCCAAACACCTCAGAGGCAACCGTCAGCGTCTCCTGCTACGTCGCCATCGCCGTCACCGGCGTTATCCTTCTTTTGTGTACCCTGTGACATGATTCTTCCGCATTTATTATAAATAGAACTGAAAATATTCCGCATTTAATAGAAAAATACTGAAAACAAAACGAAAATGAAAATATTGCTGTCGTTCATCACGGAGACGCGGCGAGGAGGAACACGAGGAGAGTATGAAGTGCGAGTTTGCCAAGGCAAGGATATCAGGCGAAGGACTTGTTCACTCCCTGCCCCCCTCCCTCGCTCTGCACTTCATTTCATCCTGTGGCAACAACAACAGAAACAGCAACATTCAGTGGATTGGATGGTAGCAAAGTGATTGAGTTTGTAATTTTTCCCATTTTGCCGAGGGTGGAAAAAAGTGTCATTGTTGTTGGTTTTGTTACTGCTGCCTTCAATTCTGGGCTTCCTCCATGGCTGGCTCGTCGATGGGGAGGTGGCGCAGGAGGTTGAGGCTTGTTAAAATGTCTGGATATTAAATAAATGTGTTAAACGGGTGGTTGGGTGTTTAACAGGATGTTTTATATGAAGTTAATGTTTTTTAATTCTTTTAAGGCGGCGTCAACGGCGTTGGCGGCATTGCAATCTATCAATTAATGAACAATTTCGTTGGAATGAACAACTTTATTATTGAGTAGCTATCGTTAGTATGGCCATAGTCGTAAATTGCAAAATTTTGAGGATAACTTTTTGCGAGACATCAAAAAGGGATGGAGGCTACAGTCTTAGCTGGTGGTTAGCAAACTTCAAATATCTTACCGATTGACTATTCAGACTGATAGACTGATGTATCGACCAATGATACTAATAACCACAACTATTTAAGGGATGAACTCTCGGATTATTACAGAGAAGATGTGGTTAATTAAAAGCTTTGATGTTTATTAGTTAATAAATAATGGAACGTAATGATAGCACTACATGATGAAATTGAATTCTTATTTGAAAAGAATTCTTAAGGAAAAATCTTTAATTCTGGCCGAAGGGGGTCGACGCAGGAACCTTTGATTTTGGCCATATCCCAAAGGAGAAAATCTTTAATCCCGGCCGAAGACCATCGACGTGGTATGTAGAGTATACTACTAGCCAGTTTTGTAGATACCCTGTAGAAGAGAAAATAATTAAGTCCGGCCGAAGGACGTCAACACAGGACTTATACCATCGAAAGATGGTATTTTTGTTTCAACTTTTTCGACATTTTCCAACTTAGACAATACTTTTCCCTTTAATTTATGAGGTAACCGTACTATTCGTTTAACTTGTAAAATCGGCGTTAAGTTCAGCCGGACTGAACTTTGTATACCGTCACCATGGATTACACTCCACAGAGACAGTCGATTTTCGTAAAAATGTAGTCAAATTACAAGAAAATATTAATTTGTTTAATATATCCAAACCAAAACAAATAAAAATATTAAAAAAAAACAATTTTCTAAATAAATATAAAATTTTATTTTTTTAAGCAACGCCTATAAGGCAAGGCTACCAATATTTTTATACTATATATATGGAATAATATTTCAAGTCAATTCAAAAAGTAAATATAATGCAGAAATCTTTAAAAACAGCTTAAATCCCGTAAATATTGGGGAATAGTATGTGCATTTTCAGGTGCAGCCGTTTGGTTAGTTGTATTCCCATCTTATTTTAATTCCAAAAGTAAAAATTTTTAATAGCAAAAAGTAAAAATTTGGAAAAATCCATTTATTTTGCTGCGATCACCATTTTAATTCCCTTTTCCCATTTTACCCCCTTAAAAGTGTGACTTTCTGTTTATTTTACGTGTCTACGCACCGAATATCATCACTCCTGCTGTTTAGTTGGTACCATTTTTATCCTTCTGTTCCCATTGTACCCCTTAAATGTACGAATTAGAAAACCATTTTTAATTTTCGTGTCTACGCAATCAGAGAAATAAAGGGTTGTTACATTTTAAGGGCCCTTGTCGATTTTGAATAAAACACAAATTTTTTAGGAAATTATAATCATTTCTTTTTATTATGATAATATTGGTATGGTTCAAAATATTGGCCGCATGGCCGTTGCGACCTCGGCGGCACACCTCCATCCGATGGTCCAAATATTCGAAGACGCTGAGGCATAATTGAGGTTCTATGCCGTTAATGTGCCGAATTATCTCATCCTTTAGCTCTAGAATTGTTGCTGGCTTATCGACGTACACCTTTTCTTTCAAATAACCCCAAAGAAAGAAGTCCAACGGTGTCAAATCACACGATCTTGGCAGCCAATTGACATCGGCACCACGTGAGATAACACGGCCATTGAATTTGCCACGCAAAAGAGCCATTGTTTCGATAGCTGTGTGGCAAGTGGCACCGTCCTGTTGAAACCACATATCGTTCACATCCATATCTTCAATTCCAATTCGGGCCATAAAAAGTTCGTTATCATCTCACAGTAACTGCCTGACCGACCTCATTTTGAAATACGGCCCGATGATGCCGCCAGCCATAAACCGCACCGAACAGTCACTCTTTGTGGGTGCATTGGTTTTTCGACTATCATTCTTTTATTAACATTCGCCCAAATGCGGCAATTCTGCTTATTGACGAATCCACTGAGGTGAAAATGTGCCTCATCACTGAATATGAAGTGCACGATATGCATTTTGATTTGAACGCCCATTCTCATAATATACCCGAATAACTTTAATGTCAAATGAAATGCAGAAAAAACTTGACGTTTAGGTGTGATTCACATTCAACATCGGCCCTTACAATTTAACCACCCTTTATATACACCGAATTTCATTAATCTAGTTCCAGCCGTTGTGTTGGTACCACCACGAATTTGGACACTACCTACAAATAAGAATGGCTTTATTGTTCACGTTTACGCTATAAGCGGAATGTACATACCGAATATCAAGTAAATATATGCAGACATATTCGAAAAACATGTTTAAATTCTCGAAATATTAGGGGTATTTTCAGTCCTTGTTAGGGAAAAATGGTCCTACAGGACCGATTTCGCCCATTTCTTGAAAAATTTTAACGTCATGGCTCCTTTCGTTTAGATGCTTTCAACAGTCGGACGGAAGGACATCGCTATGCCGATCAAAAATATGTATACTTTATGGGGTCTCAGGTCGATATTTGAAGTTGTTACAAACGGAATGACAAACATAGTATACTCCCATCCTGTGTGGAGGATATAAAAAGGACACTTAGTTAGAAGTACAATGTTTAATTTTAATAGATACGTCGGCAAATTAACAAAGTTACCGAAGTTTTAACTAAAACTAAATACAAAAAAGTACAAGTTCCGATCATACCTAAAATTCGTCAATCTGTCAAAAATTATAAGATTTGCAGATTCAACATTTTAAAAAACAGATGAATTCCCAAGGCGTGTTCTAAAATGTTGCATTTTCTTCTAAAATGGTCGACATACCTTTATATACTGTTTTTAACTGATTTGATTAATTTTTATACCAAGCGAGAAAGTGTTGTAAGCTAATGTCTGAGAGAATTCTTACTGACAGAACTATATTGTCGAATTTTATGGGGATCATTTTTGTGAAAGATCTTAACCCTGTATATATATTTCTTTGTTAAGGGCCAATTTGACCTTTTTCGAGGAAATCAAAAAAATAATATTTAAGGAATAAAATGTTCTACGGAAAAACTTCAGTGGGTGTCACCGAAGACAGCAAATTTTGTAAATAAAGCTCTTCACGCTTAAATTGCAAAATTACACGTCAACTTATATAACAATATTATTAGGGCTAAAATTGGTCCATTTTTGGAAGATTGATCTTTTTCGACAAAAAATTTGGCATTCCGGTAAAGCACGATAAACAAAAAATACAAATTGGATATTGTTGTAAAATTTAAATTTTTCGGGGGAGATATGGCTAAAATGATATGTATGCATTAGATTTTTGTTTTGTGATTTTCTCGCGATCTATCCAACGGATCCGGCTGATTTTTTGCTTGTGTATTAATAATCAATGTCGCCTGTACCATATGTGTCGTCAGTCGCGAAAAAAGCTGCAATTATTACAAAAATATAAAATTCGAGGGTACAATTGCATTTATTTCAACTTTCTATATCTGGGATTCCGAAACAATAATGTCGCAAACATTCCCTATTTAGTAAGTAATCATATACCAACAAATATTTTGGTGTTCTCTATATGTTAGAAAGTTACGCGTATTTTTCTAAAGGAACTATTCACAATTTTAAAAATTTAAAGCTAACAAGATTTTGAATCATTTTCGTATGGGTTCGTTTTTTTTAGTTATATTCACATCTATCCACTTCGAAAATTGTTCTAACAAGAAAATAAAATTTTTATATTTGTATTCCCCTTCGTGGAATAGGGTATTAGAAGTTAGTTTCACGGCAAATGTTTGTAACATCAAGAAATAATAGAACTTAACCCACCATCGCTATTTAAATTGAAGAAAATCGGTTCAGATTTAGATATAGCCTCCATACAAATATCCCTCCAATTTACCCTATTACTGCTGTAGAATAATTTTAACGCTCTAAATAAATGTTAACATTTTACATCGGATCTTGATCAAATTTTGCAGATCAGAACAATCACACTCAAAGTGAAAGGAAATGATTTCTTGGTCGATAACTCCTGGGCTGTTCAGTATTCGCCACTTCTTTGCAAAACATTGAAGGTGCATTATAACGTGGAACATTGCAATTCAGTGAATCCATCAAGTACATCTGCAAATATGTCATGAAAGACAGTGACATGGTGGCTTTTGGTTTTCAAGCTCCTGACCGCAATGATGAAATCACGCGTTATCAAGTTGGTCGATACGTAAGCCGCAATGAGGCGATTTGTCATACTTCTCATTTTCCATTCACGAACGCTATCCGACTGTTACACATTTGACAGTGCATCTGGGGAACGGTCAACGAGTTTATTTCACGGCAGAAAATGTTGCTCAACGTGCTCAGCGAAAACATTGGTCAGTTTCTTCTCGATTTGTCAAAGTGATACGTTGGCATGTACGTTACTTTACTCAGAGATGCCGTGTTATTACACTTGGAAGCTTCATCGAAGAAATTTCAACGTCGAAAGCAAGGCGATGTAAAGGGTGTTTTTTATTGGGGTATATAACTTTAAGTTGGCATCACTTTTTTAACTGGCGGCCATTTTGTCAGCTGTCAAGTGATTAATATTTAGTTTGGTTTGCCATTTCATCATGAACAGGTTGACAAAAGAACAACGCTTGCAAATCGTGCAAATTTATTTCGAAAGTAATGGTTCAGTTCGCGAAGTTCACCATTTTATGGTCGACATAATCGTCCATCAGAGCAATTAATTCGGTTAACCATGGATCGTTTTCGCACTACGTTTACTCTATGTGATAATACGCATCCGCAGAGACGTCGAACAGTGCGCACCGATGAAACAATTGCGCTGTAGAGCAAAGTGTTGAAGAGGACCCGAATGAATCGATTCGCCACCGTGCACAGCAATTGGAGTGGTTGAAAATTGGACCTGTAGAATTGGCTATATTCGAGCCAGCCGCGGCGGCCACATGCCCGAAATCATATTTAAACATTAATGGCATAAAATTATCCTTCCAATAAAGCCAAATTGAATGACATTAAAACGATTTTCTTGTGTTTTATTTCAATTCGAAGTTCTATACCTCAATAAAAAACACCCTATAGTTCCTGGTCATCCGGATGTGCGTTCTACTGAAGCTCTTGTCCGTATTTATACAGTTTATTCGAAGATTGATGAATGCTTTTACTTGCTGGTGAATGTCTGTGGACGGAGTTTCATCACTTTGAGTCACTTCGAACTGTCCATAGTGTAGTTTTGCCAACATTTCGTACTGCATGTTAGAGCTCAATTTGCTTGAAAACGATACGCCTTGGGACACGACAATCGCTGAAGCAACTATTTCTGCATCTCCAAGTAAAATTCGCCCAATATTTGCGATCATTATTGCCACATGTTTTCCGTCGAATCCACGTGAATGGTGGGACAAGTACAAGAATGACATGTCAGAAGACATTTTGCATCGAGTTCCTGTCCATTCAGACGAATGAAGAGATTCACAACCATGCTTTGCCCATATGCAATGTGATTCATGCAAGAATACTAAAAGGAAAGTTCAAAGGTGAGAAAGTTCTCATTCCGAGAATTCCAATGATCCAACCGATATGCCATTCGTGTTTAAGCGAATCCAATTTCCAAATCTCGCATTCGCCATGACAATCAATAAATCACAAGGTCAATCATTGAGTGTTTGTGGCCTCAATCAGGAGAAAGAATGTTTTTCACATGGTCAATTTTTTTAGGACGGTCCCGTGTCGGAAAACCATCCGCGTTGATCATTTTCGCAACTTACAACAAAACGAAAAATATTGTTTATCACAGAGTGCTTCAATGAGTGGAAATACAATTCGAAATCGACACGACCGTAACCAATCCAGCAAATGTTTAAAAAAGAATCAATTGCGATGGACAATTGACAGATTTTAGATAGATTTAGACAGATAAAGACGAAGTTCCTCGGGTCCACTATAATGAATGACACTAACATTTTCTTAATTATGTATATATTTTTTATCACTTAATAGTTCACATATTATTCACATATTTATTTTTCAAATAAATATGAATTACCTGCTCCGATCTCCTTTAAATATTATCATGTACCTGTATTTTAAACATACCCGCAACTTACCCGCTACTTTTCTAGGCAGAACGAAGTCTGCCGAGTCAACTATTTAAATATAAATAAAATTTGACAAAACAAAGTTTTCCGGGTCAGCTAGTATTTAAATAAAATTGTTACTGAATTGATTCGACTTCTCAATTTTATATATTTTTAAGAAGGATTGTTTGTAGTGTTGTGTTCAAGAAAAAACGTTGTAATAGTATTTTCTAGAATAGATCTTAATGAATTTAATTTAGTGAAATAATTTAAAAATTCCCGTACAGTACCGAATAATTCCCGTATCCCGGGAAATGATAAGTAAGGGAAATTGGAAATCATAATCCTTATCCACGCAGGGCGATGGCAGTAATATCAGAGTCAACGTATAAATGATATCATTTGTTTTCAAAGTGAATCGATATTTACAGCGACCATTAAAAACATCCATGACAAAATTAAAAACATCCAATGAAAAATTAAATTTAAAAACTACAAAATATACCGCAAAAATCTTCATTGTGTGTCCAGTTGTTCTCACTTTGTTATGGAATAAACTCTTCAAATAAAAATATAAAATATCACAGGAAATAAATGTGCGTGATAGATTTGATTACCAATTGATGGCATTTTTCTACGGGATAGAGTGTTTAAAACTATCTGCTGTGCTGTTTTAAAGAATAAAATAAATAATATTTTGTATGTACCTCCCATCGGCTGGAGAGTCATCGTCTAAAACTCGGTGCAAAAGCAAAACAGAGCACAAAGTGTAACACAACGTAACATAGCCGCCATCGCACATGAATAGTTCGGTTAAACTCAAAGTAAATGTTAATGGAACGCGCAACAAACCCGGTCTAGTGGCTACAACTCCCTCTCAACAAATGCCCAGGGGTATACATTTGGCCGGATCAAAAGCAAATTCAACATAGAAACGCTAATGCCGTGCCACAAACACATTCAGGTCTGTCTATTTATGCCTACGTACGTAAGTACGTACGCCACATTTGGAGGACCCCACAACGAAACAACGAAAGTGGATGGATGAGCCGAGCCATCCAAAGCAAAACTCCGGTAGTAGAGAAAAACAGCGCTTTCACCAAAGCAAATATACACAAGTTCCGAGAGATACAACACATGGGGCAGTATTAAAACACCATTGTAAATTGTGTGCCTGCGGGGGCATGTGGCAGGAAAATATATACACAGTTTCAGATACTGCTTTTTTCATCAAAAACTATTTTGAAAATTCGTTTCTCTGTGGTTATGTGAAATCATTGGTGGGCGCCTTGAAAGAAAACGTTGTGCGAATCATTACAAAAACTAAGTTGTTCGTGAATATATCGCATTATCCGTTTATATTGATGATGAGGCTCATTTCTGGCTCAATGGCAATGTCAATCAGCAAAATTGTCGCATTTGGAGTGCAGATAATTGACGAGAGATTCATGAGGCACCATTACATTCACAAAACCTCACTGTGCTTGAAATGACGAAAATGTTAATGCCAATATCGAGCGATAATTAAAATTATTTCGTGTCCCAATTGATTGGAAAATTGGATTGACAGAACACGACGACGTCACCGTCAGAGCACGTCAAACCGACTTATTAATCGAAGCGAGATCGTGCAATTTAACTCCTCTCAATTATTTTCTCTGGGGTTGGTTGAGGTTGCCGCAAGTGATATCGCGGTAGAGTCAAATAGTGCCTTTATGTGTCACTTTGAATGATCCCTGCCTTATGAGAACACACCGGCAACTTTGAATACCAATATTGCGCGAACAATTGCCGATATACCAAACCCATTACTTGACCCATTAATGGGTCATATTCAAATCAACTGCAGCTCCCATATCTCCTATATATCCAACCCTATTTGCATAGAATTATCTTTCTAATCATCAAATTTTAAGTTTCTTATCATCAAGTTTAAGTTTGAAATTCAATTTATTTAAATTATATTTGCCATCGTTTTACTTGTTATATCTTTTTGGAAATGGTGTTTAAAACCCACAGTAACATTTTTATTTAGTTTCTCTCTTTCAGTTTGTCAGTTCGCTACAACTCTACAACTGTGTAGAGCTCTACCGCATTATTTCATTGCTAAACGGACGGAAGGAAGGAAGGAAACCAAAAAGTCGTCCACTGACAAAGTCACAGTATAGCTAAAACTGACAACCACCCACCTACCGAACTCACCTACAGCTACAGCTACGGTGCTCGGTGGCCGAAGTTCTTTCCAATTTACAGAGACGACTTTTTGTGCTAGTCCAAAATCCAAATAGAAAACTGACAGTTGCCAAGTTTTCTGCTACTTCCACTCTGGAAGTTACTCGCATTGCATGCGGCTGGACGGACAGCACCAACTACGGCTGTATGCAGTCGTGCTGGTGTTTATATTCTGTGGCCATGTCCTTATTACTGACCTGTGACCTGGTACTTGGTGTAGGCAGACTGACACAGCAACAAATCCAGTCACATTAAGCCACAAATAATAAATTTGTGCCTTAATCTATTTGTATATCGGTCGGTCGCATCTAAAAAGTGCATTGCAATGTGGAGAAAATATGGCTATAAAAATGTTTGGCTAACAACTTTGTTTATCTAGTCATGGACATACACTTGTATGTATATATATATGTATCTATTCGAGTATATAACTTGATGCCTACTATGTATATGGGTAATTCTTACCCAAGTGAGCCGGACAAAAAATTCAAAGTTCCCCAATTTTTGTATTCTGTTGGCCTACTTATGACTAACATTCGCCACAAACACTTGCCCAGTTAATTAAAACCCGCTGAAAATGAGCAGGGTTATAGTTACAAAAGTAAATTTCGCTACATTTAAATATCTTCAAGCTACTGATAATGCTCTTAGATTTAATTTACATCCTAAAGAGACACATGCTAAACTTTACAAATTGAAAATTTCCAAAAAGGAAACAAATACACTAACAGACTTCGACATTGGGCTTGAGTATTTTTTTATAAGAACAAGAAATTAGAGTGATCAAACCCGAGACCGAAAACTGGGTCAACCGGGGTTTTAATCTCGGACCGACCGTCGGTTTTTGGAAAACCGGGAAACCCGTGTTCGGTCTCAACTGGTTTTAATAGTGCAAAAAATCATCATTTTCGGTGGGAATTTGTTTTTAATAAGCCACTTTTAATATTATCACAAGCCTCACAAAACGTTTTTTATTAGGGGCAGCAAATTAACTAAAAAAACTAGGAGAGAACGCCACCAGCGCACACTGGCCCCAAATTCATTTTTTATGGCATAAAGTCGAAACATAAAGATACAATCTTGTAATTTTGCACATTTGGTAGACATAACATACCTAAAAAATAAAAAGTAAAATTGTGTTTTGTTTCACTGTCAAACATCTTCAGTTTATTCTATAAGTTAACCATGAATCGTCTTACAAACGATCAACGCTTGCATATTATTGAATTTTATTATCAAAAGGCGTGCTCTGTTAAGAAAGTTCATCGCGCGCTTCCATTTTATGGTCAGTTTAATCGACCCACTGAAGCGGCTATTCGGGCTATTGTGACTAAACTTCGCACCAAATTTACATTGTTGGACATTAAACCACCAACACTCTTACGTAGAGTGCGAACTGAAGAAAATATCGCAGCTGTATCGGTCAGTGTTAATGATGACCATCAATTATCGATTCGTCGCCGTTCGCAGCAATTTGGGCCTCTGTTACTCAAAAACGTGGAAATGCCAAAATTGGACTAAGCAGATGGACCATTTGAAGCGCAGTCAAGGTCAACATTTGCATGAAATAATCTTCAAACATTAAATTATATGGACCGTACTATCGATTCAAATAAAGATTTCATGCATTTTTCTGAATTTTAAGTGTTTATACCCTACACCACTTCGTGGGCTAGGGTATTATAAGTTAGTTTCGCCCCAAATGTTTGTAACACCAAGAAATAATCGAGCTAGACCCACCTTTAAGTATACCGATCGGCTTAGAATCACCAGCTGAGTCGATTTAACGATGTCTGTCTGTCCGTCTGCTGTCCATCTAAGCTTGTTCGCACTCTACAGGTCGCAATTGTTGTCCGATTGTCATGAAACTTTGCAGAAGTTATTTTTTCTGGCCAATGACCATCGGTATTGAATTTGGAGGAAATCGGTTCAGATTTAGATATAGCCCCCATACAAATGTCGCTCCCGATTTGACTTTTTCCGCCTTATAAAGCACATATAGTACCCGATTTTCTTTAAATTTGGCACAACATCTTATAATCCAACTAGAAACACCTATTGAAAAATTGGGTAAGATCGGTTCAGATTTAGATATAGCCCCCATACAAATGTCGCTCCCTATTTCACTTTTTCCGCTTTAGAAACCACATATTGTACCCGTTTTTCTTTAAAATTGGCACAACATCTTATAATCGAACTAGAAACATCTATGGTGAAAGTGGGTAAGATAGGTTCAGATTTAGATATAGACCTCATACAAATGTTGCTCCCGAATGTTTAACTGAGTTTGGCCAAATTTAACATATTATATTTCACCAATAAACCGACGTGGTGAAAGCGAGTCACATCGTTCCAGGTTTCAATATACCCCCATACAAATGTCCTTTCCGATTTAACATTTTTTGTCAAACACATACATTTACAGGATGCAAAAATCCTTCCCGATTTCATTTTTTTACCGAATTGAGTTGCAATGAGAATTGTTTGGGTGATGTCCATATGTCCATACTTTGAAATGACTTTGGTATACTACTGTATAATTTGTATTTGTCTGTCGGACAGTTAGATCAATTACCATATTATTTACCATACTCGTTAAATTTGACTGAAGATGAATTTATAGCATATAAATTATATGAATATAATTTATTTTAGTTTTTATACCCTACACCACTTCGTGGTCTAGGGTATTATAAGTTAGTTTTCCGCCAAATGTTTGTAACATCAAGAAATAATTGAGCTAGACCCACCTTTAAGTATACGGATCGGCTTAGAATCGCCAGCTGAGTCGATTTAACGATGTCTGTCTGTCCGTTTGTCCGTCCGTCCGTCCGTCCGTCCGTCCGTCTGCTGTCCATCTAAGCTTGTTCGCACTCTACAGGTCGCAATTGTTGCCCGATTGTCATGAAACTTGACAGAAGTTATTTCTTCTGGCCAGGGACCATTGGTATTGAATTTGGAGGAAATCGGTTCAGATTTAGATATAGCCCCCATACAAATGTGGCTCCCTATTTCACTTTTTCCGCGCTAGAAACCACATATTGTACCCGATTTTCTTTAAAATTGGCACAACATCTTATAATCCAACTAGAAACACCTATGCGAAAATTGGGTAAGATCGGTTCAGATTTAGATATAGCCCCCATACAAATGTCGCTCCCGATTTGACATTTTCTGCTCTAGAAACGACCTATTGTACCCGATTTTCTTTAAATTTGGCAGAACATCTTATAATCGAACTAGAAACACGTATGCATAAATTGGGTAAGATCGGTTCAGATTTAGATATAGCCCCCATACAAATGTCGCTCCCGATTTGACATTTTCTGTTCTAGAAACGACATATTGTACCCGATTTTCTTTAAATTTGGCAGAACATCTTATAATCGAACTAGAAACACCTATGCTGAAAGTGGGTATGATCGTATTATCATATTCATATCATATTTTACCCGATTTTCTTTAAATTTGATACAACATCTTATAATCCATCTAGAAACACCTGTGAAGAATTTGGGTAAGATCGGTTCAGATTTACATATAGCCCCTATACATATGTCGCTCCCTATTTCACTTTTTCCGCTTTAGAAACCACATATTGTACCTGATTTTCTTTAAAATTGGCACAACATTTTATAATCGAACTAAAAACACCTATGGTGAAAGTGGGTAATGTCGGTTCAGATTTAGATATAGCCACCATACAAATGTAGCCCCGATTTGACTTTTTCCGCTCTAAAATCCACATATTGTACCCGTTTTTTTAAATTGGCACAATATCTTATAATCCAACTAAAAAACCTATGGTGAAAGTGGGTAAGATCGGTTCAGATTTAGATACTTTACATATTATATTTCACCAATAAACATACATGCTGAAATGGGGTCACATCTTTCCAGGTTTCAATATACCCCCATACAAATGTCTTTCCGATTTAAATTTTTTGTCAAACACATACATTTACAGAATGCAAAAATCCTTCCCGATTTCACTTTTTTACCGAATTGAATTGTAATGAGATAGAAAGTCCGTCCGTCTTTAGCCTTTCCTTACTTGTTTGGGAGATGCACATATGTCCACACTTTAGTATAACCCAAATGGGGCACCATTCTGATCTATTACAGCTCTAGAAACTACACCTTACATCGGATCTTCATCAAATTTTGCAGATCATGATATTTTTCAACTTGGAATACCTACCGTGAATGAGAAATATATAGGCCCATGTTTTGGACCAGGCCCAAAATGTTGTTATAGACCCCCTTTTGAAATGTCGGTCCGATTCATCCTATTACTACTGTATAATTTGTATTTGTTTGTCGGATAATTCGATCAATTACCATATTATTATTAAATATGACTAAAGATGAATTTATAGTAACTGTATAATTTATATGAACTACATAAAAATGCTCCCATGAAATACCTGGGTTTAGTAGTCAAAGCGTGGAACATACGCAGGGAGTGGTGTAGGGTATTATATAGTCGGCCCCGCCCGACTTTAGCCTTTCCTTACTTGTTTCGTTTGTATTTTTTTTGGTCTGTAATCAATATTTGATTTGAACTGGGATATTTTCCTGGCTCAAGACCATTTTGCATCTATATTTAATAGAATGCAAATTTAATAATTTATAAATTTATATAATTTGTATGAACTACATAAAATTGCTCCCATGAAATACCTGGGTTTAGTAATCAAAGCGAGGTACATACGCAGGGAGTGGTGTAGGGTATTATATAGTCGGCCCCGCCCGACTTTAGCCTTTCCTTTCTTGTTTTTTTTTTTTTTGAAAAACTTACATATAGCTTATAACCAATATAATTATCACCCTGTATTAGTACAGGGTGACCAAAGACAAAATTTTATGAAAGCTTAAAAGAATAAAACTTACTTCGCTTTGACGAACAATGTTTTTCTGAACATTATTACAAAAGCAAAATATTGCTTACAAATATTCTACTTGACACTGCAATTTAAATAATTATTTCAAGAAATAATATAAAATGTCTATATGTGTAAAGAAAAGTGAATGACGTTATATACCATGGTGTATGTTGATGGGCCTCATACACAAATCTGATTCAAAGATATGATCAAATATGTGTACTATGGGTAATCGAAAATTGTGTTAAAATAAAGTGGCAATTGTAGGAGTTTGCCGAAAAATGCAGACGAGATATTAATTCCACCATAAACTACACACTCAGGCGAACACTTTACGCTTTGAGTCAAGTTGAGCCCTACATATATCTTTTGGTCCACGACATTTATAGATTATGCTCATCACGAATCACAAAATTACAACACTTAAGAAAACTGAGAAGACTACAGTAATCACAAAATAATTTTATATAAATATAATTTTTCAACTACTTACGCCGGCCTTCAATTTCAATAATATAGTCGCTTTATTATTCTTTTAAGTATTATGTATAACTGCTTTAGACCCGAATTAATCCCACTTGCTTGCGGGGTTGCCACATAGTTTTCTCAATTAAATTTTCTTGATAGCTTGGAGTGGTACAATTTCCAGTTTAATTTTTTTTAATTTCTGCCAAAAAATATGAATTTAGGACCATAGTGCACTACGTATTTGGAATGAAATTGAAGACCTGAATATTTTTAGAGCTGTTATCAAGAGCGATTAGTTCACAAGCGGTTTGACCGAATAAAGAACTAGTCTGCAGATCTTCTTTAAACAATCCAGTATTCATTTATGGGTGTGATAGCAACATTTTTTCGAGATCCAGCCTTATACGTATTTTATTCTTATCCTTTTAGGTAATATGACGTTTACCTTAGGTCAAAGTTGTTCTAGTTTTACACTGGTTCAAAATTGGTAATATATTTTCTTATTTTTTATGTATTTTAGAATTGCTGAATGAGGTAATTAGTTCAGAACGGTTTTTCAAAATGATAATCTGTTTTAAACTGATAGTTTTGGAAAAATATGCAGGACGAAAAGTAATGATGGGGTTTCTCTATATATACTTATATATAAAAAATATATTATTAAAAAAATCGTCAAATGAATTTTTTGGCAATGGACCAAAACGTTCCTCAAGCTAATTCAGACAAGAATGTGTGAAGTAAATTTCGAAACGTATCAGTGTGCTGAGTCTGATTATGACATCAGAAATGTCCTACCCCCATGGGTCAAAATTTTGTGGAATTACCCTATAATGAATAATTTCCCTATTTTATACTGTTTCGAGATAACCCCGAATATTTTTCTAAAACGAAAACCGGAAAACCCGTTTTTATTGTAAATAACGGTATACGAACATCCGACATTGCATAAAACCCGATTTTGTGATCACTCTACCAGAAATACAAAAAGAAGATCGATTACAAAACTACCGATTGATAAAATTTCAAAAAAAAAATAATAGACCGATACTTCGATAGGTTCATATACATATTTTAATAAAATAAAATTTCAACATGTGTCTCGACAAACATTTATGGTCTGCAAATTCTACTTGTATCCTCTCTGTAGTAGAGCAAACAAATTGTGAACTTCCGATCTCTTTGTCTGGCGCACTTGTGAAAGAATTACCCATATAGTCATCTAAATAGTACTTGTGGATGAATGAATACATAAGTGTTTACACAATGTCCTGCAAATTATTTCTCTATAACACCTAAAGCTACTCCATATATATGCAAACATATACACATCATTTATGTATGTATATTTACAGCTAAAAATCTGAAATGTCCAGGACAAAATGGATTTTGTTGAGTTATTTCGTTTAGCAGTATAAATGTTTTCGGGAAATCTGGTCATGCGACCACTATGTCATTAGTCGACCGTCCATTATGAATTGCATATCATTGAGTGACTGGATTTGTTCGCATATCTTTTCATGTTTCGACATGGAAAAACTGGACGTTTCTGATAAGAACTTTTTATAGAATTTCTGGATTATTTTTAGAATTTGGTTTTGTTCATGATTTGAAAAACTTTCAGTTTTTGCGCTGGACAGCTCGACAACAATTTTCCCCTGGTATGTTTATTGGTATGAATGTTTACAAATGTTATCAAATACCCTCAAAAACACACCAAGCTGAGCCAAGCTTGTGTACAAAAATATGCATTTTGACAAGTGCTCGTATGTTTTGCAAATGTTTGCAACACTCGAGGAAAACGTCTGTAAATATTTACGGCTGCATGTATCTTTCATTGTTAAATTGCGATATTAAACCGATTTTTACGATTTTGTCCATATTGTAATGTTAAAAATAATTTATACGTTTTAAACAAGTGAGGAAATGCTAAAGATGGAGGGGTCTACCCTGTTTACCCCCTTGCAATTCAATATGGTAAAAAAATAGAAATCGGGATGGACTTCTATATATATGAACCAACTTTAACCATAGTTGCTTTTAAATGAAATGTAAGTTGTTTTGCCGAGTCGGAAGAAAATCGGTTAAAATATGTGGCTTCAAGAGCGTAGTCAAATCGGCAACGACATTTGCATGAGAAATGTATAAAAATCGGAACCGATCTCATACACTTTCACCATAGATGTTTCTAGTTGAAATATAAGGTTTTGTGCCAACGTTGAAGAAAATGTCTTAGCGTATGTGGTATCTAGAGCGGAAAACGTCAAATCGTGAACGATATTTTTATGGAAGCTATATATAAATCTGAACCGATCTCACCCACTATTACCATAGATATTTCTAGTTGAAATAAAAGGCCTTGTGCAAAAGTTGAAGAACATCGGGCAAAGTATGTGGTTTCTAGAGCGAAAAAAGTGATATCGGGATCGACATTTGTATGGGAGCTATATATGTATAAATCTGAACCGATCTCACCCACTGATATTGTATCAAATATGAAGAAAATCATATGTGATTTCTAGGGCAAAAAGACAAATTGGGAGTGAAATTTGTATGTTATATCTAAAACTGAACCAATTTGCTTAAAATTAAAAAGAGTTCGTCCTTGAACCGCAAAACTTACTTCTGCGAATTTTTATTACAGTCGGGCAGTAATTGTGTCCTGTACATTGATTACCATTATAAGAATGGACAGACAGACGGACATTGCTAAATCGACTCAGAAACTAATTTAAGCCGATCTGTATAATAAACAGTGGGTCTATCTCAACGGTGTGTGTTACAAACGAATGTATTTATAAAGACATTATGGATGTCTTTCTTTAAGAATGGATAACTAAGCTGTGATAACAAAAATCTAAATAAAATGTTAAAATTTCACTCAATATAAAAGATTAGTTTTTAAAATTGACGCCAAAAGCAATGCCAATGTGTGTGTGAAAAAAAATTAAAAAATAATTTTGTGTTAATTTTTTTTACTTAGCCTGGATACTTATCCAGTGTAAGTCCAAATTATGGTTATCGAGGCTGAGTCCAATAAAGTCAACAAAAAAATATTTTTTGGAAATTTGTTTTGACACATATTTTTATATTGTAGTTGGCGAAAATGTGAAAAAAGATTTTTTTATTTTGAGCGAAAAATAAATTTTTATTAACGTTTTTGTTATCGCAGCTTGTTGTCCCGGCTTAAAGAAAAACAGCCCTTTATACTCTGTGGCGTAGGGTATAAAACAATTTATTTTAAAGAAGGTATGAAAAAAAATGAAAATTAGTAAAATCAAGAAAAAAAGTGCCGGGAAAGGAAAATTGAAATGTAGTGTAGATAGAAACACGTGGGCACAATTCAAAGAAGAAAGACCTTTTTTATTTTTTATATTTTTTCGGCGTCTCAGCATAACAATTAAAAAAATACGCTTATTCCCACATCAATTCTAAATAATACCTTCAAATATCAGATTGGATAAGACACAGTTTATTTGCAACGACTAGAATAATATTTGTAGAAATACACTTTGTAATATTAACACTTTTTAATCAAGTTAGATTTGATATTTCGTTTTATGAATATTGAAATGTCTGAGAAAGTTTTTCATTCTGTGTTTTGAACTTGAAAATAAAGGAGTACATTTTTGTAGAATATTTTAATTGTTGTGTGTTTGAAAATTGGCAATTGCACACACTAAAAATTGATGACCGCGAAGAGGATCCAGGAACACTACACTGTGTGTAATGTTAATGTAATAAAAGACCAACAAAGACCCGTGTCTCCCAGTTTTGGCCAAAATCATACACTTTTTATGGACCCCCAAAGGTTTGGGGCCTCGGTGTCATTTTTGTATAAAGTGATCGTTTTCTCAGGCTCATATCTTACAAACCGTTTGGAATTTTGATTTACCCTTTGAGACAAAGTTGTAGCTCTTGTCATAAAGAACAAACATTGTGAACATCAAAAAAACTTTAAGGCCAAAATCGCAAATGTCGTCAAACAAATCGTTTAGGCTGTAGTGTGTGTAGGTAGCGTATACGTGCTGTTGATTAAGGACAATATCACTCATTCGCACTGTAGTCGGACTGACCATTGACAGAAACAGTCTTGCAAGGTATTTTGTTCCTATCTAAACGGTGTTAATATTAATTTCTAGGAAGTTCATATGTTCTAGAAATTTGTTAATTGAGACCTTAGGTACATTTTAACGGTTTGCTACCTACGGACCTAATCATGGAAAATGTGTAAACAAATCGATTTTTTTAATTTTTTTGCGAGTTTGACCTTGAAGATGAAGTTTTTAGATTTTATATGTTTAAAATTGTTGTTCTCTTGCATGATATGAGCCTGAGAAAATGTTTTATTTTTTGCATAAAGGACACCGAGACCCCAAATCTTTGGGGGCCCATAAAAAAGTGCATAACTTTAGGCAACACTGGGAGACACGGATCTATTTTGTCTTTTATCACGCAGTGGCGTCCGTATATGGTTATATTTTTTGTGTTACACTGTGTTATAAATAAAGAACATTACATTCATGAAAACATTCTAAATTGTATTTACTAATAATAATAGCACAAAGAAATAAAATTTGATGTTGTTCTCCGATTTAAATGGAAGTTGGCAAATTTGTAACTTTGTATATGGCGAATATATTAGCTTTTCCAGATTTTCAAAAATATGAAATTGTAGACAATAGGGTGGATAAAAAATAAAGTATTTTTTATCATAATGTAATTTTAAAAAATGTTTACTCCTTTCTGGTATGAGATACAAATATCATTTTTTGGCCTAATTTCCAGGAACTTGTTTTTGTAGAAAATCGTTAAATCTTATAAAATATTTTTTTTTCTACTTTTTATCATTTAGTTTTTAAGGTAAAGTTTCAAAGTAAGATTTTATAACTTAACCCGTTCTGCATTACTGGGGGAATATGTCTTACCAATTTTTAAACTAATTAGGATATACAGACCCAATCGCTTTTATGAGGTATTATTTGTCTCAATTCACATTGCCAAAGAAGATCGTGGGCGTATTTTATGCGAACAGTCGGATTCTGATGTCAATTTTGAGAATTCTGGAAACAAATGTTTGTCTAAGATATAGGGTTTGGGGTCCCGATTCGGGAATTCCCGGGAAAATTTTTTCAATTTCCAATTTACTATATAAATTGGAATTTTTAGATGTATTTCAAATTCATATGTATTTACATTACTGACAATAATGAGTATATGTTTATATTATATTAATACAAACAAAACTTTTTTAATTCGCTAAATTGCCATTTTATGCGAAACCCAGTTAGGGGAATAAAAACTTTTTGTGAGGCTATTTACAGGATCTTTATTGTGAAATAAAAATATCATGCCGACAATACCATGGCTTACATAATGTAAATTTTCTTGTTTTCCTAGAAGAATCGGGATGAACATATTCTTCAAGAACAATTTAATTTAAATATGTAGCCTGAAAGAAATGGTCTAAAAATAGGAATACAATAAAAATTGTTTGCCTGTAAACTTTCAAGAGAAATCTAATAGGAATATAAATATATGCTACGGTGTATTTCAATGGCAATTTGTAAGAATTAATGACTGGACTATTTCAATATTTTTATTTTTTATGAATTTATTAAATAATTATTAATTTTTTATGTTTCTAATGTTTTGACAGTTTAGAATATTCCCCCCTGTTTCTATAAAATATTTTTGTCTCCAGACGAATGATATTCTAAATTAAATGTGTTATAATATTCTCCGTCATATGAGTTATTTGTTTCCTTAATCGTTTTCAATTTTGAATCTAGTGATATAAATGTCCAATTCTGACGATTAGTCTACACCTTTTCAAGTTTATAATGAGAAAATTTAATTTATGATCAGAATATGTAATTTCGTGATGAGAAATGTAAATTCATAATAGGAGCATGATAATTCACAATCAGCACTGTAAAATCGTAATGTAAATTGAATAATATTGATAAATATGAAATCATAATAAGAACATACAAATTGATAATGAGATATATAAATAAAAAATGAGAAAATCCAAATTGATAATGAGAAAATATAAATTCTTATTCAGGAATATATATTCATAAAATATAAATTCATAATCAGGAACTGTAAAATTTATAATCGAAGCTATGTATGTACGTTTTTCTATGGATATTTTCATAGAAACACACATTTTATCAATGTTCTCATTATAAATTTACATTTTCTCAATATGATTTTATATTTGCTCATTATGAATTCATATTTTCTGAATAAGAAAATGTATTTTCTGATTATGAATTTGGATTTTCTGATTACAAAACTTGTATATTTCATTATGAAATGGTATGTTCCTATTATGAATTAATTGTTCTCAATATAAATTAACAATTCTAATTATTAATTTATATTTTCATTATGAATTAACATGTTCCTATTATGAATTTACATTATCCATTATGAATTTATATGTTCCTAATATGAATTTGCATTTCTCAATTTGTATGTTCCGAATATAATCTTGAAAAGGTGTAGAGTAAAATATTTGTAAAATGAAAAATAATTTGTAAAATATTTTGACAATACATTCGTTTTTAATTTGTAATATGACAGTATTGAAAAAACACACCAGTTATTAAATGTTGATATTTAAACCATATTGGACATACCTATAAATAAATTACTTTTTCCCGGGAATTCCCGGGAATGAAATTTTTCATTCCCGTTTTCCCGGGAAATGAAAAAAGTCCGGGAAACCCAAACCCTACTAAGATATCATATGACATGGAATCATCCTCAGGAACTAAATACACTAAACCGAGAACACTTATTGGGATCTTTTGCCCCACGAAAATTGCTGTTTTGGATTATATATGAATGTTCCTGGAGAAATGGAAGCTTTTGTGTGTGCCACTGTGTGTAAATTTTTAAGTCATAAAATATAACCATATACGGACACCATTGCGTGATACAAGACAAAAAAATACCCGTGTCTTTTTATTTTTATTATTATTTGCCTCAGAGAATAAATCAGAATTCCAAACGGATTTCAAGATATGGGCCTGAGAAAATGATCACTTTCTTGCAAAAATGACACCGAGGCCCCTAACATTTGGGAGCCCATAAAAAAGTGCATGACTTTGGGCAAAACCTGGAAACTCGGGTCTTTTTTTGTCTTTTTTAACATAGTAGTGTCCGTATATGGTTATATTTCTAAAACGTGAGAAAACGGCGTTGCAATTTTTTTATGACACACATTTCCAAATATTATTTATGTTTCAGCTTACTTCGTGTCACACACTGGTAAAATTTAATCTGAACTTGGTTAAACTAATTTTAAAACGGTGAGCGATAAGGCATCGATTCGAGATGCCACTTAGGTGGACGCTATTGGCCGATTTGGTCCAATTTCACTGTAGTTGTTCCTAGGTGTAATGTAAGGTGATGCGGATAATATTGCTAAAATGTATATTTCGTTGCTTCTAGACCGGTTTTAACAGCTTATTTTCAGTCGGTTTAAGCCCGGTATTCTAAAAATACTAATTTTCGAACAAACAGAAAACTGACGAATAAAAAAACTGAGTTACTATTAGTCTAGAAATCCGCAATAACTTCCACAGTTTTGGTCTGATTTGTGTTTTAAAGGTCGAGTGTGAGTTTTAGAACTTCTCTTCTAGCCGTACACAGGCATAGATAACGCTCGCAATCTCCATCTCGTCCCCATAGCTTCCCAAAACTTATTTGACTCGAAGTCCCACCTTCGAAAATTTATACATATCACAGTGTCCGTCAATACTGAAAAGAACGTAGACAATTCTTCTTCATCATGTTTGCCAGGGCCACCAGTGTCTGACCTGTAACACACATATCGGTGGAGGTTTACCTATATAGCAAGTTCCACCACTGGAATGTACTGTCGATCATAATCTCGCAAACTCGACAGCATTACAGTTGTCTGGGATTTCTTTATTCCCTGGCATTCACGCTTTGAATATTGTTATGTTAATATCGAACTGTTATCAATATCAATGTTAATATTAAAATCCTTGCTATCTCGTGTAGATATGCTCGGCAGTTTTGGACTGTTCTTAAATTTGTTTTGATGACAGATTGTACAGTCACATGCTGACTTCAGTGTTCGTCACAACATTGTACTAACGTGCTGTTATCGGGTAGCACACGAGCTAAGTTACTTTACAGTCCCTTGCTGTCTAAATCACACCCCCCCCCAGTTTGCTTCCGTCTTGGTGTCAAGAAATCGTATATCCCATATCCCTATTCGACCAAAGGAGAAAAGTAGTAAAGTGTAATCGTCGATCTAGTGCCTATCCACCAAAAGAATACGTTGAATAGCAGAATCGGGGTATATACAGTGAACTTTGTTGGCACTGTGCAGGTGGGTTCATGTGAGGTATTTTTCCTATTCAGCTTTAGTCGGATTTACTTCCAGATTTACTCCTACGATATCTTCACTTAACTGTGAATAATATTAAAATGTATCAATACATTTCAATTCAAAACGGTGCCCTAAGGCACTACTTGACGCTCCCGTGAGAGTGATCATAACTGATATGATCAGGTTAAAGAATAATGATAAAGACACTTATCTCATTATCTCAAGCTAAATTTAGATTTGTTTGTACATCTGTGACCAAACCCGATAGATCGCTCCCGTTTTATATTACCATTCTGTGGAGCATGCAAAATGCAAAATTTTAGAAATCAAAATATAATACGAACAATTATATATATTTTTCACTGAGCCAACACTCAGGGGATGTTCCCTATAAATGCAGTACAATGCGTTGGCGAAAAGAAAATCATCAACATTGGAAGCACCTCCGAATGGCAACCAACTGAAAAGATGTAAAAATTTTTTAAGAACAAAACTTGTGGTTCGCCATATTATATTTAAGCTTATAAACATATCAAGACCAATATCATCCTCTATCTAATTTCAAAAAGTCCACAAAATTTTCAAAATCCTTCCTCTCACTGAATCCCAAAATATTGTACACTTCCCAACCACTTCCATGGGCACATTTTCTTGAGTGTCGTTGTTTCTAAATGCCTGGATATATCCTAAAATATTGTATGTATTTATGTATTAGCGTAGGTGGGTGTGTTTGTATAACGATTCCAATGAAAATATTATGTCATATGACATAACAAAACACTCAACGACACGACCGTATTCCCGCACACACCACCCCCTCTTGGACACATACGATTTTATGGTCAATAATTTGTGGTCAAGTTAACATGTTTATCGGTCAATTGATTTGAAATATTCATTCAGCATTTTCTCACTTCACTTCATGCGCACACACACACACATACACAGGCAGTCAGCTAGCCAATATTCTATCGGTCATATTTTGATGGTTGTGAGAGCAATAAAATTCTGAGTGACTGGCAAATATTTATGGTTTTAAATTCGGATGAAAATTGTTGTGAATTTGATTTGAAAGCTTTTGCAATTGATTATAAGTTTTAAACGGATTATGGTGAATGGAATGTTGTTTCTGATAAATTATAAGAAATTAATACCATAAGGCTGTGGATTGAAAAAATATTTGGGGAATTCGATAGGTTTTGGCATCTAAGATGATAAAAAATGATATTAGTTCAAGAAATGAAATGCTTCGTACAACTGAAAGAACTATATTCAATTCAGTTTTAATGACAATGTCTTCGGTACAAAGAGATCTTTAATACAGATACTTTCAAAATTGCAAAGAAACTTTCATCGTATCAACGAAACAATTTAGTTGACTTATATAACAATTTTAATGACTTGTAGAACTTTAAATATATACAATGTAATGCAATTACTTAATTTCTATATACTTTACAAATTTACCACATTTTCGTTTCTAAAACTCCCATATTCTCCAGCAAAGATGATTTATATCGAATATGTCCGTAGCGTATGACTAATGTTATTTGTAGTGCAAAATAATAATACTCATACGTCACGGTTGCTAATTAACATTACAGTACTGAAGGCACAAAAGTATTTAAAAGAATGTCCTTCACAATATGAGCAAAATTAATGAAAATTGCAAATTTTCAGTTTTAGATAATTTGAAATAATTTAATAAAATAGAAAAATGGGCACTGCGGTTAATTTTCCGCCAAACTTATCGAACATTGGACTTGGAAATATCGTGTATAATTTTCTTCGCAAGATACTAAGAGCCGATTTTTAACCCCTTGTATACATTTTTAAAGGACATTGAGGTCGTTATTTTTTGTTTCTAATAAAATTTTGCATGCGTTGTAGTATCTGCCACAGAACGCTTTTTTACTATGCCCACACGCAACATAATTCTATAATATTCGTTCTAATATATGTGCAAGTATAAACGAGAGTATTTGCACACATGGCACATTATTAATATGAAATTCATAAACATTTTTATTGGTACACACGCACAGCAAAGCAACCATAAATAAAAGTAGAAAACCAAGTAAAGGAATTGCACTCTGTCAAGACTTTTCATATGACACGCTACAATATGCTTGGAAGTCTTATGGGCATCATTACAAAGAAAACAATTTGTTTTATAATATTTCAGTCGCTATTTTTATGGATGGAAACAAAAAAATAATTCGAATAAATAATCATTTCGTTTAATACTTTGAATTTTACAAAAGCTGCAATCAATAATAGCAAGATATCTGAGCGTTATTTTATTTTTTTTTTTGATATTACTTGCATTAATCGGAAGCACCCTAATTACGAATGTGTAAGTTGCAATAATATCGTGGAAAATTCTTACAGATTTAAATAATTAATTCCTCATTTTCTTTAGAATGCTCTTTATGACTATTGAGGGTTTTCGATTGCCGAACTTTTTCCCGGGAAAATGGGAATGACAAAATTTAATCCAAGGGGGTGAATAATAAATTAAGCTTTGAAATTATGGCTTTATGATAATTATGCATATTTATCGACAACATATATTTTTGTAATTGAAGTTTTTGCTATAGATAAATGAGCTAATTCGAAAATCAACAAATTTAACGCACACTTTTTAAAATCGTCGAAAAACAAAACAAAGGACAGAATCCTTATAAGTACAAATTTCGAAAAGCATTTATTGCGCTTCCACTCAGTGAGAAGAATATATAAACCGATTTTTGGGATTCTAGATGCAGACGTTTGCCTGGTACCATTATTAACCGCTTCCGCACTGTTTTCCGTCAAAAATAAAATTTCGAGAGGCTATTATATGTTAGAGTATGTCGAATTGTCGTAAAAAATAATAATATATAAATAACACTGCGCAACAAATTAAGACTTTTTGAATGGCACAAAATCGACCCTATAATTCTAAAAGGGCATTTTGTATATATCATTTTGTAGAATAAATCGATGGTCCAGCTGGTCTGAGTTTCTTTTAATAGCGGGTCAAAGTTTTCACTATTTTGGCCGAAGGAAGCATTAAGCTTTGAGGAAGCATTGAAGGAAGCGAAAAACCAGAAAGGAAAGGCTAAAGTCGGGCGGGGCCGACAATTCAATTCGGAAAAAAGTGAAAACGGGAAGAATTTTTGAATGTTTCCTAATCATAGGCTAATATGTCCTGGTTCAATTTGTCAAATAGAGAAGAATATTTGTATCAGGGCTATATCCAAACATGGAATGAAGTGACCCATTTCACAATAGGTTCTTCCAGTTCTCAATTTGAAGTAATTCGTGGATTCTGGGGCGGAAAAAATCAAGCCGGAAGCGAAATTTGTGTAGGAGCTATATATAAATCTGAACCGATCTGACTCATTTTCATCCTGGCTGTTTCTCATGGAAATATAAGATATTTTGCCAAATTTGAACAAAATCTGTTAAAATATGTGGTTTCTACAGCAGAAAAAGTCAAATCGGGAGTGAAATTCGTATGGGGGCTATATCTAAATCTGAACCGATCTGGAACATTTTCACCGTGGGTGTTTCTAGTTGAAATATAAGATGTTTTGCCAATTTTGAAGATAATCTGTTAAAATATGTGGTTTTTACAGCAGAAAAAGTCAAATCGGGAGTGAAATTCGTATGGGGGATATATCCAAATCTGAACCGATCTGGCTCATTTTCACCGTGGGTGTTTCTAGTTGAAATGTAAGATGTTTTGCCAATTTTGAAGAACATCTGTTAAAATATGTGGTTTCTACAGCAGAAAAAGTGAAATCGGGAGTGAAATTCGTATGGGGGATATATCTAAATCTGAACCGATTTTCTTCAAATTAAATAGCGTTCGTCCTTATCCCGAAAAACTTTGTTGTGCAAAGTTTCATTTGGTTCTGGCTGCAATTGCGACCTGTACTTTGATTACAAGAATAGATGGACAGACGGACGGACGGACATTGTTAAATCGATTCCAAAAATGATTCTAAGTCGATCGGTATAATTAACAATGGGTCTATCTCGCTTCCTTTTGGGTGTTACAAACAAATGCACAAAGACATAATACTCTCGTGGAGTGTATAATAAGATAATGACTGAGAGAATTCTTATTGTCAGAACTATATTGTGGAATTTTATTAGGATAATTTTTTTGTTGGAGATCTTAACCCTCTTGCTCCTCTCATTTCGAGAAAACCATAAAAAATCCTTTCAAAATGGACATCAGAGTATTAAAATGTGCTACGAAAAATTTGTAGGAAAATTTCAGTGGGGGTCGGCGAAGACACCATTGTTGTAAGTAAAGCTCTTCAGTTTTATCCATTTTTGCACCATATCACCCCTTACAAATCAGAATCACTTTATTGTACACATTTTTGAAGGAGGAGGGGACTGCGCATACCAAATATAAATAAAATATAACCAGACATATCCAAAAAACGTGCTTCAATACTCTAAATGTTAGGGAAACAGTTATCCCTTTGCACCGATTTCGCCCATTTGCAATTTCAACCGATCTACAACTATAAGAAGTATTCCTGCAAAATTTGGACGTTTTCATACTTTCATACTTTCAACAGACAGACGGATGGACATGGCTAGATCGTCTTACAATTTTATGACGATCAATAATATATATATATATATATATATATATATATATATATATATATATATATATATATATATATATATATATATATATACTTTATAGGGTCTCAGGTCAACATTTCAAGTCGTTACAAAAGGGATGACAAACTTAGTATATACCCATCCTGTGAACGGTATAAAAAGTAAATATGTTTGAGTATCTCTACTTTCAGAAAGATTTTTTTCAATTTTATATCATTGTTTATTCGGTACAAAATCGCTTGCAAAAAATCGCACTATCTTTCACACACAAAAATATATGACTGAATGAAACCTCTTCCTCAAGATATGCAAAATTTGAAAGGTATCAAAATAAAAATTCATAAAACATCAAAATCGACCTCAATATGGAACGCTTTGTTAATCTTTACTGTATATACACAGTCTTTTTATAATGTCAGAGGTACAATTCTATGGAAGGAAAAACCTTCAATAATTCGTACAGTCAAAGTTTTTATAAAAACTGTTTGAAATGTCAAAATATAACAGATTACGAATATCCGTGTGAAAGTTACATTACATTTATCATAGGAAAATTTACCATATGTGTGGGAGGTACCATAACAGGCACACACGGCTACATCCCCATGGACACAATTAGGAGGAGTTAACAGATTACAGTGAAGAACTTGTCAGAATAATTTATAAATGGATTATGATGTGCTGAATTCAGAAATACTATCGGTTTTTATTGTTTTTTTTTTCAATAGGCATATCAAATAGGTCTGCTTCAAAAAACTTCTTCGAAAAAGTAGTAGTATATAATAATTTTTTTTTCCTAGGAAACTCCTTGAAGTAGCATAGATTATCTAAGTAAAAAAATCACCAAAAAAGTAATTCATATTAAACTTTTGATTCGAAAATTTAATTATGGACACACTTTAAAAATTTAAATAAATTAGAATCGGAAAAAATCGGAGAAGTTTTAGCTTTTACTGAGTAGATTATGGTTCAAATTAAATTAGTAAAAAAATTTCCACTAAACTTTATGATCTTTTTGCTTTTAACCATAAAAAATTGTCTTTAGAAATGAAATATATTAAAAATTAATTAAAAATAATATTTTTAAAATTTAGAGGAAATTCCAAATTTGTAAAACAGAATTCCATTCCATTTAAAAAGGTGATATTGTAACAATATTTTTCTTCAACTACTCACGAACGAAGCTATAAAATCAATTTATTTTAAACGATATCAAAAAACAAGTAAGTAAGCTTCAGTCAGCTAAAACGGCTTATAGGGTATATAAACTCTCAGAGAATATATATACGGATGTTATAAGGAATTAAATTTAACGTAGGGTAGGATAATTTATGTGGAAGGTAGTAGGAGGTTCGTATCACATGGTCTCGGCTTCCACATTCATAAAACAATTGTTAAAACATGATCAAATATCAAGTCACAGTGGATCCCAAGCACCAGTATATAAGTTATGAAGAATTGAATATTACCTAAGATTCTGGAAAAAACTCTGTGGGAGGTACAGAAAGGGCGGGGCTAAAGCGTAAATTTTTTTCAGGTTTAAAGTCATTATAGAAACATTTTTAAATATCAAATTTCAAATGATTTTGACAACCCGTATGAATGTTATGTCGGTGTTATTGTAACCCAATTTTATGCCACTTTGTATGGGAGGTACCAGAAAGGGTGTGGCAATATAGCCCATATTCCATGCGAATGTAACCACTATAAAAGCGTTGCTGAATATCAAATTTCACAGTACTCCGATCATCTATATAAAAAAGAGTTGCGTTACTGACTGACTGACTTACCATTGACCAAGCCCCAGACCAAACGGCTGAAGTCAGGGCAATGAAATTTTCAGGGTAGTTCCTAAATATGACGTAGACGTCGACTAAGAAAGGGTTTTGCGAAATTCGTACTTTTAGGGGGTAAAATGCGACAAAAAGGGATAAACTTTAAACCTTCGTCCTGACTAAACGGCAGTAGCTAGAAACAGGAAATTCGGTGTGTTCCTTGCAATGACCATGCAGACGAGCTACAAATAGGGTTTTTTGAAATTTGTACTTTTAAGGGAAGAAAGAGACAAAAAGGGATAAAAATGGTAACAATTTAAGAATTGCATTTTCTGCACATTTCTCTGACAACGTAGGCTTGCAATATAAATAGATTTTTCGAAATTTGTACTTATAAGGGGTGAGCGGGACAAAAAGGGATACAAATGGTACGAACTAAAGTATTACAGCTAGAAACGTGAAATTTGGCATGTAAATTCCTCTGACCATATAGAAACAAAGTAAAATTGGATTTTTCGAAATTTGTTCTTATAAGAAGTGAGCTGGACAAAAAGGGATACAAATGGTACCAACTGAAGTGTTGCAGATATAGTCGTGAAATTTGGTATGTAAGTTATTCTGCCCATATAGAAGCGCAGTAAAATTGGATATTTCGAAATTTATACTTATAAGAGGTGAGCGGGACAAAATAGTACCAATTGAAATATTGCTGCTATAGTCGTGAAATTTGGTGCGTAAATTCCTCTGACAACATAAATTGGTTTTGTCGAAATTTGTACTTTTAAGGGGAGAGCGGGACAAAAAGGGATAAAGATGGATTAGGATTACAGCTAGAATCATGAAATTTAGTATGTAAATTCCTCTGACCAAGTATAGGGTCCGCCATCTTACGTTTTTTTTCAACTATTCAACCTTTGGACTATTATTTGTGAGGTGCCCTCAAAGATAAGTGTTACGCCGACAAGCCAGATACAATTGACGCTTTAAAGGACAATATTCGTGAAGCCATTGGTGAAATACAGCTGCTCACAATCGATAATGTGCTTAAAAATTGGACCGATCGTGTAGGCTACTGCATGGCCAGCCGAGGCAAACATTTGAATGAAATTATTTTCCATTATTAACCGGAAGGATTGTACTTTCAAATAAAAAAAGAAATTTGAGAAAATATTCAGTAGTTTTTTATAGCATTTTCAAAAAATTTCATATTTGGCGGACCCTATAGAAGCGCCATCAAAATGGAGTTTTTTTTTCGAATAAAAGGCTCTGCGATTGTAATGTTTTGTTAAAAACTGGGTAGAAAATTATAAAAAATATATATACGAAGGAAGTTCAGCTAAAAACAGTGCACATCGACAAGCACATTCCTTTGACTGTATATGAGTGCTATGTTTCCAATTTACTATTTTAGAAAATAAAATCAAATAAATACTATCCTAAAACAGATACGGATAAAACTAATAATAAATACCTAGCTTTTTCGCGTACGAAGCAGCGGGTACTGCTAGTATGTATATACGTTTTAACAGCTTTAATTGTACGTAGCTCTGCGTGATTTGTGTGGGAGGTACAGGAAGGGGTGTGGCAAAACCCGACATATTTGGTGCACTTAAAGTGATTATAAAATCATTATCAAATACCTAAATATAGCTGATTCCGAATATCCGTGTGCAAGTTAAATGGGTTTTAATTTAACATAGGAATATGACATTTTGCGTGGGATCTTCGAGTTTAAACTTAAGCTTGGCAAAAATATTACCATGTGCAAAGTTTGAATCGATTCCTTAACTTCTTTCGAGAGTTATCATGTACACCAGCCAGCCAGATGGACGGACGGACGGCTCAAACACCTTAAAATGTCGTGAAACGGATTTGGTCCAAACATACTTAGTGTCTTAAGTCATTCAATGCGTTACACTTTGTTTCTGTCCCAGATGATATATACCCTCCTACTCTGTAGAGTGAGGGTATAATTAACAACTCGCAGCAAGTCAATGTTCGCCCGTCTCCAAACTTAAACAAAGTTAGGGAAAGTCATTACTATGTGAATAAAGTATTGAATAAATTCCTAGACTAGACGGGCGGACCAGTCTCAAACATCTCAAAAAGGATTTTTTTTCTAAATATACTTATAGTCTTAACTTACTCATTTAATGCGTTACTCAATGATATACTCTGTAAAGTGATGGTATAAAAGCCAGAGAAGTGAAAGCTAAACCGTGTTCTCTTCGTTGTCTGTTGCTGTGTTTATTGGGCAGAATTCGTGGAAATATTAATTACGACTTGCTGTAGCGTACCCCATCGAAATATGCGTATGTGGTCACTTTATGTCGAACATTGAATGTACGTTTTTATTTGGTTTTGGGCATATTTTTTATCGTTTTTCAATGTCGGCCATAAAAACAAAATTGTCCCATCTTTTTGTTATTGTGGCGATAGTTGTTGCGCACGTTTCTTCGCTCTGGACTATGAACTATGGCGGCAATATGGGTATTATTCGACGAAATGGATTTTCACCACCCTCGTTCAACGCTTTCATTTTCAAAGTGTTTGTGTGGATGAAGCTGTACATCTATATGTATATTAAGGTGGTACCTCATGCCCATGCTTGGTGTCAGCATGAAACAATAGGCATGTTTTTCTTTAAGAATGGATAACTAAGCGATAACTAAAACTTAAATAAAAAGTTATAATATCACTCAACAAAAATATAAAATATTTTTTTTTAAATTGTGTGTAAAAATGTGTGTAATATAATATAACATAAGATATAAAATCTAATGTAATTTAAATTATAATAAATACTTTATTTTGAAAAACTAATTTTATATGAAAAATTTAGGTCTTATCCTGGAAAATTATCGAGTGTAACTCAAATTTATGGTTATCGAGTCTAAGTCCAAAAAACCAGCACCAAATATTTTTATTAGAAAATTTGTTTTGATACAAATGTTTATATTGTAGTTGGCAACAATGTTAATTTTTATACATTTTTACGACTTCCACGAGAGTATTATGTCTTTGTACTACATTTGTTTGTAACACCTAAAAGGAGGCGAGATAGACCCATTGTTAATAAGACCGATCGACTTAGAAGCACTTTTTGAAACGATTTAGCAATGTCCGTCTGTCTGTCTACTCTTGTAATCACGATACAGGTCGCAATTGTAGTCAGAACAAAATGAAACTTTGCACAACGAACGGGGGACGTTATTTAATTTGAAGAAAATCGGTTCAAATTTAGATACACCCCCATACGAATTTCACTCCCAATTCTCTAGTTACCACACATTTGACAGATCTTCTTCAAAATTGGCAAAACATCTTATATTTCAAGTAGAAACACCTGTGGTGAAAATGTGCCAGATCGGTTCAGATTTATATATAGCTTCCATAGAAATTTCGCTCCCAATTTGAGTTTTTCCGCTCCAGAAATAACTCATTTTATCAGATTGTCTTCAATTTGGCAATATTTAAACTAGGAACACCTGTGGTGAAAATAGGTCAGATCGGTTCAGATTTATATATAGCTACCTTTCAAATTTCGCTCCCTATTTGACTTTTTCTGCTCTAAAGACCACATATTTCAATAAATCTTCTTCAAATTTGGCAAAATATTTTATATTACCACTAGAAACACCCATGGCGAAAATGGGTCAGATCGGTTCAGATTTATAGAACCTATTGTCAAATTAGGTCAGGTCATATCAGCATATGATTAGGAAACGTTCAAAAATCCTTCCCGTTTTCATATTTTTACCGAATTGAATTGTATTCGGATAGAAAGTGGAGTGTCTTTCCTTACTTGTTTTTATTTTGAGCAAAAAAATAACTTTTTATTAACGTTTTTGAAATCGCAGCCCTAATATCTGTAATTCGACATTTTTCAGTCGTTGAGGTTTTTTGACAACCGTTTAAAAATTTGGCCAACTTTGGATCCAAGCTTTGAGAATAATCTGGAAAAAAGACCTCTGCGTTCTCAGCATGTGAATATTACCATTTCCAACTAAGCCCACCTTAATGTCTGTATGAGTATGCACGTGTAGACGTGTATATCCTGACATACGGCTGTGAACAACAATTGTGCCTATCGGCCCTGCTTGAATGGACGTTTGATTTTTTTGGTCTCTTTTTTTCTTATTCACTCTGTGTGAACAGAATCCGGAAAGCTTTCGGTTACGATGGCGGAATCCTTTATGTTGGGGTTTGTCATGTAAACTACTCGGCTTGCCGTCTTTTTTGTCGAACGCTGTGTAAAATTCAATTCCGTTACAAGTCAATTTGAACTTTACATTTAATATTGTTCATTGTATGAATGTGAGTGAGAGTGAATGAGTGGGTATTTGTTTGGGTCCTAAAGTGTGAGCATGTGTGTTTGTGTTTATCGGCCATGTTGTTCCTGTTGCTGTCGTACATTTATTTTATTTTTATTTCCTTTGTTAGCGTGGCTTATTGAATCTACCATACATACTCGCACATACGAATGTATTTAGTTTACTGATTCCGATTCCTCTTTATTTCATTTTCAATATGGGCACAGGCAAGTTTTTATGAATGTCTGTCCATATATTCATGTCACTCACATTCATTCGGTCCACTTTGAACGTTTATCGGCTGGGCACAGTGTATCGAAATGTTAGAACAAAATGCTTCAGCTATACACAGTTATACAATATGAGGCAAATAGTGGCAACATTTAAGCCAAAATTTTAAATTACAAAAATATAAAATTTTTTTAGAAATAAATGTCTATATTTGAATACGATTTTCCATGGATGTTAACTTAATTCGAACACGTTATTCGTAAAATGCAAACATCTAAATTGTTGTAGAGTAACAGGAACCTAATGAAATATATAATTATAAATAATAATAACAATTTATTTTAAAACAAGTAATAAGGCATAAAGTTCGGCTTGGCCTCCACCACGGAGTGCATTCCTCAGTATTACCAGCAGATTAAAGGATGTCGACTTTACATAGAAGTACAGTACCATATTACGGAAATTGTGATATTTTTATGCACATTACTATATTTGTTTACTATTTCAAACTATAATGTATACTTATGTAAACGCACTGTTTAAAATCTACTACTATATGTATATAACAACAATGCTGTAATTGTGAAAGTGAACATGCCTAAATATTAGGCGATTGTCAGTCGCCATTAGGGAGAAGCATTTTCAGATACAGACAAAGTGACTGTATTATTTTGATAAGAAAAGTAAAAATTTTAAAGATATCACCATTCGAATTTCGAAAAAAAAAAATTTGTTTCGAGTCCGAATTTCATGATGTCAACTTTAGCGGTTTGGAAGGTCCCATTTTTGTCCCTCTTTTTCAACTAAATCCCTCTGTTTTACGTGACTATGCAATTAGAGGGATGTACACACCGAATTTCATGATTCTAGCTGTTGTCGTATCATTGGTACCATATTTTATCCCTTTTTGTCCCATTTCGCCCGCTAAAACTTTTATTTTCTTTGTGGTGCTTCCAAGCTACAAGAGGAATGTCCGCAACAAATTTCAAATGTATGAAAATCAGAAATTTAATTAATAAACCAAGGCTACCAATATTTGTATACTATGTATATATATATAATTGAAATATTACTTCAATTCATAAAATAAATATAAGGCAGCAATCATAAATACCCTACAGAGAGTGTATTTTCATGGTTGGTTTTATTTCCATCCTATTTTGAAAATACCTTACCTCACACGTACGCAGTATAAGACAATTTCCTGATTCTACCATTTTTTGTTATAAAAGCAAAACAATTTTGAAATTTTTTTTTACGTGGCTATGCAGTCAGAGGAATGTATACTCCAAATTCCATGATACTATCTGCGGTCATTTTGTTGGTACCATTTTTACCCCTTTTTTTGGCATTTTACTCCTTTAAATCACGACTTTCGAAAATTTCATCATTCTAGCTGTAGCCTGTGGGTTGGTACCATTTTTATCCCTCTGCTCCCATTGAATCCCTTGAAAGTACGAATTTGGAAAACCCTTTTTTCGTGTCTACTCAGTGAGAGGAATGTATACAGCAAATTTTATGGTTCTAGCTGCATCCATTTGTTTGGTACAATTATTTTCCCCTTTTCCATTTTACACCCTAAAAGTACGAATTTTGAAAATTTCCTTTATTTTATGCGTCTACACAATCAGAGGAATATATACACCGAATTTCATTATTCTAGGTGCAGCCGTTTGGTTGGTACTATTTTTATCCCTCCATCCCCATTTAACCCCTTAAAGGTACGAATTTAGAAAAAAATATTATGTATCTACTCTATTAGAGGTATGTACACGCCAAATTTCGTGTTTCTATCTGTTGTCGTTTGATAGGTACTATTTTTGTCCCTTTTCGTCCCATTTCGCCCCCTACAAATAAAAATCACTCTATGGTGCCCTTTTATTTTATAAAAGGAATGCGAATTGCAAATATGAAGTAAATACAAACTAATATGTTCAAAAAACATGCTGAAATACTCTAAATATTAGGGGTATTTTCAGTCCTTGTGAGGGAAAAATTTTTACCTCTGGGCCGATTTCGCCCACTTTCAATCCCAACCGATCTGCAACCATAAGACACATTTAGGAAAAATATGAACCTCCTACCTCATTTCGTTCGGCCCATCCTGGAGGTGGAAAGTATAAAAATGAAGAGGTAAGCTTTTGTTTATAAAAAAGAAATAAGAATTACATGTGAAAATATTTTTGTAAAGATTGGATAATCTTCTATTAAACTAGAATTTCCAGGAAATTCGACAAAAATATATGCCTATATTCTATTATAAATTTTTTAAAACTATCTTATCGCAAAAATATTTGTTTGATCATTACACAGTACGACAGTGGTTGGTACACATGAGAAATGTTAACAGAATATGAAAATAGGCTTAAAATAAAGAAATACGTGTCTCGGCGATTTGCTGTAGCACGTCAGAATTTTGAGAAAATCGATTTTAAAGATTCGAAGGATCGTGGAGGTTCACTTGTAACGTAGTACTATTATAAAAAGTTCTATAAAAACAGAATGGGTGAACCGATTTAAGTGCTTGAGCCAGTTTTGAAAAGTGAATTAAATTTGGATTTGTTTTTATTAAAAAAAAACATTTTTTTCTGCTAGATGGCGCTTTAATTTTCATGTAAAATTAAAAAATATCCAAAAAATGTACGAAGATATTGTTAAAGAAATGGTTTCAGCTTATGGTGAAATGAAAGTTAACATGTCTTTAAAAATTCATTTTTTGCACAACCATTTAGACTTTTTTCCTTCAAATTTGGGTGATTTAAGCGATGAGCATGGAGAACGCTTCCATAAAGATATTGTTACAATAGAAAATCGTTTCAAAGGAAAAGACATGACTCACATGCTTGCTGAATATTGTTGGAATTTATGCCGTGATACAAAACCTGAAGTTTACACACGAAAAACTAAACGACCAACATTTTTGACACAAAATAATAGTTAAGATATCATATTAATTTTTGTATTTTTATATTACATTTACCTTACATTGAATTACATTACATTTTTGGATATTAATTTTTGTATTTTTACATTACATTTACCTTACATTGAATTACATTACATTTTTGGATATTTTTTAATTTTACATGAAAATTAAAGCGCCATCTAGCGGAAAAAATGTTTTTTTTAATAAAAACAAATCCAAATTTAATTCCCTTTTCAAAACTGGCTCAAGCACTTAAATCGGTTCACCCATTCTGTTTTTATAGAACTTTTTATAATAGTACTACGTTACAAGTGAACCTCCACGGTCCTTCGAATCTTTAAAA
The DNA here is from genome assembly GCA_947397865.1 of Polietes domitor. Taxonomy (NCBI): domain Eukaryota; kingdom Metazoa; phylum Arthropoda; class Insecta; order Diptera; family Muscidae; genus Polietes; species Polietes domitor. The sequence goes on from OX377620.1 coordinate 98,439,502, forward strand.
TCGATTTTCTCAAAATTCTGACGTGCTACAGCAAAACGCCGAGACACGTATTTCTTTATTTTAAGCCTATTTTCATATTCTGTTAACATTTCTCATGTGTACTCAAAAAAAAATTGATTTTGTCGTACTGTGTTATAGGTTAATATAAAATTCTGCGTGTAAAGCCCTCTCGTAAAATAAATGATGTTTTCCAATTCGACCTTTTAGAGGAAGAAGAGGTAAAAATGGTACCAACCAAAATGATTTTGCTAGAATAATGAAATTCGGTGTAGACGTCACTCAGCTAGCACGCGTACACGACAAATATTAAGAGATCTTAATATTCTTATCGATTCGTATTTTAAGAGTCAAAATGGGCAAAAATGATAAAATTGGTGCCAATCAATTATAAAATTCAGTATGTACATATATTAATTTGAATTCATTGACACTTTTAAGGGAAAACGGATCGAAAGGTGATAAAACTTGTGCCAAACAAACGACAATAGCAAAAAATTTAATTTATCTGAATTTTTCAAAATTCGCACTTTTATGGTCCTTATGGTAAAAATGGATAAAACTGGTACAAAGCAAACTGCTGTAACAAGAATCATGAAATTACGCCTGTACAGTACTCCGTGGATGGGCAAGAGAATGGATTTTCAATATGTATACCTTGAGGATCAAGATGATATAGAATTGCTAACAACCAAGTGACGACTGAAAACTTTAATATTTAGGTAACATTTTTTAAAAATTTCTTCCCTACAGTTGAAGCTCTATATCGTCTCCTCTAAATAACAATATCCTATTATTTTTTATTGTATATTTAGAATCTCTAACATTGATTGCACTGTGCGACCGTCTAAAAACTCTTGGAGGTGATATTATTTTTTCGGGAAGATAATGTCGAGTAAAACCAGAACATTTATTAGAAATTTCCCAGACAACTCCAAAATCTTGTGTTACTGGTAAAAACCTGGTTTTTCGTACCTTTACAGACATATAAGCCTGTAACTTAGTTGATTTTCACTTTTTCGTCAGATGTGTAAATGAGAAAGCTTAAGAAATCTCTGATCTTTTGTCCATCAAACATAATTTTGTAAAAAAAAATTTGGCCATTTTTCAACTTGGCACATTATTTTGTTTAGTAACAGCACCACTTGTGAATTTACATAAATAACACATTTAGTAAGGAGTAATACGCCGCGTTGTCTTTAAAGATCTGTTAGTAATTGACTGAGTTATTGATACTAATTGTTTGCAAAAATAAAAGTTTATGCCATTCCAGTTCACATCTCTCATTATTTTACGAATTGAAGTCCAGTAAAAATTAATAAACTTCATTATAGCAGATAAAAATGTTAAAAAAGCACGTCGACCACTTTAATAAAAAAAACCCCAATTTTGGAGCATATTTTCCCCACTGTAGGAATTCGGTAATTTTTGTGGGAAAATTATGATGTTTTTGATTCTGACCAACGTATATTGAGAATTTTTCAAATATCTTTAAAAATTAAATATATAAAAATTAATTAATATTTTAAAGATTTAGAAGAAACCCACAATTCGTAAAGCAATATTCCATTTCGTCTAAAACTGTATTTTTGTAACAATTTATTTGTCTTCAACTAGTCATGAACGAAACTACAAAGTCTATTTATTTTAAACGATATCAAAAAAATAAATTAATAATAATAATAAAATAAAGACAATTTCCGACGGTCCCGAACTTGAACTAAGTTTGGGAAAACTATGACTATGTGAATTTAAATAAATTCTTTAACTCCCTTCGAAAGTTGTGGTGTACACCAGCCCGACGAACGGACCAGGATCAAACATCTCAAAAAGTCGTGAAACGTGTTAGGGTCTTAAGTCACTCATTTAATGTGTTACCAAATGGTAACATACTCTGTAGATTGATTGTATAAAAGCCAGTGAAAATCCAACTCAATCCTATTCGTTGCCCGCTTTTCCAGCAGGAAATATTAATTACGACTTGCTGTAGCGTACCCCATCGAAATATGAGTATGTGCTCACTTTATGGGGAACATTGAACGCCTGTTTTTATTTATTTATTATATTTGTTCATCGTTTTTATCATTTTCACGAATTTTAAGTATATTTATTGGGTCTCAATTCCATAGACACCTTGTCTCGTGTAGTTTGAATGAAAAACTAGGAAGTTATAGACGAAACAAAAAAGGCCCTATTCATTTAAAAGATTTTTGATCAAAGAAGAAATACCCAACTCATTCGTTGTTAGGAAATTACAGTAGGATTGCAGATATTTTCGAAGTCCAGATGTTTGAAAAATTTGATACTTTTGTTTTGTGTTATGTTATGCTCACGATATGTCAAATGGATCGGTCTGATTTACATGTGTATTAAGGATATATATATTATATATATATATTCTCGGCTTCTAAAAAAAATTTGTCGTTAATACAAACTATGGTACTGTACTTCTACGTAAAAAGTTGAGAACTTCTAATTTGCTGGCAAAAATTGTTGACTGATCGCACTCTCACTCTGCTGAGTAGGATGGACAGAAGATAGTGTATAACATTGAAGGAGTAACTTAAGACCCTACGTATGTACAGAACAAAACTATTTCATGACTTCTCAATCAGTTTGAGCCAGGTCCTTTCGTTCGTCTGTCTGACTGGCTACAATAACGTTCGATATTAGTTAAGAAATGTATTCAAACTTGGCATATAGTAATACTTTTCCCAAACATAGTTTAGGTTCGGAGGTGGCTGAAATTGACACGCTTTTCTGCTAATATTCGTATGAAAACCAACATTCGGAATCAGCAATATCTTGATATTTGATCAAGTTTTCATTAGCTTTGAGTCACGCTCCGTCTAATAGCTCGCACACAAATCACCCCTCATAAAATTAAAGCTTGCATAACATCTATAAGGATAATCGAATACTCTGATATTTGTGTTCGGCAAAGTTTTTTTTATAGATACGCACAAATCACCCTACATAAAAATAAACCTTTCAAAACTTCTATACGGATAATCGGTATAATCTGATATTTATGTTTGGTAATGTTTTTGTATACATACCTGGAATGTGGGGATATTGCCACGCCCCTTCAGGTACCTCCAACCTAAAATTAAATAAAACTGAAACTGTTCAATGTTTTTATAATCACTTTAAACCTATAAAAATCCCACAATTCTAAAAACGGGGAAATAAATCTCAAAAATTTATTTTTTAGAAAAATAATAATAATTAATTTGTTAAAATTATATATATATATATATTACATTTCAATTTTCAGCTTCTCTTCTTAAAACACTAAAACTCATGAATATTATATCAATCATATACTAATTAAGGATATTATTAATGAAATTCTTAAAAGTACATAGCATGCTCCTAGTTTCACAAAATCTCTTTCAGCATAAATAGATAGCTATGCGTATGAAATAATGAAATTTCAATAAATAAATTCCATAATAAAAGTAGCTATTTGTAGTTTTTTTATAAAATCATAAACCACGCCAAAACAGCATACATTATCATATTTTGTTGTGATAAATTTATGAAAAATAGGCGAAGTAAAAACCAAAATTTAATCTTTTTAAAATTATCGCGAAATTAAAAAAAGTAGACAATTTTTTTGCTCTCCTGGGAAAAAACACTTATAGCTACTATTGCTACGACGGCGACGATATGTGTTTTCCAAGGTATGCGGCGTTTTCACACGGGGACGCAAATATTATTATTATTAGTGTGAAGCAGAGAAGTATACATTTTATAAAAAAGTTATACCATTTTTTACATCACTAAAAACTAAAAATTTAATAAAAAATTATTGTTTTTATAAAAACGAATTCATATTGAACATAGCGTAAAATCTATAAATATCGCAACGAAATAATTGAAAATAGTACGTATAAAAAATGTTTCCGAAAATAATGTATAACCCGTTTTTACAGTTTTGTCCAACAAAATACCCAAAATCCCAGAATGGGGGAAAATATGTACCAAAATTTGGGATTTTTTATTTAGAGTTTTCGATAATAAATTTTTAGTATTGAAAAATTGACAATTTTGGAGCGAAGATGCCCGATGGCCAAAATGATTCAAGACGGACAGTAATAGATTCTTTCTGTTCCAAAGTTACAGAATTATTTCCAAACAATTTTCTTGGAAGCTCTATGGCTATGGGATACAAATGGTTATATATCGGTATGTTACCAATAATAAAGGGTGATTTTTTAAGAGCTTGATAACTTTTTTTTAAAAAAAAACGCATAAAATTTGCAAAATCTCATCGGTTCTTTATTTGAAACGTTAGATTGGTCCATGACATTTACTTTTTGAAGATAATTTCATTTAAATGTTGACCGCGGCTGCGTCTTAGGTGGTCCATCCGCTTAGTCCAATTTTGGCATTTCCACGTTTTTGAGTAACAGAGACCCAATTGGTGCGAACGGCGACGAATCGAAAATTGGTGGTCATCATTAACACTGGCCGATACAGCTGCGATATTTTCTTCAGTTCGCACTCTACGTAAGCGTGTTGGTGGTTTAATGTCCAACAATGTAAATTTGGTGCGAAATTTAGTCACAATAGCCCGAATAGCCGCTTCAGTGGGTCGATTAAACTGACCATAAAATGGAAGCGCGCAATGAACTTTCTTAACAGAGCACGCATTTTGATAATAAAATTCAATAATTTGCAAGCGTTGTTCGTTTGTAAGACGATTCATGATGAAATGTCAAAGCATACTGAGCATCTTTCTCTTTGACACCATGTCTGAAATCCCACGTGATCTGTCAAATACTAATGCATGAAAATCCTAACCTCAAAAAAATCACTCTTTACAAGTGATGCAATGTCTAGTATTGGCTCTAGTGATTTTACATTTGCTTTAACTTTCCCCCTTTCTTATTCTCAGCCACTGTGCACAGTACGATTACATTTAGTTGGGGTACATTTGTAGCTTTATCGAATTCTGTTGTTAATGAAACTTTGCTCGCTTAATTAGTTTCGTTTAAAGGACATAACAACACGAAAGTAAGCACACATCGTCATGTACAACTGTACATTAGGGTAAGTTTTTTTACACTTTTTCAAAATGAACAATCGAGTAGGCAATATAAAATCGATACAGAACTGGATCTTTATCTGGAAATGGTTGAAGTTTTGCGAAATTTTTTAAATTTACTTTTAAATAAAGTAAATAAATAAATAAAGTAAAATATAAAAAAGACTCAACTAATTTTTTTTGCAAATCAATATTTTTGTTTATTATGACCGCAGTTGTTGTGTTTTGTTAAAATAACCGAAAATCTCGATTAGCAAAACATTTTAGTTGAGTCTTTTTTATATTTTTGTAACGATTTGTATTAGATTTCACACTAGGAATGTTAGACTGATTTTTTGGAAATTCATTTTCCGAGGTATTTTCTTTCAAATATAATAAGAGTACATCATTGTTATCACGTAGTTGGAGAGGCTATAAACGTTAAATAAAACACCCACCCTAATGTGTATGGATATATACATACATACATGTGTGTGTGGCGTGTATGACATTTATACCAAACATAGGGTAGTTGAGCCACACAAAACACATCTCAAAACCCTGGCATTCATACCCCCATGAACCGGATGATGTTCATCAGCACGAAAGATGATGACGGTGATGTTGTTGTTGATGTGTCAGAACATTTGTGCACCCCAATCCCTTAAATGTGTGTCACACAATCACACATGCATACATACATACACAGACTATACACGTATATCCTTGCGTAATTTCACATCCAAAGTGTTGGTCTTTAATTATATTAAATGATTTTAATTCGGTTTTGTTAACTGTTTTATTCCGAGGAAGATATTTAAACGTTTGGGGGGGAAACTTCGAAGGGTCGCAGCGCACACGCCAGAACTGCCAAAATTAGAATTCGGTTAAGTGTTCGCTGCCCCGGGGACAGTACAATGACCATTTAACATGTCATTGCAGTAAGTAGGCGAGCTGGGTCAGTAGCAAATAATGTCGGGGCGAATCTTCTATTGTTTGCCAAAAACATGAGAATTCCATTAACTCGTTGAAGTTTGTTGAGGTGAGTTTGCTGAAGTTATAGGGACAATTGTTCTCAGTTACCGGCCGTCATTGTCACAAGTTTTTATTTTCCAAACGCTGGTATATTTTTAGTTGGCAAAATCCTTCGTGCGTAAATAAATTGCACACAGTGGCTGCTACAATCGCGATTGAGATAAACTAAATTGACGAATTTTCCAGCAAATCCGAGGGCGTTCAAGAGAACCACTGCACAGTTTTCAATTCTGACCTAATTAATTGAATATCCTCAACTTGATTGAAATATTAACGTAATAAATTATATTTGAAATGGACAAAAAGTTTAATGTATCGAACTTATGGCCAAAACCCTATAACTTTTTTATTTACCATAATAAAATTCTGAAATTTGGCATTTTGATATGTGACATTATTTCTGATTTTTAAAAAAAAGATGTGCGGAACCCCCTTTTTTAAAAATAACTATAACTTTTTTTTACTATCATAAAGTTCTGAAAATTGGCATTTTGATATGTGCTATTATTTCTGATTTTTTGAAAAAAAAATGGTCGGGCCTACTTTTTTACTAATTTCGAAAATTCGGTTTCTTATAATATGGACCACTAAAAATGGCTCTAATGAAAATATTGCAAAAAACTGCCTCTTTAGATTAATAGTACTTACTTATGATCCCTTGGGCTACTAAATTGTGTGTAGTCACAACCTCTTCTCCCTCCTGCTCTTATAGTTTTACTTCAATCAATATTCGATGTTTTTATTTTTTATATAAAAAGTTACTTTTTGGAACACCCAAAACACAAGTTAATACGTACGCAAATTTCACAAGCAGTATACACAAATGAAGATTACAATCCAAATTTTCAGAAAATTCTTAATTTCGCATCAAAAAAGTTGAAACAGGAATGATGACCTACTACTTTTTCGAAGTTGTAAGTAAATGTTTTTTATTAGAATATATGCAAACTAGATTTTTGAAGTTGGAACCACTGTAAAAACTATATTAGAAAATATATTTTTTAAATATAAAATGGTGTCATCAGATACCTATTGATATCTTTCATTTGACATTAAAATTTATTAAACAAAAAATATTCTTTTTTGACTTTCTGACGTTTGTTACCTTTGTGCAATGGTTTCAAAACGATTTTAGACTTCATTCCCTAACTTTTGAACGGAAATTGATATCCTGAGGAACTTTCACATGCTTAGAGCAGATGTCTTTTTTTCTACATGATTTCCAAAACTCAATATCTCCAGTGGGTATGTGGTACTGGGTGACCCTCCAAAGTTAATCACCTCGGCCTATTTGAATTATTTTGGCTAATGGACTTTCCCTGTAGGTCCTCTCCGAAATTGTCAATTTTTCAAGATAAAAAATTTTTAGCATATTTTTTTAGACTCATATGACTTGACTTACTCTTACTCAGAAAGTATTACCACATCACTGTGGTAAATAAAGAAATGGCGACTATTTTCAAATAAATACTTTAAATACGCACGCTATATTTTGGAACATATTTTCCCTAATTCAGTAATTTGGCTATTTTTGGACAATAATGTATAAGCTGGTAAGTGATTATTTTTGGAAACATGTTTTCATATAATCCCAAACTTTCATTATGATATTTCTATATTGTAGATTTTAAGCAATTTTCAATATGATTTTTTTTTTGCTCAAAAATATACGTTTTTATGCAATTTTTAGTTTTACGTTTCAGGAAGCACAAAAAGTGTTCCGCTATTAATGATTTTACTTATCAGTCAATGATTTGTCCAGCAGTTACTTACATATTTGGTGTCACTTTGGTGTCTTCTTTCTGTTTTGCAGCCACTGTGCATTAGCACACACAGTGAAAGTAAAGCAGGCCGCCACCCCTTGGATAAAGGTAATGCTCACCCTCGGAACACATGTGCGTACTTTAATTCGCTGCTTATTTATGTACTCCAGAATTTTGTACGTAATTCCCATTCCTGAAGGTCTTATAATTACGGATTACGTCCTGCATAAATATAAACAAAGTCAATTTCATCGTCATCTTTATGCGAGTATTTGTGTAACAATTAGAGGGTTAGTACGTGCGTGCTGCAGAGTGTGGTCGTAGCAAGGGGACGTCGGAAAGGGTGCGATTGAGCATATGATGCCCAATCTTTGCCCTCCTTCAGGTAGGCTAATATCAGGACGTAATCGTCATGGTAATGTCAGCATGATTTGTATGGACTTTCAAACAGCTTTAAAACATGTATCTATCATCAATTTACTTTTTAAATTTCCAAATAGCTAAGACCATATTAGGGAAATGGCGAAAAACATCCCCATTTTAAATGATTTATAACTAACAAGACATGTTAACGACAAATGAATTTTTAATTGATATAAAACTGAAACGATAGAAGGAACACGACACGGTGATGCCACCGTTGTGATATGATTTCACTTTTGCTCACCAATCATTTCGTCAGGGGGGACAAACAGAAGCGGGCAAATGTTTGAATTTGCTTCTGAAACATACGTCCTTTGGAAAATATGAAAAAAATATACATGAAGTACAAGGACGAGCGAGATGGGTGAACGTGATTTCCGCCATGGAAGTGCAAAAGCACACCAAACACGAAGTAACAGGGGAAGAAGTATTCCCATGAGGGAAGGCTACAGTTACGATTATAGAAATAGCAAAAGAACTTTCTGCAGTTTCAGGCCAAAGAGCAGACCAACATTAAGGAACATGACATGAGAATATTTGTCATTTTCGACAATGTATGGGTTTGCCAGACGATTTTTTCCTTGCCCCCAAAATGGTCTTGAACAAGTAAGAAAACGTCAATCGGTAAATGGTGGTACCACAAGAGGTGCGGCAATATCTCCCATATTCCATGTGAATGTAACCTCTATAAAAACATTGCCAAATATTAAATTTCCCAGTATTCCGATCATCTGTATAGAAGTAATAACAACTTTAATTTTACGTAGTTTAGGGTGATTTGTGTGGGAGGTTCTGGAAGGGGCGTGGCAAAACCAACCATACTTAGTACACTTAAAGTGATTATAAAACATTATCATATACCAAAATATAGCTGATTCCGAAGATACGTGTGGAAGTTACATTGGTTTTAATTTAACATAGGAATATGGTCAATTTGTGTGGGAAGTATCAGAAGGGGCGTGGCAATTTCGCCTATCTTCGAACTTAAACTAAGTTTGGGAAAAATATTACCATGTACAAAGTTTGAATTGATTCCTTAGCTCATTTCGAGTCCCTAATGATATATACTCTCCTACTCTGTAGAGTGATGACCAATGATCCCCAAATATAAAAAAGAGTTCGTCCAAAACAAAAACAAATTATGAATGATATGTTGATTCGCCAACGAAAAGGGAATGTTTGTAGTATTTCGAGTAGTAGTACATTTCATTCAATACAATTTTGTATATACTAGATCATACTAAAATTGAGTCTAACAATTTTAATCAATTTAAATACATTTTTTGTTTAGATGGGTAAATAAAGCAAACTTCAAGTAAATTTTGGTACTTACTCAAATCAAGTAAAAAAGCTTTGTTGTTTGAATTTAAATTCAAGTCCGAAATAAACTTAATTTTTATAAATTTAAATCTAATTTAATAAATTTTTAATTATTTTTTATAATTTAATTAATTTTAGTGTGCACGTATTCATAATTTGTATATCAAATATTTTCGAATCATTGAAAAGGCGAACATTGTAATAACAAAGTACGAACTAAAAATATTTCGCGTAAAATTAATAGTAAGTAAGTATGTCGAGATGTATCGGGTGATGTCTAGTTGAATGGAAGCTAATAAAGGAATTTGAAGCATCTTCAATTTTTTATAGATTAAATACTTTATTACAAATTCTTTAAATTTCCTCCTTTTCATATCTTTACTATAATTTATTTTCAGACTTAAAGCCAGCAAAGCCTTCCGATGATGGTCGTCATCGACAAAAATCATGATAAAGGTAGTAGCCAAGACATTCTTAAAGAAACTTGCATTCAGTAGAATATAAAAAGTACTTCAAAACTCCCAGAAATATTTTTAAGAAATCTCCACAAAAATTTTGCGTTCCCATATCATATTTGTTGTCCATGGTTGGGGACATTCCAGGTGGAGATTCCACATCTGACAATGTAAACCCGAATTCCTTTTTTAAAGCAATGCCGATTTCTTTGAAACTTGTTCTTATTTTGATTTTTGGGACTTGGTAGCATAACTCAACTTTTTAAAATATTTGATTTACGGAGGACACAATTCTTTTTAAAAATATATGTAACTTGAAAATTGCTCAAATTTAGAAAAAAATGCCAATGTAGGAATATTGAAAATGACGCAGCTTAAAAACGCGCGTGCACATTTAAAAGAAATAAATCTTATTTTAAAGGTAATTTCACGAACTTTTCGTTAGCGAACGTGGAAGTTATCGTTACTGACCAAATATTTAATTTTTTGGTTTTTCATACTTTTAAGGTTTCCACTATGCAAACACAATAGACGCATATTCCCTCATAAACTCTAAACCAACAATGAAAATTTGAGAGCGGAGAAATAACGGGATATATTCTTTTATTTATTATTTATTTATTACAATTTAAATTATAATAAACTATATAAAAGGCACAAGAACTAAGGCTAAGGCGACCTTTAAAAAATATTTACTAAATGTACGGACGATAGATCGATCTCCTCATATTATACTACTGCACGTGTCTATGTCCACGCATCTGGGGATAAAAATGGTACCACCCAAACGGCTGCAGCTATAATAATGAAATTCGGGGGAAATCGGGCTTGAGGGAAATTGTTTTTACCTAATTATTATATTGTAGTTATAAGCGATAGTGTTAAGTGTTAATTTAAGTTTTATATTAAAAAAAATGATGAGTAATTCTCTTTTTAGTAATTCGTATTTTGGGGGAAATTTTTTGATATATTATAGATTTAGTATAAGTGACATGTTTGTAAAGGGTGATTTTTTAACAGCTATAGGAAAGTTAAAAAAAAAACACAAAAAAATCAGAAAAATTCATGAAATCTTTATTTTAATCGATAGTACGGTCCATATAATTTAATGTTTGAAAATTATTTCATGCAAATGTTGACCTTGACTGCGCCTCAAATGGTCCATCCGCTTAGTCCAATTTTGGCATTTCCACATTTTTGAGTAACAGAGGCCCAATTGCTGCGAACGGCGACGAATCGATAATTGATGGTCAATATTAACACTGGCCAATACAGCTGCGATATGTTCTTCAGTTCGCACTCTACGTACACGTGTTGGTGGTTTAATGTCCAACAATGTAAATTTGGTGCGAAATTCAGTCACAATAGCCCGAATAGCCGCTTCAGTGGGTCGATTAAACTGACCATAAAATGGAAGCGCGCGATGAACTTTCTTAACAGAGCACGCATTTTGATAATAAAATTCAATAGTTTGCAAGCGTTGTTCGTTTGTAAGCGGATTCATGGTTAAATTATAGACCAAACTGAAGATGTTTGACAGTGAAACAAAACACGAAACGTGCGTCAGCTGTTTAAACCAGTGTTGCCAAAAAGATAATTGCTAAAAAATCACCCTTTATAACTACAACATATAAACGTTAGAATATATAGTACTAGAAAAATACTTTAAGTATGTTAGTAATAATGTAAGAATGACTTATGTTAGCTCTTAAGCGCATTTAAATATCGTATTAAGGACATCGTATTCAATAATCCAAGCAAGCCTAATTATTCGGCGCGGCCAAACTCAACGCCTCTTTACCTGTTGAATCTAATAAGACATATGTTCACAATTAAATACGTTGCAATGAAATACAAAGCCTTCAACCAAATAATGATGCAAGCTTTTACAACAATTTAGTTAACTCACATGCAAATTACAAATATAATAATTCTAGGACTGATAGCACTGTTCGAAAGTCCATATCCATATGGAATATCGGTTAAAAATACTTTAAACTCTATGATTGTATATGTATTAGTTTAGCATTAACAGCCATTTCAAGTTTTCCCTCTTAAAAAGTAAAATATGAGTAAACAAAGGAGCAAACTTGAGATGGTTGTTAATTCAGAACTAAGATAGAAGCATGATATTTGAAGTATTTTTTAAAGATATTCTCTTCTTTAATTTGACACTAAAGCCGTTATTATAGGATGCTAATGAGTATTTAAACTATTTTTTGAAAAATTGTGGCCTTTAGAACTTTTTAGTAGTTTGTGAAGGGGAAACAGGATGAGGAAATAAAAAAAACTAAACAGGCAACTCCATTTGGCCTATAGTTTCATACGTTTATCATCCGGTTCAAGGGTAACGACTTTTTTAAATTGTAGTATAGAGCAGACCGTCCAAGACTGGTAGTATAGAATAGACAGTGGACATTTGCCAAACGTATTAATATATTTCAGTTAGAACATATACCGGTCCACACGCACGAGTAGAAGGTTTGTGTAACGTTTCATCAAAATCGGATAGGATGAAATTTCAAAATGGAATGACATTTTATTGGTTAATGTTGGGTTTACAACATATTGCAGGTTTATCTGCCTCTGAGACTAGAATTGACTTCTATAATTAATTTTTTCGTAAAGGCCTGAGTATTAGGCCATCGTTAAAAATATGGATCTACCATTATACATTACACTAAAATAGTGAGAAACTAAACAAAACTATAATGAGATCTCTTATCTTTTTCAATATTCCATAACCTAAGTGTAGGAAAGTTTTCTGAGTGTATTTATGATCTTTTCAAATAAGAGATTTGCCATTGGAAAGTGAGTAAGTATAGAAATTAATATTTACACTCGCCGAACAGGCTATTATAACCTTTTGATGTTTACCATATCCTATAAGGTGATCACAACTTTTCAATTATTTACTTTATATGGCTGCAATTGCAGGTGCTACATGTGTGACCACCACTGTTTTGGTGTGTGTATGTTTTATGAACGCGTATAAAACACAATGAATAAATGAATAAATGGTTGACTGGATGAATTGATGTGTTCTTCCCATACACGTAGACATACATACATACATACTCACATGCACATACATACATTTGCGGGTGAGATATTCATAGGGTAAAGGGAATGAAATAAAAGAATATGTATTAAGCAAACTATGAGAACAATGAGTATGTTTGTATGTTAGTATCCCAGCGGCGGAATTTACGAGGCCTTCCAAATTTCAGGCATGTGGAAGGCCTTATTTGGCGAGGGCTTCCTTATGTAAGGCCTGCGAGAAACCATTGCAGGAAATTATTGTAGGCATGCAACTATCAGGCTTGTTAAAAGGCCTTGCCATTGCTTTCTTTTTTATCTCATTTTTGCATCTTTTAAGAAGGCCTGTTATATGACCTTCTAAAAGAAGGCGTATGGATTTTTGTCTCGTTCCTCTTCGCTTCCTCCTAGAACGTCTATTGAAGGCCTTGCAAATGGAAAGCAAGAGGAATGTGTTTCCATTTTCTCTCTCGCATTCCTCTTCACTTCTTTTAATAAGGCCTGTTATATGGCCATCTAAAAAGAAGGCGTATGGATTTTTATCTCGTTCCTCTTCGTTTATTTTTAGAAGGTCTATTGAAGGCCTTGCAAATGGAAAGCAAGGAGAAGGTTTTTCCAGTTTCTCTCTCACATTCCTCTTCCCTTCTTTTAAGAAGGCCTGTTATAGGCCTTCCAAATATAAGCTATGGGGAAGGTGTAGACATTCCACTTCGCTTCTGTTTCGAATGTGTGTAGAAGGTGTATCATGTTTTCACATATCATTTCATGTGTGCTGCAAAAATTTATCCCGTTATAAAAACTCGAACGTATAAGCAGGATTGCCACAAATCTTTTTCGCTATGCCCAACAAATCTGAAAAAATCACAAGAGCCTTTTCACACTACATGCGAAATCAAACGATTTTAGCTCAAGGTCGATTTACAAATGTAACATTCCATACAAATTTGATATTCGTAAATCGACCTTGCCATTTCACGCTGAAATCGATTGATTTCGCATGCAGTGTAAAAAAGCTTTAAGTAAGAACTAAATTCAATGTATGTTCTTGCATTTCAGTCCGAAACATATTTATTGATCTTCCGTTTAGAATCTGGCATCTAGCATATACATTTAAAATTCACATAATGAATAATTATTGCCCCGAATTTCCTTTCCTTTCCTTGAATCAATCGTGTGTTAATCAGAGAGCTGCAGAGAGCAATTTTAAACGATAAGTGTCTTGCCTCGAAACAAGTGCAAGTGGTACACAAGTTACAAATACAAAGCACACAAGCACAGGCAATCAGTTGAAAAGTGTAATACACAATTGGTCAATTAAATGTACTAGTGTCTACAAGTGTCTACAAGTGCTGTATTCTCAAAATATTGAGTGAAGATATAATTCTGAGAAGTTATAGCAAAAGTGCACTAAAGTAAAATAGGGGTAAGTAAAAACTTCTTTTCCACCAAGGACTGGGTCATATACACAGTTCTGGCAACCCTACTTTGCCTCTCTACGTGCTTCGAGAGGGGGAGTAACACAGAAGCAAGTAAAAACAAAAACAGATCTCATAAAACGCTTTCAGTTGTTATCAGTTTCTGTTGTCGTACAGTTGCGAAATTTTTAAGTAATTCTGATAGTGCGAAAAAAGATATATATTTTAAGTGAGTATACAATAAAAAATACATAGAAATGAGTAGAGCTACTATTAAGATTCTACTTTGATTTCAGATTTGGAGAGCGAAGTAAAAGAGCTCCGGAAAGAAGTCCAAACTCAAAATAAAGTTCTTGCAGGCGAACTAAACTGGCAAAAAATAAACTTTTTAATGCTAAGTCCTTACAATCTAAAAAAGAAAAGCGTCCTAATTATTTTAATGTATTTTTTATTTTATTTTTCATTGAACTGAAATCTTTTATTTTACTTTACATTTTTATTTATATTATACTAAAGAAAAATAAAAAATAAATACTTTAAAAAATCTTATATTGTTTTCATTTTTAGTTGTTACGCAACACAGTTGAAAATAACTGTGTTGCGTAACAACTTCGAAGACATTTAACAGGCCTACTTTTAAGCCGTTCTATAAGGGCTGTTTTTTTCTGGCATGCATTATGCATTCATTTTGGAAGGCCTTCTAATGGGCCTGTGACTTCAGACCTTAAACAGGCCTTCATCCTAAGCCCTTCTGGAAGGCCTGATTTTTTCCGACATGCATTATGCGTTATCTAGGAAGGCCTACTAGAAGGCCTTCCTATAAGAAGCGAGCGTGGAAGGCCTTACCTCCCAATCTCACGCAATGTTAAAAGG
Organism: Polietes domitor; assembly: GCA_947397865.1. NCBI lineage: Eukaryota > Metazoa > Arthropoda > Insecta > Diptera > Muscidae > Polietes > Polietes domitor. Next base: position 98,454,854 of record OX377620.1, read on the forward strand.
AAAGGAAGATGGAATGTAGATGGAAGGCCTCCGGGTGCTGTAGACAGGCCTGATATAAGGCCTTCCAAGTCACAATTTCCGCCCCTGGGATGTTCGTATATGTGAGTGTATGCATGGCAGGAGCAAAGGAAACTCGAGATGATTTGTGATCGGAACAACCATGTGGGGAAATAAGAAGGAAGTTGGCAAACAAAATAAATTAAGATTGAAATATAACATACGATTTTCGTGTAGGGAGGTGAACACACACACACAAGCGTGCACCAGAAGACAAAACCATAGCACTAAACGACAATACATAAATACATCCTTAGGAATACAACAACAACGCAAGAGCAGCAAAAACATCAACGACATCATATAAAGTTACAGCAACGCACACACACACACATACATCCCCAGTACAAACGATATACAGTGACTTGAAGTGGGAATAGAAAATCAGAAAAGATTGGAATCAATTTCTAATATATGGTCAGAATAAGAAAGTCAGAAGTCGCAAAATGCAATTCGGTGTGTACGTCATTCAGAGAGTGTGTAAGCGCACAATAAAATAAGATCTTTCAAAATTCGTACTTTTAGGATAAACAAGTAAAAACGGCGCAAAGCTCGGCCGGGCCGAACTTTATATACCCTCCACCAAACCAAAACAATTGAAAAAAAATATAAATCAATATAATATTATTATTTCAAGCCACACTTATAAGACAAGGCTACCAATACGTATACACTACATATATCGAAATAATACTTTAATTCGATTTAAAAAATAAATGTTCTTACATTTATATTGTCAAAAAAGCTTTAATACCATAAATATTGATAGTGGGTACTACAGTTGGTTGAAATTCCATTCTAAAGGGTGATTTTTAGCTATTTTTCAGCTGACGCACGTTTCGTGTTTTGCTTTACTGTCTAACATCTTCATTTTGGTCTATAATTTAACCATGAATCGTCTTACAAACGAACAAGTCTTGCAAATTATTGAATTTTATTATCAAAATGCGTGCCTTGTTAAGAAAGTTCATCGCGCGCTTCCATTTTATGATCAGTTTAATCGACGCACTGAAGCGGCTATTCGGGCTATTGTGACTAAATTTCGCACCAAATTTACATTGTTGGACATTAAACCATCAACTCGCTTACGTAGAGTGCGAACTGAAGAAAATATCGCAGCTGTATCGGCCAGTGTTAATGATGGTCATCAATTATCGATTCATCGTCGTTCGCAGCAATTGGGCCTCTGTTACTCAAAAACGTGGAAATGCCAAAATTGGGCTAAGCGGATGCACAATTTGAGGCGCAGTCAAGATCAAAATTTGCATGAAAAAATCTACAAACATTAAATTATATGGACCGTACTATCGATTCAAATAAAGATTTCATGAATTTTTCTGAATTTTATGTGTTTTTTTTTTGAAAAACTTTCCTATAGCTTTTAAAAAATCACCCTTTATTTTAATTCCAAAAGTACAAATTTTGAAAACCCATTATCTCAATTACATAGTGCAAAATAGCCTAACTTCATGATTCAACCAATTTTTGCCGTAAAAGTAAAAAGTACACGTTTTTAAAAAATCTTTTTATTTTGCTTGTCTATGCAGTCAGAGCAATGTATATACCGAATTCCATGATTCTAGCTGCGGCCATTTGGTTGGTACCATTTTTCACCCTTTTCCTAGTTTACCCCCCTAAGAGTACCACTTTCTAAAATCCGTTTATTTTACGTGTCTACGCAATTAGAGGGATGTAAAAACTGAATTTCATCATTCTAGCTGTAGCCGTTTAGTTGGTACTATTTTTATCCCTATTTACCCATTGTATCCCTTGAAAGTTGAATTTGGAAAAAACCTTTTATTTTTCGTATCTGCACAGTCCGAAGAATGTATACTCCGAAATTTCATGACTCCAGCTGAGGTCATTTGGTTGGTACTATTGTTATCCCCTTTCCCATTTTAACTCCAAAAAGTACGAATTTCAAGAAAATTCGTTTATTTTACGTGTCTACGCAATCAGAGGATGCAGATGCAGCCGAGTATAAAATATCAGATCAAGCTTTCGAAAATATTATTTTGATATTTTTCAAGTTTCGAATGATTACAATCGATTATGATATATTATATCACTCTGGAACCACTGTGCATTATATAAAATTATGTTTTAACAGCATAAAACAAAATTGCCAACATACAATACAACGCTCACACTTGAATAATCACACACACACGCTTACACACATACAAACATGAAACGCAAACGCACACTTTCGCATTCACCACAGCCAACAATGCCCTACCATTTAAAATTGAGCTTGGGTGCGTATATGTGTTCGTATGTATGTTCGACTCGATGTGTATAAATTATAAATAAGTATGTGCGTGTGTGTGCGTGCCCTCATCCTGCAGCTATCGAACGAGTGCTGAAGTCGAGTGATTTTGCCACAGATAACAGAGCAGAGAGGAGAGACAGAGAACGGGGGGAAGCCTAACATTCACCCTAAGGTCTGTTTGTACTTGTTTTTATACTTGATGTGTGTGCGTATGCTATGTGTGTGTGTGTTTTAGGATAAATGTTAATTTAAGATCAATAAGATTTAAGGTATTGACTTTAAATGTTATATAGGTAGATTTAGAAGGGTGCAGAGAGAAGAGAGGCGAGTCAACCCCCAAATAATATTGATTTGTTAAATTCTATAAAATCATGTCGGTCAGAGTCAGAGTGTGTGTGTGTGCGTTATTGAAATTCTGGTATAACGTTGGCACGCTTCTCCGCACTTGGAAAGTGCCCACCCAAGGGCATTTCTTTTTTTGGGAGCAGGTTATGGGCTACAAAAGTCATCGTAGTTCACGTCAACTTATTACTTATTGCCTACATTTTTGTTTCTAGCAATATCCTTGACGCAATTTCCACTTTGTGGTCAACGAAGGAATCAACTGTAGTAAATAAGCCTTGATGGACAATGGAGTTTGTTATAAGGTAAGCGACCATTGTGGAAAAATGGATGGATGATTATTGTCCTTGTTTCCTAATACACATTTAACTGGGTGGCGGTCTAAACAAAATAATCAAAGTCAAATAACTCAAGTAAAAACTGCGTTAAGTTCCGCTGGGCAGAACTTTATATACCCTCCACCACGGATTGCATTCCACAGAGGTTATAGATTTTCGTCGAAGGGCAGTAACATGACAGAAATATAGCCGAACCAAAACAAGTAAAGAAAGACTAAAGTCCACTTTCTACCCGAATACAATTCATTTCGGTAAAAAAGTGAAATCTGGGAGGATTTTTGTATGTGTCCTAATCATAGACCGATGTGACCTTACCCACTTTGTCAAATCGAGAATAATATTTGTATCGGAGCTATATCCAAATATGGTGAAGTGACCCATTTTCACCATAGATACTTTTAGTAAATCTGAACCGATCTAACCGATTTTCGCCATGATTATTTCTAGTGCAAATAAAGAGTGATTTTTTTGAGGTTAGGATTTTCATGCATTAGTATTTGACAGATCACGTGGGATTTCAGACATGGTGTCAAAGAGAAAGATGCTCAGTATGCTTTGACATTTCATCATGAATCGTCTTACAAACGAACAACGCTTGCAAATTATTGAATTTTATTATCAAAATGCGTGCTCTGTTAAGAAATTTCATTGCGCGCTTCCATTTTATGGTCAGTTTAATCGACCCACTGAAGCGGCTATTCGGGCTATTGTGACTAAATTTCGCACCAAATTTACATTGTTGGACATTAAACCACCAACACGCTTACGTAGAGTGCGAACTGAAGAAAATATCGCAGCTGTATCGGCCAGTGTTAATGATGACCACCAATTTTCGATTCGTCGCCGTTCGCACCAATTGGGTCTCTGTTACTCAAAAACGTGGAAATGCCAAAATTGGACTAAGCGGATGGACCACCTAAGACGCAGCCGCGGTCAACATTTAAATGAAATTATCTTCAAAAAGTAAATGTCATGGACCAATCTAACGTTTCAAATAAAGAACCGATGAGATTTTGCAAATTTTATGCGTTTTTTTTAAAAAAAAAGTTATCAAGCTCTTAAAAAATCACCCTTTATAAGATATTTTGCCAATTTTGAAGAAGATCTGGTAAAATATGTAATTTCTAGAGCAGAAAAAGTCAAACCTGGGGAGAAATTTGAATTGGAGCTATATATAAATCTGAACCGATTTTCTTCAAATTAAATAGCGTTCGTCTTTGTCCCGAAAAACTTCGATGTCCAAAGTTTCATTTAGTTCTGGCTACAATTATGACTGTACTCTGATTACAAGAATAGATGGACAGACAGATGGGCGGACAGATATACAGACGGACATAGCTAAATCTATTCAAAAATCGATTCTAAGTCGATCGGTATAATAAACAATGGGTCTATCTCGCTTCCTTTTGGGTGCTACAAACGACATAATACTTTCGTGGAGTGTATAAATATTTAAAAAAATATAAATAAAAATAAAATTTTAATTATTTCAAACCACGTTTATAAGGCAAGGATGCCAATATGTTTGTACCATATATATCGAAATAATACTTCCAGTTAATTCAAAAAGTAAATATAAGGCAGCAAACTTAAAAAAAGCTTAAATACCCTAAATATTGCGTGATAGTGGGTGCATTTTCATCTACAGCCTCACAGTGTATTATAAGCGGCAAATTTCATGCGTCCAAATCTCAACTTTACTGATTGCATTTTGCAAAGAAGATTCCTATTAAGCATATTCTAAAAGATTTTGCCAATATGGCGGTTAATGCATTTAAAGTTAATAAATGCTAAAATAGTTGCACATTTTATCATAAGAGAGGTTATTTTATTGGGATTTATCTCGGAAACTATGTATCGTATTGATATTTCGTTTAGTTCGAAGAAAATAGAAGCTCTTACGGCGTTCTTTTGCATTTAAAAAAGTGCAATTACGTTTTTGCTTCCTTTTTCAAACAGAGGTTTACCTGTAAGTTGTATTTATTCAGTATTGGTAATTTTCTACAGTATAAAACTATATTCGCGAGGCCGACCGATGTCTCGGCATGTAAAAATATTGTTAAACTATTGTCTTATTTATTCATTTTAAAAATAATATTCTGCTTATAGCTGCCAACATCGATTTAATTACTGAAATAATAAAACCTTCTAAGCCAAAAATGAAGCAATACGTTCTTATTTGTTCTCTGTTAATGTCTTTTGGAAAATTTAATTAAAGCATACTGTAGGGATGTTCGATTTTATGGCATGCGAGTCCATGTAAATATTGGGTCGATATTAATCTTAAGTTAAGTATAAAGCTATAATAGTCGTATAAATAATTTTTATACAAATTTCGAAAATCATAAAAAACTTAAATTGTATATGGGCGTTGGTAGTGGCTGACAATTTTTATTTAATTGTGGACTCAAATGAAATCACTGGTAATGATTTGTATTCACATATACATATATTAAAATAGGAAATTTTTCATTGTTTTTGTTCTAATTAGACGATATAAAAGATGGGTGCGAAATTCCAAGGTCCTAGATTCCTTCTAATTTTTGCCGCAGCTTGTATTCCACTGTGAGCCGTTGGTTGGTTGTATTTCCATCCTATTTTAATTCTAAAAGTACAAATTTTAAACACGCATTAGTTCTCACGTACACAATGCCGTAAAAGTAAAAAAGTACGAATTTGGAAAAATCTTTTCATTTTGCGAGTCTATCCAGTCAGATAAATGTGATTCAAGCTGCGTCTATTTAATTGGTATCATTGTTATCCCCTTTTCCCATTTTACCCCCTTAAAAGTATGAATTTCATTTTTTTTGTACGTGTCTACTTAATTAGAGTGATGTACACGCTCAAATTCTTCATTCTAGTTGTGGCCGTTTAGTGGGTACCATTTTTAGCCCTCTGATCCCATTGTATCCCTTAAAAAAACGAATTTGGAAAAACTTTGTATTTTTCATGTCGTAGGAAGGTTTGCACCGAATTTCATGGTTATATATGCGGCCATTTGGTATGTACAATTTGTATCCCCTTTTTCTATTTTACCCCCTAAAGGTACACATTTCGAAAAAGACTTTTATTTTATGTGTCTACGAAATTAAAGGAATGTATACACCAAATTTCATTAATCTAAATGCAGCCGTTGGTTGGTTGGTACCATTTTTATCCCTTTTTCCCCATTTCACCCCCTTCGAATAAGATTCAGTTTATGGTGCACGTTTCTGCTGTAAGGGGAATGAAAATACCCTATAACAAGTTAATATAAATAATATTATTAATATTGAAAGAAAAAACACGCTGAAATTCTCTAATTATTAGGGGTATTTTCAGTCCTTGAGAGGGAAAAATGTTTCCCTTTTGGCCGATTTCGCCCAATTGCAATCCCAAACGATGTACGACTATACGTCGCATTTATGGAAAATTTGGACCTCCTAGCTCCTTTCGTTTAGATGCTAGCGTGATTTCAACTGACGGACGGACAGGGCTACAGTGTCATAGAATTTTAAGACGATCAATAATATATATACTTTATAGGGTCTCAGGTAGATATTTCAAGGTGTTACAGACGGAATGACAAACTTAGGGGTATACCCCATCCTAATAATAACGAATAGTTTTGCCCACGCAGTGAAGCAAAATTATCGTTTTTTTTATTTTGTAATTTCTAATCCTTGTTTTGTATAAATTCAACAAATTGTAAAATATTTCTCCAAAAAACCCTTTTCTCCTTCAGTTATGTACGCATAAGTGCTTTTTGTTCTATCTCAAATTAATCCTCCAATTATTGTTGATTTACTGGCAGAGCTGAAATGCAACCTCCACCATTTAGCCAACTTCTTTACGCTAATCCTTTTGCAAGCAGCAAATACTGGCAACTCAAAACAAATGGCGGTAAAATTTACTCAGCTGCACGAGGGTACATGCCACGAGGCAGTACAACAACAACTGCATACCGCACCCTCTAAATGATGTGGCAGCATGAAATATCCATATTTTACCCGCATCCATAAATACAAGCCAACGTTGTCAATTGTGTCAAGAGGAATAACAATAACAACAACAACAGCAAAGAACGGAGGGTATATTCTTCCCCCTTCTTTTATTTTGGTTGCGGACCAAACGCCACAGTTCAGAGCCCTGTAACTCTACATTCGCATGAAGACAAGTCCTATCCTTGTGGTTACACTTTTTCGGTCATGCATGCATTGAGAGATCCTGTATTTTTTCCATAGTCCATAGTCTGTCGGTAATGTAATGGCTATATGTGAAATTTATTTGCCAATACTCCGGGGATAAATAATACTTATGTAGTTACACTTAAACGCATGCACATACACACTCGCACATTCACGTTCCCCCATACAAATGAACACCAACACATTCACTCACACAGTGTCAATGCAATGCAACAACCACAAATATGGAGTGATACAGGATATAAAAGAGCACCACTCAGTACGTGTGCACATGCCAAACAGTGGGTTCCATTGGCAGTGCGTCATAGCTGGTGTGAAGTGAAGGATATGAGGGGCACACTACATTTTAAATATCGGAAATTTATGGGTATTTTATTGTCATCCCTTTGATATAATTCTTTTTATTCATTTATTCCATTTGATGCGAATTTGGGTTTTTATGATTATTATAAATTATGATATAGCCTTGAAATTCCAACAAAATATATTAAACAATATAAAGGGTGATTTTTTAGCTATTGTCTTTTTGGCAACACTGGTTTAAACATCTTCAGTTTGAATCGTTTTGAATGAACCATGAATCGTCTTACAAACGAACAACGCTTGCAAATTATTGAATTTGATTATCAAAACGCGTGCTCTGTTAAGAAAGTTCATCGCTCGCTTCCATTTTATGGTCAGTTTAATCGACCCACTGAAGCGGCTATTCGGGCTATTGTGACTAAATTTCGCACCAAATTTACATTGTTGGACATTAAACCACCAAGACGCTTACGTAGAGTGCGAACTGAAGAAAATGTCGCAGCTGTATCGGCCAGTGTTAATGATGACCATCAATTATCGATTCGTCGCCGTTCGCAGCAATTGGGCCTCTGTTACCCAAAAACGTGGAAATGCCAAAATTGGACTAACCATTTGAGGCGCAGTCAAGGTCAACATTTGCATGAAATAATCTTCAAACATTAATTTATATGGACCGTACTATCGATTCAAATAAAGATTTCATGCATTTTCTGAGTTTTATGTGTTGTTTTTTTGAAAACCTTTCCTATAGCATTTAAAAAATCACACTTTATTAAACAATTATATTAAAATATTAAACGGCATTGCTTCCCACATACCAAACACCAAAATGGTCACATCGGATATCACTTTATCCACCCTTTTAAACGATTTTTGATAGATTTTGTATAACATATCATATCTGTCCTTGAATAAATGTCTCTTCCGATTAGACTTGGAAAGATCGCCGAAAGAAAAATTACCGAAAATTCCACTCCAAAAAATTGACATTTTCATTATTATTATGGCTGTTTTTCTTTAAGACTGGATAATTAAGCTGCGATAACAAAAATCTAAATAAAATGTTAAAATTTCACTCAAAATAAAAATTCTTCTTTAAAATTATCGCCAAAAGCAATATTAATGTTTCTGTGAAAACAAATTTTGAAAAAATAAAATCCAGTGTAAGTCGAGGCTAAGTCCAATAAAAAATATAAAAAAATATTTTTTTAATTTCTTTTGATACATATATTTATATTGTAGTTGGCGACAATGTGAAAAAATAATTTTTTATTTTGAGCACAAAATTAAATTTTTATTAACGTTTTTGTTATCGCAGCTTATTATCCCGGCTTAAAGAAAAACAGCCCTATTATATCCCAACACAAACTTGGTAATGACTCCCCATTATTATTTGCATTACCTAGTAATAACTGCCCATTACGCCCTGCATTATTTTGAAGTATGAAATAATGACCTCCTTATAGTGGCTTAAAAATTTAGTTGTTGGTAAACACACATCCATGTTGCCACGACCGTCACTCGCAACTTAAAACGATTTAATATTTTCGATTGATGAAGCAAGTTTAGTTGGTGGTTAGAACTATATCAGAATTTTAAAAAAATGTTTTATTTTATTGTTAAAATTATTATCGAAGAATAGAAAATACATTTCCCATTCTTCTTATTCCCATTCTTCTGTATTCGTTTGTCGTTGTGCATCATACACATTTTGAAATTTAATGAAGTTGCAATAACTTGAAGTTGCTAGAAATATTTTGCTGTGTGTTCACACCACTAACCACAACACACATCAACGCCAACCAACATTACTTATTTTTCATCTTTTTGTAAGCGTGCGTGGAAGTACTTATTTCTTTACAATCCCTTTATAAAAATAATTAGAAACGGATCCAACAAATATGTAGTGGTATAGCATTGATTTTTCTTTATGAAACGCCACAGGCCGCCTTTGGACAAAACCCAGAGGAGAAAATCCTACAGATGGCCCCAACGCGTAAAAGGTTTACTCTGCGTATCCGGCTTCGAGCGTACCCCATATGAGAAAAACTTTAAGTCTTGGCGATGGTCGTCAACTCAGAAAACCTTTGCTCTGCGTAGCCGGCATTGGCACAAAAAAATACTTCTACTAAATGTCATGACAATCGGACAACAATTGCGATCTTTAGTGTGCGAACAAACTTTAAAATTTGTCAACTGGTGATTTTAAGCGATTATTTCTTGTTACAAACACGAAGTGGTGAAGAAGTTCATCCTTATAAATATTAAGTCGTTTTGAACTAAATCAAGACAAGACAAGTAAAGAAATGCGAAAGTCGGACGGGACGACTATATGATAGCCTCCTCTTTCTACCCATTACAATTGAATTCGAAAGTGAAAACGTCATTAACTCAGTAAATTACGGCCGGATTTTTTAAATGTGTTACTTAAATAAGTACAAAATAATGTGCAAATGCATTGCCTATGTTGAAAATGTTTAAAAATTGGTAAAAAAAAGTTTGTTTGCTGGAAAAAAGTACACAGATTTCTTAAGTTTTCTTAATTAAGCTATATATCTATCGAAAGTTCCAGGTTTCTTCTTTTCAAATCCGAAAAGAAAGCTGATAACCAACTATGTTACAGGCGTATAAGCGTTCAAAGGTACGAAACCCCGGCTTTTAACCGTAACTCAAGATTTTTGTAAATTTTGTCAGAAAATAGCCCACAATTTTCTATAATACTTGTCAACATTTTAGAATGGGTTCATCATGGGATCGCGAAGGTTCTTTCAAACACAAATCGGGCCAAAAATGTGGAAGCAAAGCGGATTTTATAAAAATAGTACTAAAATCTGGCTAATATGCGAGCGCCGAGTTGCAATTACAGACATAGCTATTTGTTCGAACTCACTGTACCCCTACACGATAGATGCCAATATATTTTCCCATTGACTGTGTGCGAGTATCCATGAATGTATCGACATCTGTGCATCATGCATAATAAATCTTAAAATGATTGCAGTGAAACTATTTGTATTTACACATTCGAATACTCACTCCACCTCCTCCTGCGCCTTCCCCCCTTCACAACCCCTCAAATACAACCATTGCAAAAACGGTTTGGAAAATATCAGTTTATCTGCATTTCACGAATGCATACACATCTATGATGCAAACGAATGTACCTATTTTGTCCATTCACCCGCCCATTCAGGGAAAATGACAAGTTTTCCAAAATGTATCATCACATTATTTATGTATGCTGGAAGTGGAGAAGTGCAACTGCACATATAGCCAGCCGTACTATACTATGTACTAAATAAGTAGATGTAGGACGAGTATGTTGTGAGTTCATGTCCATACTCGTATATTTACATACATACAAACATCCATCTATCTGTAGGTGTTCTTGAGTGCCATGAATACTAATTTATGCCAGAATACATATCGATTAGAAAATTGTCTATTTTTTGGCTTACGTTCAATGGAGAAAAAAGAAGAACTTGACATATTTAGTATTCACCACAAGTACTCGAAAGTACATGCAGCTCATGCAGGCGAATAGAATAGGTGTATATGGGTACCTAAAGGGTCCTTTTGGATCATTTGGCATCATCGGTATTTGATAGGATTCCAAAAGTGACATGAGAAAACGTATACTGTCATCATTGGACCGGGGACTACTAACTATAAGTTCGGAGAAGCTGTACTTTTGACAAATGTAAATTAATATATATTACAGTATACACTCAGAAAAATAATGTGCTCTAAAGAAACTACCGACACATGTATGGTAATTAGGGGTGGGTTTTGTGAGGTTCAGAAAAAAATTCATGAACCAAAAAATGGGGGTTGTGGGGTGCGAGGGCGCTCATCGGGGTCAAAAGTGTGGGAAAAGGGGTAAAAATACACAAAAATCCCAAAACTGCCTCGGAGTCGTCCCAGAGGGGATTAATATAAGACCGAACCCCATTAATGTTCCTTCCCCAATATTTTTCGAACACACAGGGGGTATATCGCCACTCGTTAGGGGGGTTCCCATACAAAAATTATTTTATACACTCCACAGTATTATGTCTTTGTGCATTTGTTTGTAACACCTAAAAGGAAACGAGTTATACCCATCGTTTATTATATAGATCGGCTTAGAATCACTTTTTGAGTCAATTTAGCAATGTCCGTCTGTCCATCTATTGTTGTAATCAAATTACAGATCGCAATTATAGTCCGATCCTTACAAAAAATGACACAAGTAAGTTTTGTGGACCAAGGGCGAACGCTATTTAATTTGAAGCAAATCGGTTCAGATTTAGATATAGCCCCCATACAAATATCGCTCCCGATTTAACTTTTTTAGCTCTAGAAACCACATATTTCACTCCATTTGCTTCAAATTTGGCACAGTACCCTATAATTGAACTGGAAACAGCTATGGTGAAATTCGGTCAGATCGGTTCAGATTTAGATATAGCCCCCATACAGATGTCGCTCCCGATTTGACTTTTTCCGCTCTAGAAACCACATGTAGTACCCGATATTCTTAAAAATTGTCTTAACATCTTATAATTTAACTAGAAATACCTGTGGCGAAAGCCGTTTAGATCGGTTCAGATTTAGATATAGCCTCCGTACAAATGTAGAAACCACTGATTTTCTTCAAAATTGGCACATCATCTTATAATCCAACTAACAACACCTATGGTGAAAGTGGGTAAGATCGGTTCTGGTTAGACATATATTCATATTCATATATATATATATATATATATATAGATATATATAGAGAGTGGAGTGTATCATCTAGTCGGCTCCGTCCGACTTTAGTCTTTCCTTACTTGTTTTTTAGAAAATTCGTTCCCACCGCTCTTACTGGCCCAAGGAGGCCGCTACTGGAGTTAAATGTATGACCGACCCCCAATATTTTGTCAACTGCCGTATTTTCTCCAAACATACTTACCTTATCGTCAACCTTTGGGGTGGTCTCCATACGAATTTTTTATGACAGTAAGGCCCAAAATTGTCCTGGTCACCTCTACCATATACGCGATAAAAGACCAAAGAAAAGACCTGTGTCTCCCAGTTTTGAACAAAGTAATGCACTTTTTTATGGGCCCCAATGATTTGGTTCCTTGGTGTCATTTTGCAAAAAAGTGATCAGATCAAAGCGATTTTCTCCGGCTCATATCTTGCAAACTGTGTGGAATTTTCATTTACTCTCTGAGGCAAAGTTGTAGCTATTGTCATAAAGAACAAAACTTGTGAACATATAAAATCGAAAAACATCATCAAGGTCAAAATCGCAAAAAAACTTAAAAAAATACATTGCTTTTTTAACCTTTTTTCCCCTATTCCGGTCCATAAGTAGCAAACCGTTCAAAATTGAAGGAAACAGCCATTTACAAAAAAGTACCTAAGATCTCAACAAACGACTTTCTAAAACATATGAACTTCCTAGGAATGATTCTTAACACCGTTTAGGTAGCCGCAAAATTGAAAAAATTCCGAATTTTTTTAATTTCATTTGTTTTTTCTTTACTTCAACATTGAGATACTCTGCTATCATTACAAAAATACGTACTATTAATTATATTATGTCTTAATAAAGTCTTATGTTTTGATTCTTTATGACAAGATCTACAATTTCGCCTCAGAGAGTAAATCAAAATTCCAAACGATTTGCAAGATATGAGCCGGAGAAAATGATCACTTTTTGCCATATATTTGGGGCCCATAAAAAAGTGCATGACTGTCCTACAAATTAAGACTTTTTGAATGCAACAAAAAAACTCTGAAAGGCCATGTTGAGTAGACCATTTTTGCAGAATAAACTTATAGTCCATATGGTCTGAGTTTCTAAAAGTTTTCATTTTTTGGTCGAAGGTAGCATTTTACTAACTGAGAAAGGTGTTGTATGCTAATGTCTAAGAGAATTCTTATTATTAGAACTACGAGGATCACTTTCGTTTATGGGTCAATTACACCCTTTTTTTGAGAAAATAAATATATTTAGTAAATCGCGAAAAAACTGCAATTGTTGCAAAAATACAAAATTCGCATTTGCAATTGCATTTACTTCAACTTTCTCTCACCGGGGTTCTGAAAAATTCTGTAACAATTATTCCCTAGTTAGTCAGCAATCATATGCCAAAAAATATATTGAAAGTTATGCGGGTTTTTCTAAAGGCACTTCTCACAATTTTTGACTTTACAGCCATCATTTATCCTATTTCACTATTATTTTAGCCTGTCCATGAAATCATAATTAATAAAAGATTATAGCTAGAAAAAGATAAAAGCCGAAAGATAAAAACCGAAAAATAAGTTTATAATTGTTATTCCTAGACATTTGTTTAAATTCAACAAAGCATTCACTATCAAAGAAAATGAGCGGCCTTTTGCAGCCACTGCTACCGTGGAAAGACCTACATTGCCACGTCGAACTTAGATGAAGCAAGACCTGTGCCAAATTTCGAACCAATAGTTGCAAATTACGGCAACTCTAATAAAATTATGCAGTCAAATTGACGATATCAAACGAACAGAACTGAATTCAACTCAACTCAATTTAAATCGAATCAAATCATCATCATCATCGTGATGCTCAACTGCAGTGCAAATCGTTACAGCAGCAACGCGTCGTTTCTGATAAAATTTAAAATATTTCATTTCAAAATTTACCCAAATTTATTTAATTTAGTACCGACGAAGCGTAATAAACACGAACACAGACACACATCCACACTCACATACACTCTCACATAACACAGGATGACATTTCCAGAGAGAACAGACCGGCACAAAAACACACAGCAACTTCATCATCATCAGCATCATCTCCATCCTGATCATAACAAACGTATGTCGAACCACAAACACCAACTACTCCTTGAAATCCTCCTTGTCTAGGATGTGTATGTGCGGTGGCTTGTTGGTTCGTCGTGACTGTAACGGTGGATGTTGTGAATGAGATGAGGAGGGGGTGGGTGGCTGCCTGTCTGCGTGGCGTGGTGTGGAAATCAAAGTAATAAAATCTTAAAAGATTTAATAAAATCTCAGATGTAAGTTGAATTTATTTACCTTTGCATGACTGACTGAGTGACTGACAGACATGAACAATGTAAGGAGGTATCGTCGCACGGTGAAAGGTTTCATGGTACATAGTTGCTGTGGTTGTTGTGCTTCCGTCTGCCGCTTGAAAGTGTATCATCCAATATTAGAGCAAAAGTGTTGTGAATGTGTGCGTGGCTGCGTGTGAGAGTCCTAATTTTCTACTTGTCTATATGAGACATTTCACCGCAAATTAGAAGATGTACAGTGGCTCTGAATATTTAGCATGAAAATGTCAGTTTTTATACCCTCTATTAGTATTTATTTATAATACATAGGAATCGTGATATCGTCTATTATATCGAAGTCGTTGTTAATGCTAAACTGATACTGGCAGAAGCAATACAATTTGAAGTGTTTTAACGGATATTCTTCCCTTTCATTTGAAACATTTCATATTTCATAAAACAAAATTGTTAAATTAGTGAAACTTAGTCTCATATGATCAACGAAATATTTCATAATATTAAAGAAACAATCCATAAATATTATGAAATATGTAATAACAAATAAAATATTTGTGTTATTTGTGTTGTGTTATATTTAAATGTCTTCATAAATATAATGAACATTTCATAGTTTTTATGAAATGCTTCATAACATACAACTACACTTTTAGTGTGTCGACTTTATTCGTTAGAAACTTAAGTACTTACGATTTATGAAACACTTTCATAAATGAAGTTTCTTCATAAAATCTATGAAATTTTTCATAAATCATATTATGAATATATGTTTATATATGTTTATAGAATGAAGAACTGAAAATCATAGTTTCTAAAAAATGTTTCAAAAATTCTACGACACTTTTCATTGATTTGTGTTTTATGAAACATGTTTCATACATTTTCTAAAATGTTTCTTTGGCGCCTTTTTAATGAAAATTTTCACTGAGGTTAAGACAATATCATAAATAGTATGAAGATAATTCTTTCAGTGTAGCATAGGGCCTCAAGAGATTTCTGGAATACTGTCTAAAATTGAATTGTTCCCTACCACAAACGGTAGGATTTGACAGATGTCTATGACCTGCCAGAATTTCTACGAAGCTTGCAAGGACAAAAATTTTATTTTTTCCCATTTCGACCTAAAGTAAGATATATATCTTTATTTTCCATTATTAATCTTGCTGCAGTCATTTGGTCGGTACCAATGTCCTTAATCAGGCCGCTATCTTGAAAGGAAGACATTTTTATACACTCCACGAGAGTATTATGTCTTTGTGCATTTGTTTGTAACACCCAAAAGGAAGCGAGATAGACCAATTGTTAATTATACCGATTAATCACTTTTGAATCGATTTAGCAATGTCCGTCTGTCTGTCTGTCCGTCTGTCCATCTATTATTGTAATCAAATTACAGGTCGCAATTATAGTCTGATCTTAACAAAAATTGGCACAAGTAAGTTTTGGGGATCAAGGACGAACGCTATTTAATTTGAGGCATATCGGTTCAGATTTAGATATAGCCCCCATACAAATGTCGCTCACGATTTGACATTTTCCGCTCTAGAAACGACATATTGAGCCCAATTTTCTTTAAATTTGGTACAACATCTGGAAACATCTATCACAATTTGGAAACATCTATGCAGAAATTGGGTAAGATCGGTTCAGATTTAGATATAGCCCCCATACAAATGTCGGTCCCGATTTTACATTTTCCGCTCTAGAAACCACATAATTTACCCGATTTCCTTTAAAGTTGGCACCATATCTTATAGTCCAACTAGACCAACATCTATGCAGAAATTGGGTAAAATCGGTTCAGATTTAGATATATCCCTCATACAAATGTCGGTCCCGATTTGACTGATTTTCTTCAAATTTGGCTTAACACCATATAATCTAACTAGAAACAGCTATGCTGAAAGTGGGTAATGTCGGTTCAGATTTAGATATAGCCCCTATACAAATGTTGCTCCCGACTTGCCTTTTGCCGCTCTACAAAACACACATTGTACCCGATTTTCTTTAAATTTGGCACAACATCCTATAATATAACAAGAAACACCCATGGTGAAAGTGGGCTAGATCGGTTCAGATTTAGATATATCCCCAATACAAATGTTTAACCGATTTTGACCAAACTATACATATTATATTCCAGTTTTAAATACACCCCCATACAAACGACCTTTCCGATTTAACATTTTTTGTCAAACACATACATTTACAGTATACAAAAATCCTTCCCGTTTTCACTTTATTACCTAATTGAATTGTATTCGGATAGAAAGTAGAGTGTATCATATAGTCGGTCCCGCCCGACTTTAGCCTTTCCTTACTTGTTAGAAACTTGATTGTACTCCTCATGAAAAATACATCAATCCCATAAAAATCTATGGAGTCGTACATGGTTCTGGTCGTCATATACCATCCATTTTGGTGGATAGGCATTAGATATCATGGCCTAATGATCTGTTTGTATATCACTAGTTTAACTCTGAAATCTAGACCAACCGTATATCCTAAAACGTGCAAATCACTTTAGAAGAGAGTTTTCACCTTGGTCACAATTATCAGAGAAAATAACTCCCAGATATTCTAAGATTCCGTTGGATGTACGAATCATATTGCCTCCAAGAGAGAACACATACCCCCTAGCACTAGGGTAAAGGAAGTGTCTCTTACCGTCCGTCTCACATTCCTTTATGATAGCCGCTGCTACTCCTGACAAAGCGATGAGAATGACATCTGCTTATACCAGATGCAGACCGCCAGGACAGGCCCAAAAACACTTATGTAGTGCAACAGAAGCTATACTCAACTAGACTTCGACCGAAGGTCGTTTTTCGGGCCGAAGTCGATGCTGAAATGCGGCCAAAATCCTTAATCTCGGCCGAAGACGAATGTTTTTCAAAAATGTGGTATATGCTAAAATCGATAAGTTCGTGAATATATACATGAGTCGATTATACTTTCAGATAGTTTCAACTGTCTAATGCGAGGACAGTTCAATAAGTAGTCGACCTCTAATGTAAATAACTTTTGCCAAATAGTAAAAGTGTTACAAACGAACAATTTATATGTTCCCAAAATAAAAATATGGATTTCATGCAGCTATGAACGATTTTTACTTTTTATGAAAACTTCTTGAATGAAGTCAAGGAAAAACTTGATATTTTGTAGGGGCTATAAATTCCAACAAAAACTATGGTTTATTGGTTTTAACATGGTCTCAACAGTAATTTCCTTTCAGTGGGTATATAGTTTTATTCCGAACAGCTCCTTGATTCATAGAATGTGACAATTTTTTAAAAACATCGTTACCCTTGAAACGGATGATGCAGATCTGAAACTATGGGCAAAATGGGCTTAATTGACTGGTTAAATTTTTCATTTCCTCGTCCTTTTGCGCCTTCTCCGTACTACAAAGTTCCAAAAGATACAATTTTCAAAAAAAAAAAAAAAAAAAAAAAATACTTATTCGCACTCTATGATACATAAGTTATAAGTGTCAAATTAAAGAGTAATAGCTGTTAAAAATACTTCAAATTGCAAGCTTTTATTTGTATTAGTATAGCATTAACAACTATAACAACGTCCAAAAATACAGAATTTGTGAATACATTATGATCGTCATGATTATTCATAATCCTAAATATTCGGTTAATCGGCCTTTTTTGCCGAAGACCGATGAGTGGCCGATTTCCAGTTTTTGTCCGAATGCCGAAGCCGATTAATCGATCGAACTCTATCCTTAACCTTAAAGGTTCGGTCCTTGAGGGATTTAGTCACCATTCTACTGGTGTTCCATTTGAACCACATTTTCTGAATCTTCACATACAATCTCAATCTAACAGCTATAGTAATCCGTCTCCTATTTATGAGAGACCGTTTGTGTGCTAAACGCTACTGAAAAACCCAGGACTGTGGAGTCGAGGCAAAATTGCTCGACTCCTACTCCGGAGTCGACTCCAGATATTCAATAAATAATATTTAGTGGTGTATTTTTTCAATAATTCTAATAATGTCTATTTTTTAATAGAAACCCATTTTATTTTATAAAACATAAATACAAACATAAATAAAAATTTGTTTTATGCGTTGTTCTAAATTATTTCGACTTGTCCGGCTCTGTCCTTTGTTGATCTACCCAGTTCTTTTTTCCAATTTTAGTGGAATTTTAATACATTTTTTATAAAATCCGCAATAAATTCCGATTTGTTAATGAGCTCGCCAGAAATGTATTCAGGATATTGTTGAATTTATATAGAAATGAGAAAACCTTCAACATTTTCTGTTCGATTTTAAATGGAAAAATATCCAATTTATATTCGATGATCCACTATAGGAGAATAAGCGGATTGACATTTAAAAAATTACGGGAATAGTATGATCTTAGTGTTAGTATCATAGGATAACTCCTAGGGTTAGCAACAGTTATCCATTTGGGTACCTTGACATTATTGCCAAGTATCATTTGAACCATACAACGTGAAACGTCTCGCATTACTGAGTTTAGCAAAGCGTAGCCGCCCCTCAATAGTCGAAGGTGTTGCGGAAAACAATATTTTTACGGGTCTTGTTTTGCTTTTTTGCCTTTGTTTTTGGTTTTTTTTGGCCTCTATGTCGAAGACATGTAAGAAAATTGCCTAAAGTGGGTGTTTTGTTGCTCACTCAGTCATTGAGTTCTTTAAAGGTTCATGCATTCATTCATTCATTCCATCATTTGCTCACAAAACAACAACAACAAAACCGATACAACAAATCTGTGATGTGGCTGCCACAAGTATTCATTCATACAGGGTGAAGGTAACAAATGATAAGTGTTGGTTGTGTTGGGCAAGTGTGGGTGGTTAAATGTTCATGGGGGTGTCTGTATGGGTGTTTGTGTGTCTGTCTATCTATTTGTATATGAGTATCGAGGAAATAAAAGAGGAAGCCAAGAGATATGGTATTTTCATTGTTGTAGTTGTAGTTGTTGATGTTTCCGTTTCCTCGTCGTCGACGTCGTCGTCGTCTTCAGGGATAATAACAACTTGTATGCCATCCATTTATCCTTCTATTCACACAGACACATGGATACCCCAGCCTTAGACTCCCACACACACATAGTATTGAATGTTTTGTATGGATGTGCTGTTTACATTGTTTTGTCAGATCTTATCAATATAAATCATTGCCTTGATATATGTATGTCCATATGGGCGTGCGTGAGTGTGTGTGTATATTCTTTTTTTGTATTTATTTAAGGCATTAATTGAAAATATTTCCTTTCCTTGATTTGTTATTGGTTGAGGGTGGGCGGCTGGCTGTCTGTTCATTGTATTTGTTCCCTTTTTCAGTTGACCATTTTATCAGTTTGGATACCTCCGATGTTATCGGGTTTGTTCGCCAATTAACACCATTGATGGCAACTTCATCAGATATCAGATATTCAAGTGTTACTTTTTTCCCAGATGTACACTGTAGGACTTTAATGATAAAGGATTTGAAATATGTAGCAACAGCTCGTGAGATATTGGGGGGGAAGGGCGAGTTGTATAAGCAATGATAAGACTTTTGTCATTACTGTGGCGACAAGGCTACTTAATTTATTTCGTTTATTACACCAGCGTTGATAACCAGTGGGTGGGTGGTAGGTGGAGGGTATACAACTGCGGTCAAAAAAATAGGAGCGACGAGATACAAAATGTCGACAAAGAAAAATATCAGTTTTACTTCGAAAATCCTAAAAGTTTTTACGGTGCTTGAAAGGTGGTATTGTGCCATTCTTAATATGGCTTTAAATAAAAAAAATAATTTTTGTAATTTTGAGATTAGGCCTTTAGACACATTTATGTCAAAAATGAGACCATTAAAAAAAATAGCAGCGCTGATAAAAACTAAAAATATTTAGTTTCAGTTCACATTATTTGAAAACTTTCTTTGATACCTTTTTAAATAACGATATTTTCTTGAATTTAACACTTAGTTGTACTGACTTAATTGCTTCTTACTGCTTAATAACGTCGTTTATTCGAGTCGACTAGTATTTTGCACCTTTCATGCGGTATTTTTGACCATGCCCCTATAATTACGTGTCAAACATCGTTATTGTTTTTCAGTTTGCTAGTGAGACCCCATTTTAGTCATCACACTTAAAATTGTTGATTATATTTAGGTGCGGTGTTTGCCCGAACCATTCCATAACATCGATATTATTGACATCAAACCACATTTTTGCGAGTCGGCTGGTGTTTTCGTGATATTGACCTGTTAGAAGACCCATTTAAGGGGAATTCTGTATACTAAGCATAATATTATGCAGTATTTTGATGTACTGGGCAGAGTCCATGGTAGTTCTGGGCCAATGTATTGACCCAACTCCATCATATGAAAAAAAAAGCGCCAAAGCCATTACGCTTGATCCTTCCTATTTGACTGTTTTGGTACTATACCTGGAGATGTATTCCGTGTTCCGTGGACGTCTTACAAACTGACCACAAAACGTGAACCCACTTCTTGGTGGCTGCACCAGTTGTGATTTTGCGAATTGCATTTTTTTTCTTATTTTTAAAAGGACTTTTTTCGGACTTCTGGCTTACAGATTATGTTTTTTAAACTCTCAAAGATGGATTGACATTGTTTTTTATTTAGGTGACGGGCGTAAGTGGGTTTTTTGTACTAGACATTACTATTCGGCGAATGGTTGCAGGTGATATAAAATGATTTTTTGACTTTTTTATACACTCCACGAGAGTATTATGTCTTTGTGCATTTGTTTGTAACACCCAAAAGGAAGGGAGATAGACCCATTGTTAATTATACCGATCGGCTTAGAATCTCTTTCTGAGTCGATTTAGCAATGTCCGTCTGTCCGTCCGTCTGTCCATCTATTGTTGTAATCACGATACAGGTCGCAATTGTAGCCAGAACCAAATGAAACTTTGCACAACGAAGTTTTTCGGTACAAGGACGAATGCTATTTAATTTGAAGAAAATCGGTTCAGATTTAGATATAGCCCCCATACGAATTTCACTCCCGATTTGACCCTTTTCACTCTAGATACCACATTTTTGCAACAGATTTTCTTCAAAATTGGCAAAACATCTTATAGTTCAACTAGAAACACCTGTGGTAAAAATGTATTAGATCGGTTCAGATTTATATATAGCTCCCATACAAATTTCGCTCCCAATTTGAATTTTTGCGCTCTAGAATCCACATATTTCAACAGATTTTCCTCTAAATTCGCAAACACCTTATATTTCAACTGGAAACACCTGTTGTAAAAATATGTTAGATTGGTTCAAATTTATATATAGCTCCCATACAAATTTCGTTCCCAATTTGAATTTTTCCGCTTTAGAATCCACCTATTTTAACAGATTTTTCTCTAAATTCGCAAAACACCTTATATTTCAACCGGAAACACTTGTGGTAAAAATGTATTAGATCGGTTCAGATTTATATATAGCTCCCATACAAATTTCGCTCCCAATTTGAATTTTTGCGCTCTAGAATCCACATATTTCAACAGATTTTCCTCTAAATTCGCAAAACACCTTATATTTCAACTGGAAACACCTGTTGTAAAAATATGTTAGATCGGTTCAAATTTATATATAGCTCCCATACAAATTTCGTTCCCAATTTGAATTTTTCCGCTTTAGAATTCACATATTTTAACAGATTTTTCTCTAAATTCGCAAAACACCTTATATTTCAACTGGAAACACTTGTGGTAAAAATGTGTTAGATCGGTTCAGATTTATATATAGCTCCCATACAAATTTCGCTCCCAATTTCAATTTTTCCGCTCCAGAATCCACATATTTTAACAGATTTTCTTCAAAATTGGCAATTCATCTTATATTCACCTATGGTGAAAATGGATCCCATCGGTTCAGATTTACATACAGCTCTCATACAAATTTCGTTCCCCCAGAATCCGCGTATTTTTAGAGAATTTTTTAAAATTGAGCATAACTCGTTATACTTCAACTAGAATAACTTATTATGAAAGTTAGTCACTTCATTCCAGGATTGGATATTTGTATCGGGGTTACAAATATTATTCCCGATTTGACAAATTGGACCAGGTCAAATTAGCCTGTGATTAGGAAACATACAAAAAATTTCCCCGTTTTCACATTTTTACTGAATTAAATTGTATTCCGATAGAAAGTGGAGTGTATCATATAGTCGGCCCCGCCCGAGCCTTTCCTTACTTGTTTTTTTTTTGGTTTTCCTCTTATAATATCGAATTTCTGATCATTTTAATGAACACTGGGATAAAAGTCCAAATTCACAACTTTTTCCTCAGATTTCAACTCGATTTTTTTCTCCGCAATGCCCTACTTATGAAGAAAAATAATACAATAACATTTCATGAGTAGTGTAAATTTCATAGTATCTTACTTATAACATCAAATCGAATTGAAAAATTGAGATAAAATTCCTTTTTCTTGAGATTTTTTGAACACTGCCATTATTTTGACCGGTCCAAAATGTAGAATAATCAAAAGAATGTGAAATTTCTTAAGTAATTAAAATCATATCACCAAATACAGAATTACTGTGTGTTTGTAATCTCATAACACAGCACTTAATACAGAAGTAACAATAAACCAGTAAGGAAAGACTAAAGTCGGGCGGGGCCGACTATATGATACACTCCACTTTCTATCGGAATACAATTCAATTCGGAAAAAAGTGAAAGGGGGAAGAATTTTTGTATGTTTCCTAATCATAGGCTAATATGTCCTCGTTCAATTTGTCAAATCGAAAAGAATATTTGCATCACGGCTATATCCAAACATGGAATGAAGTGACCCATTTCACAATAGGTTCTTCCAGTTCTCAATTTTAAGTAATTCTATGAAAATATAATAAATATCCTGGGTGTTTCTCATGCAAATATAAGATATTTTGCCAAATTTGAAGAAAATCTGTTAAAATATGTGGTTTCTGGAGCGGAAAACTAAAATCGGGAGTGAAATTCGTATGTGGACTATATCTAAATCTGAACCGATCTGGCTCATTTGGTCTGTTTCATAGGTGTTTCTAGTTTAAATAGAAGATGTTTTGCCAATTTTGAAGAAGATCTGTTAAAATATGTGGTTTCTACAGCAGAAAAGTCTAATCGGGAGTGAAATTCGTATGGGGGCTATATCTAAATCTGAACCGATCTGGCTAATTTTCACCGTGGGTGTTTCTAGTTGAAATATAAGATGTTTTGCCAATTTTGAAGCAAATCTGTTAAAACATGTGGTTTCTACAGCAGAAAAATTCAAATCGGGAGTGAAATTCGTATGGGGGCTATATCTAAATCTTAACCGATCTGGCTAATTTTCACCGTGGGTATTTCTAGTTGAAATATAAGATGTTTTGCCAATTTTGAAGAACATCTGTTAAAACATGTGGTTTCTATAGCAGAAAAAGTCAAATCGGGAGTGAAATTCGTATGGGGGCTATATCTAAATCTGAACCGATCTGAGCAATTTTCACCATAGGTGTTTCTAGTTGAAATGTAAGATGTTTTGCCAAGTTTGAGGAAAATCTGTTTTAATATGTGGTATCTAGCGGGAAAAGAGTAAAATCGGGAGTAAAATTCGTATGGGGGCTATATCTAAATCTGAACCGATCTGGCTAATTTTCAACGTGGGTGTTTCTAGTTGAAATATAAGATATTTTGTCAATTTTGAAGAACATCTGTTAAAACATGTGGTTTCTACAGCAGAAAAAGTCAAATCGGGAGTGAAATTCGTATGGGGGCTATATCTAAATCTGAACCGATCTGACCAATTTTCACCATAGGTATTTCTAGTTGAAATGTAAGATGTTTTGCCAAGTTTGAGGAAAATCTGTTTTAATATGTGGTATCTAGAGTGAAAAGAGTCAAATCGGGAGTGAAATTCGTATGGGGGCTATATCTAAATCTGAACCGATCTGGCTCATTTTCACCGTGGGTGTTTCTAGTTGAAATATAAGATGTTTTGCCAATTTTGAAGCACATCTGTTAAAATATGTGGTTTCTACAGCAGAAAAAGTCAAATCGGGAGTGAAATTCGTATGGGGGCTATATCTAAATCTGAACCGATCTGACCAATTTTCACCGTGGGTGTTTCTAGTTGAAATGTAAGATGTTTTGCCAAGTTTGAGGAAAATCTGTTTTAATATGTGGTATCTAGCGTGAAAAGAGTCAAATCGGGAGTGAAATTCGTATGGGGGCTATATCCAAATCTGAACCGATTTTCTTCAAATTAAATAGCGTTCGTCCTTATCCCGAAAAACTTTGTTGTGCAAAGTTTCATTTGGTTCTGGCTACAATTGCGACCTGTACTTTGATTACAAGAATAGATGGACAGACGGACGGACGGACATCGTTAAATCGATTCAAAAAGTGATTCTAAGTCGATCGGTATAATTAACAATGGGTCTATCTCGCTTCCTTTTGGGTGTTACAAACAAATGCACAAAGACATAATACTCTCGTGGAGTGTATAAAAAATTATCACACAAATAAATATATGTATGTTAAGTATACCGTTCGACTTAGAATCACTTTTTGAATCGATTTAGCAATGTCCGCCTGTCTGTCTCTCCGTCTGTCTGTCCATCTATTCTTGTAATCACGATACAGGTCGCAAATGTAGCCAGAACCAAATGAAACTTTGCACAACGAAGTTTTTCGGGACAAGGACGAACGCTATTTAATTAGAAGAAAATCGGTTCAGATTTAGATATAGCCCCCATACGAATTTCACTCCCAATTTGACTTTTTCCGCTCCAGAATCCACATATTTTAACAGATTTTCTGCAAAATTGGCAAAACACCTTATATTTCAACTAGTGAAAATGGGTCAGATCGGTTCAGATTTACATATAGCTCCCATACAAAATTTCGCTCCCGGATTGACATTTTCCGCCCCAGAAACCGCACATTTTCACAGATTTTTTTCAAATTCAGCATATCATGTTATACTTGAACTGGAAGAACTTATTGTGAAAGTTAGTCACTTCATTCCATGTTTGGATATAGCACCGATACAAATATTCTTCTCGATTTGACTTCCAATAATATAATGTTTTAATAATCACTATATGCGTACAAAATATTGCACGTATTGCCACACCCCTTCGAGTACCTCCCACACAAATCACCCTAAACTACGTAAAGTTAAAGCTGTAATAAATTCTATACAAATAATCGGAATACTGTGAAATTTGATATTTCGCAATGCATTTATAGATGTTACATTCGCATGGAGTGTGGGCGATATTGTCACGCCCCTTGTGGTACCTCCCACACAAAGTGGCATATACTTTGGTTATAATAAAACATCCATACGGGTAGTCAAAACCATTTGCAATTTTATATTTGAAAATGTTTTTATAATCACTTTAAACATAAAAATATTTACGTTTTAGCTACGTTCTTCTTGTACCTCTCACACAATTGTCTCTATTCTAGGTAAAATTAAGTGCTTTATAACTCCTTTACGGGTGCCTGAAATCCATTATGATCATGTTTTTACAATTAATAAGAAATGTGGAAGCTATGTTCAATTTGTACAAACTTCTAGTACCTAACTCAAACATACTCCGGCGCTAATCAAAATTTAAATCCTTTCATACACATGTTCTCTGAGGTGAGAGTATATATAAGTCGGTTTAGCCGACTTATGTTTTCTTACTTGTTTTATATTATTTTTCATTTGCTTCACCAATGTTTTTTATTAATATTATTTCACACTTTGAAACGTTTTTCATTGGGGGCTATTTTCATTTAATTTGGGAGCTATTTTTATACCCTCCACCTGGGGGTATTTATATTCACTTTGTCATTTCGTTTGTAACACTTAAAATGTTCATCGGAGACTCCATAAAGTATATAAAGGGTGATTTTAGCTATTATCTTTTTGGCAACACTGGCTTAAACAGCTGACGCACGTTTCGTGTTTTGTTTCACTGTCAAACGCCTTCAGTTTGGTCTATAATTTAACCATGAATTGTCTTACAAACGAACAACGCTTGCAAGTTATTGAATTTTATTATCAAAATGCGTGCTCTGTTAAGAAAGTTCATCGCGCGCTTCCATTTTATGTTCGGTTCAATCGACCCACTGACCCGCTATTCGGGCTATTGTGACTAAATTTCGCACCAAATTTACATTGTTGGACATTAAACCACCAACTCGCTTATGTAAAGTGCGAACTGAAGAAAATATCGCAGCTGTATCGACCAGTGTTAATGATGACCATCAATTATCGATTCGACGCCGTTCGCAGCAATTGGGCCTCTGTTACTCAAAAATGTGGAAATGCCAAAATTGGACTAAGCGGATGGACCATTTGAGGCGCAGTCAAGGTCAACATTTGCATGAAATAATCTTCACACATTAAATTATATGGACCGTACTAACGATTCAAATAAAGATTTCATGCATTTTTCTGAATTTTATGTGTTTTTTTAAACTTTCCTATAGCTTTTAAAAAATCACCCTTTATATTCTGGGTTGTGGTAAAACTCTAAGACGATTTGAACATGTCCATCTATCAGTTTGTCTGTACAAAGCACTATAGCGGCCGAACGAAATGAGATAGGAGGTTCAAATTTTTCCTCAATGTGTCTTATGGTTGCAGATCGGATAAATTCGTACTTTTAAGCGATATAATTGGGAAAGGGGGATAAAATGGTACCTACCAAACCGCTGAAGTTGAAATCATGAAATTCGGGTTGTACAATCACCTGACTGTGAAGATGCGAAATTTTTGTCGAAATTTGTAATTTTGGCGGAAAATGGGGCGAATGGGTATAAACATTGTACTAACCATAATTTTCTTAATTTGGTAGTGCACTTCTATGTAATGTCCACAGCCTCTAATTTACCGATAATACTTTGGAATACACTCCGTGGTGGATGGTATATAAGATTCGGCCCGGCCGAAGTTAACGCCTTTTTAGTTGTTTTTCATTTGCTTCTCCAACGATTTTCATTAATATCCAAGTCCTTATTGAGACTTTTTTCATTAGGAACTATCTTCATTTAATTTGGGAGCTATTTTCATTATTTAGTTTGGATGTATTATCTTAGGGGTTTGCTTCTCAATGCCATACATTGTAAATTTACATTAAGTGGGAAGTATGTAAAATGTCCTAATCGAGTTTTCTCTAGTTATAGGGTAGGCCATTTAAAACTTTAAATTAAAATCGGCTATAAGAATGTACTGATTATTTTTTTAAATTTCTGGTTTTATTGGAAATGTTGAACTTTGGAACACAACATCATTCACATGACTACCACGACTGGTTCGACACTACCTCATCCGATCAACCCAATTTTTCAGTACATGGCACAATGATGCCACCAGGCGAAAATCCACACCAAACAGTGATTCATTGTGAATGAATTGGCTTCTCAATAGTCACGTGTGGGTTCTCTGAACCCCATATGCGGAAATTTTGCTTATTGACATATCCACCGATCTCTTCTCAAAAATTTTCCACGTAAATTTCTTACAGTTTGCGTTAAAGACTCACTACTTTGGAAGAAAGTTTTTAATATTTCCCAATTTTGTTCGAGCGCCCCATTTTGGAAATGTCAAACATAAAACTGAATGTTATTCTACCTTCAAATTTTAAATGGCGCACTCTATATTTTAAAACTGCTGCATCAAAAATGTAGGTCAAAAACCAAAACAATTACAAGACCGATCTGTGACAATTTTATAAGCATCAGTTGTCCCTAAGGATAACCAATTTTTAAAGAATTCTGTGAGTAACTAGAAATACTTATCGAAATTTGTTTCAATGACACATCCTTCTACTGCAAGTACAACTACAAAAAATAATCGGATCACAGCAACACGTCTCACCAGATGATGATTATTAAACATTCAAAAAATCACAACAAATTATTACAACCAACTGCCAACCATTATGTTTTAATTATAATCACTTCGGCATATTCTTGCCCACCAGTGACAGTGGTGGGAAAAAACTGTGTAATTTTTTCCTTCTCATTATTTTTTGTCTTTGCATTCGTTTCTCACTAAGGCTCCTTGCGTCCTCATTACCTTGAAACAGATGCTGTTTTTGCACTTGTACATTTTCGTACAGAGTTTTTTTTTCGTAATGGTTCTTCTCAAGTTTCAGTCAGAGTTCATTTTGACGTTGGTTGCTTCTCGCCTTGTCTTCCACATTTCGGGGTGTTTTTTCCCCATCATCATCGACGTTGTTGGTGTCCTTTGGTGGTGTTTTGATTTTCTAAGTTTTCCTGACGTCTTTACTGTCCAAAGTTATTTTCATTAAATCTCTACCTTCACCGAGCAGACGAGGCAAAAAAGCGCCAGAAAATCACATCAAGGATATGAGCGAGCGTGATAGAGGGTGAGAGAGAGAGCGATGGAGAGGGAATATGGTGAATATGAAGAAATCATAGTTAGGAACATAATCCGAAGGATGAACATACTTTCTTAAAGATTCCTTTAAGTGTTTTTCACTTATTCAGTTTCGTTCGTTTTCTTTTTTGTGTTTGATCCGTTTTATGCTCGTTCTTTGAAATATGAATGTTTGTTTGTTTGTGCGCCGCCCAGAATTCATGTGGCAGTATGTTGGTGTCGTACTTAAGTCCTTTTTGCCACTTTGTATATATGGAGTAAGTACTTTGAAGTGCACTTGACTGACAGAGGGCATTCTAAGTTGGTGCTGATTGTTTGCAACATTCTTGGAATACATATAGTCAGGGTTAATGATGGTCATAGTGCATTTATTCAATATAATCTAATAAAATATAATAAAAATATAAGAAATCCCTCTAACAAGGACTGAAGCCACCTTTGAAGGATTTCGAATTTTCGAATATTGTAAATTATTGAAATCAGTTGATAACTTTCTTTAAGAGTAAATCAAGGAAACCGTTCCGAATATAAAATATAACTCTAATAGGTCTATCCTTTAAGTTAGTCCCCAATATTGTATTGCTGTTTCGGACCTTTGTTCTCATTTCCAAATTCCTACATTGTCATGTGATTCACATAGAAAGGGATTACCATGTTCTGCGTTTACTGGATGCCTGTTGGTTTATGTTTGCCGGAAATGTGTCTGTTGACGGTTAACAAATTAATTTAATTACTAGTGCTTTAATTACTTGCTCTTACTATTTCATCTCCACCGCCAATTCTCATCGTGTGCTGCTTGTTTATTCAACTTTTTTGTTGAACGTTTCCCTCTCGTTTCGAGCTGCAAATGATGTCTTTAATTATTTAACAAGTTTTTCAGCTTTCCTTTGCTCTTTGGAAGCAATTAATGGAAATTTTCTGTCTTACATTATCACATGAATTTTGTATGCGAAAATTATTGAAAAATGTGATATTTAATTAATCACCATAAAGCGGGTAGGACAATGTTGCGGTTTAGGGATGTATCGATAAATAGCGAACTAATGAAAGAGCTGCATTAACTTTTTAACACAGACAGGTTATTGAAAATGAACGCAATAAACTTTTCAAGCAAAACCAATAGTAGGGCCTTAAGTTTTGCCGGGCCGAATCTTATATACACTCCACCAGTGTATTCCACAATACTAACGTACTATGTAGATGCTGTCGATTTACGTATTTTTGATACAAATATTGTAATATTTGTATACAATTTCCAACTTCATTGGACACTTTAGGGGCGTTAAGTACGCAAAATGGATTCAAATCAATTTTTATAATTAACTCTTTAACTTTTTAACTAAAACAGCTATTTTGAAGACATTTTACATGTGTAGAGCAGAGAGAGACGATGATTTGCCGAATTTGGGATCCCTAATGAATATGGGTGCTACTGGAAGGTTGTTATTTACTGAATCAATTTTCTGAAAGCAGCCCCAGTTGATATGCCCAACGAGGGCTGCTTTTAGAAAATTTCCCCGAAAGAGTAATAGTTGGAAATAAGTTTAGTAGGAAGTACCACAAATTGACTAAGTAAACTCAGTAAAATATTTGACCAATGAGAAAAAAATGTAATTAGAAAATAAAACAAGTAAGGAAAGGCTAACGTCGGGCGGGGCCGACTATATAATGTATGTACCTCGCTTTGATTACTAAACCCAGGTATTTCTTGGGAGCAATTTTATGTAGTTCATACAAATTATATAAATTATATTCATATAATTTATATGCTATAAATTCATCTTTAGCCAAATTTAACGAGTATGGTAAATAATATGGTAATTGATCTAAATGTCGGACAGACAAATACAAATTATACAGTAGTATACCAAAGTCATTTCAAAGTATGGACATATGGAAATCACCCAAACAATTCTCATTGCAATTCAATTCGGTAAAAAAGTGAAGTCGGGAAGGATTTTTGCATCCTGTAAATGTATGTGTTTGACAAAAAATGTTAAATCGGAAAGGACATTTGTATGGGGGTATATTGAAACCTGGAACGATGTGACCCGCTTTCACCATGTCTGTTTATTGGTGAAATATAATATGTTAAATTTGGTCAAAATCGGTTAAACATTCGGGAGCAACATTTGTATGAGGGCTATATCTAAATCTGAACCTATCTTACCCACTTTCACCATAGATGTTCCTAGTTCGATTATAAGATGTTGTGCCAATTTTAAAGAAAAACGGGTACAATGTGTGGATTTTAGAGCGAAAAAGTGAAATCGGGAGCGACATTTGTATGGGGGCTATATCTAAATCTGAACCGATCTTACCCAATTTTTGCATACGTATTTCTAGTTGGATTATAAGATGTTCTGCAAAATTTAAAGAAAATCGGGTACAATATGTCGTTTCTAGAGCGGAAAATGTCAAATCGGGAGCGACATTTGTATGGGGGCTATATATAAATCTGAACTGATCTTACCCAATTTATGCATACGTGTTTCTAGTTGGATTATAAGATGTTCTGCAAAATTTAAAGAAAATCGGTCACAATATGTCGTTTCTAAAGCGGAAAAAGTGAAATCGGGAGCGACATTTGTATGGGGGCTGTATCTAAATCTGAACCGATCTTACCCAATTTTTGCATACGTGTTTCTAGTTGGATTATAAGATATTCTGCCAAATTTAAAGAAAATCGGGTACAATATGTCGTTTCTAGAGCGGAAAATGTCAAATCGGGAGCGACATTTGTATGGGGCTATATCTAAATCTGAACCGATCTTACCCAATTTTTGCATACGTGTTTCTAGTTGGATTATAAGATTTTGTGCCAAATTTAAAGAAAATCGGATACTATATGTGCTTTATAGGGCGGAAATATACCGATAATATACCAATACCGATGGTCATTGGCCAGAAAAAATAACTTCTGCCAAGTTTCATGACAATCGGACAACAATCGCGACCTGTAGAGTGCGAACAAGCTTAGATGGACAGCAGACGGACAGACAGACATCGTTAAATCGACTCAGCTGGTGATTCTAAGCCGATCGGTATACTTAAAGGTTGGTCTAGCTCGATTATTTCTTGGTGTTACAAACATTTGGGGCGAAACTAACTTATAATACCCTAGCCCACGAAGTGGTGTAGGGTATAATAAAATGAAATGAAATTAAGGAAAGGCGAGGACATTTATACGAGGGTTGTAATAAAACCCTGAGAAGAGAGTGGGGCACATTTTTTCACTATAGGTATTTCTAAATGAAATTTTGTCTTGCCAAATTTGAAAAAAATCAATTTAGTGATGACAAATTTAAAAAAGAGGGGAAAACGTCAAATCGAAATTTATTTGAGAGCTATATTTAAACCTACATTTGACTCACTTTCCCCACAGAAGTTTCTAGTTAAAATATTTTGTTTTGTTTTGTGCCAAATTTGAAGAAAATTGGTTAAAATAATGAAAAAACTTAAATGTACAACGAAATTTCTATGGTTGCTGTATATAAATCTGAACCGATGTGGCGCAATTTAACGAAAGATATTTCTGGTTGAATTATAAGGTGTAAACATTCATTTTTATTTTCAGATTTATGTTTGACATTTGCAAAAGTAGTGAGTTTTTAACACAAACTGTAAGAAATGTACGTGGAAAATTTTCGTGTTTTCAGATGAAGCTCATTTTCATCTCGATGGCTATGTCAATAAGCAAAATACGGGGTTCGGAGAACCCACACGCGACTACTGAGAAACCAATGCATCCACAACGGATTTTTCATTTTTCTTTTCTTTGCCATTTTTCTTTGAAAATGAATCTTTTGAGTTACCGTCAACGTCAACGTTAGCGTTACCGTGCCATGCTCATCCAATTTTTGTTTGCAAAATTCAATTCAATGGACGACATTGGATTCAAAAAGACGGGGCAAATATCACACAGCCAACGCAACCATCGATATTTTGCGCGCTGTTTTGGAAAATCGAATATTCGGATGTCGAAAATCGAAATTGAGATGTCAAGTGACCGCATCGGAGCTGTGATTTGAGCCCTTTGGATTATTTTCTGTGGGGAGCCATTAAGGATAAATGTTACGCAAACCATCCAGAGACAATTGAAGCGTAGAAACAAGAAATCGAAGCGTAGAAACATGAAATAGATCCAAAATGTACTGAAAAATTGGGTTGATCAGATGAGGTACTGCCGAACCAGACGTGGTTGTCATATGAATGATATTGTGGTCCATTATTAAATGACAAAGTTTGAAATAGAAATTTGAAAAAATAATCAGAACTTTTGTATAGCCGATTCTAATTTTAAATGGCCCACACTGTACTGAGACAAATTTGAACCAAATCAAGTAAAATATGTGGATTCTAGAGCGGAACAAGTCAAATTTGGAGCGGCATTTGTATGGGGGCTATATCTAAATCAGAAACGATTTGTTTCAAATTAAACACGGTTCGTCCTTGAGCCGCAAAACTCCCTTGTGCTAATTTTTGTTACGATCGGACGATAATTGCGACCAGTACTTTGATTACAAGAATAGATGGACAAAGACATAATATTCTAGTGGAGGGTATAAAGGATCTGAAAACATGGGAGAATCGGATTTTGTTTTCGAAGAAAATTGTACCGAATTTTATGATGTCTTTTTCTTGGCCATCAAAAACTGGTAAATTTTCTAATATTCATCTTTATATTTTAAAAATATAAAAAATAATTAAAAATATTTTTTTTAAGATCCTCAGCTGTTCAGGAAATACAAGAATTCCGTCTTAAAAATGCTACTCACGAACGAAACTACAAAATCAATTTATTTTACATACAAATCACCATTATCTATACCCCAAAAAATATTTTCATGAACAAATTTATTAGTGTGACGAATTTCCTTAGTTTGGCTTTTTCAAACAGTATTAACTATTTAAATTCAAAGCAAGTCGCAAATTTAACTTACAGATGTCACGCCAAGCCAGTCAGCCGCCATATTATATTCAATGCAATGGCGTAAAATTAATTTTCTAATAAAGTAAAGAAAAATATAATTTACTATAAAAACAAACATAGCATAGAGCTGCATTGGTCTTGGGCCAAAGCAAAAGGCGAACTCAATAGGAGATGTACTTCATTGGTAACGTATCTCATGCCAAAACCACAATGTAGATATTCCACAACTATGAATAAGTTATTTTAAACAACTTCTGCAATGAATTTTTCGTCTGGAGTTGTTTAAATAAATTGCTGGTCTCAACTCATTAGATTCATTGAAATTTTCAAAAATCATAAGACGATGATCATTTTCACTTGTTCCACTACAATCCCTGTGATGGGTGGAACAGGATCTAACATACCTCTTCGACAGGTCCTTCAAATGATGTGATGAATATGTAGACAATCCAATACTCCCAAATCGTCATGAAGTGAACCTCATATACTCTGCCAGAAACATATTCATTAAAAATCGCCAACAGAAAGAAGTATCGATATTTTTCTTTTAATTTCTGTGTTTAGAAACCTGAAATAATTTTAGGAAAATATTCATATTCAGCTAGGTTTCATGGAGTACAGGTCCTTTAAGTGATGTCCTTTGTATATTTTTTAGTTATTGATAAAATGACGACATTAAACTCCAGTCCACAGTTTCACAAATTGGTTCCTGTTGCCAGTTCTCTCAATTGAAATGAACATCAATCCGTAAACCCATTTAAAGGCGTTTCATCTTTTTGGCGGTTTATTCACAATTCACCCTCAAGAGAATCACAAATTTGTTGAAGCTGCAGTTGCCACTGCTGCTGCTGTGGCCACTGATGTTGTTGTTTTTCTTGTTCGTTGCTCGTTGTGTTGCTGCACGTTATTGTACTAAATCCCACTTGAAATACTTTCAATGATGTAGGCAGGTACTACTCGTTCGTACTCGTTTTTTTTCTCATTTTAATTTGTCCTTATTCTTTTGGTTTTCCTTTTTCTAAACGTTTTTATATGAATTTTATTCCTGCTGCCACTGCTGCTCTTGTGCTGCTGTTGTTTTACTTGTTATTCATTATCCTTGCAATGAGGCCGAGAATTAGATCTGGGCTTATGTGTGTGTGTATGTGTGACTTGTGTGTGCAAATGAAAGGAATGCTGTAAACACACTGTGACTGGGTGGATGGGTTGATGTGTGTGGCTGTGCCCGTTGACGTTCTATGTGCTACGTGTGGCTCGGTGTTCTGTGCACGTACCGAGGCGCAACAACAACAGCAACATTCACGGGAGGAAAAAAATCCAGTTCACAGGAAGTCTGTGTATATCGGCCTGCATTGTGTGCATGTCTATCTGTCCTTCCGCCCGAGTGCGAGAGGGAGCCTCCTGTAATGTTGACAGACCGACAAACCGTCAAGGAGTTGCTTATCTCGACCGACGCTTCGTAAAGTTGGCGCTATTTTTTAGCCGCCTGCCTCTCGTTCTCTGTAACATCAGTCAGCCAGCAAGCAACACAAGCGCTGCTTTGGCACAAACCCTCGTATATATTTATATACACATCAGCACCATCACTATCAAGGCACAGTGTTTCGAAACGAAAATAATTATGAGCATACTGAACTTAATTGTAGAAAGAG
This sequence comes from Polietes domitor, assembly GCA_947397865.1. Taxonomy (NCBI): domain Eukaryota; kingdom Metazoa; phylum Arthropoda; class Insecta; order Diptera; family Muscidae; genus Polietes; species Polietes domitor. Next base: position 98,490,357 of record OX377620.1, read on the forward strand.
ATCCAACAAATTCGTGAGGAAATTGTAAAAACATTTAATAACACTATGTTGAAGTTTTTAAAATGTTAATTATTTTCCAACATTTTTATACCCCTCACCACAGGATGGGGGTATACTAACTTTGTCATTCCGTTTGTAACACCTTGAAATATCGACCTGAGACCCTATAAAATATATATATTCTTGATCATCATAAAATTCTAAGACAATCTAAACGTGTCCGCCTGTCCGTCCGTTCGTCTGTTGAAAGTACGTCAGCATCTAACCGAAAGGAGCTAGGAACTCAAAATTTTCCATAAATGCGTCTTATAGTCGTAGATCGGCTGGGATAGCAACTGGAGGAAATCCGTCCAAAGGGAATAATTTTTCCCTCACAAGGTCAAATATCCATAATAACCCCTAATATTTTAGAGTATTAAAACATTTTTTCAATATGTCTGCTTGTATTTTCATGAAATTTTCCATAACCAAATCACAAAGTGGCTGCCCTATGTCCTCGATAGCCTCACGAATTTTATCTTTGAGGTCTTGAATCGACACTGGGCTGTTGGCGTAGACCTTATCTTTCACGGTCCGGAAAGTTTTTCCCGTAAAAAAGCAATGGTTTCGATGCTTGTGTGGCACGTAGCTCCGTCTTGTTGAAAGTAATCGTTGTCCAGATCAATACCATCCAACTTCGACCATAAGAAGTCATTAATCATTTCTCGATAGTGCAATCCATTCACCGTAATTGTTGATCCAACCTCATTTTCAAAAAAGTAAGGTCCAATGACCCCGCCGGACTATAAACCGCACCAAACAATCACACGATGAGGATGGAGAGGCTTCTCAACAATAACTCTTGGGGTTTCCGAGCCCAAGATGTGACAATTTTGCTTGTTGACGTAGCCACCGAGGTGGAAATGGGCCTCATCAGTCAAGATGATTTTTCGATGGAATTCCGGATCATTTTCAATCATGAATTTTAATAATTTCAATGCCTGCTTGAAGCGTGCATCGTTCCATTTTTAGTAATGGCGTGGTTTCTACTTGTCAAATGTCAAAGAATAAAAGTTTCAACAGTGACAGCTACCGAAATACCGGGTGATTCAAAATATCACCTCTTACTTTATATTTTGATTATGCGCATTCCTCCTATAACAATAACAAAAAGGGCACCATAAAGTGATTTTTATTCGTAGGGGGTGAAATGGGACAAAAAGGGATAAAAATGGTACCTATCAAACGACAGCAACTAGAAACACGAAATTTGGTATGTACATACCTCTAATTGAGTAGATACATAATCTAAAAGTTTTTTTTCAAATTCGTACTTTTAAATGTAAAATGGGAATAGAGGTATAAAAATAGTACCAGCTGCACCTAGAATAATGAAATTGCGTAGTACCGTAAAATAAACGGATTTTTCGAAATTCGTACTTTTTGGGGTAAACATGGAAGAAGGGGACACAAATAGTACCAACCAAATGACCGCTGCTAGAGTCATGAAATTCGGAGTATACATTCCTCTGACCGCGTAGAAACGCAAAATATAAGGTTTATTCCAAATTCGGACTTTCAAGGGATACAATGGGAACAGAGGGGTAAACATGGTACCAACTAAACGGCTAAAGCTAGAATGATGAAATTTGCATATTGCATAGACACGTAAAATGATATTTTTGAAATTTTAAGGGGATAAAAATGGTACCAACCAAATGGCTGCAGCTAGAATCATGGAACTCGGTGTACACATTCCTCTGACAGTATGGACTCGCAAAATAAAAATATTTTTACAAATTCGTTCTTTTTTACTACAATTTTTTTACTTTAAATGGGTACGATCATGAACATAGGCAATCTTGCACTATGTACGTGAAAGAAAATGGATTTTTCAAAATTTTTTACTTTTGGAATTAAAATAGGATGAAAATAGAACCAATGAAATGGCAAAATAGCTGAGAATACACACACTATATCACAAAATTAAGGGTATTTAACATTTTTGGTGATTGCTGCCTTATATTTAAATCAGGGTAAATACTTATGACAGAGTTAACAGAGGAAAAATGAGAATTGCTATCATTCAACCGAATAAAGTCGACAGACTAAACATGTAGTTGTATGTTATGAAACATCTCATAAAAGCTATAAAACCCTTCATAATATTTATGAAAATATTTCATAACACAAATATTTTATTGGCTATGACATATTTCATAATAAAGGGAGGTTAATTTTAAGGGCCAATGATTTTGAATAAAAAAAACAAATTATTTAGGAAATTATTGTCATTTCTTTTTTATTCTGATAATATTGGTATGGTTCAATTATGTAGGGAACCAAATATCGGCCAAATGCCGCGACCTCGGCGGCACAACTTCATACGATGGTCTACAGTTTCGATGACGCTGAGGCATAATTGAGGTTCTATGCCGTTAATGTGCCGAATTATCTCATCCTTTATCTCTTGAATTCTGCCTTATCGACGTATAACTTTTCTTTCAAATAACCCCAAAGAAAGTAGTCCAACGGTGCCAAATCACATGACCTTGGCGGCCAATTAACATCGCCACAACGTGAGATAACACGGCCATTAAATTTGTCGCGCAAACGAGTCCTTGTTTCCTTAGCTGTGTGGCAAGTGGCACCGTCCTGTTGAAACCACATATCGTCCACATTCATATTTTCCAATTCGGGGCATAAAAAGTTCGTTATCATCTCACGATAGCGAAGACCATTCACAGTAACTGCCTGACCGGCGTCAGTAAAACAGTCACTCTTTGCGGGTGCATTGGTTTTTCGACAATCACTCTTGGATTATCATTCGCCGAAATGCTGCAATTCTGCTTCGGGATATGAACGAACGATATTTAATTTGGAGAAAATCGGTTCAGATTTAGAAATAGCCTCCCGATTTGACTCTTTTCACTCTAAATACCACATATTTTAACAGATTTTCTTCATATTTGGCAAAATATCATATATTTCCAAGAGAAATACCTGTGGTGAAAATAGGTCAGATCGGTTAAGATATATATATAGCTCCCATTCAAATTTCGCTCCCCATTAGACTTTTTTGACTTTAGAAACAACATATTTTAACAGATCTTCTTCAAATTTGGCAAAACATCTTACTTTTTTGACTAGGAACACCTCTGGTGAAAATAGGTCAGATCGGTTCAGATTTATATGTAGCTTCCATTCAAATTTCGCTCGCGATTTGACTTTGTCTGCTGTGAAACCACATATTTTAATAGATCTTCTTCAAATGTTGCAGAATATCTTATATTTACACTAAAAACACCCATGGTGAAAATGGGTCAGATCGGTTCAGATTTATCTATAGATCCCATACAAATTTCGCTCCCGGCTTGACTTTTTTTCGTCCCAGAAAACCACGTATATTCACCGAATTTCTTCAAATTGTGCATAACGCGTAATACTTGAACTGGAAGAACATATTGTGTCAGTGGGTCACTTCAGTCCATATTTGTATATAGCCCCGATACAGATATTCTTCTCGATTTGAGAAGTTGGGATTAGGAAACATACAAAAATTCTTGCCGTTTTCACTTTTTTACCGAATTGAATTGTATTCGGAAAGAAAGTGGAGTGTATCATATAGTCGGCCCCGTTCGACTTTAGCCTTTCCTTACTTTTTTGTTTTGTTTTGGGGACCAAACCATTTGTTCTATGTGCATTTGTGTCATCGGATTTTTATGAGAATACAAATATTATAGGTACTTCAACGAAAATTGTAATTTTAGCAAAAATGTGTTTAAAAAATTTATCCTTTAAAAATGTTTGTGTTGATTTTATGAAATTAATTTGTACATCTCGGAAAACATTTTTTTTTTTGTAAAAATGTATTTATTGTGTAATGAGTACTTCATTGGTTTTGGACTACTGTGCATTGTGCATCAACATCACCAGCACCATCACCACCATCAAAGCCAGGACACCATACAAAATATTAAGAACGATAACGTCAACAGCAACAACATCAACACTACCACCATCAACTAAAACTGGAAACTATAGAATTTGTGCCGCCTTTTCCCTCCGTGTTTTTTTTTTCAAGAGTTTATCGGTGCGAGTGTTGGCGCGTTGTTGTACTCCACTGCCTCGTTCTTGTTGTTGTTGCTTTTATTGTTCTCATTTCTCGTTTTTTTTTTATTTGCCCGAGTGTGAGCTGTTGCTTTTGCATCTCCTGCCAGCCGTTGTACGTTATCCTCGTTCCTTTTTCTCTAACGTTTTATTGTTGCTGCCCGTGCCCGTGTTTCTGGGTAATGCATCAGACACCACCACCACCTGCCACACAACCAGAAGAGAGAGTTCAGTGTGTTGTTTTTGTTCTCCTTTGGTTTCTTTCCTTCTGCTGCTGCTGCTGTTCACATTTTGCCGGAGCATTGAACCCAAAATCATAAAATAGGATACGAAATCATGCTCTGAATGGCTACCAAAGGATGTAGGATGAACGTTGTCGACGTCGTTGCCATCATCATCGTTGCAAGCACAAATACAATTCCTCATTGAATGGTGGATTTCCAATGTGTGTGTGTGTGTGTAATTTGTATGTTGCAGCCGAGTCGATTTAAGTTTGTTCCGCTGCGACAGTTTGAGGGATTGAGCAAGATGAAATTTAGTCCTTACTCAGTAATGACACATATTCGCGGGCATACAGGCAGTCAGTCATGTCGAGTATGTAGTTATGCGTGTATATTCTATAGAATTATGTTCAAAGTTGATGATTGGAATGTAATTCCAAAGGCACATTTAATGAATTGCATTGCAGGAGGGTTAAATGAATTGAAACTCCTTACAGCCAGCAGACATAATCCTTCTGTTGGCAGCAGACATAATCCTTCTGTTGGCAGAAAGTATAAAACCCTATTGCCAAGGAAGTTTCTGTGGTTTACAGGAATCAATCACTTAACCTGATATTCCGCGATTATACCGATCGACTTTGAATCAATCCTTGATGAGATGAGAACTTGGAAGGAGCACGAAAGCTCCTACAAAAAAGTGTTGTTAACAAGTAGGTATGTATTTCCAACGAAATAAGAAAACATTTCAAAGACTTAATTGAGGTCGAGAGAGTCACTTTCACTAAAAGAAATTCGAAGTTTGAAAATGTACCATATATATGTTGTACCCTCAATTATATGATGAAATGTATCTGTATTAGATCCCATGAAGTAGTTATTATGGTGGAAGAGAAGAGATCCAAACGAGGTGTTTGAAATTTCATAAACGAGCTATAGGTAACAAAGTAATTTCTAACCCAACGATTTATTAAACCTATTCCGTCACTGAGACATTAGGGCGTATAGATAAGCAAGACATTGGTAGCAAAATGGAAAGAATATTAAAAACAACATTTTAAATTGAACTATATGATATACTAGGGGTGGGATAGTGTTGTATGGGAATTTTAGGATTTCGATTTGGATACGCTACAACCTCCTATTTTGTGAGGTTCAGGGAGAGTGTACGATGGTCCTCTTCGGGGTCCAAGGTGAGGGAAAAGGGGTAAAAATACACAAAAAAACCCCAAAACTGGCTTGAAGTCGCCGACAGAGGGGTTACATTTAAGACAGACCACCGTTAATTTTCCCTCCCCAACAGTTTTTATCCAACACACATACCCCCTCGTTAAGGGGGTTCCTGTACAAAAATCATTTTTTATAATATTTGTTCTCACCGCTCTTACTGGCCCCAGGAGGCCCTTAGTGCAGTTAAATTAATTTTAGCTCATGATTTTTTTCCGAACCTCACAAAATTAGTACAAGCATATCAAAATCGAAAAGTCGTCCACTATTCCTCCCCTAATGATACACTCCACTCTCAATCCTATTACAAGGTTTATTTAGCAAATTTGCGCAGAATGATTATAAATTAAATTTTTTCTGACCAAAATTATTTAAGTGCATAAAATTAATGGTTTTGATAAAATAACAATTGTTTTTTCAATAGAACGATAGATATTAAAAAATTAACCAAAATATAACTTTATATTTTTATGGACTTTCGTGCCAGCCAAAAACGAATTTTTCAAAAAGATTTTTCAAAGAGTTGTTTAGAAAGATATATATTTTTTGGAAATATTCTAGGTTTATGCAAACTATTAAAGCGAATGGAACTTTTTTAAGATGGCATGTATACTTTATTACTTGGTGCGATTTTTAAACGCAAATTCGGCAAGTGAGTTGTGCTTCTCGTTCGTTTGTGAGAATCATCTCCTTATAGAGGCCGGGTTTGATGTTGAAAAGTCGCTGCGAAGCCACTTGAAAAGACTTTTGACATGGTCGAAATCATGATCGTGGTAGTATGCAGCCAAGTAATAAATGTCACCATGCCATTTGTAAATAAATTTGCATTCTATTAAATATAGAAGCAAAATGGTCTTGAGCCAGGACAATATCCCAGTTTAAATTAAAGTCCAAATTAGTGTAATGAATATAAATAAATATATGTTTAAATATGCTAGTAATTAATTCACTCACAATTATTTTATTTCTATTTGTTAATTTGATTAAATTATTAAAATACTTACCATCAACATAATTGTCCATCATAACTTTTTAAAACTTCTTATATTCAAGCAACTACACTGCAATAAAAGCATTGCCAAATATCAAATTTCACAGTATTCCTATCGTCAGTATAGAAGTTATAACAGCATTAATTTTACATAGTTGTGCGTGATTTGTGTGGTACTGCAAGGAGCGTGGCAAAACTCGTCGTATTTAGTACACTTCAAGTGATTAGAAAAACATTATCAAATACCAAATACCCCAGAAGGGGTATTAAACGAAGTTTGGGAAAAATATTACCATGTGCAAAGTTTGAATCGATTCCTTAACTCCTTTCGAGAGTTATCTTGTACACCAGCCAGACGGACGTGGCTCAAACACCTTAAAAACTTGTGAAACGGATTTGGTCCAAACATACTTAGGGTCTTAAGTCACTCCTTCAATGCGTTACACTTATTTTTTGTCCCAAATGATATATACCCTCCTACTCTGTAGAGTGAGGGTATAAAAATTCATATATTTTGGCTAAAATAAAAAATCTGTCCTTTTTCTCCCACCGACTGTTTTTACCAAAAAAACAAGATTCCTACAATAGGGAAATTTCCCTACTATTGGTAACACTGAATGGTAACCATTTTAGTAAAAATCCCAAATTTTGGAGCACATATTCCCCATTTTGGGAATTCGGCTATTTTTTAAGAAAAATGCTAGTTATTTAGTCTAGTCTAGTTATTTTTATCATAATTTTTGTCTCTTTTGATGAATTTATTTTTTACCTCAAATTTTGAAAGATGTGAACTGAAATGACGAAAACATGTAATTTTCCAAAAAAAATTCTTCAGTCAATTATCGATGGATTTTTTAAAACAAAGTGGCAGGAGTAAAACGCTACTGAAATAAAGTCACAAATAGTGTGGTTACCATACAAAAAAAGGTATCACTTCGCAGGAGTTTCTACTACATTATTTTTTGTATCACTGTGTAATCTATAGGGTCCGCCATCTAACGTTTTTTTTTTCAACTATTCAACCGTTGGACTATTATTTGTGGGGTACCCTCAGCAGCCATTTGAATGAAATTATTTTCTATTATTAACCGGAAGGATTGTACTTTCAAATAAAAAAAGAAATTTGAGAAAATATTCAGTAGTTTTATAGCATTTTCAAAAAAAAGTTATTTGGCGAACCCAAATAACTATATACAGGGTGCGGCTAAAGTTACTATATGATGTAAAACAATTGTAACTTCTTTGCTTGCGAGTATTTAACTTTTTCTTTTTTCCTATTTCAGAAATTAAACTTGGGAGAATATTTAAAAATGGAACGCTATACAATTGCGCTTGGAATTTGCTAGAGCACTTTTAAATCTCGTTGATCAAAATGAAAATTTTTTGTCAAATTTAATGATGACCGACGAAGCGCATTTTCACTTGAACGGTTTCGTAAATAAACAAAACAACAGATTTTGGGGATCCCAAAATCCCAAAAATCTTCATCAGAAATCTTTACAACTAAAGGACAACATTCAAGAAGAAATTGATCGTATACCACAAGTAACACTCAACAAAGTTATGGAAAATGCCATAAAAAGAGCACATTTTTGCGTTAGAGAAAACGGATCTCATTTAACTGATATTATTTTTCATAATTAATGTAAAAAAATAACATAAAATAAACTTTATTTTTATCATAAATTTTTTTGTTTTTTTTCATTCCATTCAATAGTTATTTAAAAAACAAATCATAAAGTTACTTTAGCCGCACCCTGTACTAGCAGAACCCCTGCCCGCTTCGCCAGGCAAAAAAAAAAAACAAACGGTAAAATTAAAATCTGCTTTCATATAAATTTTTGTCCTGATCGGTAATATATAGACCAATTATAATCAAGGTTCTTCCCTGAGATACTAAAGAAATGGATATGTTCCACGTAGAACGTTAGTATACGGCAAATAATTGAAAAATGTCAAAATCAAATTGATTTTTAGTTATTCTCCTCCTTTCCATTACCTAAACAAACAAACTTCATTCGTAAGAAGAAGTTACATTACATTCATAACACATATAAAATCAATCAAATTGTTCACTAAAAAATTAATATAATTTCCGTTTTCTTGACTTAAGTCGGCTGTTGACGAATGAATATTTCTCTTTTTATAACCTTTCTTTACTATTATGCTAAGAAAATCCACAGAAAACGTGTAATTTTACAAAATTCAAATCAAAAATGCTCTATCTTTCAAATCCCGCCCATTTGCATATTGTCTAAGCAGGTTACAACTAAATTAACTCACACAACAATATAGGAATCTCGGTGTAGAATATACTCAAAAACATTTTTTTAATTTCATATGGGAAGGGTCACGGCCACTTTCCGCCCATCACGGTGTCGAAATACTCTAAAACCGGTTTTAATTTCATATGGGAAGGGCCACGCCCACTTTCCGCCCTCACGCACACAAAATTTTAGCACTCTAGATCTATGACACCTACTGACCATATTATACATAATATGTTTTAACTTCGTATGCGAGGTACCACGCCCACTTTCCCAATAGCGTCCATTTTTGCCACAACTACGCAGATTTATGCTAGATGACTGACAAAAAAGATAAGTATTGTAGCTGTCATAGAACCGAATAAATTCGATAATAGGTTTTAACTTCGTATAGGAGGTACCACGCCCTTTTTTCCAATATCTCCCATTTTTGGCACAGTTACGCACATTGATGCTAGATGCACTTACACAAAATTTCAGTATTGTATCTGTCATAGAGCGGAATATATATATATATATATATATATATATATATATTTTATTGGGGTATAGAACTTTAAGTTGGCATCACTTTTTTAACTGGCGACCATTTTGTCAGCTGTCAAGTGATTAATATTTAGTTTGGTTTGCCATTTCATCATGAACAGGTTGACAAAAGAACAACACTTGCAAATCGTGCAAATTTATTTCGAAAGTAATGGTTCAGTTCGCGAAGTTCACCGCAAGCTCCGTCCATTTTATGGTCGACATAATCGTCCATCAGAGCAATTAATTCGGTTAACCATGGATCGTTTTCGCACTACGTTTACTCTATGTGATAATACGCATCTGCAGAGACGTCGAACAGTGCGCACCGAAGAAACAATTGCCGCTGTAGATCAAAGTGTTGAAGAGGACCCGAATGAATCGATTCGCCACCGTGCACAGCAATTGGAGCTTTGTCCATCAACTTTATGGAAGGTTTTGTGCAAAGATCTTGGCTTGCGACCTTACAAGATCCAGCTTGTGCAAGAATTAAAGCCGCGAGACCATGCAATGCGTCGTGATTTTGGTGTATGGGCCGAAAATGAGATTCATCTCGATGCTGATTTTCATCACAAAATTTTGTTCAGTGATGAGGCTCATTTTTGGTTGAATGGCTACGTCAACAAGCAAAATTGCCGCATTTGGAGTGAAGAGAATCAACATGAGACCCTTGAGACGCCATTACATTCACAAAAACTGACTGTTTGGTGTGCTCTATGGGCTGGTGGAGTCATTGGGCCATACTTCTTCCGAAATAATGCTGGAGAGTCAGTTACCGTTAATGGAGACCGGTATAGAGCCATGATAACCGACTATTTTGTTCCCGAATCGGATGGCATGAATGTGGATGAGTTGTGGTTCCAACAAGACGGCGCTACATGCCACACAGCGCACGTCACAATCGAATTATTGAAGGAAACATTCGATGAGCGCATAATTTCGCGGAATGGACCTGTCAATTGGCCACCAAGATCGTGTGATTTGACACCATTGGATTATTTTCTTTGGGGATATGTGAAGTCGCTCGTCTACGCCAACAAACCAGAGACGTTAGGGGACTTGGAAGCCAACATTCGTGGCGTTATTGCCAACATACGGCCCCATATGCTCGAAAAAGTGGTTGAAAATTGGACCTGTAGAATTGGCTATATTCGAGCCAGCCGCGGCGGCCACATGCCCGAAATCATATTTAAACATTAATGGCATAAAATTATCCTTCCAATAAAGCCAAATTGATGGACATTAAAACGATTTTCTTGTGTTTTATTTCAATTCAATAAAAAAAAAAAAAAAAATATATATATATATATATATATATATATATATATATATATATATATATATATATATATATATATATATATATATAAATAAATATATATAAATTTTAAATCTGGCTAAAATCCAACAAGTTCAACAAATTTACGACAAACAAATATCCTACTTTTAGGGAAATTTTAATGATACATGAGTACATTTCCTCATTTGTAAATATGTAAATATTTTATTTACTTATAATTTACTTAGAAATATTTCTTACAATTGAATTGAAATTTTCTTACAATTGAATTTCGAATTGTTCTAAAAATCGGAAGTGGGTATTGGACCTGTAGAATTGGCTATATTCGAGCCAGCCGCGGCGGCCACATGCCCGAAATCATATTTAAACATTAATGGCATAAAATTATCCTTCCAATAAAGCCAAATTGATGGACATTAAAACGATTTTCTTGTGTTTTATTTCAATTCAATAAAAAAAAAAAAATATATATATATATATATAAATAAATATATATAAATTTTAAATCTGGCTAAAATCCAACAAGTTCAACAAATTTACGACAAACAAATATCCTACTTTTAGGGAAATTTTAATGAATGAAATTTAATTCTTACAATTGAATTTCGAATTGTTCTAAAAATCGGAAGTGGGTATTTATAAAATTTTACCCGCCATCATATTTTGAGATATGAGTCATTTTCAGGAAAAATAAATAATAATCCGTCAAGAAATTTACATGCAATTGTTACATTTGAAAATCGATACCGACCAAAAACCCGTTTCCCATTGTCTCATATTCGACCGTTGGATATTTCTTTCCCATTCCATCATTGAATAGAGTTTGACCTCGAATGGCTTTGCGAATGTCATATTTGCAAACTTTCCTTTCAGCGGTTGAGATTCTGAGGCGAATAAAACCATAACCATGATCCATGCCCTTAAACCAAAAAAAATCAGCAAAATACACCTCCATACAAAATATCCAATGCAATATCTTCTAACCATGATATGCGTCTCTACTGAAAAAAGCAAAATTCTGTCGATTATGTTTTCTTCTGACAGCTGTATTGACAAATTGTCATGCTTAACATGGCATACAATTGGATTAAACATTTATACAAGTCATAGGAAAACATTAATGTTTTTTATTGGGGGGAGTGGGCCGGATGGGTAGGAGGAGGTGTTCCTAGAAATGCGCATTATTCGGTCGACTATTTGATATTCACATTATCCATCGCATAAATATTTAAATACATAATATCGTAAAACAAAATATAATTCTAATAACCGTATTTGTCTCATAATTTATGTTAGATTTCCTTTAAATATTAATAAGACCCGGCCTATCGAAAACAATCACATACAAATTTGCGTATCACCATCCCATCCAGTGCGGCCGCAGTGGCTGTGGAGAGAAGAAGCCGGCGACGACGTCGCCGCCTCACGCCATCACATGCAAACATTCCAGATTAAAAGCCATCACATGAATACGATATGAATGAAACGACTGAATGGCTGAATCCAGTTGCGAGAAATTGTCATCTGTTGTACAGTTCTCAAGTGTATCCTTGTTGTAGCCAAGTGTTTGTGTGTGTGGTTGGGGAGAGGGGGTATATTTGGGATATCCTTGTGAACGAATGCCTGTAGTAGAGGAGTATAGGAGTGTGTGTGTCCGTGTGTGTGCCTTTGGGTGCATACACAAGTGAACAAGTACGACTACGAACATCTCAAGTACTTCTCTGCCGGCGTGGCACAGTGTTTCGAAAAAAAAACATTCGATATTTACAATCTACAACTACAAATACAAATCTATATATATAAAAGAGTTGCGTTAATGACTGACTGACTTATCATTTACCTGCCCCAGACCAAACGGCTGAAGCCAGGCCCATGAAATGTTCAGGGTAGTTCCCAAATATGACGTAGACGTCGACTAAGAAAGAGTTTTACGACATTCGTTCAGGACAAATGGGACAAAAAGGGATAAACATCGAACCTTCGTCCTGACTAAACGGCAGTAGCTAGAAACATGAAATTCGGTGTGCTCCTTGCAATGACCATGCATACGAGCTACAAATAGGGATTTTTCGAAATTTGTACTTTTAAGGCAGGAAAGAGACAAAAAGGGATAAGGGGATGGTACCATTACCAATTTAAGAACTGCAGCTAGAATCGTGAAAATCGGTATTTACATTTCTCTGACAATTTAGACTTGCAATATAAATTGATTTTTCGAAATTTGTACTTATGAAGGGTGAGCGGTACAAAAAGGGATAAAAATGGTACCAGCTAAAGTATTGCAGCTATAGTCGTGAAATTTGGTATGTAAGTTGTTCTGCCCATGTAGAAGCGCAGTAAAATTGGATTTTTCGAAATTTGTACTTATAAAAGGTGAGCGGGACAAAAAGGGATAGAAATAGTACCAACTAAAATATTGCTGCTATAGTCGTGAAATTTGGTGCATAAATTCCTCTGACAACGTAGACTTGCAACATAAATTGATTTTTCGAAATTTGTACTTTTAAGGGGAGAGCGGGACAAAAAGGGATAAAAATGGTACCAGCTTTAGGATTACAGCACGAATCATGAAATTTAGTATGTAAGTGTGAAGCAGCGGGTACTGCTAGTATTTCATATTATCAAATTATTATTTTCAGCTTATCAAAAATATCAATTTTATTTTAAGAAAAATTAAAAAAAATATATAATTAAATTAATATCTAATCAACAATTTTGTTTATTTTTGATTTAATTTGTATGTTCTTGCAAATTCTTAGTTAATTGTCTAAAACTAATTGTTGAATACCGCCCCACGACATTTCCAATTTTTATTTTGATATTTTGTAAGCTATGTACCACTGTGTCTTTGGTAGCTGAAATTGCTTATGTCAATTTTCGAATTTTTGTCGGCTCAAATGTGAATTTTACAAAATGCAGACTGTCAACCCCAAGGAAAATGTTGTGAATATGGTCTGAGGATGGGGGCATGCATGGAAGCAAACAGCAACAGCCGTACAACAGCTTAAGCGTCTCTGTATGTTGAGTACGTGAATGATTTCGAACAGAAGACGATGAAACAACTAAGAACATTTTCCCTTAAAGTTGAACATATTTTGACAATTCAAGGGTACACGTTTTTTTGCCTCCTTCTTCAGCTAACGTGTGGAAGGATACAAGGAGATTGGGGCAAGCATCTCGTACTTGCTGGCACACAACGTCACTCAATGGTAGTAGCAACAGCCAGCAACACAGAAATGAAGACGACATAGAGCCTGAAAGGGTTGTCCTATAAGGACGAAATAAGTATATGGCCCACTTTGGGTTATTTAGATTGGGACTATATATTTAAATATTTTTCAAAAGTATTACGATTACAACTTCTTGAATTTACAAAATAATATATAAATATATAGTACTCGTTACATTACCCTTACACCCCGTGCGAGATTCAACAGAATAGAGGGAAAGGATCTGCTCTATCTGTATCATCCGTAACAATGTTGTGTCGTCTTATTCGCCTGCCGTCGTAAAACTTGTTTGAAATTCACTTTGTCAGAGTGTAATTCGTTCATACATATCCTGCTGACTGAACTGAACCAAACTGAACTGCGCTCAAAGGAATGGCAAAGCAATGAAAGAAATCAACAGCAGCCCCCAACAGCAACAACATGAACAACGAACGCTCAGCTCACCAAACAGAAAAGATATGAGAAATGAGGAAAGCCAAAAACGTACACAAGGAACAAGTTCATCCTTTGGAGTCCTAAGACGCACCCATACATGTACATATATTCACATACACACACATTTGTATATATACAAATATATCCACTTTAGAAATGCTCACACACACACATATTACACACGTTCATATGAACACAGAGATAAATTTACTATCAATAAAGCCAACAATAGGAGGGATGATGAGGATAATGGCGGTGTTGGAGGAATGATGATGGCGATAGCGGTGTCTTCTTCAGTAAGAGGGGGAGATTTACAGTGGCACAGTAGTTCTTTCATTTGTTGTTACTTCATATGAAGTTAGGAAATTATATTTAATTTATGATATAGAGCAGATTGTATTGGGATATTAGTTGTCTAAAACCTAAAATTATCCTTTATAAATCGCGTAAAAATTCGTTGTCTTGGATCGTTTTACATCAGAGTCTTACTGACAATTCCAAAATTGTCAGTCACTCCGAGTTGGTAATGACTATTCATGTCAGTGTCGCCGAAATTTCTTCGATTTGTTGCCCAAAGAAATCATATTTCACACAGTGTAGACGCATTGATTACAAGTTCGTATTATGACCCAATAATGCTGCATTTGAAGGACAAATAAATAATAATGCAATTTTAATCGTTTTGAGTTCTTATTTTTATCATGTATTGTATGGAATAAAGGATATATTACGAAATAAAGGCGGCTCATAAAACTTAACAAAAAGCAAACCATTTTTTAGCAAGAATGGACAATGAGAAACTTAACAAAATATGAATTTAATATGAACTAAAATATTCTAATTAACAAAGCATAATATTGTAGATATTTATTATTTGTCTGTTAATAATACAACGAAACAAAAAGAAATAAAAGTGAGTCTTCTAACTAAAAAATTCTTTATTGTATGCGTTGTTCAAAAAAATAAACATCACGCAATATTCTGACGGAAAAAAACTATATTTGGGATATCTCCGTGTCAGCACTATATCTACCTCTACGCAGTTAAGCCTTCTGCTAACTATTACAACAGGTCACAGGTCATATCCTTTGAGACCGATTTCAGGTCATTTCTTTTGAGACCTATTCGAGGACATGAAGTATGGTCCATATCAATTCCTGTGAGACCAGCTTTAAAGTGGTAGTTTAGAACAGACAGCAGTCTTGTCCAAGACATACCACGGGGGGTCAATTCACCCTCTCCAATGACAAACCGATGTAAAAGGGACCGGCCCCCTTCATATATTTGGGTTAGAACCAGGACCGGCCCTTACCCACCAAGGACTAAGACGGATCATTTTCCCGTATATACAGTCACAAAATAATCTTTAGCTCCTTGTCTATTTATGTTTTTACAGAACTCAAAAATGTCTACTACACCATTTTCAAGTGTAATTCAAAAGGCACCATTTTCAATTCAAAAATTCCATTTGAAATTCAAAAAAAAATCAATTGAAATTCAAAAATTCCATTTGAAATTCAATACTCATCGTTTGAAATTCAAAACTCGTCATTTGTAATTCAAAACTCGTCATTTGAAATTCAAAACTCGTCATTTGTAATTCAAAACTCGTCATTTGTAATTCAAAACTCATCATTTGAAATTCAAAACTCGTCATTTGTAGTTCAATTCAAAAATTATTCCATTTGAATTTCAAAAGATTCCATTAGAAATTCAAAAATGATTCCATTTGAATTTCAAAAGATTCCATTAGAAATTCAAAAATGTAAACAAAATTTTTTAAGAAAAATATACATTAGATGGGGTAGCATTTTTTCTGCAAATTTGAATATTCTGCAGTTTTGAAAACAGATTTAATAAAATGATATGCAACTAATAATTATAATGATGTAAAATGTAGGTAATTTCATATATAGTTTATAACCTTCATCAGAGAGCATCTGCATATAATTTATGTGGACTTGCATTTTACCGAGGGTCGGATTACTTGTGTTGGAGGTACAACAAATAATAACTATTTTAAAGTGATTGTAGAACCATTTCCAATACTAAATTGTTACTGATCATTTTTATTTTAACCAAAGTTTATGCCAATTTATGTGAGAGGTCTTTGAATATCGATCATATTTCAGGTGTATATAACATCTACGAAACACATTTCTCAATGGGTAATGTTCTTATTTTTATATCCTCACTCCACAGACTTTCTATCTATCAATCTAAATGGGGGTAAATCTGTTTTCTAAACAGCAGAATATTAAAATTTACAGAAATGAATAAATGCTACCCAACCTAATATATATTTTGCTTAAATAATTTTGTTCACCCTTTTTGAACTTCAAATGAAAACTTTTGAATTTTAAATGGTGTCTTTTGAATTACAAATGACGAGTTTTGAATTGCAAATGACGAGTTTTGAATTACAAATGATGAGTTTTCAATTGCAAATGACGAGTTTTGAATTTCAAATGATGTCTTTTGAATTTCAAATGATGTCTTTTGAATTACAAATGACGACTTTTGAATTTCAAATGTTGTCTTTCGAATTACAAATGACGAGTTTTGAATTCCAATTGACATTTTTTGAATTTCAAATGGAATTTTTGAATTTCAACTGGTGTCTTTTGAATTTCAAGTGATGTGTTTTGAATTATAATTGAAAAAGGTGTAGAACAAAAATTATTGAATTTTGGCCGATGGATTTTGATTCTGAACCACTGTGAGTCGGCTAAACCGACTCTTAGAGAACATGTGTATGGAAGGACTTAAATTTTGTTTATGTTTGTGGGAAGTGCTTCCACAACCTATTTTTTCTTGGATTTTTCATTGTTTTTATACCGTGTGTTTATGAACTAATGAAAAAATTATAATTTTTTTATGATCTTTCAATGCTGGTTGATTTTGTAAAAAAATCGTAAAAAATAGAAGCCATCATTTCACCACTTTCAAACTCACACAGTGGCTTAAAAATAGACCTAAGCACACTACTTTAAAATTTCAACAAAATGGATTAGGGCAATCATTTCAACAATCAAAATAAAAGAATTAAAATTGCAAAAATTTTAAAAAATCTAACACAAAACATCAATATTTTAAAAGTAATTTAAATTACCTTCAAAACAAGGAATAACACATTAAAAGTGGTAAATAATATCAGGAGTTACATGTGATTGAATGAACACAGCTTTTGAAAAAGTAGTATTTCTATCAATTTTAAATCGGTCATAACTCGTGAAAAAAAATTTCAATTTTTTTTTCAAAAATATGTGTACAATATTTTTATGAGAAGATTACATACACAAACTTTCAAAACAATCGCAGCTATCGAAGTCAAAAGCTGTAACGCTTGACATGGAATGACTCATTTATAATATAATACTGAAAGCTGACACAAATCATATCAAAACTCGGTTTTCGAGTTTGCGTTTAATGAACATCATATTTTAATAATGCAACAATTTACTGTAACTTATCTGTTAGTCCTAGAAACGTGATATTGGTTTTAGAAAGTAAACCAAATGAAATCCCTAATTTACAATGTTTTCTAATCGATAAAAAGTTTTTTTAAAATTCAATGAATTGAATGTCTGTACAATATATTTTTATATTCATAAACAAAAAAGTTGCTGAGGTTATAGACCCACCCTAATATATATACTGACGACTTTATGTATTTCCTTAAAATTTCACTTCATAGAAATGAAAGTTGATTAAGTGTCCATTATATCGCAAACAGACTTGAAACTTTCACTGATAATTCAAGCAACTTGGATGTTTTGTATTGCACCAACATAATGTCCTGTAGTTCTTACAAGGAACAAAGGGACACGAAGAAATGATTCCATTCGCTTCAATTTAATGAAAGATGTTATATTTCTCTACAATTAATCCGCTCTGCGTTGTTTCGTTTCACGAAAATCAAATTAAAGCAGCAAATATATTAGCTGAGAGATATCCTTTCGCCTCTCATCACTATTTCTGTTCATAAATTCCGGCCCAAAAAACCACTGTACCCACATGCCGGCGCGGAGGGGGCCTATTTGCCTTGTAGCAGAGCAAGATAGAAAGTGATGGCAAGCTGGAAGAAAAAAGACAGAACTGAAAACGAAATAAGCAACAGACAACTAAACTGGCAACTTGTATGCGTGGCATGTTTTAATGTGCCAGCAGGCGGCTGCACTCTTAAGGATTCATGTTCAAGAAGGAGCCATTGCCAAAAGCCTGGTAAAACTAAAAGAAGCACAACAAGCAACAAGGACGGACGGACAGACGAACGAACGGATAAAAGTGCGGACGGACATGCCAGCCAGGCCAAAACCAGGCTAGCAACAGCCAAAAACTTTAGTTGTTCAACAAATGTTTGTAAATGGCAAAAAGGCACCATGACATATTTATTACATTTTCTGTTCTACCCCCCATCTCCATCCACCATCTTCGTGGCCCAGCCGGGTTCAAGTGTGCGGATGCCTGTTGTAAAGCAGCGACAAGTGTACAACGGGATATGGAAATGTTTATAAATGTATTTCTATGTTTGCTTAAATAAACTCAAAGACTCCCCCTCGCTGTTGAGTTTTGGTGTGCATGTGGAGCTGGCATAGTTGGAGTGTAACTAGTAAAGGACATTGGCTTTAATATTTACACAATTCCAATTCCAATACATGTACGATGTAGTACATCGGGCGTGGGGTATAGCGTTGTGTTGCTGGCATTTTGTTAGCGGAAACAAACGCAATTGCCGGTATAAAAGCACAAAGTAGACCATAGTGCTTGGTTCATGGTCTATTCTAAGATAATGCTAATTTATAAAACTAAATATTTATGTCTCCTAAATAATGAGGTACTCGAAAATCCTACAAAATATGGACGGTGTTTTTATTTTTATACACTCCACGAGAGTATTATGGCTTTGTGCATTTGTTTGTAACACCCAAAAAGAAGCGAGATAGACCCATTGTTAAGTATACCGATCGACTTAGAATCACTTTCTGAGACGATTTAGCAATGTCCGTCTGTCTGTCTGTCCATCTATTGTTGTAATCAAATTACAGGTCGCAATTATAGTCCGATGTTAACAAAAATTGGCACAAGTAAGTTTTGTGGATCAAGGACGAACGCTATTTAATTTGAGGCAAATCGGTTGAGATTTAGAAATAGCCCCCATACAAATGTCGCTCCCGATTTGACATTTTCCGCTGTAAAAACGACATATTGTACCCGATTTTCTTTAAATTTGCACAACATCTTATAATCCAACTAGAAACGCCTACACAGAAAGTGGCCTAGATAGCTTCAGATTTAGATATAGCCCCCATACAAATGTCGCTCCCGATTTGACTTTTGCCGCTCTAGAAATCATATATTTTCTTTAAAATTGGCACAACATTTTATAATCAACCTAAAAACACCTATGGTGAAAGTGGGTAAGATCGGTTCAGATTTAGATATAGTACCAATACAAATGTTGCTCCCAAATGTTTAACCGATTTTGGTCAAACTATACATATTATATTTCACCTATTTCGTTCCAGATTTCAATATACTCCCATACAAATGTCCTTTCCGATTTAAAATTTTTTTTCAAACACATACATTTACAGGATACAAAAATCCTTCCCGTTTTCACTTTTTCACCTAATTAAATTGTATTCGGATTGAAAGTGGAGTGTATCATAGAGTCGGCCCCGCCCGACTTTCCTTACTTGTTTAATTTACTTTTAGTCGTGATTGTTTCAATACTTTTAGATAGAAATAGCCGTTCAAGTTAAATATGATCTCAAATTATTCCCAATTATCTTACGAAAGGCGTCTATCAGCATTTTGAGTTGTCACGCTCGCTTACAGTGCGATTGTAGTAGGTTTTTTGAGGCAAAATACCTAGGAAACAAGTAGATCGTTAACATTTCGTATATCGAGGGCTTATATTCAAAAGTGGCTATGAACCTTTTTCTCGAAAATGAGTTTTTGATGTCAAACTATTCTCAGATTTGGATGTCATCTGTCATATAAATTTGGAAAATAAACTTTATCCAAAACCATTTTTTTTTTCAAATTTTCTGATTTGGCTATCAACTCACACGTTATTTTGTGACTGCATACGTGGCTATGAACATAAAAATACTAGAAATAAAATAGTTCAAAAATGGAGCAACATATAACTGAATGTTGTAATTCGCTACAACGATTTTGTTTAAAATATTTTTCAGCATTTTTATAGATTTAGGATATATCGTACTATCAAATTCCATAATTTCGCCCTTATTAGCATTTTGCTTCCCAAGTTATTAGGCTAAAATAGGATAAATGGTGGTGATAAATTCAGCCGTTTGGCTAGATCGCGAGAAAATCAAAAAACAAAACTGTGATGCATGCAAATCATTTCAGCCATATTTCCCGCGAAATGAAAATTTTCCAAAAAAATATCCAATTTGTATTTTTTCAGTCACAAGGACTAAAATTACTCATAATAACCCTTAATATTTTAGAGTATTAAAGCATATTATTTCAATATGTCTGCTTGTACTTACTTGATATTGGGTATGCACATTCCCCCTATAACAAAAACGTGCACCATTAAGAGTTTTTTATTCGTAGGGGGTGAAATGGGGCAAAAGGGATAAAAATTGTACCTATCAAACAACAACAGCTAGAAACACGAAATTCGGTGTGTAATTGAGTAGATACATAATATAAAAGTATTTTTTCGAAATTCGTACTTTTAAGGGATAAATTGGGAATAGAGGGATAAAAATGGTGGCTGCACCTACAATAATGAAATTCGGAATATACATTCCTCTGATTGCGTAGACACGTAAAAAACGGATTTTTCGAAATTCGCACTTTTTGGGGTTAAACTGTAAAAGAGGGATAAAAATAATACCAACCAAGTGACCGCAGCTAGAGACATGAAATTCGGAATATACATTCCTCTGACTGTGTGTAGACACGAAAACTAAAAGATCTTTTCCAAATTCGTACTTTCAAAGGATACTATGGGTACAGAGGGATAAAAATAGTACCAACTAAACAACAACAGCTAGAATGATGAAATTCGGTGCGTACATCTCTCTAATAGCATAGACACGTAGAATAAATAGATTTCAGAAGGTGATTATGGTGGTAAAATAGGAGAAAGGGGATAAAAATGGTACCAACCAAATGGCCGCAGCTAGAATCATGGAATTCGGTGTATACATTTATTTAACTGCACAGACACACAAAATAAAAAGATTTTTCCAAATTAGTACTTTTTTACTTTTACGACAAAAATTGGTAAAATCATGATGTTAGGTTACTTTGCACTATGTACGTGAGGATAATGGATTTTCAAAATTTGGAATTTTGGAATTAAAATAGAATGGAAATACTCCAAACTGTAGCACCCACTTTCTACCAATGTTTATGGTATTTAACCTTTTTTGAAAAAATATATATATTTATATGAATATTTATTTTTTGAATTGACTTTCGATATACACTAACTAGAAAATGGCGGCGTACACTAATATTTTTTAGTAAAATTTCAACTTTTTAAGCCTGTAAAAGTCTTGCTTTATAAAAGTAGTTTGAAACAATAAAAGTATTATATTTATTTATAAAATTATTTTTTCAATATTTGTATTTGTTTTGGTTTGGCTATATTAAAAAAATTATATTTTCCTGTAATATTACTGCACTTCTACCAAAATCGACAGACTCTGTGGAATGCAATCCATGGTAGAGGGAATATAAAGTTCGGCCCGACCGAACTTGTCGACTTTTTTACATGTTTTTATTATTTTAATTGATCTATTCTGACATTTGCTTGACGAACTGTGTCTTTAAATGTGCATCCTTGAAATACCATTATAAGTTTACATTTAAGACTTGAATTTGCAGATTGCAAAAATTCTTATCTGTACCGAAACTATTTTGGATCACTATATAACTATTCAAGCATTTTCATTAACACTTTAATGTATGAAAAACTTGCCATAAATTAAAACAAACATATTAACTTAATTTATTGAATAAAGACATTTCTATTTAACGTTTTCTAAAACTAATTTTTTCCTTACAAACATTTCTTCATTATTTTCTTTCTTTAAACCTTGGCATTATAATATTGATAATTATAAGATTTCATTTCTAGATCCAATGTATTATTTTAAAGTAAATTTCCAACACTATTCCTAGAATTATTTACCACGACTTTGAAATGCGAAAATTGTACACATAAATTGTTACTTTCCTTACTTTTAAGGCCATTTTTACAAAAGTGGAGTTTTCTCAGGTTTAGGATTGCTATTTTTCTGAGTGCATAATTTCCATAAATTGTGGAAGTGGTTCTTGTTCTTCTTAGTGATATGTCTCCAAGTTTCCCACAAAACTTCAACGTGGACTCTCGCACTGAAGTTGGATCTCTTACAAATGTACAAAACATTTACAAAGACGTACAAATAAAAGGATAACTTTAAGTACTAAATATTCGTAAATATCTTGCATAAGTTTATCATCATAAACACTCGCACACAGCTAAATGTGAGAGAACCCACACACACACTCCTCACAGGCTGAGGCACATATCCTTTAAAGTGTTATTGTGTTTCCTAAAGACTAGTTCAGAAATATTCCAACGATTGTTCAAGCAATCAAGTGTATATCGCTGTATGTAAGTGAGTATGTGTTTGTGTGTGTCACAGGATAGTGTGACATGGGGCGGATGGTGGTTGTTGTGATGGTGTGCGGTGGGGGGAAATTGTATATTTTAACTTTATTGTAATCGTAGTTTGAATACTTTGACACACACATACACACTTATGGCATTTCTTGGCATATCTATCAGTATTTATTTTTGCTTCCTTTATGAACCTTTTCTTAGTGTGTGTGCCCCTCCCCAAAAGAAATAGCACTCAAGGCAACACCGCACACACACGCACAGTAAAAAGCGCCAAGAAGGCAGTGTCCTGGACATGAGGGTGGTGAAGATGGAGATGGAGTTGCCAGCAACACATTTAAGGCTTCATTCCTAAGCACAAGTTGCTCCTGCTTCTGCTGCTGTTGTTGTTGCCAGCCATTGTCGTCATTATGTTCATATTTTTATACACTCCAATTGACATTTAAGGGGTTAAAATATTGAGAATCGTTATTATTATTATACTATGTAGTATTTGTAGCTGTATTTGTATTGCTTGTATCTGTATCTGTATTTGTATTGTCGTCTTTGTATCTGTTTCCCTTGCGGTCGATGATGTTGTTGCTTTTTGCTCGTTTGTTTGCAAATATTTATCCATTTTCTATTGAACCAATTGAGGTTGCAGAAAATATGTTCGAGATTTATGGCAACACCCAACAACATACACTCGTATTACAATTTACTTAATAGTTATGTCATTTTTATGACCAATAATGGGTGGAAACATTCTGGTAATGCATTACAAGCCAAAACTTATGATGATGGCCAGAAGGGCGTTTCTATGGTAGATAATTTGATTTAAAAAATCAGTACGCCCAGCCATGATACGAGGCTAGGCCATCGATTGTCCTGGAAAGTCAAGAGATGACATCGTTTAATCCTTCTCTAAACAAAAATTATTGCAATTGTGCAATGAAAAAAAAACTAACTCAAGGGTAATTCCAAAGAGCCTCGAACAGTCTTTAACCTTAACCATTTGTGTGAACCTTATATTTGAATAATATTTGACACAATACTTCAGAAATTCCATAAAATGTCTTTATACAAATTGTATCATTGGTTCATGACCTCTTATAGTGGCGTCATTTTATGGTAGCTGTGGACGGTTGGATAGTCCTAGAATACATGATGGGCAAGATTATAGATACTTTAAGGATCTCTGATCCCAGCAAAAAAAATGGACGTACTGTTAAACAACTTCTAAAAAGTCGATACTACAGGGTTTTCCAATAAGAGGTGTTATTTTGGTATTCAAAGAGAAATGTCATTTTATGAGATAAGTGATCGGATTTTTATTTCATAATAAAGAGGAAGGTATGCCGTTAATAATCAAAAACAACATCAGCCAAATGGGCACCACGACCACGCTTACATCTCCTTTTCATGAAATTTTCCATAACCAAATCGCAAAGTGGCTGCCCTATGTCCTCGATAGCCTCACGAATTCTATCTTTTAGGTCTTGAATCGACACTGGGCTGTTGGCGTAGACCTTATCTTTCACGTGACCCCAAAGGAACAAATCGCAAGGTGTTAAATCACAAGATCTCGGTGGCCAATTGTGATCACCACGGTCCGGAAACTTTCCGTAAAAGAGCAATGGTTTCGTTGCCTGTGTGGCACGTAGCGCCGTCTTGTTGAAAGTAAACGTGGTCCAGATCAATACAATCCAACTCCGATAATAAAAAATCATTAATCATCTCTCGATAGCGCAATCCATTCACCGTAACTGTTGATCCAACCTCATTTTCGAAAAAGTAAGGTCCAATGACCCCGCCGGAGCATAAACCGCACCAAACAGTCACACGATGAGGATGGAGAGGCTTCTCAACAATAACTTTTGGGTTTCCTAGCCCCAGATGTGACAATTTTGCTTGTTGACGTAGCCACCGAGGTGGAAATGGGCCTCATCAGTCAAGATGATTTTTCCACAGAATTCCGGATCATTTTCATTCATGAATTTTATTAATTTCAACGCGTTGAAATGTCAAATGTCAAAGAATAAAAGGTTCAAAAGTGGCAGCTACCGAAACACCGGGTGATTCTTGTTGAAAACCCATGTATATACTCTCACTCTCAGATAACGTAACTTAAATTTTACGTAGGGCCGGACGATTTGTGTGGGAGGTACTAGAAGGTTCATGACATTTGGTTATAAAAAAATTGCAAAAACATAATCAAATATCAAGTCATAGTGGATTCCATGCACCAGTTAAAGAATTTATGAAGTATTTAATTTTACCTAGGATATAGACAATTGTGTGCGAGGTACAAGAAGGGGCGTGGCTAAACCGTAAATATTTTTTTGGTTTGAAGTGATTAGAAAAACATGTTCAAATATCAAATTATTTTGACTACCCGTATGGAAGTTATATCGGTATTATTTTTACCAAGGCTTATGCCACTTTGTGTGGGTGGCAGCAGAAGGGGTGTGGCCCATATTCCACATGAATGCAACATATATAATTGCCAAATATAAAATTTCATAGTATTCCGATCATCCTTATAGAAGTTATAACAGCTTTAATTTTACGTAGGTTCGGGTGATTTGTGTGGGAGGAAGTTACATTGGTTTTAATTTATCATAGGAATATGGGTCGTTTGTTTGGGAGGTACCAGAAGGGGACGGACATGGCTCAAACACCCTAAAAAGTCGTGAAACGGATTTGGTGTATACTCGGGGTCTTAAGATTAAGTAAGAAAAAAACTCAGAAATTTTTTGTATGGAAAAAATCCATTTAGGAACTTGTAACTTAAAAATGAGTTTTTTTCCTAAAAGTAGATTTGAAATTTATGTCGATTTCATCATACATTTAAGTATTAATGAACTTATAAAAGTCACTTCAATTAGAAAATTCTTGAACTTTAATCTAAGAAGCAATTCTCGTTCGTTTGCAGAGACTTATTTCTTATATACTTCAAGTATTAATCTAAACAACCACTGCGAAGGCTCTGTTGCCTTCTCAGCAATCATGGAGTAATAGCTCAACTCTTTATGGCAGGGGTATTTTTTGAGAAATATATCGACCTGAGACCCTATATAGTATATATATTCTTGATCGTCATAAAATTCTAAGACGAGCTAGCCATGTCCGTCCGTCCGGCTGTTCAAAGCACGCTAGTATATAAACGAAAGGAGCTAGAATGAATAAAATAGATCGGTTGGGATTGAAAGGGGGCGTAATCGACCCAAAGGGAAAAATTTTTGCCTCACAAGGACTAAAAATACCCATAATAATCCCTAACATTTTAGCGTATTTAAGCATGTTTTTTGAATAAGTCTGTTTATATTTGCTTGATATTTGGTACGCGCATCCCCCTTATAGCAAAAACATGCACCATAAAGTGATTCTTATTTGTAGGGGGTGAAATGGGGCAAAAAAAGGGATAAAAATGGTACATATTACGACAATAGCTAGAATTCAGTGTGTACATTCCTCTAATTGAGTAGATACATAATATAAAAATATTTTTTCCAAATCCGTTCTTTTAAGGGGTAAAATGGGAATAGAGGGATAAAAATGGTACCAACCAAACGGCTGTACTAGAATAATGAAATTCGGTGTATACATTCCTCTGATTGCATAGACAAGTACAATACACGGTTTTTTCAAAATTCGTACTTTTTGGGGTTAAAATGAAAAAGGGATAAAAATAGTACCAATCAAATGATCGCAGCTAGAAATGAAAATTCGGAGTATACATTCCTCAGACAGTGCAGACACGGAAAATAAACTGATTTTTCGAAATTCGTACTTTTTGGGGCCAAAATAGAAAAAGGGGTTAAAAATAGTACCATCCAAATGACCGCAGCTAGAGTCATGAAATTCGGAGTATACATTCCTTTGAATACGTAGACATGAAAAATAAAAGGTTTTTTCCAAATTCGTACTTTCAAGGGATACAATGGATACGGAGGGATAAAAATAGTACCAACTAAACGACTACAGCTAGAATGATGAAATTCTAATTGCGTAGAAACGTCATGGGGGTAAAAATGGTACCACCCAAATGGGCGCAGCTGGAATTATGGAATTCGGTGTATACATTCCTCTGACTGCATAGACACGCAAAATAAAAAGTTTTTTTTCCAAATTCGTAATCTTTCTTTTACGGCAAAAATTGGTTGAATTATGAAGTTAGGTTATTTTGCACTATGTACGTCTGATAATGGATTTTCAAAATTTGTACTTTTGGAATTAAAATAGAATGGAAATACAACCAACTGTAGCACCTACTGCCTACCAATATTTATAGTATTTAAGCTTTTTGATGATAGAAATATAAGATTATCTATTTTTTGAAATGACTTGAAGTATTATTTCGATATGTAAACTTATTGGTAGTATTGCCTTATAAGCGTGGTTTAAAAGAATTAAAATATTATATTTATTTATAAAATTAGTTTTTCAATATTTGTATTTGTTTTTGTTTTGCTATATTAATAAAAATTATATTTTCCTATAATATTACTGCACTTCTACGAAAAACGACAGCCTCTGTGGAATGCAACCATGGTGGAGGGTATACAAAGTTCGGCCTGGCCGAACTTAACGCCGTTTTTACCTGTTTTAGGACTTACTTTTAGAAAAATTTTACTAAGATTTAGTAAAAATTTACTTGGTTTGAGTAAAAATTTACTTAGTTTTAGGAAAATTGTACTTAAATTTTACTTGGTTTTAGGAAAAATTTACTTAGATTTAGTAAAAATGTACTTGGTTTAAAGAAAAACTTACTGGAATTATCCACAGTTTGCCTAAATATTTACTTGGTTTGAGGACAATTGAACTTGATTAAGGAAAATTTATTAATACGAAGTTTAATTTTCCTAAATTTTAGTTCATTTTAACTCATTATAGGGTTCACTTTTTTCTGAGTGTAGCCAAATTTCCTTCTCGATTTGACTTTCACCGCTCGAGGTTTAAGGCGTAGGGACAACACCGGTATGAACAGCTCTAGAATGTATTGCTCCGGAGTAACGATTTATCAGGTGCATATGTAAAGAGTGATTTTTTTGAGGTTAGGATTTTCATGCATTAGTATTTGACAGATCACGTGGGATTTCAGACATGGTGTCAAAGAAAAAGATGCTCAGTATGCTTTGACATTTCATCATGAATCGTCTTACAAACGAACAACGCTTGCAAATTATTGAATTTTATTATCAAAATGCGTGCTCTGTTAAGAAAGTTCATTGCGCGCTTCCATTTTATGGTCAGTTTAATCGACCCACTGAAGCGGCTATTCGGGCTATTGTGACTAAATTTCGCACCAAATTTACATTGTTGGACATTAAACCACCAACACGCTTACGTAGAGTGCGAACTGAAGAAAATATCGCAGCTGTATCGGCCAGTGTTAATGATGACCACCAATTTTCGATTCGTCGCCGTTCGCACCAATTGGGTCTCTGTTACTCAAAAACGTGGAAATGCCAAAATTGGACTAAGCGGATGGACCACCTAAGACGCAGCCGCGGTCAACATTTAAATGAAATTATCTTCAAAAAGTAAATGTCATGGACCAATCTAACGTTTCAAATAAAGAACCGATGAGATTTTGCAAATTTTATGCGTTTTTTTTTTTAAAAAATTTATCAAGCTCTTAAAAAATCACCCTTTAGAATGCAGGCAAACCGATAAGTGAGACCTGTATAAGTGGGAACCCTCTATAAGTGGGATATTTTAGATGGTCCCTGCACGATTCAAGCAAAAACATCTTTAAATGCGAATTTAAACCTCTGTAAGTGGTGTATTTTCCTTGTTTAAGAGTTATATTTGGCCTTCATTATAGACCTCTACCAGTCGGATATTTTAATTGATTTACCTCTGTTAGTGAGATTTCATACTAGGAAAGATATTTATTTGCCAATGCGGTCGTTTTTGCCTTGTCCTTCAAGGCAAAGTGAAAATATTAAAAACATCTCTCAAAACGTCGCTAGCTTTACCTCTTTAAATGGGCAACAGACAAATTATCTGGATAAATGGGAAACCTCTATACAGGTTCGGCCGGAATACTATGCAACAATTTTAAAAAAGCATTTCGAAATCTAATTTATTAAAATCATAGTGAATTTGGAAATGGTTCAATAAAGCTGGCGGAAATATGTACCATCCATCCAATTTAAGTGGAAAGTAGGTCGCTGGTTTCTGCCAACAAACCATGGTAATTGACCAACATTTTCATTATAATAGCTGCGTTAATCACGATAAATTCTTTCTGTCTAATGAGAGTGACTTCATTACTACATGATACAGTTGCTGGTCGTGTACCCTCACGTTCCCGTCGGTGATCGGAATTGTTCCACTAGATGAACACAAATACTTTATCTGAACTCAAGATAAGAAAAAAAAAATACACAAACATTTTAAATAAAATAATAATTGAAATCCCCGCCACTAATACAAAATTTAACAAATAACAAGTTAAAAAGGCGTTAAGTTCGGCCGGGTCGAACTTTATATACCCTCCACCATGGATTGCATTCCACAGAGGCTGTCGTAGAAGTGCAGTAATATTAACGGAAAATATAATTTTTTTAATATATCCAAACCAAAACAAATACAAATATTGAAAACATAATTTTATAAATAAATACAATATTTTTTAATATTTCAAACCACGCTTATAAGGCAAGGCTACCAATACGTTTACACTATATATATCGAAATAATACTTCAAGTCAATTAAAAAAAATAAATATTCTTATATTTATATTTTCAAAAAAGCTTAAATTCCATAAATATTGGTAGATAGTGGATGCTACAGTTGGCTGTATTTCCATTCTATTTTAATTCCAAAAGTACAAATTTTGAATATCCATTAATTCACGTACATAGTGCAAAATAACCTATCTTCGTGATTCAACAAATTTTTACCGTAAAAGTAGAAGTACGAATTTGGAAAAATCTTTTATTCTGCGTGTCTATGCAGTCAGAGAGAGAGGTGTACGCACCGAATTTCATCATTCTAGCTGTTGTTGTTTAGTTGGTACTATTTTTATCCATCTGTACCCATTGTATGCCTTCAAAGTCGAATTTGGAAAAAACCTTTTATTTTTTGTGCCTACGCAGTCAGAGGAATGTATACTCCGAATTTCATAACTCTAGCTGCCTTCATTTGGTTGGTACTATTTGTGTCACCTTCTTCCATTTTAATCCCAATAAGTACGAATTTCGAAAATTCCCTTTATTTTTCTTGTCCATGCAATCAGAGGAATGTATACACCGAATTTCATTATTCTAGGTGCAGACGTTTGGTTGGTACCATTTTTATGCCTCTTTTCCCATTTTACCCCTTAAAAGTACGAACTTGGAAAAAAATACTTTCACACACCGAATTTCGTGTTTCTAGCTGTTGTTGTTTAATATGTACCATTTTTATCCCTTTTTGCACCCATTTCACCCCCTACGACTAAAAATCACTTTATGGTGCACGTTTTTGTTATAGGGAGAATGCGCATACCCAATATCAAGTAATTACAAGCATAGATATTGAAAGAATATACTTAAATACTCTAAAATATTACGGGTTATTATGGGTATTTTTAGTCCTTGTGAGGGAAAATGTTTACCTTTGGGCCGATTTCGCCCAGTTTCAATCCCAACCGATCTACGAGTATAAGACGCATTTATGGAAAATTTGGACGTCCTAGTTCCTTTCCTTCAGATGCTAGTGTGCATTCAACGGACGGACGGACATGGCTAGTCTTAGCATTTTATGACGATCAAGAATATATATACTTTATAGGGTCTCAGGTCGATATTTCAAGGTGTTACAAACGGAATGACAAAGTTAGTATACCCCCATCCTGGAGGTGGAGGGTATAAAAACGATACAGATGACTACACTGTCAATAGGGCGGCAATTTCCAGAAATGTGAGGCTCTAACTTTCGCACTATTTGGAACTATTCATAGAGCTAGAGATCATGCACACATATATCCATATATTAAGAGCGAAAAAAATTATTACTAAATGCTTCGATTAAAACGTTTTAAAGTATATATTCTTGATCGTCATAGAATTCTAAGATGATCTAGCCATGTCCGTCTGTCGAAAGGACGCTAGTCTCGAAACGGAAGGAGCTAGGCCCAAATTTGGAAAGAATACGTCAAATAGATCGGTTGGGATTAGAGTGATCAAAACCCCGGTTTGTCTGCAATGTCGGTTTTTCGAAAACTAACCCGTTTTCTTTTTATGAAAAAACCGTTCGAACCGGTTGAACCGTTCGAACTAATTGAAATATAAGATGGCTACGTCAAGAAGCAAAATTGTCGCATCTGGGGCTCGGAAAACCCAAGAGTTATTGTTGAGAAGACTCTCCATCCTCATCGTGTGACTGTTTGGTGCGGTTTATGGTCCCGCGCACAGAGGGTTGAAATTGCCAAAAATGGAGATTAATTCAAAAATCGAAATTTATTTTTTTCAAAATTTTTTATTATACGATTAAAGAATATAAAATTCTACATCACTACCGAAAATATCAATGACTTGTGTTGTTTATTCTGTAACATACCGTCAGATGGTGAATTTCCAATTAAATTACAATGTGTTAACTTCAATATTCCGCAATTACATGTTGCGCGTTTTTGCGCTAATTTATTTTATTAAATAAAATGTGAAAATAGCCACTCTTTATGCGAGCTAATACATTAAGTTTTTTTGTACAACTGTAATTTTTAATATGACTAAAACTTAATATTTAGGTATTTTATAATGAAAAATAAGTCTTTTTATTTTCTTAACACTTAAATGAAACAATTATTTCTCATGAAAAGCATTCACAGAAGCAGAATGTGTTTCCAAGTTGCACAATAAATCTTAATTTATAAACATCCCTATACAAAAACGAAGTGGTGTAGGGTATAACGAGTACGGAAAGACTAAAGTCGGGTGATGCCAGCTATATGATACCCTGCATCTTCTACCCTATTTAAAGAAATTTACTACCAATTCTAGATGTATTGAAATATCTGTGACAGTTTCGGACACATTCGAATCATTGTGCTTTAGGAGCAAATGTCACCAAATCTGGTGGGACATTTGTATGGGGCTTTATCAAACAATGAACCGATGTCACCGAATTTAACTACAGCTGTTTGTAGGTGCAATGTAATGTTATGTGCCAAATGCAAACAAAATTAGGTAAACAATTTTTTTGACATTTGTATGGAAGATACATCTAAATCTGAACTGATTTGCTTCAAATTTAATAGCGTCCGTCATTGATGCGAAAAAATTAGCTGTACCAAGTTCTGTTGGGATTGGATAATAATTGCGACTTGTACTTCGATAACAAGAATATATACACGGACGGATTATTAATTTATTTTCCAGGAAAAACTTTTTTTCCACTAAATTGTTCTCAAATTGTGTTTTCTTTTACTGATAATGGTATAAATATTAAAAAATATAAATATTACCTGACCCGAAGGCTTCCTCGAATTAATCTCAATTTTAGGCGATTTCAACCCTCTGTGCGGCGGGGTCATTGGACCTTACTTTTTCGAAAATGAGGTTGGATCAACAGTTACGGTGAAAGGATTGCGCTATCGAGAGATGATTAATGATTTTTTATGGTCGGAGTTGGATGGTATTGATCTGGACAACGTTTACTTTCAACATGACGGCACTACGTGCTACACAAGCAACGAAACCATTGCTCTTTTACGGGAAAAGTTTCCGGACCGTGTTATCTCTCGAAGAGGTGATCACAATTGGCCACCGAGGTCTTGTGATTTAACACCTTGCGACTTCTTCCTCTGGGGCCACGTGAAAGATAAGGTCTACGCCAACAGCCCAGCGTCGATTCAAGACCTCAAAGATAGAATTCGTGAGGCTATCGAGGACATAGGGCAGCCACTTTGCGATTTGGTTATGGAAAATTTCATGAAAACGATATGGTCCTGTAAACGTGGTTGTGGTGGCCATTTGGTTGATGTTGTTTTTCATTATTAACGGCATACCTTCCTCTTTATTATGAAATGAATATTCCATCATTTATCTTAAAAAATTACATATTTCTTTGAATACCAAAATAGCACCTATTGTTGGAAATTTTGGGTGTTAGGGGTTATTATGGGTATTTTTTGTCCTTGTGAGGGAAAATTGTTTCCCTTAAGTTCGATTTCGACTAACTGATATAAAAATCTGCAAGGTTGTATTGAAAAATAGCAATACCGCTTCAAAGCTACGGAAAAGGAAATTAGAAATTAAGGACATTTGTCGAATATGCAATTTCGTTCTCTCACTCACGCTCACTTTCTCCAGTAAAATTAGAAATAGACTATCTATAAATTCATTATCTGTTTAAAAAAAAAAAATATTTTAGTTTTTTTCGTTTGTATTTTTCCATGCTTTATATAAGGTTACTTTCTATATATGTTTGTGTGCCACAAAATTTGAAATCAATTTTTGAAAGCTTTTTTCTCAACCAATTTTGCTCAAATTTTGCACACTTAATCATTTTCGATGACAATACAAGGAAATGGAAAAATTTGACCAATTGGACAAAGGGGCGTGGTACCTCCCATACAAACCACAAATTAAAAATCTATTATTTCTGCTCCTGATAACGGTATTTAAACAAAATTTGGTACGTCGGTTTGGTGTACATGTTGTAAGTGCTGCTGCAAATATGGGCGGGATTGTACAAAGGGGCGTGGTACCTCCCATACAAACCACAAATTAAAAATCTATTATTTCTGCTCCTGATAACGGTATTTGAACAAAATTTGGTACGTCGGTTTGGTGTGGATTTTTTAAGTGCTGCTGCAAATATGGGCGGGATTGTACAAAGGGGCGTGGTACCTCCCATACAAACCACAAATTAAAAATCTATTATTTCTGCTCCTGATAACGGTATTTGAACAAAATTTGGTACGTCGGTTTGGTGTGGATTTTTTAAGTGCTGCTGCAAATATGGGCGGGATTGTACAAAGGGGCGTGGTACCTCCCATACAAACCACAAATTAAAAATCTATTATTTCTGCTCCTGATAACGGTATTTGAACAAAATTTGGTACGTCGGTTTGGTGTGCATTTTTTAAGTGCTGCTGCAAATATGAGCGGGAATGGACAAAGGGGCGTGGTACCTCCCATACAAACCACAAATTAAAAATCTATTATTTCTGCTCCTGATAACGCAGTAATTTTTCCTTCTACAAAAGATAACTAAAAAAGAATTTCTAGGCCCAATAGAATTCTGCTTGCATAAAGCATGGATTTGAAAAAAAAAATTTTTTGATTTACTAGTTTGGTCTGTAATCAGTATTTGATTTGAACTGGGATATTGTCTTGTCTCAAGACCATTTTGCATCTATATTTAATAGAATGCAAATTTATTTACATATGGCATGGTGACATTTATTACTTGGATGCAGACTACCACTATCATGATATCCACCCTGTCAAAGGTTTTGTTCAGGTGGCTTCGCAGCGACTTTTCAACATCAAACCCGGTCACTTTAAAGAAATGATTCTCATTAACGAACGAGAAGTACAACTGACTTGCCGAATTTGCGTTTTAAAATCGCACCAAGTAATAAAGCACACATGCCATCTTACAAGCATCTCATTGAGTTGCATATGTAAGTATGTGTATATGCAGGTATAGTTACCCAGCAATACTTCTGCCGTGCCAACGCTCATTTGTTTTAGTTTTTTTTGGTCTCTAGTCAATATTTCATTTTAACTGGGATATTATCCTGGTTCAAGACCATTTTGCATCTATATTTAATACAATGCAAATTTATTTACAAGACATTTAGGTGGAAAATATCGAGAAGATTTCGGCCTTCAAGAAGCTCAGTTTTAATCTCGGTGGCTACGTCAATAAGCAAAATTGCCGCCCATCAGATAACCCACACGTAACTATTGAGAAGCCAATGCATCCACAACTAGTCACTGTTTGGTGTGGATTTTGGGCTTTTGATGTGGTATTGCCGAGTCAGTCGTGGTAGTCATATGAATTATATTGTGTTCCATTGTAAAATGACAAAGTTCACCCTTTCCAATAAAACCGGAAGTTTGAAAGAATAATCTACTGATTGTTTATAGTCGAGTGAAATAAGTTGGAAAAGTCTATAGATTTGGTTATGCTGTGTGGCTCAACATTCTACGCTGAGCATTATAATAAATAAAACCAAGCGGAAAGATTATTGATATAAATAATAAAAACCATGAAAACCATTAACTAAATGGCTATGTAGGTAAAGTGGTTTTATAGAGCCAAAACAAAATTGTTAGTGTCAGTCGACCAGTTTATCTACAACACAAAGTCTATCTGATAAGTTGTTAGTTTGTCCTTACGCCTGTAGTTTGTCACAATGCCCAGTGGCAGTTATATTCTATTTATCGGCATCCTTGCCATCTTGATCTATTCAGCCCTCGCGAAATCCACATTTAAATTCACCAATCTCAAGTGTGAAGATCATGACGTCAGCTTTGCGCATTTTGAGACGTGTCGCTTGAATGTGATCAGGCGTGGTGTGGTTTCGCTCAATATTAGGGTGGGCCTATATAAAACTCCTGTAACGAATTCAACGGTAAGTTGGAATAAAATATATAGCTTCAAAGAAAAGAAATGATCCTCGATCCCTTTGGATTGTTAAAGTATGGTTTACAAGATATTTCGTCGTAATTTTTATACCAGACACCACAGGGTATAATGTCTTTGTGCATTTGTTTGTAACACCCAAAGGAAGCGAGATAGACCCATCGTTTATTATACCGATTGACATAGAATCACTTTTTGAATCGATTTAGTCATGTCCGTCTGTCCGTCTATCTATTCTTATAATCACGATACAGTTCGCAATTATTGTCCGATTCTAACGAAACTTGACACAAACGATTTTTGCACGTCAAGGACAGATGCTATTTAATTTGAAGCAAATCGGTTCAGATTTAAATATAGCCCCCATACAAATGTTGCTCCCGATTTCATTTGTTCTGCTCTAGAAGCGATTTTGATTACATGACGCACAACACCTTATATCTAAGTTAGAAACATCTGTGGTGAAAATGGATCAAATCGGTTCAGATTTAGATATAGCCACCATATAAATTTCGCTCTTATTTGACATTTTCCGGCCTAGAAACCGTAAATTTTAACAGATTTTAGTCAAATTTGACTCAACACCTTATATCTAAATTAGAAACATTTCTGGTGAAAATGGGTAAACTCGGCTCAGATTTATATATAGCTCCCATACAAATGTCGCTTCCGATTTGACTTTTTTGCTCTAGAAACCACATAAGTTAACCGATTTTGATCAAATTTGGCACAACACCTCATACATACAAATTTCGCTCCCGATTTAAGGTTAACCGCTGCACAGTGGCCCTGAATCAAAATCCATCGGCCAAAATTCAATAACTTTTGTTCTAGTAGACACTTTCGAGTTCTGTGAAAACCAAAATTAGACAAGGACCCAAGGTTTTTTTGAAATATTAACATTTAAAATCGGATATATTTTAGAAATCGGCCCAAAGTAGACTACTTTTCGTATTTTTCGATTTTAATGAAAAAATATATTTTTTTGTGTTTATGTTCTTTTAACATATTTTTACGTATTTGTTCATAATGCGATGACAAATTTTTCTTTTTTTGTATTAAATAATTTATCGTTTTTCAGATTTTGAAAATTGAAAAAAAAGTAGTTTCTTTTTATACACTCCACGAGAGTATTATGTCTTTGTGCATTTGTTTGTAACACCCAAAAGGAAGGGAGATAGACCCATTGTTAATTATACCGATCGACTTAGAATCACTTTTTGAATCGATTTAGCAGTGTCCGTCCGTCTGTCTGTCTGTCTGTCTGTCTGTCTGTCTGTCTGTCTGTCTGTCTGTCTGTCTGTCTGTCTGTCCGTCCATCTATTCTTGTAATCACGATACAGGTCGCAATTGTAGACAGAACCAAATGAAACTTTGCGCAACGAAGTTTTTCGGGATAAAGACGAACGCTATTTAATTTGAAGAAAATCGGTTCAGATTTAGATATAGCCCCCATACGAATTTCACTCCCGATTTGACTTTTTCCGCTCTAGAAACCACATATTTTATCAGATTGTCTTCAGATTTGGTAAAACAACTTATATTTAAACTAGGAACACCTATGGCGAAAATAGATCAGATCGGTTCAGATTTATATATAGCTCCCATACAAATTTCCTACCCAATTTGAATTTTTCCGCTCTAGAATCCATATATTTTAACAGATTTTCTTCAAAATTCGCAAAACACCTTATATTTCAACTGGAAACACCTGTGGTAAAAATGTGTTAGATCGGTTCAAATTTATATATAGCTTCCATACAAATTTTGCTCCCAATTTGAATTTTTCCGCTCTAGAATCCACATATTTCAACAGATTTTCTTCAAAATTCGCAAAACACCTTATATTTCAACTGGAAACACCTGTGGTAAAAATGTGTTAGATCGGTTCAGATTTATATATAGCTCCCATACAAATTTCGCTCCCAATTTGAATATTTCCGCTCTATAATCTACATATTTTAACAGATTTTCTTCTAAATTCGCAAAAAACCTTATACTTCAACTGGAAACACCTGTTGTAAAAATGTGTTAGATCTGTTCAGATTTATATATAGCTCCCATACAAATTTTATTCCCCCAGAAACCGCGTATTTTAAGAGAATATCTTAAAATTGAGTATAACGCGTTATACTTCAACCAGAAGAACTTATTGTGAAAGTTAGTCACTTCATTCCATATTTGGATATAGTCCCGATACAAATATTCTTCTCGATTTGTCAAATTGGGTCAGGTCATATCAGCCTATGATTAGGAAATATACAAAAATTCTTCCCGTTTTCAATTTTCTACAGAATTAAATTGTATTCGGATTGAAAGTGGAGTGTATCATATAGTCGGCCCCGCCCGACTTTAGCCTTTCCTTACTTGTTTGACTTTGTCGAACTGTTTCTCACACATTTTAAGAGATTTTTTATTAGAAATTGTGGTTTCTTAGCTTTATTATGATGCCAAAACTATGTTTGTGCCAAATATAGTTTGTTTGCTATAAATATTTAAAAAATATGCTTTTTGAACAAATGTCTGAATTTGTACCAACACAACTTTTTTCCTTCAAAAGCCTTTAACGAAATATATACATATTTGGAAAGGTTGAAGGGTTCCCCGTTTTTTTCGTTTTGCCCATCCGAAAATGCCTTCTTTTAAAAGGAACGAGAAACAGTTCGACAATTTTAAAAAAGAAATGACGTTTTTTCAATTTTCAAAATCTGAAAAACTTGAAAACAAAAAAATATATTGTTTTTCTTCGCATTATGAACAAATACGTAAAAATATGTTAAAAAACATAAACACAAAAAAAATTTATTTTATTTAAAATCGAAAATACGAAAAGTAGTCATCTTTGGACCGATTTCTAGCCTAGCTTACATCCTTCAGAGTTTATTATTTTAAATTGTCCTTAGTTGATATATTTTAGCGAATGACTTTATATTCTTCCAGGTCAATATCGCCATATATAAACGGGCAAATGGCTACCGGCCATTTTTGTACAACATCACACAGGATGTGTGTGCTTTCTTTGCCAACCGCAAAAGATATCCAGTTTTAAAAGTGATATTCTCTGTATTCCTAAAGGATTCAAATTTAAATCACACGTGTCCCTATAATGTAAGTAAATACTCTGGCCCAGTTTTAAATAAATATATAATGCCTTTTTGTCTTCATTGCTTCTCTTCCAGGATGCTATTGTTGTAAAGGACCTCGTTCTGGAGGAAAATCTGTTTCGTCTCCTTCCATTGCCTGGTGGACAATATAAGATAAAGATTATGGTTTCTGCATACAATGACCTGAAAGCGACTGTTGAAGTGATGTTTTCCTGTGTTGAATCTTGAATGTATTTGAAAATTGTCAATTTTTCATCCTTACCTTGAGTAGTTTGATTTTTTTCTTCCAAATAAAGGAAGTTGTTTTACGAACACCCACAAAATATTTCGCTGAAATCTCCCCTTATTTCTGGGCCCAATTGTCTGCTGGGTCCATCAATCAACACCTGAGGGGACAACAATTCTACAAAGTGTAACTCCTCAACATGTAGGACTTCACCATGAATTTAAATCTATACCAAACTAACGCAAATATGGCAACGATGATGATGCTGATGGAGGTATGGTCCCAGCCAGTTTCATAATCTGCTGCTGTTTGCATTCTACTAAATCAGTCTAATGCTGGTTTGGTTTGTTTTCTTTTGTGAATTCCCATAATCTCTGTCGTAAAAGTCCTCATGATCCCTGGAATTAGTCTGAATATGTTTGTTCGAATGTTCAAACAAATTCCACCACTCCAGTAGAGGGTATGAAGAAATTCCTTGCCGATACATACCTACATACATACATACCTATACGTAAGCATTAATCCAATTACATTTCAATCACAAATCACTGCTGAAGTTTGTTTGAGTGTCGTAAAAAAATATGTAGGTCGGTCGCGTCACAAAATGCGGCAAAACAAAATAAATCTCAGCTGATGCGATGTTTACAGACATTGACACCTTAGCTGTTGTCATGGTGGTAGGTAGTTGGTGTGATGTGCCAGCGCCCTAACCTCGTTTCGCAGGGGTCCACAGGTAACTACAGAAACGATGCCATAACTCATACTAATGCCGAGGTGGCACAGTGCCTCTAAACGTAGCAAATACATTGTGGAACCAAATTAATATTTTTTTCGAAAATAACAAGGTTCCGACAACGGATTTGAACAAAAAATATACGAGTATCGGCGTTTACATATGCTGGGCATTGTTTGATAAAGGTATGGAATACGGAAAGCTAATTTAGTAAATAATTTCTTATACCAACTGATTTTATTGATATTTATAAAGGGTGATTTTTTAGCTATTATCTTTTTGGCAACACTGGTTTAAACAGCTGACGCACGTTTCGTGTTTTGTTTCACTATCAAACATCTTCAGTTTGGTCTATAATTTAACCATGAATCGTCTTACAAACGAATAACGCTTGCAAATTATTGAATTTTATTATCAAAATGCGTGCTCTGTTAAGAAAGTTCATCGCGCGCTTCCATTTTATGGTCAGTTTAATCGACCCACTGAAGCGGCTATTCCGGCTATTGTGACTAAATTTCGCACCAAATTTACATTGTTGGACATTAAACCACCAACACGCTTACGTAGAGTGCGAACTGAAGAAAATATAGCAGATGTATCGGCCAGTGTTAATGATGACCATCAATTATCGATTCGTCGCCGTTCGCAGCAATTGGGCCTCTGTTACTCAAAAACTTGGAAATGCCAAAATTGGACTAAGCGGATGGACCATTTGAGGCGCAGTCAAGGTCAACATTTGCATGAAATAATCTTCAAACATTAAATTATATGGACCGTACTATCGATTCAAATAAAGATTTCAAGCATTTTTCTGAATTTTATGTGTTTTTTTTTTTTTTGAAAAACTTTCCTATAGCTTTTAAAAAATCACCCTTTATATATATCGATCATTCCATTTCAAACCGAACACCTTTTTTACATCACCATTTCCGATTTCGTTGAAACTAAACTTTATAAAATATTTGATTCGTAGAAGACGAAAAAACCGAATATGACCAATAGAAAATTGGGAAATTCAAGAAAAACATGCCGAGGTATGAACATTGAAAATGGTGTAGTGAGAAAACGCGTGCGCACAATTCAAAGAATGGAAGCTTATTTTAAAGGTAATTGCAAGTACACTTCGCCTGCGTTCTTGGCTATTGACTGCTACTGACAAAAATTTTGTGTATTTCTGATTTTTCTTCTTCTTTTGTATTTTTCACTATGAAAACACCAACCTAAGAACTCACAAAAAATATAGGCATACTCTCTGATCGATTCTAAACAAACACTGAAAGTTTCATCTTGGAGAAATAAAGGGTTGTATTAAAAAAATACTAAATGTAGTCGCCAGAAAAAAGTATAAAAATAGGAATTTGTAATAGTTGCCGTTTAAGAACGAACAAAATGCCAATACATGATAGTGAAAGTGACGCCAATCTCTGATGTTTTTCTTGATTTTCCCAATTTTCAATTGGTCATATTTTGTTCATTTTAAAATACGTGTAAAATGTTTTTAACAGTAGAATATGTCTGCGAAAAGTTTTTATAATCGGAGTCGTGGACGTATTTTTTTATGAAAATCGTTCAGTTTGATATGGATTGAACAATATATAAAATATATCAACAGTTTTCTTTTATTCAGTGACTTATAGTTGAATTTGGTGCAGAATATTTTTTCATTCAGTTTAGCACCGATTCGGAAAAATTACGAAATTAACCTTGAAGCGATTTTTATCGTTTGACATATTTCCGACATTGATGTTTAATTTTGAGTTTTAGTATATTAGAGTATCATAGTAGAATGTACGTCAAATATTTCTGTAGAAAATTTTGACCCCTGTTTCAGGGGTGTTTTTACCCTTTTCAGGTGGGACCAAAAAACCCATACATTGAGGAGCTAGAAGGTTAAAATTTCCTCGTAGTGTTTTAAGTAACATTGCTGAACACATTATAGACATAAAAAGCCGATTCATCATATGAATGTGCAAATATTGATTCGCTTATAAAATTATCTCCAGACGTAATGTTTCAAAACGGTGTATATTCTCCTGTTATCCCTCTATCCGAATCCGTTGTGAGAATCTGGTTATTTTTTGGCGTTCCACAGTGTAATCGATAAAGTCAAAACAATTATACATTAGGCTGGGTCCATACAAATAGAAAATAATTTCCAGGCACCCAATCGAAATAAAGTTTATATTTGTACACTCCACGAGAGTATTATGTCTTTGTGCATTTGTTTGTAACACCCAAAAGGAAGCGAGATAGACCCATTGTTAATTATACCGATCGACTTAGAATCACTTTTTGAATCGATTTAGCAATGTCCGTCTGTCTGTCCGTCTGTCCATCTATTCTTGTAATCACGATACAGGTCGCAAATGTATCCAGAACCAAATGAAACTTTGCACAACGACGTTTTTCGGGACAAGGACTAACGCTATCCAATTTGAAGAAAATCGGTTCAGATATAGAT
Source organism: Polietes domitor (assembly GCA_947397865.1). Lineage (NCBI taxonomy): Eukaryota > Metazoa > Arthropoda > Insecta > Diptera > Muscidae > Polietes > Polietes domitor. Next base: position 98,532,390 of record OX377620.1, read on the forward strand.
ATAGCCCCCATACGAATTTCACTCCCGATTTGACTCTTTTCACACTAGATACCATATATTACAACACATTTTCTTCAAAATTGGAAAAACATCTTATATTTCAACTAGAAACTCCTGTGGTGAAAATGTGTTAGATCGGTTCAGATTTATATATAGCTCCCTCACAAATTTCACTCCCGATTTCACTTTTTCGACTCTATAAACCACATATTTTAACAGATCTTCTTCAAATCTTGCAAAATATCTTATATTTCAACTAGGAACAGCTGTGGTGAAAATGGGCCAGATCGGTTCAGATTTACATATTGCTCCCATTCTAATTTCGCTCCAGATTTGACTTTTTCTGCTCTAAAATCCACATATTTTAACAAATTTTCTTCAAAATTGGCAAAACACCTTATATTTCAACTAGAAACACCTTAACACATTTTGTGTTAGATCGGTGCAGATTTACATATAGCTCCCATACAAATTTCGCTCCCGGATTAACTTTTTCCACCCCAGAAACCATGTACTTTCACCGAATTTCTTCAAAATGAGCATAACACGTTTACTTGAACTGAAAAAACTTATTGTGAATGTTAGTCGTTTCATTCCATGTTTGGATATAGCCCCGATATAAATATTCCTCTCGATTTGACAAATTGGGTCAGGTCATATTAGCCAATGATTTCTTTTTCTTTCGATGCCATCGAATTGTACGCGATTGTGTAAATTCATATTTAGAAATACTTATTGGTCGAGTTATTGGATGTTTATAGTATTTTTGGCGGTTTTGTAAAAAAACTTTCACCATAGGTGCTTTTAGTTCGATTATAAGATGTTATGCCTATTTTAAATACAATATGTGCTTTACAGAGCGGAAAAAGTCAAATCGGAAGTGACATTTGTATGGGGGCTATATCTAAATCTGAACCGATCTCTCCCACTTTCTGCACAGGTGTTTCTAGTTGGATTATAAGATGTTGTGCCAAATTTAAAGAATATCGGGTTCAATATGTGGTTTCTAGAGCGGAAAATGTCAAATCGGGAGCGACTTTTGTATGGGGGCTATATATAAATCTGAACCGATATGGTTCAAATTAAATAGCGTTCGTCCTTGATCCACAAAACTTACTTGTGCCTATTTTTGTTAAGATCGCACGATAATTGCGACCTGTAATTTGATTACAACAATAGATGGACAGACGGACATTGCTAAATCGATTCAAAAAGTGATTCTAAGTCGATCGGTATAATAAACAATGGGTCTATCTAGCTTCCTTTTGGGTGTTACAAACAAATGCACAAAGACATCATACTCTCGTGGAGTGTACAAATATCAGAAGTCGATAACTTTCGAATGATGCCTAATCTATGAACATCGGAAGAAAATTGTCACCGAAACGCTTATTTTTGTGAAAAGTGATGACAAATTTTGGGTCTAAAAAACAATATATTCACAGAAATGGAGTCAAGGACATCATTTTTCGTCCCATTGACTTTTTGTTGACTTTTCACAGCTTATTTTACAAAATGTTTCCATGAAATACACGTTTTTAGTTGTCAAATTGAAAATTGAAATCAATAGAGTTATTCTAAGCTAAGAATACAAATTTATATTTAAAGTGTTTTCATCTATTAATTCAGAAATTTGGACATAAATGTTTTGTATGTTGCATTACACGGGAAAAGGATGATACAGAAGCATTTGCCGAACAGATGGATTGGAGTAGGGACGGGATATTTTGCAAACCATCATTAAAATATCCAATCTAAATTTTTGGTGGGTTACTGCACAATTTTTTTGTGACCCAGCCTAATGTATAGCTGAGTGACAGCCTAGAAATTTTGTAGAGTTCATTGAGTATTATAAATGTATGTGCGCATTTGTACAGAAAATATTCGGTATTGGCAGATGCAAATTCCACATCAAATAAATATCAAATTTATTACTATCTGTATTGTAAAACCTTTTTCTTTGGTTTTTATTTAAAATACACATAGATAGTAACACGTGAGGAGGGATCTACAGGCTATGTATTCCGTAAAGAAAGATGGTATCGAGCGTAAAAAAACATTAATTTGAGATAGCGGATTGTGGACAGAAGGACATGGGAACAGTATTTTTTGAGAGTTAGCAGGCTGGAAATTAATACGTAGATATCATTGATCACAAAAAAAAATCAACACGAAATGGTGCTATCACACAATACAAAAAAGAAAAAAATATATATTTTTTGTCAATTAAATCCTTTTTTAGATTTTTTACTGTTTTTGACATTGAAATAATCATTCTGTTGACTTTTTAAAGTACATTCGCTAGACCTTTAATTGATTTTGCACTAGGTATTTTGAAAAAAAAAAACGCAAAAAATAGAATCCAATATTCAACTTACACACTTGATAAGAAAGATAAATTAAAAAAAAAAATAAAACAATTAATTTATGTAATCGTATTTAAAATCACATTAAAAACAAATTCTATCTTTGATATATTTTACGTAATTGAAATTACTTTCAAAAAAGGTATAGTGCATTAAAATCGGCTAGGTATTTCAGCAGTTACTGGCGTTTGAATGAATGCATTATAAAAAATTGTAATTTTACTAAAGTTAACTTTTTCCACGAAAAAAAATTTATTTCTATTTTTTTCTTGAGACACGTATAAAGTACAGAAGAATACATACCCAAATTTTTGACGAAATCTAATCTAGTAAAGTAATACGAAAATGTTTCGAAATCATATTATGTTGCCTAGAAGAGAAATAATATTGCGGAGATAACTTCGATTGGAGAAGTTTGGGCGGCCAGCTGTCGCTCAGCCGAATATCTTAAGACTGAAGAATCAAGGTAGTGAAAAAAATTCATTGCTTAATTCTATTAGATGAAAACAAATTTCAATTTCTAAAAATTGTCCGCTTTCATTTGACAACAATATAGACGTAAACTGATGGTTAGAAATATTTAAATAAATTGTTATATCCTTAAAAATTTTAGGTCATTAAAAAAGAGATAAGATCACCAAATGGATATACCATCCCTAGTTTCAAGTTTTTCAAGACTATTTTTCTAATTTAGTCGATTGTTTTTTTAATTATGAGACTAATAATATAGCGTGGACCATTTAAAATTTCGTCTATAAAAATGTACCGATTATTTTTTCAAATTTCTGGTTTTATTGGAAAGGTTGAACTTTGTCATTTAATAATGGAACACAATATCATGAATATAACTACCACGATTGACTCTGCGGTACCTCACACGATCGACCCAATTTTTCAGTACGGCCCAAAATACATTCACTCAGAAAAATGGCATTCCTAAATTTGGATTTTGCTTAAATACTCCAATTTAGTTCAACAATTTTACCGCACCTTAGTAAAAATTTCCTTAAAAGTAGGAAAATTAACTATGTACGAGTAAAGTTTCCTTCTCTCAAAGCCATTTACTAGAAATAGGGTAGTAAATTTACTTAAAATCATTTCTTGAATCTAATAAAAAATTCCTATAATTGAGTAAATGCATACTTGTGTGGAAGAATATTTCCACTGTTTTAAGTAGGAAGAGGAATCTGAAATTCTTTGTATGGAAAAAATCCATTTAGAAAATGTTTACTAAAAAATGTGTTTTTTCCTAAAATTAAGTTAATATTGTTTATTGAAATTTATGCCGAGTCCTTTATACATTTAATTATTAATGAACTTATAAAAATCACTTGAAATTGTTTAGGAAATTCTTGAATATTAATCTAAGAAGCAATTCTCTCTCGTTCGTTTGTAGAGAATTATTTCTTAAATATTTCAAGTATTAATCGAAACAGCCACTGCGAAGGCACCTGTCGAGAACTACAAAATCAAAGTACACTCAGTAAACACAGTCAGATGTCATCGAATGCCTTTGAACATTCTGTGATTATGTAGGAAACAATGGGTATATTGATAAAAAATATAAAATTTTAAAAGTATGGTTGGAAGATGTTGTGCTATTTCTCAGACTTCGAACTTGAACTTCTTCGATTTTAATGAAATTTGACAAATACATTTTTCTCTTTCAGTTGCGATTTTAGAAAGAAATTGTAGAAATAATATGACATCAAAATTGGCCCATACATTCAGAAAAATAGAGTACATAAATCGAAGTAAAATTCATACTCCAATTTAGTTCAACAATTTTTTTGCCGTTTAGTAAAAGTAAAGTAAGTAAAAGTAGGAACATAAACTAAGTATTAGTAAAGTCCATTTACTATAAAAGGGGTAGCAAATTTACTTAAAAACATTTATTTGTATCTAATAATAAAATATTACTATTGTAAATTCATACTTGTGTGGGGACACTTTTTTAAGTTCTAAGCATGAAGAAATTTTTTAAAATTATCTAAAACATGAGTTATTACATTTAATTATCAATGAACTTTCAAAAAATCACTTCAATATGTTTAGAAGAGTCATAAATAGTAATCTAAGAAAAAATTTTCGTTCGTTTGCCGAGACTCTAAAGAACCACCTCGAAGGCGCATATCTTGCCTTCTCAGCAATCATTGAGTAATAGCTCAATTCTTTATGGAAGAGGTATCATGAAACTTTTGAGAAATATTTCATGTTGTCATTTTTATACACTCCACGAGAGTATTATGTCTTTGTTGATTTGTTTGTGACATCCAAAAGGAAGCGAGATAGACCCATTGTTAATTATACCGATTGACTTAGAATCACTTTTTGAATCGATTTAGAAATGTTCATCTGTCCATCTATTGTTGTAATCAAATTACAGGTCGCAATTATAGTGCGATCTTAACAAAAATAGGCACAAGTAAGTTTTGTGGATCAAGGATGAATGCTGTTTAATTTGAGGCATATCAGTTCAGATTTAGATATAGTCGCCATACAAAAGCCGCTCCCGATTTGACATTTTCCGCGTTAGAAACCACTTAGTGTACCTGATTTTCTTTAAATTTGGCACAACATCTTATAATCCAACTAGAAACACCTGTGGCTAAACTGCGCTAGATCGGTTCAGATTTAGATACAGCCCCAATACAAATGTTGCTCCCAAATGTTTAACCGATTTTGGCCAAACTATACATATTATATTTCACTTATTTCAGTCCAGGTTTCAATATACCCCCATACAAATGTCCTTTCCGATTTAATTTTTTTTGTCAAACACACACATTTACAGGATACAAAAATTCTTTCCTTTGTCACTTTATTACCGAATTGAATTGTATTCGGATTGAAAGTGGAGTGTATCATATAGTCGGTCACTCCCGACTTTAGCCTTTCCTTACTTGCTAGTTTTGCATACTCTGAAGCAAAACCATTTTTTTTTTTTGAACTTTTGTAGTTAAATTGAACTTATTTTTAGTTAATTTTTTTTTTCCTTGTATCAAGTAAAATTTTTCTCAGTTTAAGTAAAAAATGTACTTGGTTTGAGGGAAAAATCAGCAAATTTGACCTCAGTTTAAGTAAATATTTACGTGATTTGAGTAAAAATTTACTTAAGTTTAGAAAATTTTCAGCAAAATTTTACTTAGATTTGGTTTCAGTAAAATTTTTCTCAGTTTCAGTAAATATTTACCTGGTTTGAGGAAAAATGAACTAGAATCAAGTTCAAAGCATGTACTATCTTCAAGGAAAAGTTTGAACTTCATATTAGGAAATATTGCTTTAGCGCTAGCGAAGTTCAATTGTCCTAAATTTTAGTACATTTTAACTCATTAACTCACTTTTTTCTGAGTGTTGGCTTCTCAATAGTCACGTGTGGGTTCTCTGACCCCTATGCGGCAATTTTACTTATTGGCTTTGTCACCGATATGAAAATGTGCTTCATGAAGACTGAACTGTAGGCCTATCTCTTCCACGAAAATTTCTGACAGTTTGCGTTAAAAAATAATCGGTATTCAAATTTAAAATGGTACATAATGTGATTTTTTGTTAAGGCATAACTAACAATTTTATAGATTGTCGTCTTTTATTTGATACCCATATTGACATAAACTGATGGGTAGAAATATTTAAATAAATTCTTAGAAATTTTTATATCATTAAAATTCCATTGAGTGCACAGTTTTTCTACATACGATCTCTAGTTTCATATATATGTGGCACGGTGTAATGATTCATTTGTCATTTTGCCACATGTGTTCCCCTTTTTAAACCAGGTGTTATTAGTTAATTATTTCACAAATCGCATTCTTGCCGGAATACTGTGCACAGTATAGGAATGCATATTCATTAAGAAAACATCTGCACATGTAGGGATGTATAGAGAACTTCATTGTGCACCATACAACGAGTGATTCGCATAAAGTCAGTCATATGGCTCATAAAAAATGAAATGTAATGGAATACTTAACTTGTTTGTAGTTTCTTCACAAACACACACGTACTGATGCGATATCCTTGTCCCCTTCCGTTTGAAGCGCACTCAGTCGCTCGCTCTTCCATTCTTTGATGTCACAGGATATAACTTGTCGTACGTAGTACGAGAGTACGTAGGAATGTATGTATATACGTTTGTGTAAGTTTTCAAAGGAAAATCTAAAACAAAGAAAACAAAATAGCGCAACGAAGGAACTCTGTACATTAACGTTGTCGTTGTTGTTGTCGTTGCAGGCAAAGTAAGAAACCCAATTACCAAATCGTAGGGGGTCATAAAACCCGGTAATCTACGAGAGATCCCTTTTTATGAATACTGGCACATAAAAAAGAAACCAAACAAAATCCTTCCATTTATTTTCTTTTGTCTTCGCATTCATTTCATACCACATCGCATTCTCCGTACTCCGGCAATGCTGACTGAAGGTAATGATTATGATTATGACGATGGCGATGATGGTGGCTGAGTGAGTGAGGTGGCTGGCTGACTGACTGTTGTGTTGTCAAGGTTCGCCTTCCCAACAAAATATTAACTCAAAAAGAAAATTCCCACACAAAAGAAGGAAAAGGAAAAACACAAATCTGTTGTGAACAAACATATATAAACATATATACACATCCAGAATATAGTCCAATTAGTTTGTTTTATTAGCAAGATTGCTTTTGGAAAATCTTTTTAACTTAAACTAAAAAAAATCGAAGGAATTATATAAAGAGGATTTAAATAATTTAATTGCAAGGTATTATGTCCTTGTGCAATTGATTGTAAGACCCATCTTTTATTATACCGACGAATCATATTCTGAATCGATTGAAGTCCATAAATCGGCTGTCTGTCTATATATGTTTACAGTACAGGCACTAGTGGCAATAATTATACGATCGTAAAAATCTCGATTTTGTCGCCCAAGAACAGAGGTTTTTGAATTTGATTTAGATATAGCCTTTATTAGCGAGAGCGTTATAAAAACATTTTTTATATTTTTAAATATATAAATAAGCCTAAATAAATTTCATTAAAAGAAAAAAAATAGAAACATAATAAATACGTCCGATTATTTCTAAATTTTTGGTGATGTCTCACAAACTACTACTCGAAAATTTCCATGTAGCGAATTGCATTAGATAAAGTAAAACAATTAAAAATACTTTAAGTTCGAATCTTATATAGCCTCCACCATGGGTTGAAGTCCAGCATATTTGATACTGTTATCTTTACGTAAAAGTGCAGTAAAATATTAGAATAATTAGGATATTTTTTGCTAATTTTAATTTAAAACTAAATATTTAATTTTAAAGAACACGTCTACTTATAAGGCGTGTCTACAAATATGTTGTGGTATGTCTGTATGTATATATAATTATATAATAATTTCAATTATCTTTCGGGTTCACAATTGAATGTATATAACTAATTTTACGATTCTAAACTCAAAAAAGTGAACCCTATAATAAGTTAAAATTAACTAAAATTTGGGAAAATTGAACTTCGTATAGCGCTAAAGCAATATTTCCTCATATCAAGTTCAAATTTTTCCTTGAAAGTAGTACATGCTTTGAACTTGATTCTAGTTCAATTTTCCTCAAAACATGTAAATATTATATCAAACTGAGGAAACTTCCAGTAAGTTTTTCCTCAAAACAAGTAAACTTTTACTAAATCTAAGTAAAATTTTCCTAAATCTAAGTAAATTTTCCCAAAATCAAGTAAATTTTTATTAAGTTTAAGTAAAAATTTACTAAAACTAAGTAAATTTTTACTCAAACAAATTAAATTTTTTCCTAAAACTAAGTTAATTTTTACTAAAATCAAGTAAATATTTACATGAACTGAGTACAATTTGCTGATTTTTTCCTCAAAACAAGTAAATGTTTACTTCAAATGAGGAAAATTCTACTCGATATAAGGGAAAAGTGAACTTAAAATAATATCAATTTAACTAAAAATAATTCAAACAAATGATTTTGCTTCAGAGTAAGCATACCTTTTATAATTGCTGCGAAGGCAAGATAGGTGCCTTTAAATTTACTACCTTATTTCTAGTAAATGAACTGTTTACTACGGCTGTGAAAGAAGGAAACTTTACTCAGTTACAGTTAATTTAAAGAAATTTTTACTGAACTGGAGTAAATTTGTTGAAATTGTTGTAGTATAGATTTTACTCTGATTTAGGAATGTCATTTTTCTGAGTGTAGCTAAAGCTATTTGATTGGTACCAGTTTTATCCCTTTAAGTACACATTTGGAGAAAGCTTTTTATTTTGCGCGTCTACGAAGTCATAGAAATATTGATACCATTTTTATCTCCTTTCGCTCAGTTTTCCTTAATGCCGAATTTTATGATTTCTGGTCGGCACCTAGTATATCCCTCTTAGCCTATTTTGACCCGAAAAAAACAAGTACCAAAGGATCGCATTATAATTCGACTTTACACAACCATAGCGAAGTATACATTGATTATCAATGTAGCTACTCATCAGAAATCATTACATTAGCTGTATAAAGTACGAATTTAAAAAACAAAAAACAAGTAAAAAAGGAGTTAAGTTCGACAGTTGGTCATATTTTTATCCCCTGCACCCATTGTATCCCTTGAAAGTACGAATTTGGAAAAAAAACCTTTTATTGTTCGTGTCAACGCAGTCAGAGGAATGTATACGCCGAATTTCATGACTATGGCTGCGGACATTAGGTTGGTACTATTTGTATCCCCTTTTTCCCATTTGGACCCCAAAAAGTACGAATTTCGAAAAATCCTTCTATTTTACGTGTCATCAGAGGAATATATACACCGAATTGAATTATTCTAGGTGCAGTCGTTTGGTTGGTACCATTTTTATCCCTATATTCCCATTTTATCCCTTAAAAGTACGAATTTGGAAAAAATAATTTCATATTATTTCATATTATAAAAAATAATAATCATATTACAGGGATGTACACACCGAATTTCGTGTTTCTAGCTGTTGTCGTTTGATAGGTACCACTTTTATCCCTTTTCGCCCCATTTCCCTCCCTACGACCACAAATCGTTTTATGGTGCTCGTTTTTGTTATCGGGGGAATGCGCATACCTAATATCAAGTAATTACAAGCAGAAATATTGAAAATATATGTTTAAATACTATAAAATATTAGGGGTTATTATGGGTACTTTTAGTCCTTATGGTGGAAATTTTTTTCCCTTTGGGCCGATTTCGCCCAGTTTTAATCCCAACCGATCTTCGACCATAAGACGCATTTATGGAAAATTTGAACGTCCTAGCTCCTTTCCTTTAGATGCTAGCGTGCTTTCAACAGACGGACGGACTTGGCTAGATCGTTTAGACTTTTATGACGATCAAGAATATATATACTTTATAGGGTCTCAGGTCGATATTTCAAGGTGTTACAAACGGAATGACAAAGTTAGTATACCCCCAGCCTGGAGTGGGAGGGTATAAAAACTTTTATTTTACATGTCTGATCAATTAGAGGAATGTACACACCGAATTTCTAGCTGTTATCGTTTGAAAGGTACCTTTTTATTCCTTGTTGAAATTTACGTAAGAAATGTTCGAGAAGAGATCGTCCTTCAGTTTAGCCTTCATGAAGCTCATTTTCATCTCGTTGCCTATGTCAATAAGCAAAATTGCCGCATATGGGGTTCAGATAACCCACACGTTACTAGAAAACGCCAATGATGAAAATGGGTCAGATCGATTCAGATTTATATATACTCCCATACAAATTTCGCTCCCAATTTGACTTTTTTCCGCTCTAGATACCACATATTTTAACAGATTTTCTTCAAAATTGTCAAAACATCTTATAGTTCAACTAGAGACACCTGTGGTAAAAATGGGTCAGATCGGTTCAGATTTACATATAGATCCAATACAAATTTCGCACCCAGATAGACTTTTTCCGCCTCAGAAACCACGTATTTTCACCGAATTTTTTGGAAGTGAGCATAACACGTTATATTTGAACTGGAAGAATTTATTTTGAAAGTTAGTCACTTTACTCCATGTTTGGATATAGCACCGATACAAATATTCTTTTCGATTTGACAAATTGGACTAGGTCATATTAGTCTATGATTAGGAAACATATAAAAATTCTTCCCGTTTTCACTTTTTACCGTGTTGAATTGTATTCGGATAGAAAGTGGAGTGTATCATATAGTCGGCCCTGCAAGACTTTAGCCTTTCCTTACTTGTTTATAGCTGATTTTAATTTAAAATTTTAAATATTATGAAAAATGTGTTTATGTTTGCTTTGGAATTGCATGATCTGCAAAATTATATCGAGATCCAATGCACGATGTGGGTTCTAGAGATGTAATAGAGTAGAATGGGGGCTCAATTTGTATGAGGGTTATACCAAAATATGGGCCCATATATTTGACTTTCATAGTATGTATTCTTAGTTGAAATAAAATATAATCTGCAAAATTTTAAAACTTCCGATGTAAAATTTGGGGCCCATTTGTATGGGGGCTATACCAAAACATTGTCCTATATTGCTGGCTTTCAAAATAGGTGTTTCTTGTCTAAATGGGCTATATCAAACCATGGACCCATGTGGTCCACTTTCCCGTTAGCTAGTTATAGTTAAAATATAACACGATCCTGAAAATTTTGTCATGATCACATGCAAAATGGATATTTGTATGGAGGCTTTATCTAAATCTGAACCGATTTTTTCCAAATTCATTACCGATCGTCCTTGGCCAAAAAAATAAATTCTGCCAAATTTCATGATAATCGGACAACAATTGCGACCTGTAAACGACAAACATTCAGCTGGTTATTCTAAGCCGATCCGTATACTTAAAGGTGGACCTAGCTCGATTATTTCGGTGTTACAAACATTTGGGAGAAAACTAACTTATATTACCCAAGTCCACGAAGTGGTGTAGGGTATAAAAAGTTGGAGGCATATGTAGGTATTAAATGTCGTCAATTAAAGATCACGTGACTAGATCGGGACAGAAAAAAAGTGTAACGCATTGAAGGAGTGACGTAAGACCCTAAGTATATTTGGACCAAATCCGTTTTAAGACTTTTTAAAATTGTTGAGCCATGTCCGGCCGTCCGGCCGTATGTCTGGCTGGCTGGTGTACACGATAACTCTCGAAAGGAGTTAAGAAATCGATTCAAACTTTGCACATGGTAATATTTGTTCAAAACTTAGTTTAAGTTCAAAGATGGGCCAAATTGTTACGCCTCTTCTAGTACCTCCACACATAAATAGCCCATATTCCAATGTTATATTAAAACCCATATAACTTCCACACGGATAATCGAAATCAGCTATGTTATGGTATTTGATAAGTGTACTAAATATGACGGGATTTGCCACACCCCTTCCAGTACCTCCCACACAAATCACGCAAAACTACGTAATATTAAAGCTGTTATAACTTCTATACTGATGATCGGAATACTGTGAATTTTGAAATTTAGCAATGTTTTTTTAGTGGTTACATTCGCATGGAATATGGGCGAAATTACCACGCCTCTTCTGGTACCTCCCACTCAAAGTCGCATAAGCTTTGGTTACAATAAAACCGACATAACATTCATACGGGTAGTCAAAATCATTTGCAACTTGATATTTAAAAATGTTTTTATAATCACATTAAACCTGAAAAATATTTACCCTTTAGTCACGCTCTTTCTTGTACCTCCCACACAATTGTCTCTATTCTAGGTAATATTAAATCCTATAATAATAAAACTTCTTTTGTTATTTTTGTTGTTTTTTTATAATCGTTTTATAAATGTGGAATCTGGGATTATGTGACACGAACCACCTAGCACCTTCCACACAAATTATCCTGCTATACATAAAATACATAAAATTTTCTGAGAGAGAGGGTATATATAAGTCGGTATAACCGACTGAAACTAACTTATTTGTTTACATATCTCCTGGCTCACATTGAAGGAAAATTATAAAATGTTTTTCTTTTTGAATAGTAATACCTACATAAGCCTCCATTTTTTTGCTATTCCAAAGCGGTAAAAAAACGCCATAACCCACATCCTATGGTGGAGGGAATAAAAATCCTACATTTGAACCCATCTAAAATTCACGAAAAAATATGAACAATGTCAAATCATTTTCGCTCTAAAAACATATCATATATTTAAAATTTACGGATCACAAGGTTTCCTATGTCCTTTCATCATAAGAATGTGCAAATTGGGGAAATATTCACCCCCTCATTAACACAGATGCACGTATATTCTTTACCCTTTCTATTTTTAAATAATATTTTTAATAAATAATTAAATAATACGAGCTTCTGGTCTATTTTATTAACTTTACTCTTTTTTATTTTCAATTCTCAGCAGGGATTATTACATAAAATTAAACTATTACAATACGAACAACAGACGATGGTACTGAGTCTACGTTAGTTAGTTTAGTTACACTAAAATTATTTAACTAATAATCCCCGGTGATGCAATTCATTTAATGACAAAATATTGCAAAACAAAAAAGAGAAAAAAAAAAAACACACACACAACTATTATTTATCAATCATCAATTTATATTTTGCTGACCTATTGTAGAATTTAACAATAAAATATCAAACGAACACAGCTAGAAACACGAAATTCGGTGTGTACATTATTATATTTGAGTAGACACGTAAATTAAAAGGACTTTTCCAAATTGGTACTTTTAAGGTAAAAAGATAATAGAGGGATAAACATGGTACCAACCAAACGGGTGCAGCTTGATCAATTACATTCGGTACATACAATCCTCAGATTGAACTTAAAAGTTTTTTTTTTTTTCAAATTTCTACTTTTAAGGGTGTAACAACAAACAACAAAGCAGCTACAGCTGGAGTAATGATTTGGAGTTGTGTATTTACTTTATATTTAGTAAGTTTAATTCTTTTCTAGCGTGGACGCGTACCATAAAGTGATCCATTCTTTTAGGGGTAGAAATGGCGAAAAGGGATAAAAATGGTACCAGTGAATCGAAAATAGCTAGGAACACGAAATTCAGTGTGTACATTCATCTAATTGAGTAGATACGTAAAAATTTTTTTTTTCTCAACTTTGGACTTTTAAGCGGGTAAAACGATAATAGAGGGATACAAATGGTACCAACAAAACGACTGCAGCTAGAATAATGAAACTCGGTGTGTACATCTCTAATATCATTTACACTTAAAATAAAGTGATTTTCAAAATTGGTACTTTTTAGGGGGGAAATGTTGAAAAAGGGATAAAATTGGTACCAGCCAAATGGCTGCAGCTAGAATAACGAATTTCGGTATGTACATTCCTTGACTGTATAGACTAGCAAAATCAAAGAAAAGGGATAAAATTGGTACCACTCAAACTAACTAAAACAAGTAAAACCGGCATTAAGTTCGGCCGGGCCGAACTTTATATACCCTGCACCTTGGATTGCATTCCACAGAGGCTTTCGATTTTCATAGAAGTGCAGTAATATTACAGTAAAATATTTTTTTTTAATATAGGCAAACCAAAACAAATACAAATATTGACAAAATAATTTTATAAATAAATGTAATACTTTTATTACTTCAAACCACGCTTATAAGGCAAGGCTACCAATACGTTTACACTATATATATCGAAATAATACTTCAAGTCAATTCAAAAAAATAAATATTCTTACATAATTTATATTTTCAAAAAAGCTTAAATTCCACAAATATTGGTAGATAGTGGGTGCTACAGTTGGTTGTATTTCCATTCTATTTTAATTACAAAAGTACAAATTTGAATCCATTATCTCACGTACATGGTGCAAAATAACCTAACTTCCCGATTTAACCAATTTTTGGCGTAAAAGTAAAAAGTACGAGTTTGGAAAAATCTTTTTATATTGCGTGTCTGTGCAGTCAGAGGAAAAGATACACCAAATTCCATGATTCTAGCTGCGGCCATTTGATTGAAACCATTTTTATTCCCTTTTTCCAATTTTACCCCCTTATGAGTACGACTTTCTAAAATCTCTTTATTTTACGTGTCTACGCAATTGAAGGAATGTACACACCAAATTTCATCATTCTAGCCGTTTAGTTGGCACTATTTTTATCCCTCTGTACCCATTATATCAGAGGAATGTATACACCGAATTTCACGACTCTAGCTTCTGTCATTTGGTTGGTACTATTTTTATCCCCTTTTTCCATTTTAACCCCAAAAAGTACGAATTTCGAAAAATCCGTTTATTTTACGTGTCTATGCAATCAGAGGAATGTATACACCGAATTTGATTATTCTAGGGGCAGCCGTTTGGTTGGTACCATTTTTTCTCTCTATTCCCATTTTACCCCTTTAAAGTACGAATTTGGAAAAAAAACTTTTATATTATGTATCTACTCAAGTAGAGGAATGTACACACCAAATTTCGTGTTTCTAGCTGTTGTCGTTTGGTAGATACCATTTGTATTCCTTTTTTGTCCCATTTCGTCCCCTACGAATAAGAATCACTTTATGGTGAACTTTTGTTATAGGGGGAATGCGCATACCCAATATTAAGTAAGATAGATTGAAAAACACGCTTAAATACTCTCAAATATAAGGGGTTGTTATTGGTATTTTTAGTCCTTGTTAGGGAAAAATTTTTCCCTTTGGGCCGATTTCGCCCAGTTTCAATCCCAACCGATCTATGACTATAAGATACATTTGTGGAAAATTGGGACGTCCTAGCTCATTTCGTTTAGATGCTAGCGTGCCTTCAACAGGCGGACGGACGGACATGGTTAGATCGGCTTAGAATTTTATGATGATAAAGAATATATATACTTTATATGGTCTCTCTTGTTACAAACGGAATGACAAAGTTAGTATACCCCCATCCTGGAGGTGGAGGGTATACAAATGGAAATCGGTATATATTTCGCTCAGGTTGCGTAGATGTGAAATATAATGCAATTTTTCGATACTCGTACTTTTTGGGCCAAAAAGGGACAACATTTGTGCCCACCAAATGGCTGCAGATATTGAATCATAAAGTTCGGTGTGTGGTTTCCACTGATTATGTAGATGCGCAACATAAAGGATTTTTTTGTAAACATGTACTTTTAGGGAAATCGAGTCAAAAGGGGATAAAAATGGTACCAATCAAACGGCTGCAGCCAGAATCTAGAGATTATATTTACAAATGTCTCTGACTTCGTAACGCACAAAACAAAAGTCTTTCTCCATATTCGTATTTTTAGGGGTTGAATGGGATAAAATGAGGTGAAATTGGTACCAAGCAAACGTCTGTATCTAGAGTTGTCACATTAGGTGTATACATTCCATTATGAACCCGAAAGATAATGGAATTTCGAAATTCGTACTTTGCCTTGTGATACTTATTACTTCGATGTTGGAACACCCTAAGACATCAGAAAATGTTGTCCAATGTCCTTCGAAAAAATCGTTGTAAACTAGTGTGGCCTTAGAATTTTACAAGAAGAATAAGTACGGCTTATAAGGTTCTCCCATGATAAAATGTGATGTACCGATTGATACACGATTAATTATTGTTTATATGTTTCCGTTGTTACACCCTAAAATACGTAATCAAGCACTGTCAAAAGACAAAAGTCTGTTTCCTAGAAAATCAGCAAAAATCAAATTTGTATTTAGTCATACATACATATGTACCTATGTATGTCTGTAAGCACATACATACATCTGAAGATAACTCCCGTTTCTTTTTATCGGGAAAAAGTAAGCCAACAAAAAACCCCCGAAAATCGATTTATATCTGCACGTGTTTCACACAATGGATTTTCAATGTTTTTCCGACTTTTGTGACAACATTTTCACCAGAAGCTCATAAAGTCACCCAACGACTAAAACAAAAAAAGACAACGACAAAGACACAACAACAATGAAAAGGAAATACAATACAAAATATCACATCATCATTGTCATTGGCATCATCATCATCTGTGGGTCTTCCCAAAAGGCAATGAACGAGAATGGTCGAACCAACGGACACATGACGGCATGATTCGCATCCGTTGGTCAATATCACGTCACAGCGACTGCGGCAAAGGGACGAACACGGATTGTCGGTCGGTCGGTTGGTCACAAAGTGCCAGTGACGAACGATTCGATTATGACAGCGACACATCATGCGATGTCCTCGTCATCATTGGAAATGTATCGCATTGTATTCTCTTTTTTTCCTGTGTAGCCGAGAGATCACAAAACAAACAAAAACATATTTCAATTAAATTGTTTTTATATAAATTGTAATAAATTATTATGAGACATGTATGCATGAATGTATATGTGTGTGCGTGTACACGGATGACAAAGACAACAAAATGAATAATATCTGAATTGAAAGTGAACATATCAGTCATAATGATTCCATTTTATCTTTTGCGACATGTTGCCGCACGAATACTTCCTGATTAATCGCGGACAATTTGCATGCAAATATACATATACCTGCCGACATATGTCTGTATATTAGGGTGGGCCAATATTATATGAGATAGTTAAGAATATGCAGTCGGATAATATGACTTGTATACTTCCTTACGCTCAGTGTCTAAATATCGAGTATCCGTAAGGAAGTTACAACGGATATTGCCATTTGTGTGGGAAATGTTAGAAGGGGCGTGGCAAATAGGCCCAAATTTCATATTTATAAAACAATTGTAAAAACATTGACATTGTGTGGAAGGTCATAGAAAGGGCGCACAGTGGTTCAGAATGAAAATCCATCGACCAAAATTCAATAACGTTTGTCAAAGTTTACCCCTGAATGAATTGCAGCACTAAAGGGCGATTTTTTAAAAGCTATAGGAAAGTTTTTCAAAAAAAAAAAACACATAAAATTCAGAAAAATGCATGAAATCTTTATTTGAATCGATAGTACGGTCCATACAATTTGATGCTTGAAGATTATTTCATGCAAATGTTGACCTTGATTGCGCCTCAAATGGTCCATCCGCTTAGTCCAATTTTGGCATTTCCACGTTTTTGAGTAACAGAGGCCCAATTGTTGCGAACGGCGACGAATCGATAATTGATGGTCAGCATTAACACTGGCCGATACATCTGCGATATTTTCTTCAGTTCGCACTCTACGTAAGCGTGTTGGTGGTTTAATGTCCAACAATGTAAATTTGGTGCGAAATTTAGTCACAATAGCCCGAATAGTCGCTTCAGTGGGTCAATTAAACTGACCATAAAATGGAAGCGCGCGATGAATTTTTTTAACAGAGCACGCATTTTGATAATAAAATTCAATAATTTGCAAGCGTTGTTCGTTTGTAAGACGATTCATGGCTAAATTAAAGACCAAACTGAAGATGTTTGACAGTGAAACAAAACACGAAACGTGCATCAGCTGTTTAAACCAGTGCTGCAAAAAATATAATAGCTAAAAAATCACCCTTTACTTGTGTGCAGTTTTCATACAGTAATTCGATTTTTCTGTTAAATCAGGGTTTTTTTGGATTTTTAGTCATATTTCCGGCAAATGAACTCCGATTGTTGTAAAATTTCGCATGGGTATAAAGGAAATTTACTCATCTTTTTACCCGCCTACTTTTTAAAAGTTAATGAGTAAATCGCGTTTTGGAATTAAACAAATCTGACTTTTTACACTAAATGCATTCTATCTTCCAAAGCGGCATATTTGAGGAGGCAAAAGTTACCGGGGAACCCTTCAACCATTCCAAATACGTATATATTATATATATAAATAAATATGTATATATATTTCGTTAAAGGCTTTTGAAGGAAAAATTCAGACATTTGTTCAAAAAGGATATTTGTTAAAATATTTATTACAAGCAACCTATATTTTGGCACAAACATAGTGAAAATAAAGCTAAGAAACCACAATTTATAATAAAACAAATTTGAGTGCAAAATATCTTAAAATGCGCGAAAAACAGTTCGATGAATTCAAAAAAATAAATTACGTATTTTCAATTTTCAAAATCTGAAAAAGGCGAAAATAAAAAGTAATAAAAAATAATTTTTTTTCCTCGCATTACGAACAAAAAAATAAAAATTTTATTTTCTTTAAAATCGAAAAATACGAAAAGTAGTCAACTTTGGTCCGATTTCTAAAATATATCCGATTGCCTGATTTTTAATGTTAACATCTCAAAATAATCCTGGGGTCCTTGTCTAATTTTGTTCTTTTGGCCGATGGATTTTGATTCTGAACCACTGTGGGCGTGGCAAAAACATAAATATTTTTTATGTTTAATGTGATTAGAAAAATATTCTTAAACATCAAATATCAATTGATTTCGACTGTCTACATTGAAATAATGTTGATAACATTTTAAACGAATATTTGGTCCATTGGTGTGGGCAGTACCAAAAGGACGTGGTAATCTCGCCCATATTTTACGTGACTATAACGACTATTTAAATGTTGTCAGACTGAAAATCGCAGAATCTACCATATTTCAAGTGCGACAAACTCTGTTTTTATTGATATTCAATTTAGCCGTGTTCTGCTGTCGGCCGCATATTTTTTATTCGATGTAAGATTTTCTTATTTTTGTGTGTTTGTGTCGAACCACTCTAATACCCATTTGTATGTATACATTTCTGTGGATGAGGTCATTTAAGAATTCATTAATAAATGTTTCGATGGGAAAAGAACTGTGCAAACGTGATATATTCACATGAAATCATGCACTTGTTAATACATATGCACATATACAAATGAACATATGTCCTCGCATGTAGTTGTGCGGTTTGTTTGACATCAAAGGAAAATTGTGAAAAACAACAATATTTTATGAGAATTACTTCCTGTCATATATTTGCTTGCCACTTATTGACCGAATTATGTATGTGGAAGGTGTACTTGACGGGACATGCTCTCTTAAAATTTTTATTTTGATAATTACTTAAATTGAGGCTACTTTCATTTCAAATATTGATATATGTTTAAGGTAAAGAGAGAGATATGATTATATTCAAGGTCCACGGCCTTTAATAGCCACTTCATTTTCCACATCCACCGTAGATAATATGGGGTCCGCCATCTAACGTTTTTTTTTTTCAACTATTCAACCGTTGGACTATTATTTGTGGGGTGCCCAAGGCAGCCATTTGCATGAACTTATTTTCCATTATTAACCGGAAGGATTGTACTTTCAAATAAAAAAAGAAATTTGAGAAAATATACAGTAATTTTTTTATAGCATTTTCAAAAAAAGTTATATGAATGACGAAATTATGTTGATTTTTGAAGATAGTAAGAAAATAAATTATCAATGATTATAAACACTTTAAGCATTACTTTGATATATAAAGCTTTAAAAAATATCAATAAATGGTGGCACAAAATGTATGCAAAATTTTAATTAAATAGAAAACACTGGTATTCATCTTATAAACTCGCCGTCACCACCCTCACCCACAGAATGCAAAATAGGTCAATTGCCTGATAATTACAGAACTATATTGTGGAATTTTATGAGGATCATATTCTTCGTGGAAGATCTTAACCCTATAGCTCCTCTCTTTATGGGTCAATTTGACCCTTTTTCAGGAAAATCAAAAAATTACTTTCAAAAATGACATTTCAGGATTAAAATGTACTACGAAAAAAAAAATGCCGGACAATTTTAGTGGGTGTCACCAAAGACACCAAACTTGAAAATAATAGTCTAAATAGCAAAATTAATGTTAAATTGGTCTATGATTTTTGGAAGATCGATCTTTTTCGACAAAAAATGTCGGTAGTTCGGCACAGCTTGGTAAACAAAATATAAAAATTGCATATTTTTAAAAATTTTGCATTTTTGCAGGATATGCAGTGTGTGACAAAACAATGGAAACTTTTTACTAATTTAAATTTGTTTCAATTCAATTGTTTGCTACTTCTTTGTTTAGTTATAAAACTGTTATATATTTTCGAGATATCTTCTATCGATGTATATCCATTTAATACAGTCTTTATTCAATTCTACCAAATAAAATTTGAAGAAAATGCTATCTTAATTTTTTTTATTTCAACCACGTTGGCAAAACAATGGAAACTTTAAAAATTCTTTTGATTTTTGCAGACTTCTTCATTCTACTTTTCTATGCTTTATAGCTTCTAAATATTATGTATTCTTCCATTCTTATATTCTTATTTTATTTTGATACAAAAACTAGATAAATCAATATTAACTGTTTTACACGTTTTAGCGCTTTTACACGTTTTCGTTTAATTAAATAATAGCAAGAGTAAAATATTGTGAAGAATTCAAATCAAGAATAATAAATGATTTTAATGCTGGTCTAAGGCAGAATGAAATTTGTCTGAAATATTCTTTGAATAAATCAAAAATTAACAAATTTTGTGAAAGTGGTACGGAAGCCACTCGTCATTTAGGCGGTAGGCCCCGCAGAACATCTGGAAGAAAGGATCGTTTAATAGCAACAGTGTTTAATGTCCGAAAATGCTGCCTAAGGAAATTATTAACAATCTCAAACTGTGGGACGAAAAACAGATGAGGCTGGTCTTAAATAACATCGTCCTGTGAAGAAACCACTAATATCTAAAGAATCGCCTGCTTAAATTTTACCAAAGAACACATAAATTGGTCTGGACAGAAATGGAATACTGTCCTCCTATCAGATGAGTCAAAATATAATGTAAGAAGTCATGATGGAAGAGTTTTTGTACGACGACCAAGGGGGCGAAGGCTGGATCCAAAATATACAAATAAAACATTTCAATTTGGGGTGGCAGTATAATGGTGTGTGGTGGCTTCTCTGCCCACGGAATGGGTCCAATAAAGGCATTAACTACGGAGTGGTAAAAAAACTCTGTGGAAATTATCGATAATTTAATTGAATATATGCCTGGGCGATGTGAAGCAGTGCTTGGATATCCCACAAAATATTGAAAGAAAAAATCAGTGATTTAATTTTAATTTTTGCGTAGTGAAAGTTTCCAACGTTTTGCCGATGATTTAAAAGTGAACATCATCTCTTTTTAATTTTTTTTCTGAAGTTAGTCGATTTTATGTTAATATTTTACTTTATTTCAATAAATACGTAAACGAAGTATTCAATTGACAATTTAGTTTTTAATTTTCACAGGAAAATTATGGCGGTTGATCAATAAAATTATAGAAGTACGTTATTTTTTTAAAGTTTCCATTGTTTTGTCACACCATACATACAGCCATACAGTGTAAAATGTTTAGTATGCATTACATTTTTAATTTGAATTTTTTCGCGATTTATCCAACGGATCTGGCTGATTTTTGGATGTGTATTAAGAACCAATGACGCTTGTGCTTCTAAAACAATCCTGTCACAAAAATTTCCTATTTAGTCAGGAATTATATGCCAAAAAATTATTTTGGTATTCTTCACATGATAGAAAGTTACGCGAATTTTTCTAAAGGTTTTTTCCACAATTTTTGACTTTACAGCCAAGCCAACATTTATCCTAATTCACTCTTATTTTAGCTGTGTTTTAAGATTTTTCTATCGTCTTATCAAATGCCATCATTTATAACATTCAGCTTCTGAATTTAGGCTAAAATAAGTGTGAAATAGGAAGTGCTTGTATATCTTTTATTTTGATTTTTTTTAATTTTAAATTAGTGTTCTTAAATGTAATTTTAGCGATTGTACTAAAATCATCGTACAATTTCTTCTATTCTTTCGTATACGATTTCGCATTGCAATGTGTATGATATTGGCTCTTTTTGATATTGCGATGACGGCTAAATATTATTGCCTTCGATTTCCATCCATGTAAGTGCATATTAATGCTCTCGTACGTACACTTTAACGAAAATGTAAGAATTTCAAATGGTTGTGACAACTGTTGTTGACAATGTCGTCCAATCAAATTAACAGAAAGATATAACCACATTTTGACCACTGACAAAATTCCGAGCACATCTACGGCGACACATAATGTCGGTAGGTAGGTACGCATAAATATTGAATTGAAATGCCAGTCAGCCAGACGTGAAGTTAACTGGTTGGGCGGTTAAATTACTACCAGCCAAATTACCTTTCGATAATGCATTCCATAAAGTACACTTCTGTGTGGTTAAAGAGCACTGAAAGGAAGAAGAACAAAATCATGGATTTTTAACGTATCGACGGTTTCTTCTAACTGCATCTAGAACAATAAATTGAAGGTGTGCAGTTTTCAGCCTGAACAGACGTGTGACTTAAAAAAGGATTCAATTTTGTTTGTGGTGAATCATGATAAAAAGGAATAAATACAAATGAATGAAATAATTATAAATGAATTAGTACCTTTGTAGGAGAAACGGAGCAGGAACTGTTAAAACTGTACTGCTGAGACGTTCGCAAAACAAAATTTACTCTAAAAAGGCTTTCCTTAAACGGACTCATTTTCAGAGCAGAGAAGTGACAGCGACGCGAGCGAAATTTTTTTTGAAAAATTATGAAAAACTACCCATTAAATTTCATAAGATGTTTGACCCAAACTTGTATTGAAAAACTTCTCATTTTATTATACCCTCCACCAAAGGATGGCGGTATACTAAGTTTACCATTCTGTGTGTAATACCTTAAATTGTCGACCTTCGACCCTATATATACTTTATATTCTTGATCGTCATAAAATTCAATGACGATCTAGCCGTCTGTCTTTCAGTCTGAGGAAAGCATGTTAACAGTTATACGAAAGGATCCTCGACGTCCTCGGGAGAAATCGGTCCAGAAGGAAAAGATTTTCCCTAACAAGTACAGAAAATAAAAGCGGTGTCTTACTTGACACTCTCGTAAGAGTGGTTACATAAACCAAGGACAGGAAATACACCAAACAATTCCTTCTATTTCGAGTTTTTGAGCAAATTTCTTGAAGAATTCTGCTTTGTATTTACTTGATATTTGATAAGTTCACTCCTGTTATAGCGTGATCACGCAACATAATCCGTACTTTTAGGGGGTACATTCATTCTAATCATATGTTCACGTAAAATAAAGTAATATTTTTAAGGGCGAAATGTGGAAAAAGGGGCAAAAATTGGTCCCGACCCGAAGCTAAAATAAAAAAATTAGTTGTGTATATTCCTCTGACTGTATGGACCTGCAAAATAAAGGCAATTATCGATATTTTTACTTTTAGGGGTAACGGGACTAAAGGGGATACAAATTGTACCAAGCAAGCAGCTACATCGAGGATAAGAAAATCCTTGTATATTGCTCTGGCTGCGTAGACTTAAAAAATAAAGCGATTTTTCGATATTCGTATTTTTAGTGTCAAATGACCAAAAAGAAATAAAATTGGTAGTGACCAAATGGCTGAAGCGCTTCATAAACTAATTTTGGGAAATTTGTACTTTTAGGGGGATGTGGGGAGAAAGGGGATAAAAATGGTACCAATCAATAGGCTGCAACTAGAATCATGAAATTCGAATTATACATTTAAAATTTTAAATTTGAACTGCCGATTACTTTGACTTTGAAAGAAAGAAGAATAGCATTCATTTTTATTTTCTGGTTTATGTTTGACATTTGCAAAATGGTACGCGTCCGATGCAATTTCGCTTCGCACAAAGGCCGGATGATTGTTTGTCAGGAGATGAAGAATTTCACCGAAAAATCATGTTTTCAGATGAAGCTTATTTTCATCTCGGTTGCTATGTCAATAAGCAATATTGCCGCATATGGGGTTCAGAGAGCCCACACGTGACTACTGAGAAGACAATGCATCCACAATGAGTCACCGTTTGGTGTGGATTTTGGGCTGGCCGCATCATTGGGAGAAGATCAACGAATTTGGTTTCAACAAGACGTGGCCATTTGGATTATTTTCTGTGGGGAGCCATTAAGGGTAAATGTTACGCAAACCATCCAGAGACAATTGAAACGTTGAAACATGAAATGGAAGTTGCCGTTGAAGAGATTCGAGCCGGAACAATCGAAAATGTACTGAAAAATTGGGTAGATCGGATGAGGTACTGCCGAGCCAGTTGTGGTAGTCGTATGACTGATAGTGTGCCCCATTATTAAATGACAAAGTTCAAACTTTGCAATAAAACCAGAAATTTGGAAAAATAAATTAAATTTTAAATGGTCCACCCTATAGTAAAATTGTACATAACACCTGTGCGATTTCTCCACGGCTATTAGAATAACAGTATGTTCGGCTTCATTAATAAAAATATCGTAAATTTATAAATTGAAATATTATTAAATGCCTTTTCAGACTGCATGGAATCGAGCAAGGCCGATTTACAAATGTTAGATACAATAAAAAAATTACACCAAAAATATTATATCACTTTCAGTTCCATTTCGCATGCAGTCTGAAAAGGCTATAATATAATCTTATGTGCAGAATATATATAGATATTCACTTCAAATCAATCATATATCAATCTTAACTTATTTTGCTACTTTCTACATCGTCATAGTGAAAACATGGTGAACAAATTTGCGAGGAAATGGTAAAAGTTCCTACTGGATGTGTGCGAGAATAGCACACAAATTTCCCGGGATCGGGGAAATAGAAACTATGCAAATTCCCTGAATTTTGCCGGCGGAAAATCCCAAACTCTAGTGGAAATCCTCTATAAGCGGAATATTTTTGATGGACCCTGCACGCTTTACACAAAAACAAACACTTTAAGTGGGAATTTGAATCTCTTTAAGTGGGATTGTTTTTTCGGGTTTTGCCTCTGTAAGTGGGATATTTTACTGGATTACCTCTAAGAGTGGTATTTCGCATGCATGTCAAGGACTATTACGCTATATATACCCTTATATAAGATTCGGACCGACCGAACTTATTGCCTTTTTACTTGTTTTATATAGATCTAGTCAAGGACTATCACGCTATAAAAACATTATTGTTTCATCGCCCTATAAGTTTGAGTTAACTAATTCATTTTAATTCAAAATTATAAAAAGGAAACATCACAATTTATTTAATTAAAATAATAATTTTCCCTAATATTTTACTGCACTTCTACGCAAAGCGAACGTCCTCCAATCTGTCGGCTATATTGTGGAAGGCTCTAGAGGGAATATAAGATTCGGCCCGATCGAAATTAACTAGTTTTACTTGTTCGCCTGTCGATTTTTCATAAATAATCCGTAGTGCCTTTTCCGAATCCACAACTGTATTCGAAATGAGCTTTTACGGGCATCTGTCACAGCAGCAGATGAATTTATCACACCAACATCAGGACTAGTTTGTACACACTCAAATATGATTGTATATATGTACAGACATGCCTACATACTTGCAGTACTTAAGTAGTGTATTTGTAGTGTGGTATATATGTGTATGTGTCTGTAAGTAGGCACCATCCTTCCTACACGTGTGTTTCTGTCCGAAGTGTTTCTGTTCTGTGGTCCGAAGGATATTGTCTGTTTGCTTCACTGTGTTGTCATTGTCATTTGGATTGTTAATTGCATCCGTACATTTTTGGTTAGCAAAAGTCAGCAGCAATTACTGGTCAAAATGTCAGAAAGTATGATTTTTAAACTCGCCCCCTCCCCCATTCCACTTCGTCGGCAGTAGTCTGCGCCTGCTACTACTACTGCTACTAGACCATAGTTTTGCATTTTTAATTAAACTAAAACATCAATGACTGGCTGTTTGCGTTGCATAAACCCAAATCATTGCATGCCAGCCAACTTACCGCCACCTTATGTTGTTACCTTCCTTGGTCCTTCCTAGTCGTTGGGTCGGTTTGCATTGTATTGGTGTAACTGGTGGTTGTTGCTGTGCTGCATGCAACATCATTTGTTTTTATTGTCCGGTCATAAAAATGCGAAAAACAGAAACCTTTTTGCAATAAAAGTCAATTACAATTTAATGACTTCGTTTTGTATTGTTGTTGCCGTTGATGCTGCTGCAGTTGTTGCCCCTCCTTTCGTGTGTGTGTTTGGTGTTGTGTAGCTTCTTGTCATACCCACTCTTATCTAGAGGTGGAACTTGCCGCCAACTACATTGGCGTGCAGCATATTCAATGCACATATGTATGTGCAACATATTGCTGCGGCTTGGGGAGTGAACAACATGAACTTAAATATTGTATTGGGCACTGCATGGAGTGCAGTGTGTGTGTTTGCAGCGTGGTGTCCGCCACAGCATGCAACAAATAATATTTAAACATTTTGTAAACACTCATTAGTCAGTTCGTCAGTTGGTTGGTCGATTGGACGACCACTCGCCAAATGTCCCAGCAAAAGATTGAAGTGCAGTCTTCACTTTATTAACTTCCAACGATGTTTTCGATTTAAGAGTGATTTGCGGATCGTTCGGAAAGTCCTTGACATTTTAAACTAGAAAGGACGGTTCAGGAAAATAAATTGCTGCGAGCACATCCCAGAAACGAAGATTGGATTTTTAATGGTGATTTGCAAAATATTTCGTCGCTGGGTCAAGCCATTTTAAGCTAAACGCTCCTGGAAACAACTCTAAAAATCATGTTTTCCAGCATATTTTTTATGTTGCATTTTTGTTAATTTTTTCCAAACTAATAGAGGCACTTTAAACATAAACTGCTATTCTTGTCTTAGAATAAATCATTGGTCGTTTTATTTGACGTTCAGATTGATTTTTGTGTGTTTTTAGTGACCGCTAAAACTCAAATGTATTGCAGATATTTTCTAAAAGTTGTAAAGAAAAATACATAGAAAATATCATCATCTTTTGGATGATGCTTATCGGACGGAAAATTACATTTCTTAGTCTATTTTTGTGAAATAATTTAATACAGGGTGGATTTTTGGTGCCAACATTTTCAAACTCTTTTTACGTCAAATTCCTATCGAACTTAATCATTATAAAGTTAACTGCAACTATTTTATTTTTTTATTTTTTATAAAATACTACCACCAACTATGAAGCAGTTTTCAGTTTTCACTATGAAAAATCACTTGCTATAAACGTCCAATTATTCGACTAATAAGCTACCATAAGACAAGAATCAATTAAAGTCCTTTCAAGAGTTTATTATTTCAGAAAAAAATTAAAAAAGGCAACACAAAAAAATAAATTATTAGTGTTTAGCTCACAAAAGACTTGATCTAGGAACGAAATATTTTGTAAATCATTAATTAACTATCCAAACGTTATTTTCGTGGGGTGACTGGAATTTGTTTTCCCATTTGTATTGACGGCAAACAACGTAATAAATATCCTCATCCCACCATGAAGTGAATTTTACATTAGAAACTGTTGACTTCAAGCGAATGTGTAGTAAAATATTAGGGCATTTATTATTAAATTAAATAAATTGTGAAGTTTTATTATTATATTTTCATATATAAATAAATGTTATAAACCATGCCAGGCTACAAAAATATTATATTAAATCTTGATAGTCCTTGACTAGATAATACTTCAAGTGTATTCACTTCCAAAAATATGCTTAAATACCCTAAATTTAAAAGATTATTGGCGGTATTTTTATTCGTTATTAAGAAGTAACTCTTTTCCTCTGAGCCAATTTCGCCCATTTGTATTTTCAACCTTTATCCCTTTTATCCCATTTGGTCGTTAAATGTACGAATTTGGAAATGTATAAATCGAATTTCATGGCTATAGTTGCATCCGTTTGACTGGTACCATTTTTAAACCGTTTTCCCGATTAAACGAAATTACACGATTAATGTAAACACCGAATTTTATTGTGGTCGATACCAATTTTATCCTTTTTTGTCCATTTTGATAGGTTGATCCCATTTTTACTCCAAATGTACGAACTTCGAAAATCCAGTATCTTTCGCGTTCATAGTGGAATGTGCGCCGTTTTCTTGGTATAAGTTTTATTCCTAAAAATATGAATCTGGAGAAAGCATTTTATTTTTGGTGTCTACGCAGCCAGTGAAATGTGTTACTCGAATTTCATGATTCCAGCTGCTGCCGTTTGTTTTATACTATTTTTATCCCCTTTTCAACTCGTTTTGCCAAAAAGTACACATTTCCAAAAATCTTTTTTGTTGCGCATCTACACGATTATTTTATGATTTTTGCTGCAGCTATTTGGTCGATATAAATTTTTTCCCTTTTATTAGGTTGGTCCCATTTTGATCCTAAATGTATGAACTTCTAAAATCCATTATCTTTCGCTTTCGTAATGGAATGTACACACCGAATTCTTCGAATCTAGTTCAACCGTTTTCGTGGTACCTATTTTATCCCTTTTTAACCCATTTTGACCCTAAAATTACGAATCTTTTATTTTGCGCTTCTTAGCAAGAGAAATATATAAATCGACTTTGATGATTCTAGCTGCAGTCGTTTGATTTGATTTTTATCCCCATTCAAACCGTTTTCCAAATTTCCAAAATTACTTTTTCTTGAGGAATGCTTTATCTTAAAATATATCTTTATAACTTTAAAGATTTGTATCACTATCTTAACATAGACAGTCATATGAATGATTATGATAGGATATCGACCTGGTACAGAAAGGTCAATACTTCCAGAAAAACGATTGGCAAACTTGCTGGTATGATTGATATTGATAGATTTGAGTTGACAAAAATTATCAGATTGAGACTAGGTCACTCTTGGATTACCCATTTGAAATACATTGATAAAAGTATTTCCTTGAACTGTCCTTTCTGCGGCGCTGATGAAATTGATATTGAACATAGATGCTGAACATATGCTGTCTGCGTTTTCGTGATACCAGAACCAAGGATTTTGTGAGTTTAAAGCCGTCCTCGGTTCTCGATTAATAAATTAATTTCTTTTCTAAAAGTAACTAACCTAATGCGATTAATTTTAACACTTATTAAATATCCGTCCATGTTCCATTGTACTTAAGGCCTTAGTTGTCATAGCCTCTATCTATGTTTAGTTTGTAATTTTAATCATAAACTAAAAATCTGTAAATAAATACTTTTTTGTGCGTCTACACAGTCACAGTATACATCGAATTTCATGATTCTAGCTGCAGCTAATTAGTCGGTACCAATTGTATACCTTTTTGGCCCAAAAATTACGAATATTGAAATATTGTTTTATTTTTCGACTCTATGCTCTCAGAGCGAAGTATACAGAGATTTTTATTAATTTTTGTGGTACAATTTTTATCCCCTGTCAACCTCTTTTCTCACATTCCAAAAATTCCTTTCTACACAGTCAGAGGAATGCACATACCTATATTTATAATGCTAGCCGCAGCTATTTGAGCGGTACCAATATTATCCCTTTTTGCTGTTTTGACCCTTAAAGTACGAATATTGTATGATCGTTTTATTTTTCGAGTCTACGCACCGATTTTCATTATTCTAGCTGCAGCTATTTGATTGGTACCATTTTTATCCCCTACGTCCCGTCTTCCCCTAGAAGTAAAAATTTGGAAAAATGTCATTATATTGCACGTCTATGCAGTAAGGAGAATATACACGACTAATTTTATGATTCTAGTCACAGCAATTTGGTAGTTACCAATTTTATCCCTTTTGCCCATTTTGACCCTAAAGTGCGAATATCGAAAGATCGCTTTATTCTTCGATTATACGCAGCTATTTTCATTATTCTAACTGCAGCCATTGGTACCATTTTTATCCCTTTTCGTCCAGTCTTCGCTAAAAGTAAAACGTTAACGGTACCAACTTTATTCCATTGCCAACTTTATTCCATTTTCCCCTTAATAGTACGAATTTTGAAAGAAAGAAAGAAAAATGGTACCAATCACATAACAATAGCTGTATGCATCCTTCCAATCGGATATATTCGTATCATAGCTGTATGCATCCTTCCAATCGGATATATTCGTATCATAAAGGGATTATGATACGAATATATCCGATTGGAAGGATGCATACAGCTATTGTTATGTGACTGGTACCATTTTTATCCCATTTTGCTGCATTTCTCTCTATAAAGCTGCGGATCACTTTATCAAGTAAGATATTTAAATACTGTAAATATTAAGGTTTATTGGGATATTTACTGTCCTTGTTAGGGGTATTTTTTTCCTCTGGATCGATTTCGCCCATTTTCAATCCCAACTGATCTGCAACTATTAGACACAGACATATATGGAATATTTGAACCGCCTAGCTCATTTCGTTCACAAGCAAGCATGCATTCAAGAGACAGATGGACGGATGGACATACAGACGACAATGGCTAGATCGCCTTAGAATTTTATGGGAGTCACCGTCGAATATTTCAAGGTGTTGCAAACGGTATGGCAAAAATATATAATCCTATCATATGGTGGAGGATATAAAAAGTACCTATAATTTTTCGTTTTTATCATTAACACCATCTTACAATTGCCCAATAAAAAATTCTGCTGGGTTTCCCCCATCTTGGATGTCATATTGGATCTTTTAGCTTCATCGTTTCCCTCTGCGTGCGACCACTTCAAAGCATTAAAAAGTTATTGAACAATTCTGCCACCAGCTCTTCCACAATTATACACCCCAGCCAGAGATGCAACTGCCGTCTGTCCGCTATTGTGGCCGTGGCATTTCCGTTCCGTTTCATTTTATTGGTTACGCATGCGCGCATATGTGCGTTGCTTTGCTATCCCCCCGTGCTCACTATTGAGAGTGCTCTGAAAGGTCAGGTAATGCATGCATGCATTCGTTATGACGATGTTGGGCTAAAATTTATTACCCTGTCTGGATATTTAGATGGTTTCTGTCATTCGCTCATAATGGATTGAGTCTTTATACTTATTGCCTTGGTTGGCCATGTTCATAATGTGTTCATTTGGATTTGCGTGGAAAAAAGAAGCACAGAAATAGGAATAGGAATGTAAGAATCTTTATGATTTATGTAGGCATGTAAGAGTTTGTTGAACTCTTCGGATGAAGGCCCTTTAAAGGGCTACATTGTATTGGATTAATTTTGATAATTTGTCGATTTGGTGGTAAGAATTTCTATCAAAATGGGGCTCATGGTTTCGAAATTCAAATTCATCCAAAACTAATATATTGCAATGATCCAAGGTCAAGGCGGAGCCTAGTATGTATTAGCCTTTGCTCAATCATATATTTATGTTTTGCTTCCTCTGCTTCAAGATCACCAACTCGCTCTGTATATTAGGACTAGGTATTTAATACTTTAATG
Source organism: Polietes domitor (assembly GCA_947397865.1). NCBI lineage: Eukaryota > Metazoa > Arthropoda > Insecta > Diptera > Muscidae > Polietes > Polietes domitor. The sequence continues at coordinate 98,563,759 of OX377620.1, forward strand.
TACTACGATATCCCAAAATCCCAATTTGCATATTTCCCGCAATTGAGGAAGTTCTTTTGAACAACTGCTAAAAAAGTTGTGTAATATGCTAATATTTCGTAACGTTCTACGAATAGCACTTTTACAAGTGAATCCTTTTTTTCGTATGGGGTAAGTATTTTATTATTATTTTTATAAATAAAAAATGTGTATTAATAATAATCTAATAATTAAAAAGATTCAAACAGATGATGAACCAAAATATTTCTGCTTTTTTAGGAAGACTAAGCCTTTGTTTAAGTTGAGTTGTGGTGTATTCAGTGACTTAAAGTAGAATTTTATGGCGAATATTTTTGTAGAACATATTGACGAGTTAAACCACTAATGTAGTGGTGGTTTTTACCCTTTCTCAAAAAGATACCCCTACATTGAGGAGCTAGAGGGTTATCATTTTCTACTTAAAATGCAAGGGTTACAAGTTTCCTATTACGATTCATCACAAGAATGTGCAAAGTATGGAAATATTCAGCCTCCTCAAAAACGACCCCCATACGTAGACTTCCTAAAAGCTGATACGTGTGTATTAATTTATCAGAATCCGTTGTCAGAACCTTGTTATTTTCATATAGTTCCATATTGTTATCACAACTATGTATGTATTTATCTTTTTTAGTTCTATAACACCTAGAGTATTTCTGTACGAGTTAATTCGATATTAATGTACACAGTGGGGTAAGTCACTTTTTTTAAATGATCATCCTACCACGATGTAGGGAAAGCTCAAGTGGATATAAAAAACTATTTTTTTAGTTTGGGTAGGCTTGCCAGATGTGGGGATTTTATAATGGTAAAAAGGACAAAAAATATGAAATATAATATTTGTGGGACTTCCAAAAAATTTCGGGGATTTTGTGGCGATATTATAATTACATTGAAAAACATTTTGTATTTGATTTGATCCTGTGCATTTACCTCCAACTTTACATTGATAGTACAACCACGGCTGCCTTTGTTTTCCAAAAGTAGTCTTCTCTAGGTTTTATATGATATTTAATATATGACATTTTTCAGACAATAAACTTATTACGAACGTGTGCGATAAGGTCCAGAGGAACTCTCTCTCTATATATAAAGCGAATAATTTATGAAACACACTCTGCTTTTTATATTCCACAAAATTCAATAATGACGCCATCGACGATAGTGTCGTTATATTTTAAAATGTATCTCCTCTGCTGACTATGTGATTTTCATAGTTCTCATTATCAGCAGTTAGTGGCTTTTATGGAATCTGTGAAATACCATTAATAGAGACCTTGTCGCACAGTTAATTTGAGTAAAGTTTTTGAACTCCATTTTGGTATGTTTCAGTATGAAAAAAATGTATGTATGTATGCATCAATTGCAACAGCAGACCACTGTTTCATTGTCTAGAGCGAAATGTTCCGCTATTTTATTCATTAATAATTTGTTTTTGATAAATTCTTTTTAATAGAAGGACATTTTTATTATTGGGAATCATTGGGGATTTTTTAATGCCTACAATTTCATTCATAATTTACAATTTCTTTCATAATTCACCGAGCGACAGTATTTTTTGGGCCTGAACAAGACCATATACACAAGAAACTACAGATCGTATGTAGAAAAACTGCGTATTCAGTTTTTCATTGGATGATATTATTTCATTTTTACAGGATTTTTAATTTCCAAAGGATTACAGGTTTAAATAATTTATTGTCGTACTTTTGCGTGTCATATGATATGAGTATCAAATGAAAAAGAAGAATAAATTAACTAGTAAATCAAAAAAATTTTTTTTTTTCAAATCCATGCTTTATGCAAACAGAATTCTATTGGGCCTAGAAATTCTTTTTTAGTTATCTTTTGTAGAAGGAAAAATTACTGCGTTATCAGGAGCAGAAATAATAGATTTTTAATTTGTGGTTTGTATGGGAGGTACCACGCCCCTTTGTCCATTCCCGCTCATATTTGCAGCAGCACTTAAAAAATGCACACCAAACCGACGTACCAAATTTTGTTCAAATACCGTTATCAGGAGCAGAAATAATAGATTTTTAATTTGTGGTTTGTATGGGAGGTACCACGCCCCTTTGTACAATCCCGCCCATATTTGCAGCAGCACTTAAAAAATGCACACCAAACCGACGTACCAAATTTTGTTCAAATACCGTTATCAGGAGCAGAAATAATAGATTTTTAATTTGTGGTTTGTATGGGAGGTACCACGCCCCTTTGTCCAATTGGTCAAATTTTTCCATTTCCTTGTATTGTCATCGAAAATGATTAACTGTGCAAAATTTGAGCAAAATTGGTTGAGAAAAAAGCTTTCAAAAATTGATTTCAAATTTTGTGGCACACAAACATATATAGAAAGTAACCTTATATAAAGCATGGAAAAATACTTAAAAATTGATGATCTTTAGTAGTTAGGGTTGTTAATAATTTTCCACTTTAGTTTACACAGTGCAACACGAAAAAATATAACCATATACGGACACCATTACGTGAGCAAATACTACAAAAAGGCCCGTGATTTTTTTGATTTTTTAACTTTTTTCCCCTGTTCAGGTTCATAGGTAGCAAACCTATTCAACGAAAATTCAAAGATGTACCTAAGTTCTCAATAAACAACTTTCTAGAACATATGAACTTCCTAGGAATAATTCTTAACACCATTTAGGTAGGAAAAACATATCTGCCAGGACAGTTTCTGTTAATGGTCAGTCCGACTACAGTGCGTATGAGTGATATTGTCCTTAATCAACAGCACGTATACGTTACCTACACACACTACAGCCTGTACGATTTGTTCGACGACATTTGCGATTTTGACAGTGAAGATGAAGTTTTTTGTCCTTTATGTCAAGAGCTACAACTTTGCCTCAGAAAGTAAATCAAAATTCCAAACAGTTTGCAAGATATGAGCCTGAGAAAATAATCCTTTTTTTGCAAAAATGACACCGAGGTCCCAAATTTTTGGGGGGCACATAAAAAAGTGCATGACTTTGACCAAAACAGGGAGACACAGGTCTTTTTTGGTCTTTTAGCACGTAGTGGTGTCCGTATATTGTAATATTTCCATGACATAAAAAATTACACACAGTGTTATTTAATTTCTTCATGATATAATTTTTAAATGGGAAAAGTTAAAATGGTTGTTAATGCTAAACGGGTATGTGTAGAAACATCAAATTTAAAGTATTTATATATATAAAAATGAATCTGTGTGTGTGGGTTTGTTTGTTTGTTCTTTATAGCAGACTAAACTACTGGACCGATCTTCTTGAAATTTTCAAAGTATGTTCATGCCGAACCGGTGGTGAAAATATGCTATATAAATTTTTGATATTTTCAGTGGGCGTGGCACCTCCCACACAAATTGGTGATTTATTCGTTTTTTATAAATTAGCATATTCGGAGTACAGTTGCAGCTAGAGTCTTGCATTTTTGTGAGAGTTCACTAATTGTTAGCCTACACAGTTTTGCCAAAAATGGGCGGTATTGGAAAAGTGGGCGTGGCACCTCCCATACGAAGCTAACACCTATTATTGAATATTGTCAATTCTATGACAGATACAATACTGAAATTTTGTGTAAGTGTATCTATCATCAATGTGCGTAGTTGTGCCAAAAATGGGCGGGATTGGACAAATGGGCGTGGCAGCTCCCATACGAAGTTCAAACCTGTTATTGAATATTGTCAGTTCTATGACACCTCGAGTGCTGAAATTTTGTGTAAGTGCATATAGCATCAATTTGTGTAGTTGTGCCAAAAATGGGCGGTATTGGAAAAGTGGGCGTGGCACCTCCCATACGAAGTTATAACACATTTTCGAATATATTCAATTATATGACAGATACAATACTGATATGTTGTGTAAGTGTATCTATCATCAATGTGCGTAGCTGAGCCAAAAATAGGCGGTATTGGAAAAGTGGGCGTGGTACCTTCCACACAAAGTTAAAACCTATTATTGAATATTGTCAGTTCAATGAAACCTAGAGTGCTGAAATTTTGTGTAAGTGCATATAGCATCAATTTTCGTAGTTGTGCCAAAAATGGGCGGTATTGGAAAAGTGGGGTGGCACCTCCCATACGAAGTTATAACACATTTTCGAATATATTAAATTCTATGACAGATACAATACTGAAATTTTGTGTAAGTGTATCTATCATCAAAGAGCGTAGTTGTGCCAAAAATGGGCGGTATTGGAAAAGTGGGTGTGGCACCTCCCATACGAAGCTAACACCTATTATTGAATATTGTCAGTTCTATGACACCTAGAGTGCTGAAATTTTGTGTAAGTGCATCTAGCATCAATGTGCGTAGTTGTGCCAAAAATGGGCGGGATTGGACAAATGTGCGTGGTACCTCCCACACAAAGTTAAAACCTATTATTGAATATTGTAAATAAGTGGTACTTATAATACCGATCACAAGAATAAACAATATGATTTTTATTTCCGTTTGTCTTTCTGCCTCGCGAAGCGGGCGGGGGTTCAGCTAGTCTATATATATATATGTCCTTTGGACATACGATCTCCAGTTTCATATGTATATATTTTTGTTGAGGTCCAATAAAAAAATCTAAAATTGTCTCACGGTGTTATTAGTCCTCAAAGGGGACGAAAAAGTGCCAAGGTAGGTACATTAAAAATGTGTAGCGACATGAACGAAGGCTTTTATAAAGGTAACTGCACGAGCTTTTCGTTAGAGGTTCTCGTTGGATGTTTACCAGATTTTGTGGTTTTCACTACGAAAAAAAAACAATCAAAAAATTCAGAAAAAATAGAGGCGTATAAACCAACCCTGCAAAATTTTGAGTGGTATTTTTTAAAAAATATTAAAGCGGGGTTTGTACTAAAGCAGATTTTTCAAAATCCATTCTATAAATTTCTATTGGAATTGTTTCATTTCAATCTAAAAATTGCTGAAACGAAATTTTGGGAGAAATTGGATCACGTAAACGGGTCCAATATTGAGTTGATCTGTAGCTCCTAATTTTGTGGCTAAATTTTCCCATTTTTAGTCGTATAAAATATTTTTAACATAAGTATATGTGCGGACAAAATCGTAAGCATCGGAGTCATCATCGTATTTATACCCTCCACTAGGGTGTTATGTCTTTGTGAATTTCTTTTTCACGCATAAAAGGAAACGAGATAGACCCATCGTTTACTAAACAGATCGGCTTAAAATCACTGTCTGTTTATCTATTCAAAGTACAGGTCGCAATTATTGTTCGATCCTAACAAAAAATTGGCACTAGTAAGTTTTGTGGGCCAAGGACGAATGCTATGTAATTTGGTTCAGATTTAGATATAGCTCCCACACAAATTTCGCTCCGGATTTGAATTTTGCCGCTCTAAAAACCACATAATTTAACTGATTTTGATCAGAACACGTTATATTTCACTTGTAAACATATGTACATGGCGAAAGTGAACCTCATCGCCTCATGATATGCCAGAATTGTAATGACGTAGAAAGTGGAGGACATAATATAGTCGGACCCGCCGGACTTTAACCTTTCTTTACTTTTTTGAATTTTAATTTAAAAATAGTTGAAACGAAATTTAAGGGAAACTGGACCATGAAAATGGGTGCAACATTAGGTTGATTTCTACCTCCCAATTGTGTGGTCCAATTTCCCCTAAATTTCCTTCCAACTATTTTTTAATACATTATTCATTTGTGTTATCAACAAAGAGAACCTCTTTCAACGGTTTAGCTAACCAACACAGTTAATCTTAAAAACACTTGCGACAAATAGTTAACGTCTATTGATATTTTAGTGTTCCCTTTCGCCTATGCCTTCCATTATTTTTCACAAGTTATGCGTTCTGGCTTTCATTTCGAAATTATGTCATGATACATTTTCAATCAACTATAATTTTGAAAGGGTATACCCGCCTACCACCACCACCACCCTCCCCGTAAATGTTCCTGAAGGTCATTTCAATATTTTGCTAAAATCATTCATTACCGAATGCCAGCACCAAGTGCAGGGGCAGCATGGCCGAATCGAAATCATCCATATCTCTTGTTCAATTGCAAGAGGCAATGAGTAATCGATTGATTTTTAATTGTCAATGACTAATGGTGTATTTGCTGCTGCTGTCATGTATTCACTCTGCTCGTTCTGCTTCCACCAGCCAACAACAACCAACAATTGTTGCTACATGCAACCATGAAATAAACCTTGTACAAATACCGATAATAATTGCAAATTTTTCAGTTGATTTGTAGTTGTTTTTGTTTCTGTCTTTTTTGTGTTCACAAGTCAAACAAAGGAAACATAGACTGAGGACTGGCAACATGAAGAACTACCTCGAAAGACCATGTTTCGTGTTCAGACACACAGAGTTCTTGGGCTGCAGCGATTATTACTTTGGCAACGGCAGCAAACCGAAAAACCAAAACAACGTCTTTGCAAGAAACCCCATAAGCCAGCCGTAGAATCATTTATTGCCATTTGTGGCGTTGTTGCTGTTTGTGTTATGAAGCTGCCACATAAAAATGTTTCATGAATCGTGACTACCTGTATTTTTGACGCATTTACGCAAAAACCCAAACCCATATCGTAGCAAGCGAACAAAGTGTGGAGAGGAGGAGAGCTGGAGACACAGGCGGCAGGACGGCCTGAAGGACGGACGGGCATTTGTCGTAGATCCATCCATCCATCCATGCAGCCAACCAAGCCAGCCAGCCACTTAACAACGTCTTTTCTCTTGTTTTTGTTACGCTTGTTCGAGCTACATTTATAGAAGTTGCAGTTGCATTTGTACTTACCTCCATATGCTGTTGTTGTGGCTACGGCTATGGCTGCCACTCGTTGCACTCTGGCTGCTCAAAATGCACGCGTGCCAATATTAAGCTTTGTGGCAAAGTGTATTTTTAAGTTTGTTGTTGTGTTGTGTTGAGTTGTTGTTTTTTTTCGGTTTCTTTCTGTTGTCTTCAGAAAAACCACACATAACCCACATCCACAGCCATATCATCGGCGAGCGAGTAGACGACACATGGGGTCCGTCTGCTTAGACGTTTGACTGTTGCAACCTGAAGTTTGTTAACTTTAAGATGTTTTTAATCTATCTTTTGAGCGAGTTGTGTATGCAACTCCACATACGTGCTGGATAGCTGATGTTTTCAGTCAGTCAGTCTCTATGTCTGCCTACATGTCCGTCCGTCCGTCCCTCCCTCCCTCCGTCCGTCCGTCCATGTTGTTGCAGTTCTACCACCACTGATTTGTATGCAATGTTACGCTTTAGGTACGCTAGATATGAATGTTTATATTTAGGTCTACGTGTACATATGTTTGTGGCTTTTATGCACAATCCTATGGACATACATATATACTCGAACGTATACGTATATTAATATTTAAGATCTGAACGTTTTAACGAAGCCAAACAGTGTTTAGAGATCAATAAAGTTTGTTGCAATGCCAATAGCACATAAACATATCTCAAAGAAATAGCTCCGTATGTCAAAATAATAATATTTTACACGTGGTTTGTGTCTCTACGTGCAATGCATCACTAGAGACACAAATCCTTCGTTATATTTACAAAACCTGTCATTAAAAGGTTGGCTCACGAATGGATTTCGTTGATATGATGCAAGTAGTAATTGGCTTGAAAATAAAAGTGTACCAACCCAACTGTTTTGTTAAAGCAACGAAATACTTTTCCTTAAGTGTGACTAAAATTAAAGACAGACAGCGCTAAAAGACCAATGCTTTGCTGCATTAAATATCCGTCCGAATTGCCTTATGAAGAACCCACATATTAAATCAGCATTTACAAGTTCACCTTACAATTCAGATAGAAAAACCTCCAGTAAAATAAAGCTTATCGCCTTTGGCATTGACGGTGACTTCTCACATCTAATATCGATCTTTCTTCCATATCGAACTATACGTGTTGTTTTAGATGAGGTCTCATCCGAAAAGCATAAATAGACCACAGGAGTACCACAGGGCTCGGTTCTTTCTCCCGCTCTTTTTATAACCTCCACCATAGAATATTATACCCTCCCTAGCTCAATATCCACAGGTTGGCCAGATGATTTTTTTTTACTTGTCCCCAAATTATTATGAAAAATCCCCAATTATCCCCAAAATATAAAAAACTTGTTTTATTTCAAAGAATTCGACCACTTAAATTTTCAGCCTTGTGGCTAAAAAACACTTTTGTCACGCCCCCACCTCCCACGAAACGAAAATCCAAATTTCGGCATCAAATTGAACTTTCTCGTGGTCAGTAATATATACGTTCAAATTTGCAGCCCTCTAGCTCAAAAAAACACTATTGCCACGCCCCCTCCTCCCAAATTTCGGCATCATATTTATCTTTCTCGTGGTGAGGATTCTAGTTCTCAAAAACACTATTGCCAGATCAAATTTTTAAAAATTATATAGCCTATAGTTCCTTCCAAACCTGCATCTATCTGTACTGACAATTCCAACATCATCGGTTCACCCGTTTACACGTGATTACGGAACAAACAAACAGAAAGAGAGACTTACACTAATGTTTTATAATATTAACTAGCTGAAACCCGCCCGCTTCGCCAGGCAAAAAAAAACAAATGGTTAAATTACGTTCCAATTTTCAACCTTCTAGCTCTCAATAACACTTTTGCCACGCCCACTCCACCCATAAAATGAAAATCCAAAATACGCCATCAAATTCATCTTTGTAATGATCAGTAATATATACGTTACAATTTTCAGCATTCTGCCTAAAAACACTATTTATTACTTATTATTATTATTTATTTATTTATTTGCCAACTTTGCCCACAAAACGAAATTCCAAATATCGGCATCAAATTGATGTTTCTCGTGGTCAGTAATATATGTACCAATTTTCAGCCTTCTAGCTCTCAAAAACACTTTTGCCACGCCCCACTGCCCACAAAATGAAAATCTAAATTTCGGCATCAAATTGATCTTTTTCGTGGTCAGTAATATATACGTTCCAATTTTCAGCCTTCTAGCTCAAAAACACTATTGCCACGCCCACTCCGCCCACAAAATGAAAATCCAAATTTCGGCATAATTTTTATCAGTCAGTAATATATATGTACCAATTTTCAGCCTTCTAGATCTCAAAAACACTTTAGCCCCAATGTCCACGAAACGAAAATCCAAATTTCGGCATCAAAGTGATCTTTATCGTTGTCAGTAATATATACATTCCAATTTTCAGCCTTCTAGCTCAAAAAACACTATTGCCACTCCCACTCCGCCCACAAAATGAAAATTCAAATTTCGGCATCATATTTATCATTTTCGTGGTCAGTAATATATATGCTCCAATTTTCAGCCTTCTAGCTCAAAAAACACTATTGCCCCGCCCACTCCGCCCACAAAATGAAAATCCAAATTTCGGCATCATATTTATCATTTTCGTGGTCAGTAGTATATATGTATCAATTTTCAGCCTTCTAGCTCCCAAAAACACTATTGCCACGCCCACTCCGCCCACAAAATGAAAATCCAAATTTCGGCATCATATTTATCATTTTCGTGGTCAGTAGTATATATGTACCAATTTTCAGCCTTCTAGCTCCCAAAAACACTATTGCCACGCCCATTCCGCCCACAAAATGAAAATCCAAATTTCGGCATCATATTTATCATTCTCGTGTTCAGTAATATATATGTTCCAATTTTCAGCCTTCTAGCTCAAAAACACTATTGCCACGCACACTCCGCCCACAAAACGAAAATCCAAATTTCGGCATCATATTTATCATTCTCGTGGTCAGTAATATATATGCTCCAATTTTCAGCCTTCTAGCTCAAAAAACACTACTGCCACGCCCACTCCGCCCACAAAATGAAAATCCAAATTTCGGCATCATATTTTTCATTCTCGTGGTCAGTAATATATATGCTCCAATTTTCAGCCTTCTAGCTCAAAAAACACTTTTGCCACGCCCACTCCGCCCACAAAACGAAAATCCAAATTTCGGCATCATATTTATAATTTTCGTGGTCAGTAGTATATATGTACCAATTTTCAGCCTTCTAGCTCCCAAAAACACTATTGCCACGCCCACTCCGCCCATAAAATGAAAATCCAAATTTCGGCATCATGTTTATCATTTTCGTGTTCAGTAATATATACGCTCCAATTTTCAGCCTTCTAGCTCAAAAAACACTTTTGCCACGCCCACTCCGCCCACAAAATGAAAATCCAAATTTCGACATCATATTTATCATTCTCGTGGTCAGTAGTATATATGTACCAATTTTCAGTCTTCTAGCTCCCAAAAACACTATTGCCACGCCCCCTCCGCCCACAGAACAAATTTTTAAAAATTCTATAGCCTATAGTTCCTTCCAGACCTGCATCTATCTGTACTGAAAATTTCAACAACATCGGTTCAGCCGTTTACACGTGATTGCGGAACAAACAAACAGACAGACAGACAGACAGACAGACAGACAGACAGACTTACACTAAGGTTTTATAATATTAATAGGGACTAGATGAACCCGTCAACCGTCGACCGGTTTTTGTAAAATGATAATTTTCGGTTAACCGAGAAAACCGAGTTTTTTGTGTCGGTTAACCGGTTTTTGGTAAATAAGTGAACATTGTACCAATAAAAAACTGCACTGAAACACTACCATTTTATGTAAATTGTGACACATACATATGTAAATGCGTCGTATTAGTGCAGCATTTGACACACTGCATACGAAGCGCTTTTTAATTAGGTTGCACAATGAAACTATTATTTGTGCCAACGGATTATAACGAGACTGGACGGAAGAAGATTTAGTAAGTTCCGGAAATTTTCCGTTAAACGATGGTGTATTGAAATTCTCATCAAAATCGGATACAATGCAAATGAATTATACAAAAGTATTTTCTCCGAAATTTCTGTAGAACCAGAGTTAGATAACAGTTCAGATGCGGAAGGTAGTTGTGACATCGAAGAGTATTGTAATCTAATGTTGGATTTAAACCAAACAATAATCCACATCCAAAACCCCAAAGGCAACTTTATATGACGATTTCGAATTTTTTGACAAAACAAAGAAAAAACTGAAAAGCTAAGTTACTTATATGATGCCTTGATGACTGTTAGCCCCACATCAACATTTAGCGAGCGTGTTTTTCTACGTCTAGCTTTATCAAACACAAACAAAAAAATGTTACAAATGCTTACAAAATTATCTCTTGAATTGTATACTGGTATTGCGATATTATTATAAGAAGGATTCTACGAATTGACATTATTTTAAAATGATCTCAAACAAAAACAAAATGCTACTGAAGTTCCTTATTTAATGTACCTTTACTAAAAATTAACTGTATTTACCTTCGAAATAAAAAATTTTAATTTAAATAAAAAAACCGGTTTTGAAAAAAATTGAATTTTCGGTTAAACCGAAAACCGTCTTTGTAAAAAAACCGGTTTTTTGGACACCCTAGTTCCAATTTTCGGCCTTCTGTTCACCCTTCATGAAGATCATTTTCATCTCGGTGGCTTTGTTAATAAGCAAAATTGTCTCATATGGGGTTCAGAGAACTATAATAAGAATAATGCATCCACTGTTTGGTGTGGATTTTGGGCTGTACTGAAAAATTGGCTTGATCGGATGAGGTACTGTCGAGCCTGTCGGAGTATATTGTGTTCCATTTTTAAATGACAAAGTTCATCCTTTCCAATAAAACCAGAAGTTAAAAAAAAACATTACGTTTTTTAGTATGTTTTTATATCACTAGCAGTACCCGCTGCTTCGCACGCGAAAATGCCAGTTTTTTTGTTAATTTTATCCGTCTTCGTTTTTGGATAGTATTTATTTAATTTTCATCCTTTCCAATAAAACCAGAAGTTTAAAAAAAACATTACGTTTTTTAGTACGTTTATATATCACTAGCAGTACCCGCTGCTTCGCACGCGAAAAAGCCAGTTATTTGTTAATTTTATCCGTCTTTGTTTTTGGATAGTATTTATTTAATTTTCTTTTGATGGATATAGATAAATCTAAAATAGTAATTTGGAAACCCCCTATTAGATACAGTCAAAGGAATGAGCTTGTCGATATGCACTATTTTAGCTGAACTCCTTCGTATGTATAATTTTTATAATTTTCTACCAAGTTTTGAACAAAAAATTACAACCATTTATATCCTCGATCTCATGTTTCTAGATTCAGCCAGCCAGTTTATAACTATTTGCACTTCTTTCCCAAAAAGTACACATTTTGGAAAATCACATGTGTTTTTGCTTCCCCTAAAAATATGTACTTTATTTGGTAACACACTTATTCCTTGTTGTCCCGTATCCCCCTTTTAAGTACAAATTTTGAAATATCCATTTATGTTCCGCGTTTACGTAATTAAAGGATTGTACAGCATTTGTATCCCTTTTCGTCCCGCGCACCCCTTAAAAGTACAAATTTCGAAAAATCAAACTACTGCGCTTCTATATGGTCAGAGGAATTTACACACTAAATTTCACGATTCTAGCTGTAATACTAAAGTTGGTACCATTTTTATCCCTTTTTGTCCCCGCTCGCAACTTAAAAGTACAAATTTCGAGAAATCCATTTATGTTGCACGTCTTCGTTGTCAGAGAAATTTAAACACAAAATTTCACGACTATAGCTGAAATATTTTAGTTGGTACTATTTTTATCCCGCTCATTGTTTATAAGTACAAAATTAGAAAAATTCGTTTAGATTTGCGCTTCTCGTTGTCAGTGGAACTTACACCCCACATTTCACGACTATAGCTCCAATACTTTAGTTGGTACTACTTTTATCGCGTGTTGCTCATCCACTATAAGAAAATTTCGAAAAAATCCGTTTAGATTGCGCTTTACACACAGTTTACATTCCAAATTTCTCGACTATAGCTGCAATTCTTAAATTGGAACCCTGTTTGTCCTGCCTACCCCCTAAAAAGTACAAATTTCGAAAAATCGAATTTTACTGCGCTTCTATATGGTCAGAGGAATTTACATACATTTCACGATTCTAGCTGTAATACTTTAGTTGGTACCATTTTTATCCCGCTCGACCCTTAAAAGTACAAATTTCGAAAAATCCAATTTTACTTCGTTTCTATATGGTCAGAGGAATTTACATACCAAATTTTACGATTCTAGCTGTAATATTTTAGTTGGTACCATTTTTATCCCTTTTTGTCCCGCTCGCCTCTTAAAAGTACAAATTTCGAAAAATCCCTATTTGTAGCTCATCTGCATGTTGATTGCCAGGAACTCACCGAATTTCATGTTTATAGCTACTGCCGTTTAATCAGGACGAAGGTTCGATGTTTAACCCTTTTTGGGCCATTTTACCCCATAAAAGTACGAATTTCGTAAAACCCTTTCTTAGTCGACGTCATATTTGGAAACTACCCTGCAAATGTCATGACCCTGGCTTCAGCCGTTTGGTCTGGGGGCTGGTCAATGATAAGTCAGTCAGTCAGTCAGATTTTTTGCATTTCATAATTTTTATCAGTTTTCCAAAATTATCAATTTCCTCAAAATTTCAAATTTTCTATCATTTATATTTATACCATTTTAATATTATATTTAACCATTTTAACCAAACAGTGCAACATATTCGTTCGTATGTCAGTGTATTGAGTTGGACTCATCCAGAGGGAGTTGAAAGTTCGAATTCACCTTTATATGGATCCTTAACATGGCCACTTCCGTGGACCGTATTCCGAACCATGCATAGAAGTAGAGATCATATCCTACTTAAACCTTTCCTTAAGGTACATTGAGTGTGCCAGATCCGTTGCTAACCTTATCAAGCGCCGTTGGAATATACGGTGATGATGTTTCGAAGCACTGTGCACACATAAACAGTCGCTGAAATATAGCGAATCTTTGGCTGATTTCATGCAATTGTTGGCGCATTAAATTGTCTTTTGTTTGGTATTAACTAAGATTTTATTGATTGCCGCAAGTAACTCAAGACGCTGCCCTGCATCGTCGTACAACAGCCAACAACCAGCAACCAACACCCAGCACAAACATGGCTTTGTATCCGGCCGTTCGTCTGCCCCTCCGTCCATTGCTGTGGCACTAGCACGCTGCAGCATTAAGGTGTCTATGAGTGGCTGTGTGTTTGGTGAACAACAATGAAATTGGTTGTTCTCTCTGTTGGGCTTGGAGCGTGTGTTCGTACATTAATTAAGGTTGGTTCACAAAACTCATTGAAATGCAATCTCCAAAATGACTCATAACAGCCATGAAATATTGAATTTATCAATCTTAACAGAAAATTTAAACGCTTAATAAGTTTAGCTATGTATTTGTGTGACTGTGTGTGTATTTACTTAACGTCCACAACACACCTCCCCAACCCGCCCCTCAGGAGGGAATGATGCTGATGCTGCCCCCAGAGCAATTCTGTCCACAACTAAGCTATTCCTCAAAACCATCAGCGTTAATAATTACCGCTGTAATTTCGTTACTTTCCGGCTGTCATTCTTGGTGGGAGTCGGGAAGGGAGTTGGGGATGGGACTGCTTCCTTGTCCTTGTGATCGTTTGTCAATGTTTGTTGTCAGCAAAATCTAATTAAGTCGTACTCTTAGTGGAAATGCCTTTGTTGGCCGTCCATAAATGACTGTAGCCATTTACAAAAAAGTCGTCCTCATTGTGTTTTCGGCCGTCCATCTTAAGTTTTGCGCCTTCAATATTCATATTCTCGGCCAGTCAGTCAGTCAGTGTTAATGTTATTAATCCATCAATCATTTTTTTGAAAAGATTTCTGTTGTGCATGGAATTAATAATGCGAAAGTGAAACTTATTTTTCAGCTCCATTTAATTTGACTTTTTTAATGATGATGGTTTTCGCAATTACGATTTTACGATGTGGATTTGAAGGACAGAGTGATTTTAATTGATGGCAGTGGGGGCGGCTAGAAACTGCTGGCAGAGGAAGTCGAGGGTATATAGCAAAGCTATAGCAATCGTTGGACTTGATCTGTAGCAGCTATTCTACTAAGTATTCTGATATTCTGAAACTTAAAAAAAAATAAATATTGAATATGTGGAACATACAAACTTTGAAGTATGGGTATAGCCTTAAAAATATCTACGAGTCAAAGTGGAGAACATGAAAAACGGAAATTTTGGCATTTCCAAGCGGCTGTTTTCCATTAAAAAAAAGGAGAAAATGTAGAAATATTTGGAATAAAGGTTTTTCGGTTTTGTGATCGATTTTTAATTGCACTTTTGTACATATTACCGCCCCCTTTACCCCCACTTTTGTCCTAATCCCTTCCAAAGCACCCTCCTACGTTCAGTCCATTGACTGTGTGTGTACAGCTTATTTGAATTGTGTTTTAGGTTTTGTGGTTTTGTTTTCATTGTTTTTGGTAAAAAAAACACCGCTGAAAACAGTTTAATTAAATCGATTACACAATATTGCTATGTTTTTGTTTATACATACAAAAACATCTCTATCTCTCTATACATCTCTGCTTACCAGGAAAAACAAGTCGGAATAGATTTTGAGTAGCACGAAAGTAGCACCAGAATAGGAGGGCATATGAGTCAATCCATGTCAAGCGGTAGGATTTATGACCTCGATAGCTGCGATTGTTTCGAAAGTTTTTGTATGTATTCTTTGTCATACAATTTTTGTATAGTTATTTTTGGAAA
Source organism: Polietes domitor (assembly GCA_947397865.1). Classification (NCBI taxonomy): domain Eukaryota; kingdom Metazoa; phylum Arthropoda; class Insecta; order Diptera; family Muscidae; genus Polietes; species Polietes domitor. The sequence goes on from OX377620.1 coordinate 98,579,416, forward strand.
AAATTGATTTTTTCACGAATTATGACAAATTTAACAGTGATAATAATACTTTTCTTCAAAAAGGTCGTAACTCCTGCAATACTTTGATTTGATTTTGATTTTTGAAATGATTACATTAATTAATTTAAAGTAGTCTCCTTTGATGTCTTTTTACAGACCATGTGATTTTGGAAGTGGTGAACTAATGGCTTCTATTTTTTTTGTAAAATCACATAAAATGTTGGTGAAAAATCTTCAGAATGATATTTTTTTCTCATCAAGCGTACAAAAAATATGGCTACTTGAGGGAGCTCCCACATAAATTACCATAAACTACCTAAAATTAAAGTTGTTGTAACTTATAATACTCTTAGGAAAACTCTGAAACTTTACCTTTGGCAATGGTTTTATAGACGTTGCATTCATCGGGAATATGGATGATATTATTGTCAAAGCCGATATAACTTCCTAGCCGAATTCAGTTCCAATTTGATATTTGAAAATGTTTTCATAATCACTTTAAACATAAACAACAAGTAAAAACGGAGTTAAGTTCGGCCGGGTCGAACTTTATATACCCTCCACCATGGATTGCATTCCACGCATTTTGATAATAAAATTCAATAATTTGCAAGCGTTGTTCGTTTGTAAGACGATTCATTGTTAAATTATAGACCAAATTGAAGATGTTTGACAGTGAAACAAAACACGAAACGTGCGTCAGCTGTTTAAACCAGTGTTGTCAAAAAGATAATAGCAAAAAATCACCCTTTATATCGAAATAAAAAATTCAAAAAATTAATATTCTTATATTTATATTTTCAAAAAAGCTTAAATACCATAAATAGTGGTAGGTAGTGGGTGCTATAGTTGGTTGTATTTCCATTCTATTTTAATTCCAAAAGTAAAAATTTTGAAAATCCATTATCACAAGTACATAGTGCAAAATAACCTAACTACATGATTTAAACATTTTGTGCCGTAAAAGTAAAAAGTACGAATTTGGAGAAATCTTTTTATTTTGCATGTCTATGCGGTCAGAAGAATGTATACACCGAATTTCTAGTTGCGGTCATTTGATTGGTACCATTTTTATCGTCTTTTTCCAATTGTACCCCCTCAAGAGTACGACTATCTAAAATATCTTTATTTTACGTGTCTACGCAATTAGAGGGTACGCACCGAATTTCATCATTATAGCTGTATTTGTTTAGTTGGTACTATTTTTATCCCTCTGTACCCATTATATCCCTTGAAAGTACGAATTTGGAAAAAACTTTTATTTTTCGTGTCTACGCTCCGAATTTCATGACTCTGGCTGCGGTCATTTGGTTGGTACTATTTTCATCCCCTTTTTTCCATTTGAACTCCAAAAAGTACTAATTTCGAAAAATCATTCTCTTTTACTTGTCTACGCAATCAGAGAAATGTATACACCGAATTTCATTATTCTAGGTGCAGCCGTTTGGTTGGTACTATTTTTATCCCTCTATTCCCATTTTCCCCCTTTAAAAGTACGAATTTGGAAAAAATACTTTTATACTATGTATCTACTCAGTTAGGGGAATGTACACACCGAATTTCATGTTTCTAGCTGTTGTCGCTTGATATTTACCATTTTTACCCCTTTTTGTCCCATTTCACCCCCTACGAATAAAAATGTTATGGTGCACGATTCTGTTATCGGGGGTATGCGCATACCCAATATCAAGTAAGTACAAGTAGATATATTGAAAAAATATGCTCAAATACTCTAAAATATTAGGAGTTATTAGGGTATATTCAGTCCTTGTGATGAACACATTTTTCTCTCTGGGCCGATTACGCCTACTGTCAATCCAAACCGATCTGCAACCATAAGACACATTTACGGAAAATTCTAACCTACTGACTCATTTCGTTCAGAAGTTAGCGTGCTATCAACAGACAGACAGACGGACATGGCTATATCTTCTTACAATTTTACCACGACCCAGAACATATATACTTTATGGGGTCTCCGACGAATATTTTAAGGTGTTACAAATGGAATGACAAAGTGAATATACCCCCATCCTTAGGTGGATGGTATACAAATATTCTTAAATACTCTAAAATACTATGGGTTATTCTTGGAAAAAATTCCCTTTGTGCCGATTTCGCCCAGTTTCAATCCCAATTTCAATCCCGATCTACGACTATAAGACGTATTTATGTACAATTTGGACCTGCTAGCTCCTTTCGTTTAGATGCTAGCGTGCTTTCAACAGACGGACGGACATGGCTAGGTCGTCTTAGGATTTTATGACGATCAAGAATATATATACTTTATAGGGTCTCAGGTCAATATTTCAAGGTGTTACAAACGGAATGACAAAGTTAGTATACCCCTATCCTGGAGGTGGAGGGTATAGTAAATATGATTTAGCTACGGCCCTTCGCAACTGTTTCAATCCTAGGTAAAATTAAATCCTTTATAAATTCTATAACATGTTGAAATAAATCACTTTTGTAGAATAAACTTCCAGCCCAGCTGGTTTAAGTTTCTTTATACAGTGGGTCAGAGCTGTCATTTCTTGGTAGAAGTGAAAAATGGAAATGAGCGAGAATTGTTATTGTCAGAACTATATTATGGAATTGTATGAGGATCTTTTTCGTTGGAGATCTTAACACTCTACCTCCACTTTTTATAAGTCAATTTGACTTTTTTTGGAAAATCGAAAAAAGTCCTTTCAAAGAGGACATTTAAGGATTAAAATGTTCTACGAAAAAAATTGCTGTTGTGGCCACCAAAAACACCAAAGTTGTAAATAAAGTTACAAAAAAATTACTAGGGTTAATATTCGTCCATGTTTTTTGGAAGATGCGGGTATTTCGGTAGAGGTAAATAAAGAATACAAATTGAATATTTTTTGCAAAATTTTCATTTCCATGGGAGATGATTTGTTTGCATGACATGCATGTTTTGTAATTTTTTCGCGATCTAACCAACGGATCCGGCTGTTTTTTTGCATATAATATTTAATATTTGTTTTGTACATTAGAGCGACTCATTTTGTGTGCAGCCAAGAAAAGTAGAAATTAAGTTTGATACCTCTAAGTAGTTTTTTGCTCAATATTGAAGCCTGAATCCCGAATTTAGCCAGATAAATTGCATAGTTATTTAAAATATCTAATTGTAATTTCATTATAATATTTACAAAAAACCTGGAGATTGGAAATATTTACCATTTTCTGTTGATCTGTATTATAATATTTGCAAAAAATCCTTTCTTTAGACCTGCATTATGACATTTGCAAAAAATATCTTCATATTTGAAATATTTGCCATTTTCTGTTGTTTTCATTGACATTTTTTTTTCAACTTAAGAATTTGAAAATTTAATTTAACGTATGAGTCGGTCAACATAAAAAAAATTAATGAGGACCCCATATATTTAAAGGTTAACCAAAGGCAAGTTCAGGCCACCAAACAACAATTTATACCTTTTTGTTGTTTTCCAAAACACAAACACACACACTATGTTGTTTATATGTTTAATACGAATAAAGTATTTCTATTTTACACCCTCCACCTCCAGGATGGGGTGTACTAACGTTGTCATTCCGTTTGTAACGCCTTAAAATATCGACGTGATACCCTATAAAGTATATATATTCTTGATCGTCATAAAATTCTAAGACGATCTAGCCATGTCCGTCCGTCTGGTGAAAGCACGCAAACGAAAGGAGCTAGGACGTCCAAATTTTCCATATATACGTCTTATAGTCGTAGATCGGTTGGGATTGAAACTGGGCGAAATCGACCCAAAGAAAAAAATTTTCCCTCACAGGGACTATAATATTCCATAATATTTTAACACATTTTTTCAATATGTCTGCTTGTACTTACTTGATATTGGGTATTAACATTCCCCTATAACAAAAAAGTGCACCATAAAGTGATTTTTATTCGTAGGTGGTGAAATGGGACAAAAGGGGATACAAATGGTACATATCAAACGGCAACAGCTAGAAACACGAAATTCGGTGTGTACATTCCTCTAATTGAGTATATATATAATATAAAAGTATTTTTTCCAAATTCGTACTTTTAAGGGATAAAATGGGAATAGAGGGATAAAATGGTACAAACCAAATGAATGCAACTAGAATAATGAAATTCGATGTATACATTCCTCTGATTGCGTAGACGCGTAAAATAAATGGATTTTTCGAAATTCGTACTTTTGGGTTAAAATGAAAAAAGGGGATAAAATACGTACCAACCAAATGGCCGCAGCTAGAGTCATGAAATTCAGAATATACATTCCTCTGACTGCGTAGACACGAAATTCGGTGTGTACATTGCCTAGACACTTAAATAAAGAAATTTTAGAAAGTCGTACTCTTAAGGGGGTAAATGAAAAAAGGGGATAAAAATGGTACCAACCAAATGGCCACAGCTGGAATCATGGAACTCGGTGTATGTATTGAGTGCATAGACACGCAAAACAAAAAGATTTTTCGAAATTTGTACTTTTTACTTTTACGGCAAAAATTGGTTGAATCATGAAGTTAGGTTATTTTGCACTATATACGTCTGATAATGGATTTTCAAAATTTGTACTTTTGGAATTAAATAAAATTGAAATGCTCCCAACTCTACCAATATTTATGATATTAAAGCTTTTTTGAAGACATAATTATAAAAATATATTTTTTTAATTGACTTGAACTATTATTTCGATATATATAATGTTAACGTATTGGTAACCTTGCCTTGTAAGCGTGGTTTGAAATATAAAAATTTTATATTTATTTTTAAGATTATTTTTTTAATATTTGTTTTGCTTTCCTGTAATATTACTGCACTTCTACTAAAATCGACATCCTATGTGGAATGTAATCCATGGTGGAGTGTATATAAAAAACTATGATTTTCACTTTTTAACAAAATTCAGCAAAGAAATGGAGGAATTACATTGCATTTTGTAAAAACTACATCGACAAATAACACGAAATGATGAATACTTCGAATCTATGCGATTTTTTGCAAACTGTATCCTTATGCGATATTTTGTCCTAATAATGAATTCAATATTGAGTAAAGCACCCACATTTAAGGTTGTTGGAAAATCGTTTAGGTCGAAAGCGGATGTCGATAGAAACGAAATAGTTTAGATTTTTTTTTCGAAAGTCGCTAAGTCTAACGTACATTCCTCTTATAGCACCATATTTAATATTTGTATCTTCATGTAGGATAAATAAGATCTATCACACCCGCTTATTTGTTTGATTTCCAAAATGAGATTATAATTCTTAAAGGTAACTTCGGCGAAAATTGCAATCTTGCTACAAAATTTGGCGACATGAAAAATCACCTATAAAATGCAGGCTAAAGTCGGGCGGGGCCGACTAAATGATACACTCCACTTTCTATCAGAATACAATTCAATTCAGAAAAAAGTGAAAACGGGAAGAATTTTTGTACGTTTCCTAATCATAGGCTATTATGTCCTGGTTCTATTTGTCAAATCGAGAAGAATATTTGTATAAGGGCTATATCGAAACATGGAATGAAGTCACCCATTTCACAATAGGTTCTTCCAGTTCTCAATTTGAAGTAATTCGGTGAAAATACGTGGTTTCTGGGGCGGAAAAATCAAGCCGGGAGCGAAATCTGACTCAATTTCATCCTGGGTGTTTCTCATGGAAATATAAAATATTTTGCCAATTTTGAAGAAGATCTGTTAAAATGTATGGTTTCTACAGCAGTAAAAGTCAAATCGAGAGTGAAATTCGTATGGGGGCTATATCTAAATCTGAACCGGTCTGGCTCAGTTTCACCGTGGGTGTTTCTAGTTGAAATATAAGATGTTTTGCCAATTTTGAGAACATCTGTTAAAATATGTGGTTTCTACAGCAGAAAAAGTCAATCTAAATCTGAATCGATTTTCTTCAAATTAAATAGCGTTCGTCTTTATCCCGAAGAACATTGTTGTTCAAAGTTTCATTTGGTGCTGGCTACAATTGCGACCTGTACTTTGATTGCAAGAATAGATGGACAGACGGACGGACGGACATTGTTAAATCGATTCAAAAAGTGATTCTAAGTCGATCGGTATAATTAACAATGGGTCTATCTCGCTTCCTTTTGGGTGTTACAAACAAATGCACAAAGACATAATTCTCTCGTGGGGTGTATAAAAATCGCTCAAAACAAGAATTGGGCCAAAAAATAAAAATGGTCCAAAACGGAAAATGAAGTTACACCAAAAATTAAGACATATTTTATATGAAAATCGCCCAAAAATTTTAGTAATTTGCAATATGAAAAATCACCCAAAAATATAAAATCTGGGGTATGTCCAAAGTGTACCGACTACTACCGGCCTGACGCCAGTAATCACTAGTTCTGGTAGACTTCTGGCAAGTCCGTCACAAAATAAAACATGAAGCAGTTGGTACAAGAATGTGTATGGACTAAGATTGATGTGGCTGACGGCGGCGTGGCTAAGTCGATCGGTATGATGAAAGATTGATAGGAATGTGTACCACTTTCCTTTGATGTCCGACAGATGCGAGTGGACCTGCCTTACATTTAATTCCCCTGCCATGAATTAGTGGCATAACGGTTAATTCTTTTGTATGCTTCTTCTTCTTCTTAACAATAATTTAAGTATTTCCATGAAATTTCTCACATTAACACAACCAGCATACCATAATATTTCGGTTACTCCGACGTGTATGGTTCACAAACAGTCAGTCAAGCCTGCGTCTTACACACAATCATGGCTGGCCTTAATCATTATAGCGACTCGTTCTCGGTGGCCCACAAATTCATTCACATTTCAATTTCTGGCTGGCATAGTAACAACATCGTCAGCACAACAAAAAGGAACTGAACGAAACTGACCAAAGCCAAAGAAAGACAAGACACCAAGAAAGCGATAAAAACAATAACGATATAAATGCGTTTAGCGCCCAAATCAAAAAGAACAAACAAACCAATTCAGTGAACAGCGAATACGAGAGAGTCTACAACAAAACAGGACGGGTTTTCATCGAAGCATTTCAAAAAGTGCCTCTCACTGGTTCCAGATCGTACAAAAATAGTAAGAGTTTTTCATTTACTTAGAAGCACGATGTGTATTCAAGAGGTTCAATATTTCAATAACGATTAAACTGTCATAAATTGGTCAGATCTTTCAACGGTATTATCAGCATGGTCAAATTATGGTCATTCTTGGAAACGTCAAACCAAGAATGACCATAATTTGCGCTGTACGTTCGGTCAATAGGCACAAAATCCTCTGAATATCATATTATGTTCAGTGCTGAGGCTCATTTTTGACTCAATGGATATGACAATAAGTAAAATTGCCGCATTTCCACGAGAGATTCTCAAGGCACTATTACATCCATAAAACTCAGTATTTGATTTACTTTGTGGTCCGGTGGAATGGTTGAACCTTACTTCTTTAAAACTGAGTACGGCGAGAACGTTACCGTCAAATCCGAGCTTGCGATTGCTGATTATTTGGTGCTCCAATGAATGGAAGACGGTGTTATCTATATACAGTGAAACCTCTCAACAGTGGAAAGAAACGGTCAGCCGACATTTGTCCCTTGTACAAAGGTGTCCTTGTTGTGTGAACGATTTTTATAGCTGTCATTCGAATGTATTACATTCAAAAACGCTTAAAAAATCATATATTTTTCGCTTGATATTTAACTAAGAAATAAAAATATATCTTTCTGATTATAAAACTATATTCAAAATTAACCAAAAAACACTTCATAGGTATCAGCTAATGTGTATTTTTTATGAAAGATCGAGTAGTTTTTGTCCCTGTTCTCTTGCTTTTCATCAACAACAAAATCAGCCTTTTTTAGCGACCCTTTAAATCTAAAAGGACATGTGAAGTAGATTATTGATTTATAATAAACATATCCAGGTGGTCTGCGTTTTGTGGTCGAAAGATCATTATACTAAACGAAACAGGTAAGGAAAAGCTAAAGTCTGGCAGTGCCGACTATATGATACCATGCACTTTCTACGTCACTACAATTAAATTCGGGGGAAAAAGTGATACAGTCTGTGGGTACTATGTAAGTGGACTATAGAGCGGAAAAAGTCACATTGGGAGCGAAATAAGTATGGGTAGTAGATATTTCTAATTGAAATATAAGGTGTTGTGCCAAATTTCAAGAAGATCAGTTAAAATATGTGGTCTCTAGAGCACAAAAAGTCTAATCGATAATGAAATTTGTATGGAAGCTTTATCTAAATTTGAACCGTTCTGACTCAATTTCACCATAGATATTATATATTATATTCACCATAGGGTATGTTCAGCAACTTTGTAGATAATGATATGGCGAATATTTTTGTAGAACATATTAACCCTCTAACTACCCCTCATAACAGCATTTTTTGGCTTTATTTTAACAAATTGTAAAAAACACCCTAAGAAGGGGGAAGGACGGGGATGAAATGTTCTACAAAAATGTTGGCCATAAAATTTTACTATATATGTCAGAACACACCAAAACCCAAAACTTAACACAAACGACAAAAATCAATCAAATTCAAGATTGCCCATTAAGGGTTAATTTAGTAATTGTTCAGTAGGGGTGGGATAGTGCACGACTTTTGGATTTTGATATGCTAGAACCCCCTATTTTCTGAGGTTCGGAAATAAAATTTATGAGCCAAAAAATGGGTGTGGTGGGGTGAGTCTAAGTGGGCGCCCATCGGGATCAAAGGGGGTTAAATGTAAGACCCCCATTAATTATCCCTCCCCAACATTTATTTCGAGCACATATACCCTATATCCCCACTCGTTAAGGGGCTCCCATACAACAAATATTTTTATACCCTACACCACTTCGTGGTCTAGGGTATTATAAGTTAGTTTCGCGCCAAATGTTTGTAACACCAAGAAATAATCGAGCTAGACCCACCTTTAAGTATACCGATCGGCTTAGAATCACCAGCTGAGTCGATTTAACGATGTCTGTCTGTCCGTCCGTCCGTCTGCAGTCCATCAAAGCTTGTTTTTTATAAAATTTGTCCCCTCCACTTTTACTTTTACCCCAGGAGACCGCTAGTGGGGTCAAATGTAAGACCCACCCTCTATATTTTTTCAGCCCCAATATTATATTTTCAGAACACACTTTAAGGTGGCCCCATACGTTTGCCTATTTTTTTATGAAAGAAAGGCCCAAAACTGTCCCGTAGTAGACCCTAGAGGGGTAAGAAAACATAGTTTTATACACCGATATGCTGCAAGAAGAGGCCAGAGTTAGGAAACTTTAATCGCCTATAAAATGAAATTATAATGTGAACTGTCAAAACGCCTACACACGTTTTTTTTGGTCTCCCCTTTCAGAATCCATTGTCAGAAACCCGTAATTTTTTTCGTGTTGTACTGTGTTATTACCGTCAGTCAATTGATTTTAGTTGATTAGATTGGGGTATGAAAGTTTATAGCCCAAATTATTTAAAGTGGGGGTATTCTAGTTACCCCCTTTTGCATATTTATGTCAAACATTATGAGAAACGCTTTTGTGTGACATTTTAACATTATAACTCTTCAGTAAATTGTCTTTTTTAAAAAAATCATCAAACGCTTATACTGTGTAGTAGTAGCCTAACAACCTAATGCGGTTACACTCGACGTAGTTGATTAAATCGAAGAGTTCCTCATAAATTTTCTAAACACACCCAATATCCAAAATAATAAGACAACATGATTTCCTATGCACTAATAATGTGCAAATGATGGACAAATTGAACCCCTAGTTTTATATAGTTTCAGCTACAAACTCTCAAACGCAAATACACATATATTTTCTTTGGTCCACTCCATTAGAATTCGTTGGCAGAACCTTGTTGTTTTGAAAAAAGTTTGAAAATAAAAAACAAATCAAATATTTATTGAATTAATTAATATATTAGTATATATATTTTAGATTTATAAAATGAATAGCCAAATTAAATATTGTATGATGCCAAATTACTGTTGAATTTGTCACTGGTGTTTTACACAGAGTCACTCACACCGCGCAGTAATGCACGTGTTTATATATATTTGTGAATTTAAATGTCCCTTCCGCCAGACTAGGACAGATCATGATTATGATAACGTCGCTATTCCAAAGAATATTTTTTCTCTGGCACATATTTGCACACTTTCGCTGGACAATTTTGATAAATAAAATTCAAAAAACGAATTTCAAATGAAACGATTCCATACACAAACACTGTGCAACATTTTTGAAGTCATTTCAAAATAACCATATACGGACACCGCTACATGATAAAAGACCAAAAAAAAAAAAGACCCGTGTTTTTTTCCCCCCCAAAGTCATGCACTTTTTTTTATGGGCCCCCAGAGATTTGAGGCCTCGGTGTAATTTTTGGAAAAAAGTGATCATATTCTCAGGCTCATATCTTGCAAACCGTTCGGAATTTTGATTTACTCTCTGAGGCAAAGTTCTAGCTCTTGTCATAAAGAACAAAAATTGTGAACATATAAAATCAAAAAAACTTCATCTTCAAGGTCAAAATCGATTTTTTTAACCTTTTTTCCCCTGTTCAGGTCCATAGGTAGCAAACCGCTGAAAATTCAGGGAAACAATCAACTAAAGAGTGATTTTTTTGAGGTTAGGATTTTCATGCATTAGTATTTGACAGATCACGTGGGATTTCAGACATGGTGTCAAAGAGAAAGATGCTGAGTATGCTTTGACATTTCATCATGAATCGTCTTACAAACGAACAACGCTTGCAAATTATTGAATTTTATTATCAAAATGCGTGCTCTGTTAAGAAAGTTCATTGCGCGCTTCCATTTTATGGTCAGTTTAATCGACCCACTGAAGCGGCTATTCGGGCTATTGTGACTAAATTTCGCACCAAATTTACATTGTTGGACATTAAACCACCAACACGCTTACGTAGAGTGCGAACTGAAGAAAATATCGCAGCTGTATCGGCCAGTGTTAATGATGACCACCAATTTTCGATTCGTCGCCGTTCGCACCAATTGGGTCTCTGTTACTCAAAAACGTGGAAATGCCAAAATTGGACTAAGCGGATGGACCACCTAAGACGCAGCCGCGGTCAACATTTAAATGAAATTATCTTCAAAAAGTAAATGTCATGGACCAATCTAACGTTTCAAATAAAGAACCGATGAGATTTTGCAAATTTTATGCGTTTTTTTTTTAAAAAAAGTTATCAAGCTCTTAAAAAATCACCCTTTACAAAAATGTACCTAAGATCTCAATAAACAACTTTCTAGAACATATGAACTTCCTAGGAATTATTCTTAACACCGTTTAGGTAGCGCTTAGGTAGCCGCAAAAGTGAAAAATTTTCCAAAAATTAGATTTTTTTCCTTTTTTGCCCTGTTCAGGTCCATAGGTAGCAAAATAAATCAATTTTTTCACATTGCATATTGAAATTGTTAGTTGCCAATGTTGTGTGTGAATTATGCTGTATCACTTTTTCTATAACTTTGTCCGCTGAGTTCTCGTTGACGTCGCGCTGTGTACTGCCTCAATGTGAGCGTCGTGTCGCTTTTATATTGTGTGCTGCGGCTACATATGTGTTGTTAATGTTGTTGGTACAAATGGATTGCGACTACTTCGCTGCTTTGAATTGTCATGTGTTTTGTTAGTGCAAATTTTTGGACCGACGACTTTGTTGTTGTTTGTTGAATGGCATCGATGATGTCGTGTGGGTAAGAAATACTGGAATAAACAATTTTTCACTTTTGCGGCTACCTAAGCGCTACCTAAACGGTGTTAAGAATAATTCCTAGGAAGTTCATATGTTCTAGAAAGTTGTTTATTGAAATCTTAAGTACATTTTTGTTGTTGATTGTTTCCTTGAATTTTTAACGGTTTGCTACCTATGGACCTGAACAGGGCAAAAAAGGAAAAAAATCTAATTTTTGGAAAATTTTTCACTTTTGCGGCTACCTAAGCGCTACCTAAACGGTGTTAAGAATAATTCCTAGGAAGTTCATATGTTCTAGAAAGTAGTTTATTGAGATCTTAGGTACATTTTTGTAGTTGATTGTTTCCCTGAATTTTCAGCGGTTTGCTACCTATGGACCTGAACAGGGGAAAAAGGTTAAAAAAAATCGAATTTTTTTAAGTTTTTTGCGATTTTGACCTTGAAGATGAAGTTATATGTATATGTTCACAATTTTTGTTCTTTATGACAAGAGCTAGAACTTTGCCTCAGAGAGTAAATCAAAATTCCGAACGGTTTGCAAGATATGAGCTTAGAATATGATCACTTTTTTCCAAAAATTACACCGAGGCCTCAAATCTCTGGGGGCCCATAAAAAAAAAGTGCATGACTTTGGGGGAAAAAAAACACGGGTCTTTTTTTTGGTCTTTTATCATGTAGCGGTGTCCGTATATGGTTATTTTTTCGTGTTGCACTGTGAAACCAAACACTAAAATAATTGCTATGTAGGTATCAGAAATATATACTTGCGTAGAGTGCTGCATACATTAATTTACTATAAATGGTATTTGATTTAAACACATGATACATTAATAAAAAATCCGGATTTTTTAAACTAAAAAAAACAATTTTGAAGTCATTATCTAGATAAAAAAAAGGTTTTTAGTTATATGCTGATAATATTCTACTGTTTTTATTGTAACTAAGAAGACTGTTTAAGTAAAATAGTCCAGTATTAATTCGTAGTTTAAGGAAATCATTATTGAATTTACAATAATGTAATTTATATATGCTATATAATCAGCATTACTAATATCCCTAATACTGATAATAAAATACGAAGGTTTTCAGAAATTGTTTGAAAATAGCTCTGAAATTTGTAGTCCGACTTAAATGCAATTTTACACATTAGCTTATTTTTAATTGTTATTAAATAAAATATACTCTTTTAACTAAATGCTTTTCCCGGATGTAAACAGGAAAACAATTACGGACATTTTTATAAAACTGTTTTTTTCGTGGTTATAATGGTATGACTTTAGCAATTTGGCCTAATGCTTTTGTTGTAATTAAAAACTCGGTTTTAGTAAAATATTATTATCAATGTCTTTACATTTGTTGTAATTTCAAGTTATCTGAATGTAAAAGAAATTTAACAGTGAGTGACCCAGCTGATATGTTAAAGATGAGAAGATGCACAAATAAAATAAATAAATAAAAGGCGCTAAACTTCTTTTCTCAGGAAACCTTGAACATTTTGTATTTATATTGCAAAATGTAAAATAAAAATATTAATATGACATCGTTCAAATGTCAGCCGCTGCATCGCACGGTGGGTTTAATTTTAATGACTCTGTCGCATCCGGCTGAATTTGAACGATCGCCTGATTTATGGTAATATAGGCAACATTCGAATGAAAATTAATCAATCATATCGATGCCTCCGAAATTATGCTAAGTTTTGCTAGAGAAACTTTCAAAGTTTATTAATTAATTATTAACTCTTATTAACTATTATTTGTGGGGTGTCCTCAGCAGCCATATGAAATTATTTTCCATTATTAACCGGAAGGATTGTACTTTCAAATAAAAAAAGGAATTTGAGAAAATATTCACTAGTTTTTTTTATAACATTTAAAAAAAGTTATTTGGCGGACCCTATATAACTAAGTTAGTTATAAAATTTGGAATATTTTTGCTTATAACTTCGGATTGAATTAAGATAAAGATTTTATAGACTTAGCATTCTATTGTTTGAAGGCGTCGAAATGTTGCAAGTGACAGAATGAAACTTGGCCAGTTAATGTCATTAAATGGTGTAATGAAACGAAGGAACAACTTATGACACTGGGTATAATTGGGCAAATTCGTTACCGCTATAAAGTTACATTTTCCGATTTTCAAAATATATAAAATTGTAGGCACTAGTGTAATCAAAAACTAGGAATATTGTTAGAAGGTAATTTAAAAAAAATTCTTTTTTCTGGGTCCAGTCATACATTATTTTTTTGACGATTTTGAAGAAAATTACGGATTATAATATACAAAATTATTAAATTAAAACAAATAAAAATGTGTTAAGTTCGTCAGGGCCGAATTCAGTATTACCGGCAGATCAAAAACTTCAAGAGTAATCGAAAAGTGAACAATAGGCATCAATCTTCAAAAATGTGTCTTAAATATTATTAGCTAGCAACAATTTCCCTCAAGTACGATTTTCCTCATTTGCATTTTTTTGATTCCAGCTACTGCCTAAATGTCTGTACCATTCTGATAGGAAAAGTTTTAATATTGAATATACAATATGTTTCAGAATATAATACACACCTAATATCATGAATTTAGCTACAGCCATTTGTTTGGTACCAGTTCCACATCTTTATCCATTTTGACCCTAAAAGTACGAATTTAGAAAAATGCGTACATCGTCTGCGCAGTCAAAGAAATACGCACAACGAATTTCATTATTATAACTGCAGCCGTTTGATTGGTACCATTTATATCCCCATTCGCCCCATTTTCCGGCTAAAGTAAAAATGTTGAAACAAAATTCGCATCTTCACAGTCGGATGAAAGTACACACCGAATTTCATGATTTCAATTTCAGCGGTTTTGGTTGGTACCATTTTTATCCCTCTTTTCCAATTGTGTCCCTTAAAAGTAAAGGGTGATTTTTTAAGAGCTTGATAACTTTTTTTTTAAAAAAAACGCATAAAATTTGCAAAATCTCATCGGTTCTTTATTTGAAACGTTAGATTGGTCCATGACATTTACTTTTTGAAGATAATTTCATTTAAATGTTGACCGCGGCTGCGTCTTAGGTGGTCCATTCGGAAAGTCCAATTTTGGGCAACTTTTTCGAGCATTTCGGCCGGAATAGCCCGAATTTCTTCGGAAATGTTGTCTTCCAAAGCTGGAATAGTTGCTGGCTTATTTCTGTAGACTTTAGACTTGACGTAGCCCCACAAAAAATAGTCTAAAGGCGTCAAATCGCATGATCTTGGTGGCCAACTTACCGGTCCATTTCTTGAGATGAATTGTTCTCCGAAGTTTTCCCTCAAAATGGCCATAGAATCGCGAGCTGTGTGGCATGTAGCGCCATCTTGTTGAAACCACATGTCAACCAAGTTCAGTTCTTCCATTTTGGGCAAAAAAAAAGTTGGATATCATCTCACGGCAGCGCTCACCATTCACAGTTACGTTACGATTCGCATCATCTTTGAAGAAGTACGGTCCAATGATGCCACCAGCCCATAAACCGCACCAAACTGTGACTTTTTCTGGATGCATTGGTAGCTCTTGAAATGCTTCTGGCTGATATTCACTCCAAAATCGACAATTCTGCCTATTTACGTACCCATTGAGCCAAAAATGAGCTTCGTCGCTGAACACAATTTCTTTCTTTCTGAACTTTCTTAACAGAGCACGCATTTTGATAATAAAATTCAATGATTTGCAAGCGTTGCTCGTTAGTAAGTCTATTCACGATGAAATGTCAAAGCATACTGAGCATCTTTCTCTTTGACACCATGTCTGAAATCCCACGTGATCTGTCAAATACTAATGCATGAAAATCCTAACCTCAAAAAAATCACTCGTTATGAATTTTGAAAAAATCCCTCTAGTTTACGTATCTACGTAATTAGCTGTTGTCGTGCCATATTTATCCCTTTTTGTCCCATTTCACCCGCTTAAATGTGTATTTCCTTTTTGGTGCTTTCACTCTACAAGAGGAATGCAAGCAACAAATTTCAAGTGCATATAAAGCAGAAATTAAAAAAATTGTTTAAATAAATTTTTCCCCCCTGGACCCTCAATCCCAACCGATCTGCAACCATAAGACACATTTGCCAAATTTCAATAGACAGATAGACGCGGATGGCTAGATCGTCTTAGACTTTTACCACGACCCAGAATATATATAGTATAAACTTTATGGAGCCTCCGATGAATATCTGAAGATGTTACAAACGAAAGGACAATATATACCCCCATCCTTAGGTGGAGGTATAAAGATGTATATTTTATGTTTTTTTCTTAATACCTTGTAGTTTTATACCCTCCACCTCCAGGATGGGGGTATACTAACTTTGTCATTCCGTTTGAAATATCGACCTGAGACCCTATAAGACCCTTGATCGTCATAAAATTCTAAGACGATCTAGCCATGTCCGTCCGTCTGTTGAAAGCACGCTAGCATCTAATTCAGCAGCATCTTATCATTTATCTGATAGTTGTAGATCGGTTGGGATTGCAACTGGGCGAAATCGGATCAAAAATTTTTCCCTCACATGGACTGAAAATACCCATAATAATCCCTTATATTTTGCAGTATTTAGGCATGTTTTTTCACTATGTCTGCTTGTCCTTACTTGAAATTGGGTATGCGCATTCCCCTTATATCAAAAAGGCGTACCAAAATGAGTTTCGTAGGGGGTGAAATGGGGATAAAAATGGTACCTAACAAACGACAACAACTAGAAAAACGAAATTTGGTGAGTAAGTTCCTTTATTTGAGTAGATACATAATTTGAAAGTATTTTTTCCAAAACCGTACTAAATGGGAAAAGAGGGATAAAAATGGTACCAACCAGAAGACTGCACCTAAAATAATGAAATTCTATATTCCTCTAATTGTGTAGACACGTAAAATAAATAGATTTTTCGAAATTCGTACTTTTTGGGGTTAACATGGAAAAAGGGGATAAAAATTGTACCAACCAAATGACCGCAGCTAGAGTCATGACATTTTAGTATACATTCCTCTGACTGCGTAGACACGGAAAATATAAAGATTTTTCCAAATTTTATAATGTATATATAATATAACGCCGTTTTTACTTGTTTTAATATATTTTTTTATTATTTTTCAAAATAAATTTTTGAAACTTGAAATTTATTTATAGTTAATGATGGACTAATACAGATAGAAACATGATATTTGAAGTAGTTTTAATATATGTTCTCCTCTCAATTTGACCGTTATCATAGGGTGCGAACAAGTATACAAACTATTTTTTTTTTTTTTTGAAAAATTGTGTCCTTTGGAACTCTGTAGTCATAAGAAGTGGCAACAGGATAAAGAAATGCAAAACTAAAAACGTCTAGTAACTCCATTTGGTCTATAGTTTCATACGTATAGCCGGATGCTTCAAGTGTAACGACTTTTTTTAAACATTGTCGTACGATGTAATTAATGTATTACACTGAGGATGAGTGTTTACATACATTAGTCGGTTTAATCGCACGAAGCCGTCCTACTTATTTAAATAGTTCAACTAGTGGTATATTCTGCTAAAAATCTATTTTGTGGCATTGGTTTCAATTGAAGAAGATTCATAATTCACAACACTTTTAAAGCTGAGAATCACTGCACTGATCCAAAGAACTCAAATTCTTAAAGTATAAAATAATAATCGAAAGATTAAGAAATTAGCACAAATAGAGAATAAATATTTCACAAGGTAATCCCTCCACAAAACAAAGAAGCCCAGCCATTATAAGCCTTTTCTTATTCATCCCTTGTCTTTCTTACCCATATCTGTCCACATCTGTCTAAGAAGAGTTCATAAAAATCGTAAAATATCATGTTGCGCATGCGCAGCAAGACAACAAATTAACGAAACTCCGCTACGACATGGCTGTGCAACAAACACACACAAAACAGAAAATCCATCAATAGGCCAGCCAGGCAACCAACGCTCTCAGTTCTTGTTGTTTTTATTGTCTTCTCGTTGTTGTTGATGTATGAGTTTCCGATATCTGAGAACATTTTGTAGCGAGTGCCGGTTGCTTCGTTGTTGGTTAGGGTGAAACCAACCAACATGATCCATGATACTTGTTGGTATGAACGGCATGGCATGGCATGGTTTGTGATGTTGGTGATTTCAGTTAACATCAGTTACAAAAGTGTTTGTGTTCTTTAAGATTTGTGGTGATGTACTTTTGTTGTTCCCCTCTTTGACTTCTTTATTTCTTAATGCAGGCAGGCGGCCTTTAATGTTAAACGTGCCGCCAAAATGCTGCAATGCAACAACGATTATAAGCTGGCAGACGAATGTACGTGGGATCGGACAAGAGTTCACCACAATATGAAAACGATTTCTGTTTGGAAACCAGTGTTGGGAAGGGAAGGATCACAGATCTGTGTAAATATTCCTGCGGCGCTGCACAGTGGTTCTAAATCGATAATTTGAATTAATTCTGTAACTTTTGGAACCACTCAAATCATCTGAGAAACTCCTCTGCTCAAAGCATTTGAAATTTCGTCAAAATATCTCGTATGATTTGAGCAGAGGAGATGATTTGAGTGTTTCCAAACAGTTTTTTAATTAATTCTGTAACTTTTGAACGGAACGTTAAATACTGACGAAATTTCACATTCATAGATGGTCAACTCGGGCATGTCAAATTTTGTAAAGATTATCAAAAGTTCGATTGTGTACCAAAGATACCTACAAAAAGCGTGCTTAAACGTGTATGTAGCTCGATTAGTTTAAAAGATATTTCGGTTACAAAGCATTTTTTTCGAGGACTATACCCTAGAACTGTCATCGTCTTTCGAAACTCCTGAACAACCCCGCGCTAGAGCCCACGAAACTGCAGGCAGAGACATCGGCATCAGCAGCATGTATCCACTCAACCAGCCAAAGAACCAATAAACCCGCCAAAGTCTACTTCAGAAACTAACATACAGTCAGTCAAACCGAACTGCAAACAATACTTAAGTAAACCATCCATCCGTCCGTCCGTCCATCCGCCCGTCTTCTACTTGAAACCCCCAGCGACAGCAAAAGCCACCATAACCTCATCATCAACATCATCATGACGATGATTACTATTATTATTATTATTCGCAGTATCAAGTGTAAACCACACAAACTTTAGCGTGTGTTTGGTTTTTTCTTTTACAGTTTAAACAGAGTAAAAACTCAAACCTCAAAGTTGTGTCGGGCTGTAATGGAAGGTGCGTTTTGGCTGCTCAAAACCTGTAGACAGTCATAAATTTCAATATTTCGTAGCCACGCAGAGTAGCTAGAATACGTTGGTATACATGTGCGTCTGCGCACAAAACGCATTCGAGCGGTTGTTAAACAGTCGCGCCATCTATTATGAGCCGACATTGGTGTAGCAACATTCGAAGTTGTGTGTGGACACGTTGTGGAATGAGAACATCTGTAACATTTCAATCCGTCGTTTAGCTTTATGAGAACATCCCAAAAAAAGTCGCTAAACACGAAGTTAGTACAACACAACGTCCATGTTTTGGCATAAATCTAAATCTAAATGCCGATAATTATTATTGATTCGACTGACCAACTGAACACTCTTTTTTATGCATTTGTCACCGTTGATTTGGAATGCTGGCGTAGTGGTCTCATTGGATATTGCACTTGCTGACGACATCATTCTTCGCTAGCCATTCCAACAAAGATGCGGAACAAATCACTACTGAGCGAACACCACATGCTATCTACCTGTAATCCAGTAGCAATAACATCAGATCTCCTAACGATTTACCTCAGGTGCATATCACCTGCTTGTAGTCTACATCGAGGCTAAATATCTTTTGTGTTAGCCTAATTAGTACACTGCGTTACACGTGCAAGAGTGTAAGAATGATGAGACCGACGACAGTTTCAATGACCGCCTATAAAAGAAAATAATTTTTCGAAGATTTTTAATACCTAAGTAGACAGGTGGTACACATTGACTGACGACAACTTCAGCTAGTTCCGGACGGGGTCGACTATTTGATACCGTTCAATCAATACATCATCATTACTAGGTTTATTTTTTCTAGATGTTTTAAATTACACTGCCCAACAAATTAAATCTTTTTGATTGGAACAGCAACCCTATAATTCTGAAAGAGCATGTTTAGTAGATCGTTTTTGCAGAATAAAATTATAGTCCAGCTGGTCTGAGTTTTTATTTATAGCGGTTCAAAGTTTTATTTTTTAAGCAAAAAAAGTGTTGTAAGTTAATGTCTGAGAGAATTCTTATTGCCAGAACTATATTGTAAAAAATAACATTGTTATAGAAAAAATGACAAGGTTTTGCAATGGAATGGTGAGGCTAAAAAAGAATGTCCGTGTATTGGCGTTTTTGAAAGTTTACATAGAGTGGTCATTTTAGAGGGGAAGGGTAAATATTTCCCGGCTTTGCACTTTGTGATCCTTACAATTTGAATATAGGATGTATTCAGAAATATTACTTAAGACACTACAATGAACATTTTAAGCCTGTACCAACTCAATATATAACAAGTAAGTAAGATTCAGTCGGCTGAACCGGAACTTATAAAGAATTCAATTTTATGTAGGTCTGGATAGTGTGGGAGGTACTAGAAGGTTCGTGTCACGTGGTCTCAGCTTCCACTTTTATAAAACAATTGTATGTCTTTCATAATCAAATCAATCAATCAGTTATATCAAGACATTGCTAAATGTCAAATTTCATAGTATTCCTATCATTAGTATAGAAGTTATAAAAGCTTTAATTTTACGTAGTTTTGCGTGATTTGTGTGGGAGGTACTGGAAGGTGCGTGACAATTTCGCTTCGATCTTAAACTAAGTTTGGGAAAAATATTACCATGTGCAAAGTTTTAATCGATTCCTTAACTCCTTTCTAGTGTTATCCTATACACCAGCCAGATAGACGGATGGACATGGTCCAAACATACTTAGGGTCTTAAGTCACTCCTTTAAAGCCAGAAATAAGTCAAAATTTTAACTAAATTTTAGGGTTAATTTTGAAAAAAACTGTCCCAAAAACTGAATTATCGACGGTGGTGTGAATGGAAAAAATATTCCATGTCAACTTTTCATAAAAAATCATCAAAATTACGAAATGTATGACGATCGTTATGTAAAATAACTCACATAAAATAAAATCAATTAAAAAATATACGCATTTGTATTATTGCAAAACGATGACCAGATTAAAATGGTATGTGCTTGTAGTTCAAGGATTAAAAAATTTAAAAATATAAGCTTTATGTAGTTTATTTTATGCTCCACAAGGTATCAAAATTGGGTGACAATTGGCTCAGACACTATTGTTGTTTCAACGTAATTATCTATTTCAGCAGGCTAAAATTTTATTTTTTAAGGTATTCAAAACTGGTTTAGAATTAGATGTTGAGAAGAATATATTAGCAGGGAAGTTTGTAGTAAAGTCATCATTCTGTCTAATCCGAATATGACATCAGAATTGACAAATTAAATTCGCGTTAATGAAATATAATAACGGTAATATTTAAAAATCTTGCTTTTTGGTTTACATTACGCGAAGGGAAAATGTTGCTCCAGAAAATTATTCACACCACTTTTACTAATTCAAACAATATTAACTGATATTACAAATGGTCATTCCATTTCCTAGATATCATTGCATAGAAATACTACACCTCTTGATTACGGGCAATATTTGGAAAAATAACTATTTTCGTGCATACACAACATATTTCTGTAATCAAAATGTTTGGTATATGTTCGAAACTATACTTTTTGAGTTGGTTTTACAGGAAACTGGACTGCAAAATCAGGGGTTTCAGAAACAAAAATCGTCATGTATAATTTTGGTCAAATCTTTCGAAATATCGTCAAAATGGTAGCACTACATACCTCAGTTGAGATATATTTTTGGTTAATTTTTCATTTGGAAAATTTCATAAATTTTTGGGCTATTGAATATGACCGCTAAAACTTAACCAATTTTTTGACGATTTTTAATTTCAGTGATCTTTGCATTTATTCTTGGACATACTTTTAATTTTTTGGCTCATTTTTATACACTCCATGAGAGTATTATGTCTTTGGGCATTAGTTTGTAACACCCAAAAGTAAACGTGATAGACCCATTGTTAATTATACCTATCGACTTAGAATCACTTTTTGAGTCGATTTAGCAATGTCCGTCCGTCTGTCCATCTATTCCTGCAATCACGATACAGGTCGCAATTGTAGACAGAACAAATGAAACTTTGCAAAACGAAGTTTTTTGGTACAACGACGAACGATTTTAATTTGAAGAAAATCGGTTCAGATTTAGATATAGCCCCCATACGAATTTCACTCACGATTTGACTCTTTTCACTCTAGATACCACATATTACAACAGATTTTCTTTAAAATTGGCAAAACATCTTATATTTCAACTATAAACATCTGTGGTAAAAATGTGTTAGATCGGTTCAGATTTATATATAGCTCCCATACAAATTTCGTTCCCGATTTGACTTTTTCCGCTCTAGAGACCACATATTTCACTTGATTTTCTTCAAATTACCTTGCATTACCTTATAATTCTACTAGAAATATCTGTGTTGAAAATGGATTAAATCGGTTCAGATTTAGATATAGCCCTCATACAAATTTCGCTCCCGATTTGACTTTTTCCGATTTGGCAAAACATCTTATATTTTCACTAGAAACAACCATGGTGAATATATGTCAGATCGGTACAGATTTATATTTAGCTCTCATTAAAATTTCGCTCCCGATTTGACTTTTTCGGCTCTAGAAGCCACATATTTTAACAGATCCTCATAAAATTAGGCGAAATATCTTATATTTGTTCTATAAACAGCCATGGTGCAAATGGGTCAGATCGGTTCAGATTTATATATAGCTCCCACACAAATGTCACTCCCGATTTCACTTTTTCCACTCAATAAAGCACATATTTTAACAGATCTTCTTCAAATCTTTCAACTGGAAACACTCATGGTGAAAATGGGCCATCGGTTCAGATTTACATATAGCTCCCATACAAATTTCGCCCCAAAAAATTTCCGATACAAATTTCGGATAGACTTTTTCCGCACCTTAAAGCACGAATTTCCACTAAATGAGCTTAAAACGTTATATTTGAACTGGATGAACTTATTGTGAAAGTTAGTCACTATATTCCCTGTGTGGATATAGCACCGATATAAATATTTCCGATTTGACAAATTGGACCAGGTGATATTAGCCTATTATTAGGAAACATACAAAAATTCTTCCCGTTTTCAGTTTTTTACCGAATTGAATTGTCTTCGGATAGAAAGTGGAGTGTATCATATAGTCGCCCCCGCCCGACTTTAGCCTCTCCTTACTTGTTTTAACATGGGTCATTTTTGGAGATTTTTCATACCGCCTACATGAACACATGGACAGGCGGACATAGCTAAATCAGAGAGTGTTTCTATATCGATCGATGATCTACCTTGCTTCTTGTAGGTGTAACAAACAAATACACAAAGACAACACCCTGGTGAAGAGTTTTCTGAGGCTGAGACAGCTATTGAAGAAATAAGATTCGCCGGTTTCTCAAATGTTGAATTGGGTAAATATTACAGCAATTAAAAATTGCAGTTATTAATTTTTTATTTATTTCTTATGAATTAAAAATTATTTATTATGAATTAAATTTATATTCTAATTTTGGGTCCAGGGATTGAGCCGGGGAAATTAAGACCATTGTAGCTAGTTATTGCAGCGACAAACCAGAGCCTCTGGTGGGAATTGAACCCACTCTCGACTACCGGGGCGCTCTAAAAATGCAATTAATTTAAATATTTTCTCAAAAAAAAAAAAATATGGATGTGTAAGTACCTCTAATTGAAAATATAAACAGGTAAAATGTCGTTAAGTTGTACCGGGCAGAATCTTATATACTCCACCACGGAGGACATTTCACATTATTACCGGCAGATAAGTGGCTTCTCTAGAAGTGCGGAACCATATTAAGAAAATTGTGATCTTTTTATGCACATTACTATATTTGTTTACTATTTCAAACTAAAAGGAATACAATTTCGATACGATAAAGTACTAATATTGCAGACCTATAACCAATTTGATTGGTACCAGTGTTTTATTCACTTCTTTATTTTGACCCTAAAAGTACGTATTGAAAAAATTCTCTTATTTTGCGCGTCTACGCAGTCAGACAAGTGTAAACACTGAATTTTATGATTCTAATTCCTGAATTTCATATGAAATGTTCTGAAATTCATCAAGTAACAAGTTCTGATTTTCAATTGATGAGTTCTGAATTTCAAATGGAATTTCTGAATTTCAATTGATGAGTTCTGAATATGAAATGGAATTTCTGAATATCAATTGATGAGTTCTGAATTTCAAATGGAATGTATGAATATCAATTGACGAGTTCTGAATTTCAAATGGAATTTCTGAATTTCAATTGATGAGTTCTGAATTACAATTGATCTTTTCTGAATTACACTTGGAAATGGTGTAGCTGTTGTCGTATCATTGGTACCATTTTTATCCCCTTTTGTCCCATTTTACCCGCTAAATTTGCATTTACTTTTTGGTGCTTTCACGCTACAACATAACGAACAAATTTTCAAAAAAATTATTAAAAAATCTTAATATTTTTCAGTTCTTCTTAGATAAATCTTTTACCCTCTTGGCCGATCTTTACCGAACTACAACCATAAGACACATTTGTGGAAAATTTGAATCTATTAGATCTTTTCGTTCGGAATCCATCGTGCTTTCAAAAGACATACAGATAAACAGACAAACGGACATGGCTAGATCGTCATAGAATTTTACCACGACCCATATTATATATACTTTATGGGGTCTCCAATAAATATTTCAAGGTGTTGCACACGGAATGACAAAGTGAATGATTTCTTTGGCGAAAATTGATATTAAATAATAAACAATTAGGAAAATAATATCGTTTTCGATTTTAGAATGCCAAAATTCATTAGCAAATGTTGTCGACAAAATTGTTGTTGCATAGTGTAAGAGAAGTATTTTGTAGTCTATGGTGTTTAATCTAAATGGACGGTTTTGCACGGCTATAAATCATAGACGCTAGTACACATTGAAAGGAATAAGTAGCCTGTCTTACCTATAGACTTCAGCTATGTAGGGTATCTTCACGTCGTCCTTAATTGATGAGTCCATTTTGATCGCTTGTAATTCATTATAACAGCATGACTCTGCTTAGCACACGAATGACATCTAACAGCGCGATTTGCACCGGAAACTTTTGACACGAACCGCCTGCATGTGGAAGTCTACCGAGTGGATGAATGGATGGCTGGCTGCAAGAAGCCATGGCGGCGTACTCGAAGATTATAAATGTAAATAATGGTGAAAATTATAATTTACATGTTTCTTGTTAACAAATTCCCCCACAATAACACGTACAACCATTTAAGTGGAACGATTAAAGGGTTCTACGGTTTGTCAAGCAATTAACTTCACACTAACAAGCCGTAAGATATCTCAATGGAAACTCGAACGAAAACGAACGATGACTGGCCACCACACCACCTCCACCCAGAATGGGCTTCGAAAATTGGAAAAAATGTGAATGGCATCCGCGAAGGCAATGTGATTCCACCCACCAATCCCAATGAAAAAACTAGAAGAAGTGAAGAAACATGAATAGCATCAACAAGCCATGGACTCCAATTATGTTATGACGAATTTGAAAAATGATCAATCGACAAAATCTAAACAAAACTGATGATGATGCAAAGAATTAAGCAATAACTCTGCTAAAATGCATCTTTCCACACCACGCCACGCCAGACCAGACCAGAGCAAAGCCATGCCACACCGAGCACACACACACACCACACACAGACAACAAACTCCTAAGGAGTGGAAGCTAACAAGTGGGGGCAAGAACATCAGCTGCCGCACCAACCATCCAAGCTACCAACCAACCATCCATTCGTTCGTCCGTCCATCTATGCTGGTACACTTTGAGCATGGCTGAAGTGCATCAGAGTCGTTTGACTACAATCATTTCGATTATGCAGTGTTTTTGTTGGCTGGCTGGTTGTTTGCCTCGTCTGTTGGCTGTGCTGTACTGCGCTTGTTAGTATGTTGCCACCATTCCCTGCCCCTCGAAGCCGCCACCCGTTCACTGTTGGCTTCCTAGCACCATTTGGAAGCGTCATTGTTTCGCGGAAAGATTGCATAACATCAGCTTGTTGCCGCTTTTATTTCTTTGTTATGTTTTTCTTCAAAAATTAGAAGAGAAAGAGGGAGAGAAAAAAATAAACAAGGAAACCAAATAGACTTTTACTTCTGCCAAAACGTGCTGATGGCACGGACAAAACGGACGGACGGACGGACGAACCGATGGTCGGACGCGGGCATTTGATTGGAGTTATTGTTGCTGTGTCATTATGCCAATTTTGCCATTCGACTGTGTTCGAGCACCAGACATGATCACAAGTCATAGAAAGCACACCAATTAATTTGTAAAATACATTTTCCTATAATTTGTAATTTGACGAAGGCTTCACGATGATTTGTGCAGGAGCCACACAAACCCGTCTCTGGCATGAAGAAAACCGCACAAGTAGCACAGATAATTTACATCAATGGACATGGACAGAAATCATTGGGTTTTCTAGTGTCATCATGATAATAGGATTCCAAACAGTCCCAAAATATCAAAGCAACCACAGCCTCAGTTATATTTGGGAAAGGCCACACTTTATATATCATCAACATTTTGTTGGATAAAGCTCTAGATGACGTAGACATTATGGGAAGAATACTACGAGAACCAACTTGAGTCTGCCGCAGAGTATTTTGAGTAATAAGGACAATTGCTACCGCAGCAGTGCAAGATGTGCTCCTTCTTCTGCTGATCGATATAAAATGCAGTAGTGCCGCGGCAATTGCTCATAATTGTCTTGCCCTTTCGACCAACAGGGATATGGGTCATAAATAGGACGAATGAGGTCATGCCTGTTAATCTGTTTGTTAAGAACTTAACATACACGTCTTAGCTAATGATGTCTAGCGAGAGTAATTCCAGTTACAGGCCCTATTCTTTAGGATCGCAAAGAAAGATGCTTTCAGTATTGACGGAGCTGTGAGGACATTGGGATGGGATTGGTAGGTCCAACATTTTCTCTGGCTATGTTCGTGTTGTGTGTCGTGTAGGCCTCTTATGGTCTAAATAAGATGGGTGTAGAGATGTCAGAAATGGAATCTGAAGACAAAGTGTAGGGCCTGGATTGGGTAGGTTTGCCAGGTTTGAATTTATTCCTTGTCCCCAAAGCATCCATGAAAAATCCCCAAATACAGGAAAAGTTTCTTATTTCAAAGAATTCGATAAAAAAATATATGAATGCTTTTGATTTCTCAACAATCAACGGAAATAAGAATAATGCTTAAAAAACAATATATCAATATCGTGATGTGTCGGGAGATGTCTTGTTAGATGAAAGCGAATTTTTATAGGAATTGGGATCCTTGTTAATTGTATTCAGGCAACCTATACAGAGTTGGATAATTGATAATATTAATTTTTATTGACAATATTAAATACTTTATTACATTTTCATTTCAATGCTCCTTTTTTATTATAAATCCTTTTCTAATTTAAAGTCAGCTGAAGTCACCCACCAAATATTATAATAAAGGCAGTGAACAGCCAACTAGTAAATGTCATGGGGATATTATTAAATAGTCAGGGCAATATTCCGGTTGAAATCCTATACTAAATATTTGTAAAAGTACTTAAAATAAAATATCCCCACAAAATCACCGAAAATCAAGAAATCCCCAAAAAAATCCCCTGCCACTATATCACATTTTGTCCTTTTGAGCATCATAAAATCCCCACATCTGGCTAGCCTGATCTAGGGTTTATTTAAAACTATTCTGTTTATAATCGTATATTTACAAATTATAATAGCGTATGATAGTATAATTTTCTACTATCTTTAATATGTGTGTAATAGATTTGTTTTAACATCGAGGGTAATCCAGACATATCGTTTCAAATCATTGCTGTGAGAACGAAAGGGAAGAAGAGAAAGTCGATCACTTCTTAAACGACTTCCCAGCTGTAATAAATCCAAGGCACAGAACATTTGGGAATTACTTACTACATGGCATTGCCGAGATAGAGGAATAATAATTATGACACTGACTGCAGTTTCTCTTCGAAATCAAAGCATTGCAATTTTTAAGAAAAAAATTGATTTTTAGAGCTTATTTAAAATCGCTCTAGCTACGTAAAGGTAAAATAAGTAGGGATAACATATATTGGGGATATTCATAAAACGAGCCGAGCTAGGTAGGTTGGGTCAACAGCCATTTTTATTGCGGACCAGTTTAAGGCCCATTTGAGGTGTCCTTAGTAGTAAAGAAAAAATAAAAGTTATTATTTCTGGTTTGAACTTAGAAGGTCGTAAATTATTCAAACTTATTATATTTGTACCCTCCACTAGGCTTTATGTCTTTGT
Source organism: Polietes domitor (assembly GCA_947397865.1). Classification (NCBI taxonomy): domain Eukaryota; kingdom Metazoa; phylum Arthropoda; class Insecta; order Diptera; family Muscidae; genus Polietes; species Polietes domitor. The sequence goes on from OX377620.1 coordinate 98,607,598, forward strand.
GCATTTGTTTGTAACACCCAAAAGGAAACGAGATAGTCCCAACGTTTATTATATCGATCGGCTTAGAATCACTTTTAGACTATATTTAGGAATGTCCGTCTGTCTGTCTATATATTGCAGTAATCAAAGTACAGGTCGCAATTATTGTCCGATCGTAACAACAACTGGCACATGTAAGTTTTGCCGGTCAAGGACGAACGCTATTTAATTTGAAGCAAATCGGTTCAGATTAAGATATTGTTCCCACCCGATTTGACTTTTTCCGCTCTATATTTCATTCGATTTGCTTCAAATTTGGCACAATACTATTATTGAAGTAGAAACATCAATGGTGAAAGTGAGTAAAATCGGTTCAGATTTATATATAGCTCCCATAAAAATTTTGCTCACGATTTGACTTTTTCCACTTTATTTGAATTTGATTTTTTTGAATTTTTCCACTTTAGAGAACATATATTTTACCGATCTGCTTCAAATTTGGCAAAACACCTTATATTTCAACTAGAAACATATATGTTGAATGTGATTCAGATCGGTTCAGATTTATGTATCGTTCTAATACAATTTTCAATCCGGATTTGAATTTTTTCGCTCTAGCAACCAGATAATTTAACCGATTTCCGTGGGTAAGATCGCTTTAGATTTAGATATAGATCCCACACTAATTTCGCTCTCAATTTTACTTTTTCCGCTCTATAGACCACATAATAGTACCTATGAAAAAGTCGTTCCCAAAAGTACTTTTTACCCGAATTCAACTGTAATGGGGAAGAAATTCGACGGAATCACATAGTCGGCCCGCCCGACTTTAGCCTTTCCTTACTTGTTTTTATTTCAAAAATACTCTTCGTTTGATTTTGTGCCAGAGAAAAAATTTTTTCTTTAGTCAATTCGGCTTATCTCAGAACTTTGTAGTTTCAATCTTGAAATTCATTTCAATTTAAAAAAAGTTGGACATTTGTGTGCTGAAAGGGGCATACAGTTTGTTGAAGAATATAATAGAATATTTGATTCTGGTTGTAGAAGCTTATGGATAAATAAATCTGATGTTAACAAACATTAATTAACAACCATTAACACAGTGCAACACGAAAAATATAACCATATACGGACACCACTACGTGATAAAAGACCAAAAAACAAAGACCAGTGGCCAATATTGTGCAGAACGCAGCTCGTACTTTCCGTTGCTCCGTGCACCGGAGTGTTTTTGTTGTAGGGTCTTTCAATTGCGTTCCTTGTATTACTAAAGGGGATCTTCAGGAATTGCTTTAATACGTGGCTCCTACCATCTAAACCCCAATCTTTTCGTTTTTCCCGGTTAAAGTCTTTATGAAAACGTGCAACTCGTCCATCAACATGAGGGAAATGTAACCTGAAAATTTCCTATAAATCTGTTACAAAACTTACATATGTATGTACATACATATACATTTACATGTGAAATAAGTATATTCTGGTCATCTTAAGAACATTAAAGATGACCAGTAGCTCCCTACGGGGAACTAGAAATTGGCATTCCTCCAAAAAAATGTGCGCGTTGGCAAAATTTATATTTTTCGACAACATACAAAAACAACCAAATATTGATGTTTACATTATTATTTTCGAATTTTGTTATCAGTTATTTCAGCTGAGAAAAAGTTGTGTCAACTTTTATATTATATTTGGATATTTAACGCTTTTTTCTTGGCATATTTGCGATTATTTGTGGATTTTTTGATCTGGCCACATTTTCATTCACTCACAACACTTAAGGCTATGCGAACGAAAAGTCAGAAGACAGTGGATCGATTTTTGAGGCGAAAGTGAGTGACTGGCTTTCGTTCGCATAGATTTTCTTTCGATATCGTGGGTCAGACAGTTATTCTTCAAGGTCAAAATCGCAGTAAAGACGTTGTCTGTGTCGTCGAATAAATCGTATAGGCTGTAGTGTGTGTAGGTGACGTATAAGTGCTGTTGATTAAGGATAATATCACTCATACGCACTGTAGTCAGAATGACCATTACCAGAAACAGTACTGCAAGATATATTTTTCCTACCTAAACGGTGTTAAAAATATTTCCTAGTAAGTTTGTATGTTGTAGAAAGTTGTTTATTGAGATCTTAGGTAAATTTTTGTAGTTGATTGTTTCCTTGAATTTTGAACGATTTGATTAAGGGAAAAAATAATAAAAATCGATATTTTTAAGTTTTTTGCGATTTTGACCTTGAAGATGAAGTTTTTTTATTTTATATGTTCACAAATGGTTTGCAAGATATATGCCTGAGATCACCTTCATGCAAAAATGACACCGAGACCCCAAAACTTTGTAACCCATAAAAAAATTGCATGACTTTGGGCAAAACTGGGAGACACCGTTTTTTTGTCATTTATAACGTAGTGTTGTCCGTATATGGTTATATTTTCGTGACTTAAAAAATTACACACAGTGTAATTTAACATGAAGGAGGGATGCACTTTATTTTCAAAAATCTTTGCAAATAATCACTTTTTCAGTACTTTCCATTTCTATTTAAAAAACCCACCGCTACCAGGGGTAGAACAGCGGACCCTCTCAGCTATCCTACATTCTGAGTGGAGAATGACTTAACCAAACCACTGTTTAGGTAGAATTTACCATAGGAAACATAACAAAATATTTGGTTAATAGGAACTACTATATAATGCAACTAAATATAACATTAAATATGTTTTAAACTAATTAATACTATTTAATATTATTTGTATTATGAAGTATTTATAAATAAGAACAAATTAAATATTTGGAGTACATTAGTATACAAAATAAATTTGTCAAATTTTAGTTTTTTCGTTTGCATTTTTTTGGTCTGTAATCAATATTTGATTTGAACTGGGATATTGTCCTGGCTCAAGACCATTTTGCTTCTATATTTAATAGAATGCAAATTTATTTACAAATGGCATGGTGACATTTATTACTTGGCTGCAGACTACCACGATCATGATTTCGACCATGTCAAAAATCTTTTCAAGTGGCTTCGCAGCGACTTTTCAACATCAAACCCGGCCTCTATAAGGAGATGATTCTCACAAACGAACGAGACCAAAAAAATGCAAACGAAAAAACTAAAACAAATGAGCGTTGGCACGACAGAAGTATTGCTGGGTAACTATACCTGCATATACACATACTTACATATGCAACTTGGTGCGATTTTTTAAACGCAAATTCGGCAAGTGAGTTGTGATTCTCGTTCGTTTGTGTGAATCATCTCCCTGTAGAGGGTTTGATGTTGAAAAGTCGCTGCGAAGCCACTTGAAAAGACTTTTGACATGGTCGAAATCATGATCGTGGTAGTCTGCAGCCAAGTAATAAATGTCACCATGCCATTTGTAAATAAATTTGCATTCTATTAAATATAGAAGCAAAATGGTCTTGAGCCAGGACAATATCCCAGTTCAAATCAAATTTGTCAAATTTTTTAAAATTAATCAAAATATATATTTTTATTAAAAAAATAATAAAAGACAAACAAGATTTTTGGAAGCGAAGAATTGAATCCGAGACCTTCTGGGTGCAAAGCGGAAACCTTACCTCTGTGACCCCATACGAAGAAATCGTGTCCACTCACTTCTGAAACTGATGTTCTTTATCATTTTTTGGAAGTTGTTCAAAAGAATTTCCTCAAATGCCGGAAATATGCAAATTCGGATTTGGGAGTGGGAGTACTAAAATGTGATTTCTGCGGAATTACTTCCATCTATCAAACTCCACACAAACTGACACCTATAGGTGTTGGTTAGCCCTAACCGTAGGTTAACCAGACATGGTGAAAATTGGTATTAAAGAACTGTCCTCATAATATTTATGATTTTGCCATAACCTCAGTGAACATTTTGATTAAAAAGTTGCCAACGCAAAGAACTTCAGAAAATTTATGAAAAATAAGACATAAATCAATGAAAATTGTAATTTTGCTTTACTATTGAGTCAATTTCAATATTAACCAATTGATCCCAATTTTCCTATTCGACATGGAGAGAAATAATCCGACCAGCGGAGTATAAAATTTTGACTTTCAGAAATAAGAACATCCCTAATGACTAGCCCCACCTACGAATGACACAGTTTTTCTGTAGTTTCCTGTATCCAACATCGTGCACTCTCAGCCACAGCCTTTCAATTCGCGAATTCAACAACACCGCAGACCACAAACAGAGCATTCAAATTAAATTCAAATTTAAAAATTGTAAAACAAACATTATGGAAATTACGATTTTAATATTGTCAAATGATGACGGTGTTGGTTGAAACAGTTGCGGTTTTAAGGGGATTATTCGCTGAACGCCAAGTAAAACGTGTGCAGCTAACATCACATGAACAATAAATATAATAGTACCAACTTAGTGGCGGACCAATTACCTTATGAACGGAATATCACTCAAGTATTCACGAAAGGGTCAAGTGGACAGGGGAACTCAGTCTTGACAAGGCTGTGTGATGTTTGCAACGAATTTAGTTTTGGATTGATCCCATGCAGAAGATCATTCGTTTCGATTTTTTCGCCTCCACTTTCGTTTAGGCCACCACTCAAAAGAGCACCGGAAGTAACTCTTAATTTTCTTACTTCACAATGAAGAGCCACCCTCCCACAGCCCCCTACATTTCATAAACAGCTTGGACATATTTTCATTATTTTGTTTCGCACACAACTGGTAGCGCTGTGCGTGCTGAATTTTTGCTTTCGACATATTTGAAGCGTAATTCACTGAGCTTCTGATTTCTATTCGCCAGTTCTCTTTCGTAACATGTTTTGGCTTTTGTGTTTTCGCCTGTTTCTCATTCTCATTTTGCATCCCACTTATTTAACAAGTTGTTGTGTTTTTGGCACTTTTACTTTTCCCCCCTCGAAACATCTTCGGTGACTTGTGCTTCCGAACTGTGGATGGAAACAAGGCTAGTTAGAGCGCAACATGGATGGGTTACGCGGAGCCGGGAAACAAAACGAAATACGAGTTTGATAGTTGTCGCTATTTTTGACATATTTTTTTTTTCTCTTTTTTCCCCGACGACTTCTATAACAAGTTTCTCTTTTACTGTAAAGTAGAAAGAAGGCGAAGAAGAAACAAGCCAACAACAAATAAACAAAAATAAATATTTCTAATTTTGTTTTCATTTACCCAGTTATGTTGCACAGTGGCGTCATACGGATAAAAGAGGTAATAAGAAATGTTGTGTTGTGAAGGCATTGCAGACTAGCGATGGAGTTACGGTATCTATTGCAATGTACAACACAACAAACATTCTTGTTTGCGTGTATTTAAATGGAGGTTGGTCATCTTTCGTCCCAGGCATTTCATATGGGCAGAAGAAAAATCGACGCCGTTGACCATTTTCCCGCTGCGGATGTCGACCAGACGTACACATAAGAATATATTATTATTATTTTTAGAGGTGTTTTATGGAGCGTTTAGCTCGCAGACGGTTTGACCTAAGGACGAAATATTTTGCAAATCATCATTAAATAAACCAGAATTTATTTCTGACCGCAGCAATACTCGTCTTTGTAGGTACTAAGAGGCTGATGAACCTTGCGATTATAAGAACAAGTAAAAGGTATTTGTATATCAAAGAGTACAAAAATACGCATAATCTTTGAACTTCATGTCAAACTTATGATTTATTTTCTTTTTATGTATTTACCATATTTTATTCTCTACAAGAATGGGGTAATTGGTCCAGAAATTATAGCTGTTTTTAAAATGATTTCCTATTTCAGCAAGACATAATTTGCAGTTTTAACGGTGTTCACACCTGTTCTAAACAGATGTTTTGGGAGTAATAGATGCAGGTTGAAAAGTAATGATGGTATAGTAGTAAAAATCGCAAAATGATCCTAAATTAATGTTTGGAGTCAGGTCCGACCGTTTTTTTTTAAATTATCTCTTACGTACCCAGTGCAAGATAAACTAACTTCATGGTCCTGCCATTTGCTCGCTACCAGTTGTATCAATTTTCTCATTTTTTGCTGTAAAATTAAAAAAGAAGTACGAATTTGGAAAATTCTTTTTATTTTGCGACCATAGATGAATATACATGCCGAATTCCATTATTCTACCTGCGGCCATATGGTTGGTACCATTTTTATCCCCTTTAAAGTACAATCTCTTTAGTTTACATGTCTACTTAATTAAAGGGATGTAGACCCAGAATTCATCGTTCTAGCTGTAGCCGTTTAGTGGGTACAGTTTTTATCCCTCTATTCCCACTGAATCCCTTGAAAAGGGAATTTGAATATTTTTTGTGTCTACGCAGTCCGAGGAATGTATACATCAAATATCATGATTCTAGCTGCGGCCATTTGGTTGGTACAATTTTTATCCCCTTTTTCCATTTACCCCCGAACGAATTTCCAAAAATGCCTTTATTTTACGTGTCTACGCAATCAGAGTAATGTATACACAGAATTTCATTATTCTAGGAGCGGCCTTTTGGTTATTACCATTCCAATCCCTATATTCCCATTTTACCCCTTCAAAAGTACGAATTTCGAAAAAATACTTACCCGATCCAGGAGGTGAAGAGTATAAAAATTATAAAAAATAATTTCCATAACATATTTTTACACCCTCCACCTCCAGGATGTGGGTATATTCACTTTGTCATTCCGTTTGTAACACCTTGGAATATACATTGGAGACTCGATAAAGTATATATATTCTGGGTCGTGGTAAAATTCTAAGACGATATAGCCATGTCCGTCTGTTGAAAGTACGATAGCGGCCGAACGAAATAAGCTAGGAGGTTCAAAATTTTCCTAAATTTGTCTTATGGTTGTAGATCGGTTGGGATTGAAAGTGGACGAAATCGGCCCAGAGGGAAAAAATTTTCCCTCACAAGGACTGAAAATACCCCTAATATTTAGAGTATTTCAGCATGTTTTTTGAACTTATTAGCTTGTATTTACTTGATATTTGCAATGCACATTCCCTTTTATAGCATAAAAGGGCACCATAGAGTGATTTTTATTTGTAGGGGGCGAAATGGGACAAAAAGGGATAAAAATGGTACCTATCAAACGACAACAGATAGAAATACGAAATTTGGCGTGTACATTAGGGCGTACCTCAAAAAAAAAGTTCGCCGTACACCTTCAAATATGAAGTATTATTGAGAGGTAGTTTCAAAAAAAATTTTTTTATTTTTTTATGCCGAACGTAGGGGTCGCGCTTTTACATTTTTCTATATAACTTCTGCATTTATAAACAGATTTTAAAGTGTGATACATCGATGTTTTTATCTCGACGAGGCCGATTTTTTTGTCTTTGAAGTCATTGAGCTCAAGCACCCCCTTCTGGTACTTACCCATCATATCTCAGTTGCTACTACCCTAATGTACCACTCTAATATCAGAAAATTAAAGCTCGCATAAAATCATGAAACTCTTCCTAAGGAAGTATGTCGATTTTCCCAGCAGAAAAAGTGTTAAACTAGTTTTTTTCTTATTTTACCGAGAGCATTGCATGTATTTATAAGTTGTTCTTTGAATCTTCGATGTTTACAGTCGGTTGTCAAAGTGTAATACATATATTGGTGTTTTTGGCCCATGCGTTGCTCATCGGTGACCGCCATAGCTGATTCATGCACAACATGAGCAAAACTACTTTGTCACATTGTTTCCCTATTGCAAATCGTTTTACCTGTGAAGTAACGGTCTATATTTTATTGTAACAATAGAAGAAATTAGTTCAGTAATAAGGCGTTGGTGGCTCAACAAAGCATTATTAAATATTTAAATTTCCATTATACAACGATAAAAAAACTAAAAAAATGTCTTTTACGATCAGTGCATTAAACAACACTATGTTACCGACTAAGTACGATGTTATTAATTATTTCTTGTATCTGCGGCATAACACTAATCCCAATAGAAAATTGAGTGCTTTTAAACAAGAAGCTTTCAGAAGCATTACCCTTTTATGGGAGCGGGCAGGCATTCCAATTATATCGGTATCAGGTGTTCGTAAACGGTTGGATAAACTTCTAGACGATTACTATAAATTGGTTAAAAGTCCATTGAAATGCAATGTAAATGAGTGGAATAAATTGTTCTCAATTTCGCGTTGTAAGTGTGGCATAGAAAGAAATGTTCCATGCAGTTGCACCGCCTCTGATAAAATCCCAGACGATGCGAAAGACTTTTTCATCGATCAATGGGGTCCACGGCTGATGACTTTGGATAATGTTTATCATATGATGTCGATGAAAAATTGCGGTGTTCAAACGTGCTCAATTGTTGCACCATCAAAAGCGGTATATACCGAGTTCAACAGTATTGGGTATCAACCAGGCAGCGATGAAGAGCTAGAATTTGAAGAAAATGTTGGCGATTCCTCAGAGAAGATTAAAACAACATTTACGGTGGCGGACATTTCTTTGCGTAATTTTAGTTCGGCTTTGGATCGCAGCGATACTTCAGTTCGCTACGGTGCCTTGCTTGCGACCATGTTAATAAAAGATTTAAAATTGTCTATTGCCGCAAAAGCCAAAGAAGAGTTATCTGCAGAAACAGCCGAAAATATATGTCAGTTCTTTGAAGGGCTTATCATCAATAAAAATAAAATATTTCGAGAACGTGTGAAGTTCCGTAAGGAAGCAAAAGCGGCGGCCAAATGCCAATTATTAAAGTGTATATCTTTCGATGGCAAGAAAGAGCCAACTTTGAAAAAAGTAACCGAGGCAAATGTGACGCGAAATATTGTTTTAAATGAAGAACACATCACCATTGTAAAAGAGCCTGATTCCAAATTCATTGGTTATGCTACGCCCACTGATAGCTCTGCTTTGGGGATCCAGAGGAGCATCGTGGATTACTTGAGTCGTGAAAACTTCAATTTGGATGACTTAGTTGCCATAAGTTGCGATGGAACTGCTACCAACACTGGGTACAAAAGTGGAGTCATTGTGAGAATGGAACGCCATTTACAGAGACCGCTGCAGTGGTTCGTGTGCCTTTTCCACTTCAACGAGTTACCATTTAATGCGCTGTTAAGATCATTGCTTGGAAAACAGAAAGGACCTGGAATCTGGCCCGGAAGTATCGGAGAAGGCATTCAAAATTGCATACACTACCCTGTAAGTTTAATATATTAATAGTGTTTCGTGTCCGTGTGTTCCGTATACTTTACTTGTGAGCATTTTATTAATTAATAATTCGCATATTTTGTTGCTTATTCCGTTTGGTCAGGTCAAACAAAATTTCGAACGCATTACAATGGGAGAAATGCCAGCGAACATAGATGGGTGGAATATTCGAGGCGACCAGCTTTACTTGTATCGTATGGTTCGAGCCGTTCATACCGGAGAATGCGATGAAAAATTAGCCAGCGAGAAGCCCGGCGCTATTTGCAAAGCGCGCTGGCTAACAACAGCCTCTCGAATTCTGCGCTTTTATATGACGTGTACGCAACCCTCGATGGTATTGATGGTATGTTCGGTCCACCAGTTCATAATTTTATCAATTTTGATAGTGACTCATATTTCAATATGATCGATTGGAAACAATTTGAATTGACTGAGCCGCCATGCTTGCAGTTTTTTTCGCAAGAACAGTTAGAAGCATTCCAATTTTCAGAAGAAATTATCGATTTACCAGGTTAGCACAAGAAAAACTTAATTTGATTGCTTTCTTTGCTGAACTCATTTATTTTCACAGATTATCCATGCCATTCTCAAAACACCGAGCGTTTTGTTCATGTTGTGCATGAATCAGCTATGGCGGTCACCGATGAGCAACGCATGGGCCACATCTTTTCTAAACTTGAGAGCCGCCAAAAATACACCCAACTTGAATCGCGTCGAAATATGGTTGATTAAAATTTTAATTGTACCTTAATTTTTATATTTATTGTTCTAAGAATTGAAATATGATGCGTAAATAATAGAAGGGGGTTGTTGAGGTCAACGACTTTAAAAACTGAAAACCTGTTATGTGCGGGACAAAAACACCAATATATGTATTACACTTTGACAACCGACTGTAAACATCGAAGATACAAAGAACAACTTATAAATACATGCAATGCTCTCTGTAAAATAAGAAAAAAAATAGTTTAACACTTTTTCTGCTGGGAAAATCGACATACTTCGTTAGGAAGAGTTTCATGATTTTATGCGAGCTTTAATTTTCTGATATTAGAGTGGTACATTAGGGTAGTAGCAACTGAGATATGATGGGTAAGTACCAGAACGGGGTGCTTGAGCTCAATGACTTCAAAGACAAAAACATCGATGTATCACACTTTAAAAACCGTTTATAAATGCAGAAGTTATATAGAAAAATGTAAAAGCGCGACCCCTACGTTCGGCATAAAAAAATAAAAAAAATTTTTTTGAAACTACCTTTCAATAATACTTCATATTCGAAGGTGTACGGCGAACTTTTTTTTTTTTACTTGTAACCTGGTACGCTCTAGTGTACATTCCTCTAATAGAGTAGATACATTATACAAAAGTATTTTTTTTTAATTCGTACTTTAAATGGGTTAAATGGGGATAGAGTGATAAAAATAGTACCAACCTAACGGCTGCACCTAGAATAATGAAATTCGATATATACATTCCTCTGATTGCGTAGACACGTAAAATAAAAGAACTTTCCAAAATTCGTACTTTTTGGGGTTCAAATGGAAAAAGGGGATAAAAATAGTACCTACCAAATGACAGCAGCTTGAATCATGAAATTCGGAGTATACATTCTTCTCTGATTGCGTAGACACGAAACATAAAACGTTTTTTTCCAAATTCGTACTTTCAAGGGATACAATGGCTACAGAGGATAAAAATAGTACCAACTAAACGAATACAGCTAGAATGATGAAATTCAGTGTGTACATCTCTCTAATTGTGTAGATACGTAAAATAAAGAGATTTTAGATAGTCGTACTCTTGAGGGGGGCAAAATTGGAAAAAGGGGATAAAAATGGTGCCAACAAAATGGCCGCTGATAGAATCATGGAATTCGGTGTATACATTCCTCTGACTGCATAGCCACGTACAATATTTTTTTCAAAATTCGTACTTGATTCATGAAGTTGTCTTATACTGCGTACGTGAGAGATAAGGTATTTTCAAGATTTATACTTTTGAAATTAAAATAGGATGGAAATACAACCAATCAAATGACTGTAGCTGAAAATACACTCTCTATCCCCCAATATTTAGGGTATTTATGATTGCTCCCTTATATTTGCTTTTTGAATTGAAGTATTATTTCCATTATATATAAAGGGTGTTTTTTATTGGGGTATAGAACTTTAAGTTGGCATCACTTTTTTAACTGGCGGCCATTTTGTCAGCTGTCAAGTGATTAATATTTAGTTTGGTTTGCCATTTCAGCATGAACAGGTTGACAAAAGAACAACGCTTGCAAATCGTGCAAATTTATATCGAAAGTAATGGTTCAGTTCGCGAAGTTCACCGCATTTCACCGTCCATTTTATGGTCGACATAATCGTCCATTCGTCCATCAGAGCAATTAATTCGGTTAACCATGGATCGTTTTCGCACTACGTTTACTCTATGTGATAATACGCATCCGCAGAGACGTCGAACAGTGCGCACCGAAGAAACAATTGCCGCTGTAGAACAAAGTGTTGAAGAGGACCCGAATGAATCGATTCGCCACCGTGCACAGCAATTATTGAAGGAAACATTCGATGAGCGCATAATTTCAATTGACCACCAAGATCGTGTGATTTGACACCATTGGATTATTTAAACATTAATGGCATAAAATTATCCTTCCAATAAAGCCAAACATTAAGGACATTAAAACGATTTTCTTGTGTTTTATTTCAATTCGAAGTTCTATACCTCAATAAAAAACACCCTTTACATAGTATAAAAATATTGGTAGCCTTGGCTTATTAATTAAATTTCTGATTTTCATACATTTGAAATTTGTTGCGGACATTCCTCTTGTAGCTTGGAAGCACCACAAAGAAAATAAAAGTTTTAGCGGGCGAAATGGGACGAGAAGGGAAAAGGTGATACGACAACAGCTAGAATCATGAAATTCGGTGTGTACATCCCTCTAATTGCATAGACACCTAAAATAGAGGGATTTTTCGAAATTCGTACTTTTAAGGGATATAATTAAAAAGAGGGATAAAAATGCTGGTAATACTTTAATCTGCTGGTAATACTGTGGAATGCACTCGGTGATGGAGGGTATATAAGATTCGGCCCGGTCCAACTTAACGCCTTCTTACTTGTATGTATTGATTTTACGAGACAATATAATGAAAGGGTGGTTAAATTGTAAGGGCCGATGTTGAATATGAACCACACCTTAACGTCAAGTTTTTTTCTGCATTTCATTTGACATTTCTCAATATCAGACTAACTCAATGTGAACTATAGAAAGATACACAATCGAACAACGCGTTAAAGTTATTCAGGTTTATTTTGAAAATGGGCGTTGAAATCAACATGCATAACGTGCACTTCGAAGAAAAACATCTTCAGTGATGAGGCACATTTTCACCTCAGTGGATTCGTCAATAAGCAGAATTGCAGAGTGATTGTCGAAAAACCAATGCACCCACATCCAAAATGAGGCCCGCCAGGCAGTTACTGTGTATGGTCTTCGCTATCGTGAGATGATAACGAACTTTTTATGCCCCGAATGGGAAGCTATGGAATTGCCCGGCAAGATTATGTGATTTGACACCGTTGGACTTCTTTCTTTGGGGTTATTTGAAAGAAAAGGCGTACGTCGATAAACCAGCAACAATTCAAGAGCTAAAGGATGAGATAATTCGGTAACATTAACGGCATAGAACCTCAATTATGTCTCAGCGTCATCGAAAACCATCGGATGGAGGTGTGCTGCCGAGGTCACGTCGGCCATTTGACCAGTATTTTGTTCCATGCATAATTGAACCATACCAATATTAAGGCTGTTTTTCTTTAAGCCGAGATAACAAGCTGCGATAACAAAAACGTTAATAAAAATTTATATTTTTGCTCAAAATAAAAAATTTTTTTTTCACATCGTCACCAACTACAATATAAATATTTGTATCAAAACAAATTTTCAAAAAATTATTTTGTGTTGACTTTTTTGGACTTAGCCTCGATAACCATAAACTTGACTTATATTGGATGATTATCCAGGCTAAGCCAAATATTTTTAACATAAAATATTTTTTTCAAAAATTCTTTTCATACACACATTTATATTGCTGTTGGCGTTAATTTAAAAAAAATAGTTTTTATTTTGAGTGAAATTTTAACTTTTTATTTAGTCTTTTCTTATCGCAACTTAGTTATTCAGTCTTAAAGAAAAACAGCCTTATTATCATAATAAAAAGAAATGACAATAATTTCCCAAATAATTTGTGTTTTATATACAAAATCAACATCGGCCCTTAAAATGTAACCATCCTTTATATAATAAGTTATCGGGGCAATGTGCAAAAAAGTAAGGCTATATGTTGGATGGAGGTCAGTTAAATCAGATTATTTTTAACAAGATTTAATAAATATCTCTATTAAGTTTCTAATGAACACTGACAAAAATGTTTATGAATTAAAAAATATTTAAAATTCTTCCTGTCGTAACATTTACTAATCACCCTGTCGTTGGCGACAATATGAAAAATATTCTTTATTTTGAGTAAAGAAATAACTATTTTCGTTTTTGTTATCATCTGTTAATGAAAACCTGCTCTAGTGCCATACTGTTGCCAATAACATCGTCACATCCATCTGCAGTTTTGAATATATTTACAACATTATTAGCGTTTGCTATACGCTTCCAACCACGGTGCTGCTAACTTGGCTTAGCCGTTAGCAGCTCTCTTGGTTTTAGCCATTCAACTGAAACATTTTGCGTTCCATTCAAACTCACAGTGGGGTGGTTGTTGCTGCTGCTCGTGGTGTTGCTGGCGGTGTGTTGGTGTTGCCATTGTTATTATTGTAACTCGAGTCTAGTGCTGCTCTCCAATCGGTGGTAGTAACCCAAATATTTGCTGCCATTGTCTTGTGTTTATTAAATTGTTTCTCTATGAATTTGTTGTTATTTTTTTTCGTTCGTTTGTGTCTGCTGCTGTTCGTTCAATCCGTTTGTTTTTGTCTGTCTGTCTATTTGTTTTGAGCGTTGTTTTTTCTCTTCTTCTGTTTCTTTTTTGCTTTGTGCCCCTTTTTTAATTCAGTTTGACTGACTGACTAATTGTCGGATTGACGACGAACGACCTTTAAGTGAAGTGTGTTGCAACCAGGCATGTTGTTGGTGTTATATGAACAATGTTGTCGGTAGTTATTGTTGCTGTTTGTTTGCTGTAATTTCAAAGTTATTGTAAAATTACGCTGTGATATTTTCGTAATTTCAACGAAAAATAATTATAAACATTTAACGGTTTAATACATCTCAGATTAAGTAATCAAAACAATGATCGTAGCGTCGTATGTATGTTGTTGGTACATGGTTGCTGTTGCAACATTGGTTTCCGCAAATGTTGTTGTCTTCAAGCCATGACTGTCAGTGCTGTGGCTCTAATTGCAGGGTGCGAGATCTGACATGATGAGTGAATGGAACCTAGTCTCGCATTGAGACAGCAATTGGAGATGGGAGATGTATAGTCTACCAGCCGAGTTCAAGTAGCAGTCCATTTCAGGCAGGCTCATTCAGAATGTAGAATTGTGGATCCCTTGAGGAGGTTCGCCTTTGCCACATCTTGCCATTGTAGTGCGCCCGTTTATAATATTCGAACAAATTTGTCCTACATTTTTATACCCTCCTCCACAGGATGGGGGTGTATTAACTTTGTAATTCCGTTTGTAACACCTGAGATCCTATAAAGTATATATATTCTTGTTCGTCATAAAATTCCAAGACGACCTATCCATGTCCGTCTAAACGAAAGCAGCTAGGAGTTCCAAATTTTCCATAAATGCGACATATTGTTCTAGATCAGTTGGGATTGTAACTGGGCGAAATCGGTCCAAAGGGGGAAAAATTTCCCTCACAAGGACGGAGCATAATATTTAGAATATTCAATGTGTCTGCTTATACTTACTTGATATTGAGTATGTTCATTCCTCTTATAGCAAAAACATGCACCACAAAGTGATTCTAATTCATAGAGGGTTAAATGGGGTAAAAAGGGATAAAAATGGTACATATCAAACGACAACATCTAGAAACACGAAATTCGGTATTTGCATTCTTCTAATTGAATATATACATAATATAAAAGTATTTTTTCGTAATCCGGACTTTTAAGGGGTAAAATGGGAATAGAGCGATAAAAATTGGTTGGTACCGACTGCACCTAGAATAATGAAATTCGTTGCTACATTCCTCTGATTACGTAAAAGCGTAAAATAATGTGAAATTCGTACTTTTTGGGGGGTAAAATGCAAAAAGGGGATACAAATTGTACCAACCAAAATAGCCGCCGCTACAATTATGAAATTCGGTGTATACATTCCTCCATTTGTGTAGACACGACAAATAAACATATAAAAAGGTTTCTCCAAATTCGATTTTTTAAGGGATACAATGGGAACAGAGAGATAAAAATGGTACTCCCTAAAGGGCTACAGCTAGAATGATGAAATTCGGTGTGTATATCGCACTAAGTACTAGTGACTGGTAAATCGATTCCGATTCTAATCGAGAATCGATTCTGAGGGTTCAAAACCGATTCTTTTGGAATCGATTACATGTGTCCAACTTTATACTGGAATCGTTTATTGATGCGTAGGAATCGAAATTTAATTTAATGGAAACACCCAAAAAATATGTACTAACATTGTACGTACTTTTGGCGGTAGCAAGTTGTGAAATTTAAAAGTTATAATTTATTTAGTAATTAAAACAAAAGGAAATGATATAAAAAATTGACACATTCCAAGCATTTGGAAAAGAACTCAAAATATTGCGTAAAAGACATAACAATGCTATAGATAGATCGCTTGCAATTGAAATGTCGGATGAAGTAGTAAACGATAATGATTTAACATATTTTAAAAAATATACATAAATAAAACTGTCGATGGAAAAGTATTTCTAAGGGTTCTTCGAAATATTATTTATTCAGAATTGGTCCATGCAGAACATTTTATTCAAAACAGTGTCTTACGGTACTATTTGACGCTCCAGTGAGAGCGGTCACGTAAACCAATATAGGTTTCTATTTCCATTTTTCTATTGTAATATTACCTATATTCCGTGAAATAAAGAATATGTAAGATAAATGCGACTTGTTAGTAACACAGTCAATTTAGTTCTTTATCAACTTTCGAAAATCATTTACATTTCCATATCGAGAAATTTTTTGATATATTCGTACAACATCTGTCGTCGCCAATATCGAACTATCATTAGAGTCTTTATAGTTGTTTGCAAGTTTCTGCTTAGAAGTGTTAATTTTGAAGAAATATTACACAAAACTTGATCGAATTCGTCAGTGCTTAGAAGACCTCGGAATAAGTGATAAATGTCAAAACATAGTCTAGGTGAAAAAACGTGAAGCTAACTTTTAAATTTAATATCTAAGGAAGTAAAACAATATTTTGAAATTTGATACACTTATAAACAACTTTCTTTTTAAAAATATTAAACAGAATTATAAGTGTCCGAAGATTACAAAATGTTAAATTTATTTTTAAATCCTAAAAGTAAAGGTGAACATTAAATTATATTTTTTTAGATGGCATCATTCGATAGATCGTTTGGTCAACGTGATATCGCTGCATACTAAAATAATACTTCACTATTAGATGTTAATGGGGGACATTTTCTGTACTTGTTAAAAAAAAACTTTATGCCTCACGAGTTTTATGGTTCAACAATTCCACCGATTCCGATTAAGAATCGATTCTCAGGCCCGATTCTTCGATTCTAAGAATCGGATTCAAAAATAGTTGATCGGGAATCGATTCTTGACTTCGATTACCATTCACGTAGACATGTAAAATAAAGAGATTTTCGAAAGTCGTACTTTTAAGAGTGTAAACGGGGATAAAAATCGTACCAACCAAATGAACGTAACTAGAATTACGGAATTCGATGTATATATTGATCTGACTGCCTTGAAACGCAAAATGAAAAGATTTTTCCACGTTTTCACTTTATTTTTTTACTTTTGCGGCAATAATGGAAAAATGATAAAACTGGTAGCGAGCAAATAGCTAGAATCATGAAGTTAGGTTATCTTTCGCTGTGTGCGTAAGAGATATTGAATTTTCAAAATACATATGTTCTTTTGGAATTAAAATAGGATAGAAATACAACCGACAAAAAGGGCTGCAACTGAATATGCACCAACTATATCTCAATATTTTGGGTATTCAAGTTTTATTATCACATAAATAATAAAAAATAAATTTCATATACTCACTTTCTGCTGGCCTCAAAAAAGGTGTTGATATTCCCGACTAAAATGAGCATTTGGTTCGTTTAATGCATTGTCCCAAAATATTTCGAAATTATTCCATTCGTCCAGTCCTAACAATTTTCTGTAAAATTAGAAGAAATTTAATTGGAATTAGGAAAAAGTATATTTGTATCTCATACAAAATTTTTAAAATTAACTTATGACAAAAATACACCCCTAGTGTCTACAATTTTTTATCTTTTGAAAATCGGGAAATACAGCTTTGTGCGCCTTATGGAAAAGTACATAGATGGATTTTTTTGAACCATTTTGGATTTAACAATAACTTCATTAGACATTTCTTCTATATATAAAAAGAGTTGCATTACTGACTGACTGACTGAATGACTTATCATTGATCAGCGCCCAGACCAAACGGCTAAAACCAGGGTTATTTTCAGGGTAGTTCCCAAATATGATGGAGATGCGGACGAAATTCGTACTTTAAGGGGGTGAAATGAGTCAAAAATGGATAAACATCGAACCCTCGTCTTGACTAAACGGCAGTAGATAAAAACATGTAATTCGGTGCGTGCCTTGAACTTATCATGGAGACGAGCTACAATAAGGGATTTTTCGAAATGAGTACTTTTAAGGGGCGTGCTTTGCAAAAAGGGATAAATATGATACCAACTAAAGTATTACAGCTGGAAACGAGAAATTTGGTATGTAAATTCCTCTCACGACATAGAAGTACAATCCAAATAGATTTTTCGAATTTTTCAAAAAGTTATAAAATCAACGGCTGTATCATGAAGCGTGAGATCGAGATTGTAATGTTTGGTTCGAAACTGGGTAGAAAATATTAAAACTAATACATACGAAGGGAGTTCAGCTAAAGTAGTGCAATGCGACAAGCACATTTCTTTGACAGTGTATGAGTGTTATCTAAAAGGAGGTTTCCAAATTAATATTTTAGATTTATCAATATCCACCAAAATAAAAACTCAATAAATTCTATCCATTAACAGAGATGGATTAAATCAATAGCAACCCTACGGGAAAATTAACTGTCCCAGGACAAGTCCCAGAACTGGTCCCTGGTGGGTAAGGACCGGTCCTGGTTATGACGCAAATGTATGAAGGGGACCGGTCCCTTTTAACATTGTTTGTCATTGGACGGGGTGAATTGAACCCCTGTGGTATGTCTTGGACTAGGATAGGTCTCAAAAGATTTGACCTGGAACCGGTCTCAGAGGAAATGACTTGCACCATACCTCAAAAGACATTTCCTAGAATCGGTCTCAAAGGATGTGACCTGGAATCGTTTTCAAAGGACATGACTCAAGAGAATTTACAATTTATTCACACTTAGGGTCAGTTCTGCATATCGACATATCCCAGGATAGGTACTTTTATAGCAATTGCCACCAATTTCCCGTTGGAAAATAGCTGGCTTTTTCGCGTGCAAGGTAGCGGGAACTTTTAGTATTAAAATATTTGTGACCACGTCGAAAATAAGAAAAACAAATACGAAAATTGTACAAAAAATTGTGCCAAAGATGTGTAAACACATTTAGCATATTTTACATATTTTGTTATTGATTTATGAAACAATAAATAAATTTTAAATTTTGCCTCATTGAGCAGAAATTACCAAATAATATTTGATTGTTAAATAATCTCTATTACAAACCCTAACCATATATGTTTGCTTTCTATTTGGTAATTTCTAAAAGTGTTCCTGGCCAAATCATACTATTCATACTATCTTCACATAAAGTTACCTCATGATTGCAGCCAGTCAATATTCTGTTATAAATAAAATATCGCAACACTATAATTTAATCATACGGTTAACATATTGATCGATCAATATTGATGCTCTCGTATTTCAATCAAAAGTTCATACATAATTTCGATTATAAACAATTCTTAAATGCATCGAAAGTTCAGAGGCAGGTACACTCAGAAAAAAACCACCATGCAAATTTGAGGACACAACATTTAATCAATTCAACTAACTTTTATGTTTGACTTATATTGACTACTTGAGCACTTGATTCAAATAGGTAAGTTCAAAAATTGAATTAATTATAAACGTCAACTAAGTAATGACATATATATCTCAGCTCTGCTCAATTTCAATTTATTTATTTGCTTCAATTCGTTGCACCTACTTTTTCCGAGTGTATCTGTATTTGTTTATTGTTTTAAATTGAAATACAAAATAATATATGAACCGATGAATGGTCTGACTTTGGTGTCTACATCCATATGCACATTCATACATATATCCCCATACGTACGTACATACATATGGATGTATGTACATCTGTCTATGCCATGTAGTACCTCGGTGTGTACATTGTAGCTTCATGTTAAAAATAGAAATGCGACCACTGGATGGATGAATGGATGGGATGGTTGCTTGTTTTGCTGGCCGTTCGCTCGGTCGGCCGGTCGGTCGGTTGGCTGAGTGGTCGGATGAATGGTTTAATGGTGTTGCGTCGGGTCAGAGATAGGAGGCACCCAACAAGTATTTTATAGATTTTAATTTTGTTTTGCTTTTCATTATTTACTGTGTGTTTTTTTATTCTTCTTCATCATTTGTGTGTACACAAACATTCCACAGTGCCACCGACAACGTTCAAGTGTCCACTACAGTAGAGTTCATTGCAGAAGCACTGGGAGACTAACATGTATAAATCTCTGTCAATCATGACGTGATTCGCGAAAAAAATTGAATTATGAATCAATGAGATAAATTTCGGCCTCATCCATGCTCTCGAAATATAGGGTGGGACATTTAAAACTTTAAATTAGATTCGGGTGTAAACAAGTAATGATTATTTGTTCAAATTTCTGCTTTTATTGGAAAGGTTGAACTTTGTCATTTATTAATGGAGCACAATATCATTCATATGAATACCACGACTGGCTCGGCAGTACCACATCCGATCAACCCAATTTTGCAGTACATGGCTAGGGTTTGGGGTCCAGGAATTCCCGAATCATTTTCCAAATTTTTCCGGGAATTCCCGGGAAAAAATTTTAAATTTTTACGGAAAATATTAAAAAATATTTTATTGATTATTTTGAGCACTAATTTGGTTTTACTGTACAATTGGGAAATTGTATATATATTTTAAATTCATATATTTACATTATTGACAATAGTAATGAACATTTCGTTACATGATATTACTACAAAACAAGTAAAAACGGCGTTAAGTTCGGCTGGGCCGAACTTTATATACCCTCCACCATTGATTGCATTCCACAGAGGACGTCGATTTTCGTAGAAGTGCAGTAATATTACAGGAAAATATAATTTTTAATATACCCAAACCAAATGTAAATATTAAAACAATTATTTTATAAATAAATATAAGATTTTAATTATTTCAAACCACGCTTATAAGGCAAGGCTACCAATACGTCAATTCAAAAAATAAATATTCTTCTATTTATATTTTCAAAAAGCTTGAATACCATAAATATTGGTAAATAGTGGGTGCTACAGTTGGTTGTATTTCCATTCTGTTTTAATTCCAAAAGTACAAATTTTGAAAATCCATTATCAGACGTACATAGTGCAAAATAAGCTAACTTCATGATTCAACCAATTTTTGCCGTAAAAGAAAAAGTACGAATTTGGAAAAAACTTTATATTTTGCGTGTCTATACAGTCAGAGGAATGTATACACCGATTTCCAGCTGCGGCCATTTGGTTGGTACCATTTCTACCCCCTTAAGAGTACGGCTATCTGACGTTTCTACCCAATTAGAATTTCAACATTCTAGGTGTACCCGCTTGGTTGGTACCATTTTTATCCCTCTGTACCCATTGTATCCTTTGAAAGTAGGAATTTCGAAAAAACCTTTTATTTTCCATGTCTCCGTAATCAAAGGAATGTATACTCCGAATTTCATGACTCTAGCTGCGGTCATTTGGGTGGTACTATTTTTATCCCCTTTTTCCATTTTGACCCCAAAACATACGAATTTCGAAAAATCAGTTTATTTTCCGTGTCTACACAGTCAAATTTCATGACTCTAGCTGCGGTCATTTTATTGGTACTATTTTTATCCCCTTTTTTCATTTTAACCCCAATAAGTACGAATTTCGAAAAATCCGTTTATTTTACGTGTCTACGGAATCAGAGGAATGTATACACCCAATTTCATTATTCTAGGTGTAGCCGTTTGGTTGGTACCATTTTTATCCCTCTATTCCCATTTTACCCCTTAAAAGTACTAATTTGGAAAAAATACTTTTATATTATGTATCTACTCTATTAGAGGAATGTATACACCGAATTTCGTGTTTCTAGATGTTGTCGTTTAATATGTACCATTTTTATCCCTCTTTTGTCCCATTTCACCCCCTACAAAAAAGAATCACTTTATGGTGCACGTTTTTGTTATAGGGGGGAATGCGCATTCCCGATATCAAGTAAGTACAAGCAGTCATATTGAAAAATTGCTTAAATACTCAAAAATATTAGGGATTATTATGGGTATTTTTAGTCCTTGTGAGGGAAAAATTTTTTCCCTTTGTGCCGATTTCGCCCCGTTTCAATCCCAACCGATCTACGACTATAAGACGCATTTGTGGAAAATGTGAACGTCTAGCTCCTTTCGTTTAGATGCTAGCGTGCTTTCAATATACGGACAGACGGACGGACGGACGGACATGGCTAGATCGTCTTAGTATTTTATGACGATCAAGAATATATATACTTTATAGGGTCTCAGGTCGATATTTCAAGGTGTTACAAACGGAATGACAAAGTTAGTATACCCCATCCTGGAGGTGGAGGGTATAAAAAAAAACTTTTTAAAGTCGCTATTTTTTGCGAAACACACTTTTTATTAAGATATTTGCAGGATTTTGAATATAAATCGAAAATATCGTACTGACAATACTATGGCTGACATAGTGTCAATACTTAACCCCTCATGCTGTCTTGTTTAACTTTAAATTTCTTGTTTTACCAGAAGAAAATATTCTTAATGAAGAATTTATTTTACAAGCCAGTAAGAAATGGTATAAAAATAGGGAAAACATTAAAATTTTTCACCTGGAAACTTTCGAGAGAAATCTAATAGAAATAGAAATATGTATATCCTACGGTATATTTAAATGACCTTCTGTAAGAACTAATGACTGGACTATTTCAATGTTTTAATTTTTTATGAATTTAATTAATTAATATTAATTTTTTATAATGTTTTTATTGCTTTTAAAGTTTAGAATACTTCCAGCCGTTGCTGTTAAATATTTTAGCCTCTAGACGAATGAATCGTCTAAATTAAAGACGTTCTCAGCCATACGAGTTATTGTTGTCAGGCACTTGTGCCTATGATTTAAAAGTCCAATTTTATGACGCCTTCAATTCTGACAATTAGTCTAGAATAAAATATTTGTAAAATGAAAAATAATTTGACAAACACATTCGCTTTTAATTTGTAATATGTCAGTATTTTTAAAAAGCACATCCGTTTTAAAAGCAAAATCCACACCAAACAGTGACTCGTTGTGGATGCATTGGCTTCTCAATAGTCACGTGTGGGTTCTCTGAACCCCATATGCAGCAATTTGGCTTATTGACAAAGCCACCGAGATGAAAATTAACTTCATCTCTTCTCTTTTCCACGTAAATTTCTTACAGTTTGCTTTAAAAACTCACTACTTTGGAAGTAAGCGTTTTATATTTCCCAATTTTGTTCGAGCTTATAGCGTCCCATTTTGAAAATGTCAAACATAAACCTGAAAATAAAAATTAATGTTATTCTACCTTTCAAAGTCAAAGTACCGGTTACTTTCAAATTTAAAGTTTTAAATGACCCACCCTATACTTGTGTACACTTACACTTGTCACACTTAATCTCTGTTAAATTTCTCTTCTTCTGGATTGGTGAGTTATTTTTGAAATTTCGCCATTCTTGAATTGGAAATATCCTTTTTTATCCCACATATATGCCATATGTTCATGAAATTTACGTCTCTAGCTTCATATAAGATATTGCGTCATGAAATAATTATCAAGCCTTTAAAATAAAATATTTTTTTCTCAAAATTTTCTTAAATAGTAGTATGCCTGTTATAGAAACTGAATAAAATATTTCTTAACCGATTAGTGCTACTCAGGATACATGACCTGTTCCCTCTGCATCGGCTTGAACTTTGAGTACATTACGCCCCAGCTCTGCTATTTCACTATCCAACACTTTGTGCCCTTGTCCCCCCACCACTCCTGTGTAGACAGTCCATTCATTCTGTGGCCCGTTGAACATATTAATCGATTAATGATGATTCGTATTTTCACTATTTTCCCCTTTTAAGCTTTGTGCTCTTCGGTGAGCACTCTTAAAACGCTTTCGTTTCGTTTCAAAATTCCACATTTTGCTAATGCTCTTAAACGTTCAACGTTCAGAGTACGAGGAGTAATATCTTTGATTTTCATTTATCGTCGACATTACGTACTATTATTCTCTTTCCATTACTTTGGCACTCTCTGTGGATATGTATTCTTGCTGGCAAAGTTTTAAAAATAGAAATAGATTCTTTTATTGTTTAATTCCGAAAATAGTTGAACAAATATTTGGTCTTGATTTAGATGCAACCACGACGCGTCGTCAGTCCGGTTGTACAAGTTTTCTGTGTGTGTGTTTGGATAATGAATGGTGCTTCCACTAGGGGAGTGTACACACATAAAATCATACCGACAGACCATAGCTATTTACAGTGGCTCAACGTAACAATAGAGCCACGAATAAATATCGGTTGCAATCCCATGTCGTCTAGGACGACTACACCCGAACAAGTAAAACAGTATATATTGTAGTAAATTAGAAATATTATAAAAAATTGTATGCTAATAAAGACATAACAAATGAATAACAAATAGCCATGCCCCATGAAGTTTACTGTTTTAAATAAATTATGATGTTTCATTACTGATATATTCGAAAATGTTTTACTATATTAAAGACCACGCACATTTACGCATCGACTATGCATTCAAAAATATAGAAAAAATACTTCAAGTGTATTACAACAAGTAAAACTTAAGGACCGTTCGGCCGGGCCCTCCGCCATTGACTGCATTCCAAAAAGGCTTTCGATTATACAGAAATGCAATAACATTACAGGAAAATGTACATTTTTTAAATATAGTGAAACGTATCAAAAATGGAAAAAAGTAATTTTATAAATAAATATAAAATTTTTTAAGCCACATTTATAAGGCAAGGCTACCAACATCGATACTAAATATATCAAAACAAAAAGTATATAAGGCAGCAATCTTCAAAATGTTTGGGGATAGTTGGTGTGTTTTTGTGTACTACTATATGGAACTTTTATAAAAAAAATCGACAGCGAACACCAGTTGTTTCATCAAAATCGGTCCACGGGCTCGCGAGCTATCTCAAGTGCGAGCCAACACGTCGTTCGAAACGGCCGTCAGAGCGAAGTTCGATGAAATTGTATATAAGGCCGCCTCAAACTTGACCCGATGATCGGTCGAAAAAAGTTTTTCCAAAACGTAGTTCTGGACCCCCGGAGCGTTTTCAGCTGATCTTTCCCAAAAATGGCACCTGAAGCTCCGACTCCGAAAAATCGAGATATCTCGGCCTACTGTGCACGGAGCGTGTTGCAATAGCTAGCGTTCGCTGGTTCACCTATTTCCCAGAAGCGCCAATTGGTTTCATCAAAATCGGTTAACGGGTTCCCAGGAGCTGTTTTCTGAAAAAAGTCTAAAAAAACGTTGGTACCTCTAAGGGAACTACAACTTTCAGAGGATATACTGACATAGACCATAATTTGAAAAAATAAGCAAAAAAATTTAATTTTATTCGCAAAAGCAATATTTCCTCAACAAAAATTAAAGAATAAACAAAATATTTTATTTAAAAAAATATATATACAAATATTTACAGATTGTTCGTCTAGAAACTTTATATTGAAATTATTATTTACTTTTCAAATAATTTAATTTTATACAATAATCAAGTTATCTGAAGCACTTAAAGTGGACATTACAAACACAAAAAACATTACCACACATCAATGTCAATGAATATAGTGTGGCGTAGACTACTTTCAAACTAACACGAAAGACAATTTTGGTGTACATAAAATGATAGATGTCAGATAAAAGTTCTTAAATTAGAGATCTGATCAAAGTAAAGAGAAAAATTGGCATATCTATTTTTTTATTTTTGACTTATCATTCTGACTGGCACGTATATACTTTTTAGGGTTTCAGATCGATATTCCAAGGAGTTACTAACGGTATGTCAAACATAGTATACACCGATCCTATGGTGGAGGGTAGAAAAAATGATTATGTCCAACTTATAGAGGATCCCAACCCGTGCAGGTCCCACGCATCCAGCTGCGACTGTATTCTTTTTAACTAATTATTATATATTTATTCTTTAAAGATGAATATTTGATTTTTTTCATAACAATTTGATATTTAGTCTATTACAAAAAAGATCTTCTCCGAGTATTTGCTCGCTAGTCAAATATCAATTTTTATTTTGCTGATTTGTTCTTTACATATTTACTATAAAACTTCTTTATGTGTTTACTATAAAAAAATATTTCCTACTATTACTTTTTTGGATAATTGATTCAGTAAAAAACTTAAAACCGTTTTAAAGAAACCCGGAAATGCCACATAAAAGCCGATAGTATTAGTAAATTCAGCGCATCATAATCCATTTAGAAATGAAGTTTTATTGCATTCCAACAACTCCTTCTAAGTTTACCCAATGCTAGTGTGGGGAGCGTATGAGTACTACTATTTTCATTACACATAACTCATACGCCTCCAATATAATGCGAATTGCGCTTCCATTCAATTTGAAATGATATTCATCATCATTATTCTTTAATCCCACAAAATTGTTGAAACCACTGCATTAGCTCAGGCTTGCCAGATGTGGGGATTTGTACCCAACTATGGGGATGTTATGATGGTCAAAAGGACAAGAAACATGAAATGGGGATAGGGGGTTTTTGTAGGAACTTCATAAACAATTAGGGAATTTGTGGGGATATTCAAACAACTTTGAAAAATATTTAGTAGTCTGGGTCACCCCACAAAAATAAAGTTTGGATTGTTCACGATGATTTGAAAATTATTTCGTTCCTAGATCAAGTCGTCTGTGAGCTTATCTGTTCTTACGTTGCTTTTTAGTATTTTTCTGAAAAAATATACCCTTGAAATTACTTTAAATACAAATTTCGATTCTTGTTTAAGAGTAGCTTATTGTTCGAATTAGTGGACATTTATCATGAGTTTGGTAGGTGACAACAATCTTCCGTTGGTCAGAAAAAAAGGACCACTGAAATGAATTTGTTATAAATTATTTAATACCATCAATACAAATATAAATTAAATTAATGACACTCCAAACTTCTATTTACATTCGCTTTCATCCAACAAGATATTACCCGACACATCAAAATGTGTACATTTATTGTTATTGTTATTTTCACACGAAATATTTTGTGTTCTCATTTTCTAGGTATTGTTCCTATTTTCAAAATAAATTTTGAAAAGACTGTTTAAGTCATATCTCAAATATTGGTTAAACTGTTGGAATCAAGAATAAAGAATATTTATTATTATTAAAAAAATATTGTATATTCAAATTACAGTATTCATAGTCAAAAAATGTCCAAGGGGAAATTTACCAAAATTAAGGTACCTACTCTAGACAAATAAAATTTACTGAAAAGTACTTTTATTTAGTCATTTAAACTACAAACTGAGTAAAAATGTTAGAATAATATAAAATTAATAGACTAGTATAAAATTAAAAAGTGATATATGCAGAAATTGCAACAGTAGACCAATTCTTCATTGTCTAAATAGAGATAATTAGCTTGTTCGCGACATAGAATGATCAAAATATTCCCAGATTGTTGATGAATCAACAAAACATTCATTTTTTTGTTTTGGTCGAATTCTTTGAAATGAAACAATTTTTTTATATTTTGTGGGACAATTGGGGATTTTTCATACTAATTTTAGGGACAAGGAACAATTTATCTGGCAAGCCTGCATTTGCTATTGATGTACTTGCATTTAATGTACTCGTATTATAGGTTGTCCGACGACAAGCTAAAGTAGGGAGAGAGATTTTAAGTCAACTCCAATTCTTTTCCCCCCAGACACCTTAGATTTTGACAATTTTTCAAATTCCTAAATTGCAAAATATAACTTCCAATGGCTAAATATATAATATATAAAAGGTGTATCTCGATATTTTTTAAAAATTAGTTTCTTTACATAGAATTACTCTAAAATATACGTGTATTAAAACTAACAGCCATATTCTAAAACATTTATCAGAGGTTTATAAAACGAATTGTCAATGTAAAAGTATACTTTAAATATTTAATAATTTTTTGGATATGAACGTAATAGTCTTAAAATTAATCTAAATTTTTATAAAAAAACAAGTAAAAACGGAGTTAAGTTCGGCCGGGCCGAACTTTATATAACCTCCACCATGGATTGCATTCCACAGAGGTTGTCGGTTTTGTAATATTACAGGAAAATATAATTTTTTTAACATAGCCAAACCAAAACAAATACAAATATTGAAAAATTAATTTTATAAATAAATATAATATTTTAATTATTTCAAACCACGTTTATAAGGTAATGCTACCAATACGTCAATTCAAAAAATAAATATTCTTATATTTATATTTTCAAAGCCATAAATATTGGTAGATAGTGTGTGCTACAGTTGGTTGTATTTCCATTGTCTTTTAATTCCAAAAGTACAAATTTTGAAAATCCATTATCAGACGTACATAGTGCATTATAACCTAACTTCATGATTCAACCAATTTTTGCCGTAAAAGAAAAAGTACGAATTTGGAAACAAAACTTTTTATTTTGCGTGTCTATGCAGTCAGAGGAATGTATACACCGAATTCCATGATTCCAGCTGCGCCCATTTGGTTGGTACCATTTTTACCCCCTTGACGTTTCTACGCAATTAGAATTTCATCATTCTAGCTGCAGTCGTTTAGTTGGTACTATTTTTATCCCTCTGTACCATTGTATCCCTTGAAAGTACTAATTTCGAAAAATTTTCCGTGTCTACGCAGTCAGAGGAATGTATACTCTGAATTTCATGACTCTAGCTGCGGTCATTTGATTGGTACAATTTGTATCCCCTTTTTTCATTTTAACCCAAAAAGTACGAATTTCGAAAAATCAGTTTATTTTCCGTGTCTACACACTTAGAGAAATGTATACTCCGAATTTCATGACTCTAGCTGCGGTCATTAGATTGGTACTATTTTTATCCCCTTTTTTCATTTTAACCCCAAAAAGTACGAATTTAGAAAAATCCGTGTATTTTACTTGTCTATGCAATCAGAGGAATGTATACACCGAATTTCATAATTCTAGGTACAGCCGTTTGGTTAGTACCATTTTTATCCCTCTATTCCTATTTTACCCCTTAAAAGTACGAATTTGGAAAAATACTTTTATATTACGTATCTACTCAATTAGAGGAATGTACACACCGAATTTCGTGTTTCTAGCTGTTGTCGTTTAATATGTACCATTTTTATCCCTTTTTGACCCATTTCACCCCCTACAAATAAGAATCACTTTATGGTGCACGTTTTTGCTATAAGGGGAATGCGCATAACAAATATCAAGCAAATATAAACAGACATATTCAAAAAACATGCTTAAATACGCTAAAATATTAGGGATTATTATGGGTATTTTTAGTGCTTGTGAGGGAAAAAAATCTATGACTATAAGACACATTTATGGAAAATTTGAACGTGCTAGCTCCTTTCGTTTAGATGCTAGCGTGCTTTCAACAGACGGACGGACGGACGGACATGGCTAGATCGTCTTAGAATTTTATGACGATCAAGATATATATACTTTATAGGGTCTCAGGTCGATATTTCAAGGTGTTACAAACGGAATGACAAAGTTAGTGTACCCCCATCCTGGCGGTGTAGGGTATAAAAACACTTTTATTAATCCCAACCCAATGGCAACAATTTTAGCCACAATCGTTCAACCCAAAATGTGCTACATACAATTTTTGCTGTGACCCACTGTGCATATTTTGTATTTATTTTTATTTTAGTTTTACTACTTCTAATTTCATTTTCAATTGAACGGAATTAAGTTGTATTAGGAAATTAATAGTAAAACAAATCGAAATTACAACAACAAAACTCGGCTAGTGTGTGTGGGGGTGTTTCCTTGCCGTTAGTTATGTTGATGTTGTTGTTGGTTGGTGCCGCTGTGCTATTGAGTTCTTCAAT
This sequence comes from Polietes domitor, assembly GCA_947397865.1. Classification (NCBI taxonomy): domain Eukaryota; kingdom Metazoa; phylum Arthropoda; class Insecta; order Diptera; family Muscidae; genus Polietes; species Polietes domitor. The sequence goes on from OX377620.1 coordinate 98,637,295, forward strand.
CAAATTTATGGGTCAGTCATTGTCTGGGAATCCGAAGTCTATTATTAGTGTGTTGCGTAAAATGTGATATTGTACGTATCGAGAACTGTGCCACAGGTTATTATTATGAGTCGTTTTGTACCTGGGGTATAGTTAACTTAGCGGTGATGTTTACAACATACAAATTTTATTACACCAATCAGCACATAATCATTTATAAATCCACTGGAACACATCCATCAGTCGGTTTTTTACTATCTGTCCATGGTTTTGCGTGCTATAAACGAAGACACTCAATTTTGGGGTGTATTTAATGATCCAATTTAAAGGCAATAAAAAGAACAACATTCATGAAGTTTCATGATTTGTTTCTATATATATCTAAAAGTATGCTCCCGAAAACATCACCTGCCAACATCAATTCTAATCTAATTTTATAGCGCAATACCGTTTGTTCACATACTTTTGAAAATCGCCCGTCATTCTTTATATATTAATGCTGGTTGTTGTAAAAAAATGTACCTTAAATCAGCGGTTAAGATGGAGACTAGGAACCTTCCAAGGATTGTGAAGACTTTCATAAAAATTTAGATCACTCTTTTCATTCTGTCGATGTTCATTATGTTTATGAATGAAAATAGGAAAATATTTCGCTTTTATCAATGTAAAAATATAAACTCTAAAAATGAGTTTTTTATTCATTCTGAAATGAAACTCGGAATTCTCGAAAATATGGTGTAATCCTTATCAAACCATACCAATAAAATTGCAATATGATTCAATATACAATTATGCTTATCGACATGTCCATTGACTCAGATGTGAGCCTCACCATTGGACAGAATATTGCTTGGCAATATTTGCAATTCGCAAATTTTAATCTGTCGTTAGACTTTTGGTGATGAAATGGCACATCAAGCTGACCGAAATTGATAATAGCGCTGAAGAGGTTTTTTTGGCAGATCACGCATGACTCGTATCAAACTGCTTTGGGATTTTTGTTCAGTATCATTTGGCAACTCATCATGGAAATACTCACACCACAACAGCGTCTCCAACGAAGACCGTGTCGAATCGATTCGTCGTCGTTCTCAGCAGCTTGGCTTGCCGTATTCGACAGCTCGGCGTATGTTACGTAAGGATATCGGTCTTAAAGCGTACAAAAGTCAACTTGTACAAGAATTGAAGCCAGACAATTTAAATTTGCGTGTTGTTTTCAGTGAATGGGCTTTCCAGTCGCTATGCTCGAACGAGTTGCCCAAAATTGGACTATCCCAATGGACCACCTCAGACGTAATCGTGGCCAGCATTTACATGATATCACTTTCAAGCAGTAAATGTCGTAAAATGTTCTTTTAATCAATAATAACTATTTTAAGTTCACTTTCATATTTATGTGTTTTATTTTATATAATAAATCAAACCTCACGATGAATCACCCGTTATATTTTATCTTTAGTCTATCTGACTGTATAACTTTATTCCGAACAGTAATCTATTCTTCTCACTTATATTCATATATCTAACGAATGATTAAGATTTAGCAAATGCAGTCTTGACTTTAAGGGTCACCATTTGAGAACGACAGGTCTAAAAGGGGCTACGACAAATGCCAAAAATATGAAATATATCAGCCAACTACTTCACATGTGGAAAATGTTCGCACTTATCAGTTTCTACACAAATAAGGTGGAATTTGGATTATTTAGCCTCACCATAAACAATTTTTTTGTTCCGAAAATGAAACGGATTATATCAGGTTGGATTATATCTGGCGTAATGCTACTGTCGTTTAATCAGGGCTCAGTTCCATATTTATCCATTAATTTTCCCTCCTCAAACATTGTTTTCGAACACAAATACGCTCTATACTCACTTCTTAAGGGGCACCCATACAAAAATTCAGTTTTTATAAAAATTCCTCCCACCGCTCTCACTGTCGTAAGGAAGTAGATAGTGTGGCAAAGGTATGACGGACGGGAGCTCCCATACAATTTTTTATAAAATTTGATCCCACCGTTCTAACTGCTCCAAGGAGGCCTTGAATGAAGTCAAATGTATGTCTAACCCATGTTTTTTACGCTCCAATATTTATGAAAGAAAGTTCCAAGATTAAACCGCAGTAGCCCATAGAGAGGAGACATGTATGACTGACCCCCTCCACAATATTTCCCCCAAACATACATAGGTAGGGTCTACCTATCGCCACTCCTTAAAGGAAAAATAAATAGACTTCCCATTATGCTTAAGGGGGCTACCATACTTTAGGATGGGTCACGCAAATAAATTGCAGCGGTCACCCCCCCCCCCCCCCAAAATGAAGATTGGATTGTTTAATGATGATCTGCAAAATATTTCGTCACTGGGTCAAGCCATCTGTGAGCTAAACGCTCCTGAAAACACCTCTAAAAATAATGTTTTTCCCATGTATTTTTTTTATGATGGATTTTTGTCCAAAATTTTTTCTGAATTAATAGACCCTTGGAAGCACATTAAATAAAAAATAGTATTGTTGTCTTAGAATAATTCATTGGTCCTATTATTGGACGTTTAGATTGATTTTTTGTGGGTTTTAAAAGTGACAGCCACAAACTCATATTTCTTGGTAACATTTTGTAAAAGATTTTATGAAAAATATATAGAAGAAATCAATATCAGTCGAATGATGCCTAAATGATGAATATCGGACGATAAATGACGTCACTGACTCCATATTTGTGAAATAATTTAAAAAGGAGATGACTTTTCAGAGCCTAAATGTTCAAAATCTTTTTACAAAAGTTAACGATGCAACGTCCATTACTTTCCAATGTTCATCATCATTCGACATCATTCGACAGGCATTGACTGCAGCTATTTATTTTTTATAAATTAATGACACCAAATACGAAAAAGTTTTCAGTTGCCATTATGAAAAAAAAAACGAAAAAAATTGCTATATACGTCCAATAATTCGACCAATAAGTTAATCTCAGACAATAAACAAAATTTATATTTAAAGTGCATTCGAGGGTCTATTAATTCAGAAAAAAAAATTGGACAAAAATGCAACGTAAAAAAAATTGCACGGAAAAAACTTGATTTTTGGAGGTGTTTTCACGAGCGTTTAGCTCACAGATGGCTTGACCCAGTGACGAAATATTTTGCAGATCATCATTAAACAATCCAGACGTTATTTTCGTGGGGTGACTGGAAATTGTTTTTCCATTTGTATGTCCCGTGACCCAGCCCACCATACATAAGCAAAACTTTTATAAAATTTGCTCCCACCGCTCTAGGACATTCTAATGTTCAAATTGTTACGGAACAGCAAATTTGTTGAGTCAACTACTAATGCAACGCTTCTACCGGCAGCGTCGGTGTTCCCACTCAACATTATCCAAATCGAATTCATATAAATCACATACAACACTATCCCACCCCTAACACTATCATAATTTCTGGCCTATGATGACCGTCTTTAGATGGCTTCGCAGTGACTTTTCTATCCAAACGAATGAGAACCATTTTTAAAGTGTTTTGGAGGATCAATTTTTTCAGAAAATATGGACAAAAGTGCAACATATAAAAATATATTAGAAAAACGTGGAACGTGTTTTTCGTGACCAACTCTAAAGTACATTAGGTTGGGTCGCGGTCCATACAAATGAAAGAACAAATTCCAGTCACCCACGAAAATAGCGTTTGGATTGTTTAATGATGATTTGCAAAATATGTCGTTCCTAGATCAAGTCGTCTGTGAGCTAAACGCTCCTGAAAACGCCTCTAAAAATCATGTTTTCTCTTGTAATTTTTTGTGCTAAATTTTGTATCAACATTTTTTTCTGAAATAATATACCCTTTAAAACACTTTAAATATAAATTTTGATTTTGTTCTTAGAGTAACTTATTGGTCGACTTATTGGAGGTTTATAGTATTTTTTGTTGTTTTTTTTTTCATAGTGATAACTGAAACCTTTTTCGTATTTGCTGGTAGTATTAGATAGAAACTAAATAGATATATTTCGAATAATGCCTAAATGATTAACATCCGAAGGAAATTTATGCCGCAACGTTCAATTTGTAAAAATAGTTTGCAAGTTCTGAAAATCCATCTCCTTATTAATTTATTCCACAACAATGGAGTCAGTGACGTCATTTTTCATTTTATTTTATAATTCGAAATGTATTCAATCCTTTTATTCATTTTTCATAACTCCTTTTTCAAAAAGTTTCCAAGAATATAAGTTTTAGCTGTCACTTTGAAAAACCACAAAAAATCAATTTAAACGTCCAGTAATAAGGCCAATGAGTCATTCTAAGAAAAGAATAAAAAATTACATTTAAGTGTTTCCGATGGTTTATTAAATCAGAAAAAAATTGGAAAAATGCAACGTAATAAACTACACGGTAAAACACGATTTTTAGAGGCATTTTCGGAAGCGTTTAGCTCATAGACGAAATATTTTGCAGATCATCATTAAACAATCCATTCTTTATTTGTTGTTGGGGACCGCAGCAATTTACTTTCGTGACCCATGCTAATGTAGATACGCAAGTTTTGTATAAATATTGTTACTCAAATTGGTGGTGAATTGGAAACGTTTTTGTATTTAAATGAAATCGGATTACAGAGCAGTGGTGAATCAAATTTATTCCAACATTCAGGGTACAATTTTCATAATTAGGGCTATCGTCGCACAGTGGAACCTTTTGACTGCTTTCGTTGCAAAAATCATAACTTCTGAAATAGGGAACATAATTACCAAAGTGAAATTTTGTTGTAAAGAAGACATTATAGGCTTTAAAATCGGACGACGAATTTCATCCTATACTTACTGGGAGCTTTAAAAACAGACGTTGAATATGGATTTTATTTCTTAAAAAAAAAAAATTCTTGATATTTTACATGTACTTTTTTGTTATCAAACTAATCATTTATCATTTATTTTTGATCTAACATAACATATATTCACATAGTTAGTAATATAGTTATAGTTAACTAACTTAACTCCGCTCGCTTCTCCGGACAAAAACACGTACCGAAAAATCAAAATTCTGGTTTATATTTTTTTATTCGTGCTGTGTTATGAAATAATTTAAAATATATAGCCTATTTGTATGAAGTTCCAAAAGAGACAAAAGTTTTTATAATAAAGGGTGATTTTTTAAAAGCTATAGGAAAGTTTTCAAAAAAAACACATAAAATTCAGAAAAATTCATGAAATCTTTATTTGAATCGATAGTACGGTCCATATAAAGGATGTCCCAAGAAGAGCGCAATTTTTTAATTTTAAATAAAACACAGATATTTAAGAATAAATCGTGAAACTTTATTATATCGTAAAGTAGACAGAATGAGGTTATGTATGGAACAATATATCGTGCAGATGGCCGCCGCGGCTTTGCTGGCATGCACGCGATCTTTTAATGAAATTTTCAATGACCGTTTTGCATGAATGCTGCGGTATTTCATTAATGCAGCGTCCAATTTCGTCTTTTAAGGCTTGAGTCGTCGTCGGCTTATTCGCGTAAACCATCGACTTCAAAAAACCCCAAAGAAAAAAATCTAATGGTGTTAAATCGCACGATCTAGGCGGCCAATTCTGATCTCCAAAACGCGAAATAATACGACCGGGAAATGACTGATGCAGCAATTGAATTGTTTCTCTGGCTGTATGACATGTGGCGCCGTCTTGTTGGAACCACATGCCCCCCACATTATTTTCTTCAATTCTAGGCAAGAAAAAACTGGTTATCATTTCACGATACCGAACACCATCATTTTCATAAAAAAAAGGTCCAATGATTCCTCCAGCCCAAAAACCACACCACACAGTGACACGTTGAGGATGCATTTGCTTCTCGTGAATCACTCGAGGATTTTCCGCACCCCAAATGCGACAATTCTGCCTATTGACGAAGCCATCAAGATGAAAATGGGCCTCGTCACTGAAGATGATTTTATCGGCAAAATCAGCATTTTCATGTTGTCTCTCCAATATCCAATTAACGAACTCCCTTCGCTGTCCATGGTCAGTTGGCTTCAGTTCCTGAGTCAATTGAACTTTGTATGCATGAAGATGCAAATTTTTCTTCAAAATTCGCTGCAAAGTGGATTTGGAGACACCAATTTGCTGAGCTCGGTGTCGAATTGAGGTGGATGGAGTTTGAGCGACATCATCACATACAGCTGCGACATTTTCGGTCGATCGACCTGGTCGATGGCGCGTTGTTGTCTTTACATCACTAACAGACCCAGTTTCGGCAAATTTATCCATTAATCTCTTTACAGTTGACTCTTTTGGAGCATTATTGTGACCCCAAATTGATCGCAATTTGCGAACTGTAGCCGCAAAACTTTCACCATTTTGGTAAAACAATTTCACAATGAGAATGCGTTGTTCATTCGTGTAGCGCTCCATTTTTACTAACCTCGTACCTTCTACTAACAAACAATAACAATTCTTCAAATGTCAAACAATGACACTTCGAATGTTGCCAGATTTAAAAATTGCGTTCTTCTTGGGACACGCTTTAATTTAATGTTAGAAGATTATTTCATGCAAATGTTGACCTTGACTGCGCCTCAAATGGTCCATCCGCTAAGTCCAATTTTGGCATTTCCACGTTTTTGAGTAACAGAGGCCCAATTGCTGCGAACGGCGACGAATCGATAATTAATTGTCATCATTAACACTGGCCGATACAGCTGCGATATTTTCTTCAGTTCGCACTCTTCGTAAGCTTGTTGGTGGTTTAATGTCCAACAATGTAAATTTGGTGCGAAATTTAGTCACAATAGCCCGAATAGCCGCTTCAGTGGGTCGATTAAACTGACCATAAAATGGAAGCGTGCGATGAACTTTCTTAAGAAAGCACGCATTTTGATAATAAAATTCAATAATTTGCAAGCGTTGTTCGTTTGGTTAAATTATAGACCAAACTGAAGATGTTTGACAGTGAAACAAAATACGAAACGTGCGTCAGCTGTTTAAACCAGTGTTGCCAAAAAGATAATAGCTAAAAAATCACCCTTTACTAATAGGTATATATATATTTACTTTATGTGGGAGGTGTCACACCCACTTTTCTCGTACCGCCCACTTTTTCAACAAATTTGCACATTAATACTCAATGAACTCACACAAAATTTCAAGGAATATAATTTTTAGAGAAGATGCCGCGCCCATCTTTCAAATCCCGCCCATTTGTATCTTGCTTACTTAAGTAAAACTAAATGAACGTACACATATTTTCAGGAAACTTGGTGTCATGTAAGAGAAAATACTCTATAACAGGTTTTAATTTCTTATGCGATGTGCTACGCCCCCTTTCACAATACCGCCCATTTTCTCCCAACTACCCAGATTAATAGTTGATGGATTCACTTAAATTGTAGAAATCTCAATGTCGAAGAAATGAATATATTTGATTATAGATATTTCGAATGGGAGGTACCACGCCCCATTTTCAAATTCCGCCCATTTTTTGCACAGCTGTCTAAATTAATATCCAATGAACTCTCACAAAATTTCAAGACTCTGACAGTCATAGTACTCTAAATATGTTGCTTTATAAAATGAGAAAAAATAAATTTGTGTTGGAGGTGCCACACTTTTATTGTAATAGCATGCGAATAGATTGAATACACATAAAAGTAGTGTCTTCTAAAACTAATAAAAACTTTTTTAGTTCTATTCCAGCAAAGTTGAAAAATGAACAAAATATAGTGTTTTTTTACAAGTGCGATATTTGAGTAACTATGCCTTGGAAACCACAAATTTTTGTTTTATTTAATTTCATCTAACGTACCTTTCCAACGAGACCGAAGACGTAAACATTGAGTAGATAGTTTGTATGTAACTCAATTATGAATCTTACAATTATTTTCAATTTTTGTTTTTTCTTGAGTTCTGAAGAAATAAGTCTTCTTTGAACGGCTATATAAATCACAATTTTGATCGGTAATAAGTTCTCTATCAATTGGTATAATCACTTTTACCAAAAGCTTTTATCAAATTTTTGACTTTTTTTGGCAGAGGCCCCACAGTGCATCGTAGCACCACAATTAAAATAAATATTTTTCAAATATTCTGATATTTTAGTTGTTTTATCTGGTTACAAGACATCTTCTTTGGATGTCCTTCTCCAGTCCACTTCACTCCACTCCACCATTCGCACTGTAAACTGACCCTGACAATTTCAATATGAAAGGCATTGGAATAAATGATGACGTTTACCACCGACCACCCGTCCACGTACTAGAAATGCATAACCAACATGGTCAGTGGGAACGGACTTTTGTTCTGCTGGTGTTTTTGTTGTTTTACACAACAAAAGGTTTAACTGACCAAGAAAATGTTTAAATTTAGAAGAAACCTAAACTAAGTTGGCTAACATGTATTCATGTTTTGCTGTTAACAGATGACCTTTCATTTAAAATGCGATTAGAGTGTTATTGCTGTACAGACTTGATTTATAAATTAATTACGGCTGGTATAGTTGTATAGATGGAATAGTTTCCCTAAAGTTTAATTGCAATGGATTATTTCGTAGTTTAAAGGTAAGTGATGGAAACAAGTTCACTAGGACGGTCAAAAAATAAAGAAATTGGGAAATATATTTGATAACTGAATATTCAATTTCGAAGCAGCTAATTTAAATGACATATCGACTGCCATTCATGAAGTTAGAATACTCTAAATCTTGCAGTCATTTGGAGGAAAAGTTTTGCCCTGTAGATCTGTTTACCATCTAAGCCGATAGTTGTACTATTAGACATATACCCACCGGTAACATAGGACGGTTAGGTTAACTTTACAGGGAACCCTTGTCAATTTTTTTTTTTTTTTTTTTTTTTTTTTTTTCGACCTGAGACCCTATAAAGTATATATATTCTTGATCGTCATAAAAATCTAAGATCTAGCCATGTCCGTCCGTCCGTCTGTTGAAAGCACGCTAGCATCTAAACGAAAGGAGATAGAACGTTCAAATTTATCATAAATGCGTCCTATAGTCGTAGTTCGGTTTGGATTGAAACGGGGCGAAATCGGTCCAAAGGGAAAATTTTTTCCCTCACAAGGACTAAAAATACCCATAATAATCCCTAATATTTTAACGTATTTAAGCAATTTTGTTGTATATGTCTGTTTATATTTGGTATGCGCATTCCCCTTATAGCAAAAACGTGCACCATAAAGTGATTCTTTTTTGTAGGGGGTGAAATGGAGCAAAAAAGGGTTAAAAATGGTACATATTAAAAGACAAATTCGTACTTGTAATGGGTAAAACGGGAATAGAGGGATAAAAATGGTACCAACCAAACGGCTATACCTAGAATAATGAAATTCGGTGTATACACTCCTCTGATTGCATAGACAAGTAAAATGCATTGATTTTTCAAAATTCGTACTTTTTGGAATTAAAATGAAAAAAGGGGATGAAAATAGTACCAACCAAATGACCGCAGCTAGAGTCATGAAATTCGGACTATACATTCCTCTGACTATGTAGACACGGAAAATAAACTGATTTTTCGAAATTCGTAGTTTTTGGGGTCAAAATAGAAAAAAGGGGATGAAAATAGTACCAACCAAATGACCGCAGCTAGAGTCGTGAAATTCGGAGTATACATTCCTTTGACTGCGTAGACATGGAAAATAAACGGATTTTTCAAGGGATACAAAGGTACAGAGGGATCAAAATAGTACCAACTAAACGACTACAGCTAGAATGATGAAATTTTAATTGCGTAGAAATGTGAAGGGGGTAAAAATGGTAACAACCAAATGGGCGCAGCTGGAATCATGGAATTCGGTGTATACATTCCACGCAAAATATTTTTTTTTTTCAAATTCGTAATTTTGCTTTTACGGCAAAAATTGAATGAATCATGAAGTAATGTTATTTTGCACTATGTACGTCTGATAATGGATTTTCAAAATTTGTACTTTTGGAACTAAAATAGAATGGAAATACAGCCAACTGTAGCAACCACTATCTACCAATATTTATGGTATTTAAGCTTTTTGAAAATATAAATATAAGAGTATTTAATTTTTGATTTGAAATAAATAATGGTTTCAAATAATTACAATATTATATTTATTTATAAAATTATTTTTTCAATATTTGGTTTGGCTATATTAAAAAATTTATATTTTCCTGTGATTTTACTGCACTTCTTCTGGTGGAGGCCCGGCCGAACTTAACCCCGTTTTTACTTGTATTTTTTTTTTGAGTTCTGTAAAAAATTGAAAAGGAAAATTTAATCGAGCAATATTATATATTTTAGAAATTACCCTGAAAAAACAGGAAACCCATCAACATTTATAAATATTTATTTTATTATTCAAATGCTCTCAATCGAAAAAAGTTAAGTTTGTCCAAAGTCATAATTTTTTTCACAAATTGTATTTTTTAAATATTTATTACAGAGACACTTTTAGTAAAGCAAATCAACCATAATTTCTAATAAAAAATCTACAAAATCTCTAAAAATGTGAGGGGAAAATTGGAAGTACTTCTGTAGGAAGCACATTTTAATTACATCTCAAAATTCAAAAGTGATTTTTTTCGCTTTAGAGGAAGTTATTTTAAACAACTTCCAATGAAGTCGATATATTCTCTAACATTTTACGAATAGCATTTTCGCAAATTAATGGGAAGGAATTTTGAGTGAGGGGTTACAGAGGAAAGGTTTCCGCTTTGGACCCAGAAGCTATCGGGTTCGAATCGTGGATCGGAAATTTTTTTGTTTTTACTTTTATAAAAACACAAATTTATTGCATTATTAATGTACTTCAAATATTAAATTTTTTATTAATTAATAATGCAACATAATGTCAGTAAAATAAAGTACTGTTAATTTATTTAATTTAATATTATTGTCAGTTCTGCTGAACAAAATAGTTTGCTTTAGTTATTCACCACTCACAGCAGAGGATAGCTGAGATGGATGTAATAGCAACCAGCGGATTTTTGAAAACAGAAATTGAAACTAGTGAAAAAGTGGTTCCTTTGAAATAACTATTAAGTCTTTCAAAATAAAGGACATCCCTCTTATGACAACTCCATTTAAAATCATTGGTGAAGATACCAATTTTCACTACTTCCAAATCATAAGATGGGCATCTTTTTCACTTCATCGGGTGATCTTTTTTGGCTGGGTATGTAGCCATGTAGCGCCTCCCACCGTAGGTCTAATTGCACTGTAATTGTCATTTTAGAGTGTGTCAATAGTTCACCCATTTGCACATGATTCTTATGATGAATCGGCATTGGAAATCTTGTGATCCTTACATCTTAAATATAGGATTTGTTTAGCAACATTCTTTAAAAAACTACGAGGAACGCTCTTGTGGAATAGTTTAACCCTCTATCTCCTCAATATATAGGTCTTTTTGGTCCCTATTATACAAAATAGTAAAAAACACCTTTAAAATGGTGAACATCAACTAATAAAAACAAGTAAAAAGGCGTTAAGTTCGGCCGGACCGAACTTTATATACCCTCCATCATGGATTGCATTCCACAGAGGCTGTCGGTTTTCGTAGAAGTGCAGTAATATTACAAGAAAATATCAATTTTTTAATAAAGCCGGACCAAAACAAATACTAATATTGAAAAAATAATTTTATAAATGAATATAATATTTTTATTATTTCAAACCTTATAAGGCTTATAAGGCAAGGCTACCAACACATTTACAATATATATATCGAAATAATACTTCAGGTCAATTCAAAAAATAAAAATTATTTTATTTATATTTTCAAAAAAGCGTAAGTACCACAAATATTGATAGATAGTGGGTGCTACAGTTGTTTTTTCATTCCATTTAAATTCCAAAGGTACAAATTTTGAAAATCCATTATCTCACGTACATAGTGCAAATAACCTAACTTCATGATTCAACCAATTTTTGCCGTAAAAGTACCAATTTAAAAAAACTTTTTATTTTACTAGTCTATGCAGTCAAAGGTTGTATACACCGAATTCAATGATTCTAGCTGCGGCCATTTGGTTGGTACAATTTTTATCCCTTTTTTCCTTTTTACCCCCTTAAGAGTACGACTTTCTAAAATCTCTTTATTTTACGTGTCTGCATAATTAGAGGGATGTATGCACCGAATTTCATCATTCTAGCTGTAGCCTTTTAGTTGGTACCATTTTTATCCCTCTGTTACCATTGTATCCCTTGAAAGTACAAATTTGGAAAAAGTCTTTTAGTTGTCGTGTATACGCAGTCAGGGAAATGTATAATCCGAATTTCATGTCTCTAGCTGCGGTCATTTGGTTGGTATTATTTTTATCCCTTTTTTCCATTTTAACCCCAAAAAGTACGAATTTCGAAAAATCAGTTTATTTTCCGTGTCTAAACAGTCAGAGGAATGTATATTCTGAATTCCATGATTCTAGCTGCGGGCATTTGGTTGGTGTTATTTGTATCCCCTTTTTCCATTTGAACCCCAAAAAGTACGAATTTTGAAAAATCCGTTTATTTTACGTGTCTACGCAATCAGAGGAATGTATACTCTTAAGTCCATGATTCTAGCTGCGGTCATTTGGTTGGTGTTATTTTTATCCCCTTTTTCCATTTTAACCCCAAAAAGTACGAATTTTGAAAAACACAATCTACACAATCAGAGGAATGTATACACCGAATTTCATTATTTTAGGTGCAGCCGTTTGGTTGGTACCATTTTTATCCCTTTATTCCCATTTTACCCCTTAAAAGTACGAATTTGGAAAAAATACTTTTATATTATATATCTACTCTATTAGAGGAATGTACACACCGATTTTCGTGTTTCTAGCTGTTTTCGTTTGATGTGTACCATTTTTATCCCTTTTTGCCTTATTTTAACCCTACGAATAATCTCGTTTAGATGCTAGCGTGCTTTCAATAGACGGACGGGCGGACGGACATGGCTAGATCGTCTTAGAATTTTATGACGATCAAGAATATATATACTTTATAGGTCTCAGATCGATATCACGGGTTTTCAGTTGTCACTAAAAAAAGCACAAAAAATTACTATAAGTGTCCAATAATTCGATCAATAAGTTACTCCAAGTCAATAATCAAAATTTATATTTGAAGTGCTTTCAAGGGTATATTAATTCAGAAAAAAATTGGACAAAAATGCAACATAAAAAATTATATGGGAATAACGTGATTAGATAAACACCCCTGATGTTTATCTCACAGACGGCTGGATCTAGAAACGAAATATTTTGGAAATAATCATTAAACAATCCAAACTTTACTTTCGTGGGGTGACTGGGTATAGTTTATGGACCGCGATCCAGTGTATTATACATATGCTACTAGATGAAATGTGCCAAATATAAACAAAATCGGTCAAAATAGGTGGTTTGTAGAATGAAAACATCTCACCGAAAAGAACATTTGCATGTTATCGGTTTATTCAACTTTCTTTCTGTTTGGTTTTACAAAGAAAATAATACCCTAGTGTATAAATGCTATTATCATATCATGAAGGATTAAAGTGGATGGGTATTACTGGGGGATTTGCATATATCGTACGCAGTTAAGGGAAGTGAAAGTTGTAACAAACCTGCATAGAATTAATTCTGGACTGGAATCAATTTTATGTGAAAATCAAAAGAGAAAGTAGTATGCCAAGTAAATGAGGTAAATCTTATTAAAACAAGCATTTCATTCTAGTGTTACCGTGTTACCAAGCGAACAAACATTAGCACACTCGCCCCTCATCTGGATCACACAACTACTCAATCATTTCACAGTCCAATGTTCAGCTCAATCTTTAGTTATAATTCATTACATTTCTCACTTTTCATAATCCGATAATTAATGTGTTACTGTGTAATTACAGAACAAAAAATATGCAGAATTACAAAGTCGTATCGTTTCAATCTCAATCTGTGAAATCATTCGCACTTTCAGCTGAACTGACAACGATTTGCCTACAGAATGTAATGAATGAATGGATGGGTGGATGGTTGGATGGATGACTGATCCACTGAATGACTGGCTAACTGGCTGAATGAATGAGTCTCGCTGGGTAGTCTGGTATAAAATTACATACTACTCGTACGCCAAACACTCTATTCATGTAATCATGACAATAACATCATTACATATGCCATTACAATTGACATTCATTTCAATTAGAAGGGATAATAACAGAGTGTGTTGGCTATTTGTGGAAATTGTGAAAATTGTAATTTCCAGCAATCGTTTCAATGTCAACATTTGTTCAATACATGCGAGGAGTGGCAAAGAGAGTTTTCGGTCAACGACTTTTAATTTTGGGAAAGAGCCCTGGAAACATTCATTCTAAGAGATACTTTATAAAACAATATGATCAAATATCCAGTCATAGTGGATATAAGGTACCAATATATAGGTTATGATAGCTTGGGCAGGGACAATTGTGTGAACCACACCATTTTCAATTGAAATTGAAAAAAATACAACATCATATTGAGAAAATACAAATTGAATTTGGAAAAAAACAAATTGAAATTCAGAAATGTAAATTGAAATTGAAAAAAATACAAATTGAAATTGAGAAATCCAAATTGAAATTGAAAAAATAAAAACTGAAATTCATAAAAATTTAAATTGAAATTGAGAATATACAATTTGATATTGGGAAATAAACAATTGAAAATGAGAAAATAAAAATTAAATATTAATTTAATTAAATGTCACCATGCCATTTGCAAATAAATTTGCATTCTATAAAATATACGGTCTTGAGCCGGGAGAATATCCCAGTACAAATCGATAAAAATTAACTTAAATTTAATTTGTATACTAACTTTGCCATTCCGTTTGTAACACCTTGAAATATCCGTCTAAACGAAAGGAGCTAGGACGACCAAATTTTCCATAAATATGTCTTAAAGTCGAAGATCGGTTGGGAATGAAACTGGGCGAAATCGGTCCAAAAGGAAAAATTTTTTCCTCACAAGGACTAAAAATACCCATAATAACCTCTAATACAGGGTGCGGCTAAAGTTACTATATGATGTAAAACAATTGTAACTTCTTTGCTTGCGAGTATTTAACTTTTTCTTTTTTCCTATTTCAGAAATTAAACTTGGGAGAATATTTAAAAATGGAACGCTATACAATTGCGCAATTGCGCTTGGAATTTGCTAGAGCACTTTTAAATCTCGTTGATCAAAATGAAAATTTTTTGTCAAATTTAATGATGACCGACGAAGCGCATTTTCACTTGAACGGTTTCGTAAATAAACAAAACAACAGATTTTGGGGATCCCAAAATCCCAAAAATCTTCATCAGAAATCTTTACAACTAAAGGACAACATTCAAGAAGAAATTGATCGTATACCACAAGAAACACTCAACAAAGTTATGGAAAATGCCATAAAAAGAGCACATTTTTGCGTTAGAGAAAACGGTTCTCATTTAACTGATATTATTTTTCATAATTAATGTAAAAAAATAACATAAAATAAACTTTCTTTTTATCATAAATTTTTCTGTTTTTTTCATTCCATTCAATAGTTATTTAAAAAACAAATCATATAGTTACTTTAGCCGCACCCTGTATTTTAGAGTATTTAAGCATGTCTTTTCAATATGTCTGCTTGTGCTTACTTCATATTGGGTGTGAGCATTCCCCCTATAACAAAAACGTGCACCATAAAGTGATTTTTATTAGTAGGGGGTGAAATGGGGCAAAAACGGATAGAAATGGTACATATTAAACGACCACAGCTAGAAACACGAAAATCGTTGTGTACATTCCTCTAATAGAGTAGATATATAATATAAAAGTACTTTTTCCAAATTCGTACTTTTAAGGGGTAGAATGGGAATAGAGGGATAAAAATGGTACCAACCAAACGGCTGCACCTAGAATAATGAAATTTGGTGTATACTCTGACTGCGTAGAGACGTAAAATAAACGGATTTTTCGAAATTCGTACCTTTTGGGGTTAAAATGGAAAAAGGGGACTGCGTAGACACGAAAAATAAAAGGTTTTTTCCAAATTCGTACTCTCAAGAGATGCAATGGGTACAGAGGGATAAAAATAGTACCAACTAAAAGGCTACATCTAGAATGATGAAATTCGGTGTGTACATCCCTCTATTGGCGTAGACACGTAAAATAAAGAAAATTTAGAAAGTCGTACTTTAAAGGGGGTAAAAAGTAAAAAGGGAAAAAAGGGTATAAAAATCGTACCATATTGGTATAAACATTCCACTGACTACATAGACACGCAAAATAAAAAGATTTTTCCAAATTCGTACATTTTACTTTTACGGCAAAAAGTGGTTAGGTTATATTACACTATTTACGTGAGATAATGGATTTTCAAAATTTGTACTTTTGGATTTAAAACAGAATGGAAATACAACCAACTGTAGCACCCACTATCTACCAATATTTTGGGTATTTAAGCCTTTTGAAAATATAAATATAAGAATATTTATTTTTTGAATTGACTTGAAGTATTATTTCGATATGTAAACGTATTGGTCGCCTTGCCTTATAAGCGAAATAATAAAAATATTATATTTAATTTGAACTGGGACATTGTCCTGGCTCAAGACCATTTTGCATCTATATTTAATAAAGGGTGATTTTTTAAGAGCTTGATAACTTTTTTTTTAAAAAAAACGCATAAAATTTGCAAAATCTCATCGGTTCTTTATTTGAAACGTTAGATTGGTCCATGACATTTACTTTTTGAAGATAATTTCATTTAAATGTTGACCGCGGCTGCGTCTTAGGTGGTCCATCCGCTTAGTCCAATTTTGGCATTTCCACGTTTTTGAGTAACAGAGACCCAATTGGTGCGAACGGCGACGAATCGAAAATGGGTGGTCATCATTAACACTGGCCGATACAGCTGCGATATTTTCTTCAGTTCGCACTCTACGTAAGCGTGTTGGTGGTTTAATGTCCAACAATGTAAATTTGGTGCGAAATTTAGTCACAATAGCCCGAATAGCCGCTTCAGTGGGTCGATTAAACTGACCATAAAATGGAAGCGCGCAATGAACTTTCTTAACAGAGCACGCATTTTGATAATAAAATTCAATAATTTGCAAGCGTTGTTCGTTTGTAAGACGATTCATGATGAAATGTCAAAGCATACTGAGCATCTTTCTCTTTGACACCATGTCTGAAATCCCACGTGATCTGTCAAATACTAATGCATGAAAATCCTAACCTCAAAAAAATCACTCTTTAGAATGCAACTTTATTTACAAATGGCATTGTGACATTTATTACATGGCTGCAGACTACCACGATCATGATTTCGACCATGTCAAGGGCTTCGCAGCGACTTTTCAACATCAAACCCGGCCTCTTTAAGGAAATGATTCTCACAAACGAACAAGAAGCACAACTCACTTGCCGAATTTGCGTTTAAAAAATCGCACCAAGTAATAAAGTGCACATGACATCTTCATACACAGCAATACTTCTGCCGTACCAACGCTCATTTGTTTTAGTTTTTCGTTTCTATTTTTTTGGTCTGTAATAAATATTTGTTTTGAACTGGGATATTGTCCTGGATCAAGACCATTTTGCATCTATATTTAAAAGAATGCAAATTTATTTACAAATCGCATGGTGACATTTATTACTTGGCTGCACATTACCACGATCATGATTTCGACAAAACAGGATAATATCCCAGTTCAAATCAAATATTGATTACAGACCAAAAAAATACAAACGAAAAAACTAAAAAAATATTATATTTATTTATATTTTTTATTATTTGTATTTGTTTTGGTTTGGTTTGGCAATATTAAAAAATATATTATTCCCTGTAATATTACTACACTTCTACGAAAATCAACGCTTCTTTGGAATGCAATTCATGGTGGAGGATATAAAAAGTTCGGCCCGTCCGATCTTAACACCTTTCTTACTTGTTTTAATGTCAGGTTGTTTATTCTCAATTTCAGTTTTCATTTTTGAATTGCAAATTTCATTTTCTCAATTTTATTTTTCATTTCTGAATTCCAATTTCCATTTTCTCAATTTCAAATTTCATATCTCAACAACCAATTATATTTTCTCAATTTCAACTTACATTTCTCATTTTCAATTTGTATTTTTTCTGAATTTCAATTTTTTCTCAATTTTAATTTACATTTCTGTATCGCAACTTATATTTTCTCAATTTCAACTGAAAATGGTGTAGAAGTGTGCACCGCCCTCATGTTGGAAAAAACATTCTACAATCACCCTTCCATTCAATCATTATGGGGAAAATGAAATATCTAGATACAATTACCACAAAAGTTTGACAGAAAGTTGTCGCTCCACCCTCGTACATTTACCGACCAACATACATACATACACACCTACATTCGACCGACTTGTGTACATGTTCACCACATTGTACACCTGCGGTTGCCGTCACGCCGTCATTGTAATCTTTTTTGCCATTGTTTTCAATCTCACAGCGGCCGTTGTTGTTGCTTTTGCTCTGCTATCGCATTTACAACAAATGGTGATAATTTATTATAAAATATTAATAATTATGGTACTTATTTACATAAATAAATTGTAGTTGGATAATCGGTGTTATCGGTGCCGCGAAACACATACATACATACATAAATATTGACTGTAAGCGAACAAATCAATTACGAACGACTCTGGATTTTTTCTAATGAAAAACTTTGAAAGTGTTGGATGTCATTGAATTGAAAAAAAAAACTAAATCGATTCAAGTCATGAGTCGATCCAGCGTATGATGATAGTATCTCTAAACAAGGGGAACATACATATGGCTGTGTGTGTGGGGGATATTCAGTATGACTTCAGAATAGTATTCACGAGTCTCAATGAACTGTATCATCAACAGCAGCCTCGTCATCATCATCATCGGCACCAGCGCTATTTTTAGATATATGATTGTTAGTTTGCTGTCCGTGTTCATGAAATCAAAAAGTGTCACAATTGTTCCAAATACTGATATGCATGTTTGTACATATGTACGTTAGAATGGGTCATGAAAATAGCAGCAGTCACCCTCCAGAAATGAAGATTGGATTGTTTAATGATGATCTACAAAATATTTCGTCACTGGGTCAAGTCATCTGTGAGCTAAACGCTCCTGAAAACACTTCTAAAAATCATGTTTTTCCCGTGTACTTTTTTATGTTGCTATTTTGTCCTACATTTTTTTCAGAATTAATAGACCCTCTGATTCACTTTAAATATAAATTTTGATTCTTGTCTGAGAGTAACTTATTGGTCGAATTATTGGGCGTTTACATTGATTTTTTGGGGATTTTCAAGGTGACAGCTAAAAACTCATATTTCTTGGAAAAATTTTGTAAGATGTGTAATGAAAAATAAATATAAGGAATACCAGACGAAAAATTACGTCACTGACTCCACTATTGTGAAATAATTTATTATGGTTTTCAGAGCGAAAATGTTCAAACTCTGTTTACAAAATGAGCGCTGCGGCGTCAATTTCATTCCGATGTTCATCATTTAGGCATCATTCGAAAGGTATTGAATGCAGCTATTTAATTTTAATTTATATAATAATTTAAAATTTAACCAACAAATACAAAAAAGTTTGCAGTAAATCCACAAAAAATTACTATAAACGTCCTATAATTCGACCAATAAGTTAGTCTAAGACAAGCATCAAAATTTATTATATCAAGGACAATTATTTCAGAAAAAAAAAAACAAAAAAAAAATTAGCTCCCAGATGGCTTGATCTAGGAACAAAATATTTTGCAAATCATCGTTAAACAATCCAAACTTTATTTTCTTGGGGTGACTGGAACTTGTTTTTCCATTTTTATGGACGGCGACCCAACCTAATGTATATATGAGTATGTATATATATGGATCTGTTTATATCTGTCACATAATTTGAATATGTACTTATGTTCATATAGAGGCATGCTGCATGGAACCCTCAGTGGTGAAACAGTGTCATGGAATTTGGTGAAATTTGAGATTATTTGAGTATTCTAAGCTCGCATCGAAGACTGATAAACTAAGTACATATTTGAAATTGGTTAGCGACATTATAGACCCCATATAAAAACGATGTTCTTTACGTTCATCATCAGCAGAGCTGCTTCTAGGTCAAATGTAATATTTGTTATGATATTTGTTTGTATCTACATCTGAACCGATTTACGTACGTCCATGATCCCCAAGAGATTATTGCACCAAGTTTAGCTAGAATCTGACGATAATTCCGTCGTCTACATATCTCACATGTGTCAGTTAATATGATAGTGGTCTAAGCCACACTTTATCCGTTTTGAGGTATGCAATGATTTGCGTTTGAGTCAATTGAAATACATATAAGTGATTATAGAAACATTTTCAAATACCAAATTGCAACTGATGTCGACTACCCGTTTCGATGTTGTATCGGTTTTATTTCAACCAACGGGGTGGAAATATCGCCCATATTCCAGTTGAGTGAAACGTATTATAAAGTCGTTGCCAAGGGTAAAATTGCACAGTATTCTGGTCATCCGTATATAAGTTATAACAACATTAATTTTACGTACACTCAGAAAAAATTATGCCACGGATTAAGTAAATATGTACTAAAACTGAGGAAAATTGAACTTCGTACAGCGCTAAGGCAAACATTTCTCACATCAAGTACAAACTTTTCCGTGAAAATAAGACATGCTTTGAACTTGATTCCAGTTCAACTTTTCCTCAAAGCAAGTAAAATTTACTCAAACTGAGCAAAATTTTTCTTCAAATCAAGTAAATCTTTACTTAATCTGAGGAAAATTTTTAAGAAATTTTATTCAAATCAAGTAAATTTATACTCAAACTGAGGAAAATATTCCGATTTTTTTCCTCAATCCAAGTAAATTGTTACTCAAACTAACTAAATTTGTAGTCATGCCAAGTAAATTTATACTCAATCTGAGGAACATTTTCGGAATTTTTTCCCTTGATTCAAGTAAATTTGTACTCAGCCAGACTAAGATTTTCCTTAAACCAAGTAAATTTGTATTCAGCCTGACTACGGCTATACTTGATAATTGAAACAATTTTTTCTAACTTCAGAGTATGCAACACTTATATGAAAAACAAGTAAGGAAAGGCTAAAGTCGGGCGGGGCCGAATATATAATACCCTACACCACTCCCTGCGTATGTACCTCGCTTTGATTACTAAACCCATTTCTTTCATGGGAGCAATTTAATGTAGTTCATATAAATTATACAGTTACTATAAATTCATTTTTAGTCATATTTAACGAATATGGTTAATAATATGGTAATTGATCTAATTATTCGACAGACAAATACAAATTATACAGTAGTAATAGAAGCGACATTTCAAAAGGGGTCCTATAGCAACATTCTGGGCCTGGTCCAAAACATGGGCCTATATATTTCTCATTCACGGTAGGTATTCCTGGGTGAAAAATATCATGATCTGCAAAATTTGATGAAGATCCGATGTAAGCTGTAGTTTCTAGAGCTGTAATAGATCAGAATGGGCCCCATTTGGATTATACCAAAGTATGGACATATGGGCATCACCCAAACAATTCTCATTATAATTCAATTCGGTAAATGTATGCGTTTGACAAAAAATGTTAAATCGGAAAGGACATCTGTATGAGGGTATATTGAAACATGGAACGATGTGACCCACGTGTATGTTTATAGGTGAAATATAATATGTAAAGTATGGCCAAAATCGGTTAAACATTTGGGAGCAACATTTGTATTGGTGCTGTATGTAAATCTGAACCGATCTTACCCACTTTCACCATAGGTGTTTTTAGTTGTATTATAAGATGTTGTGCCAATTTTAAAGAAAATCGGGTACAATATGTCGATTTTAGAGCGGAAGTCAAATCGGGAGCGACATTTGTATAGGGGCTATATCTAAATCTGAACCGATCTTACTCAGTTTCACCATAGTTGTTTCTAGTTGGATTATAAGATGTTGTGTCAAATTTAAAGAAAATCGGGTACAATATGTGGTTTCTAGAGCGGAAAATGTCAAATCGGGAGCGACATTTGTATGGGGGCTATATCTAAATCTGAACCGATATTACCCAATTTCTGCATAAGTGTTTCTAGTTGGATTATAAGATGTTGTGCCAAATTTAAAGAAAATCGGGTACAAGATGTGATTTCTAGAGCGGAAAATGTCAAATCGGGAGCGACATTTGTATGGGGGCTATATCTAAATCTGAACCGATCTTACCCAAATTCAATACCAATGGTCCTCGGCCAGAAAAAATAACTTCTGCCAAGTTTCATGACAATCGGACAACAATTGCGACCTGTAGAGTGCGAACAAGCTTATATGGACAGCAGACGGACAGACGGACGGACAGACAGACATCGTTAAAACGACTCAGCTGGTGATTCTAAGCCGATCGGTATACTTAAAGGTGGGTCTAGCTTGATTATTTCTTGGTGTTACAAACATTTGGCGCGAAACTAACTTATAATACCCTAGCCCACGAAGTGGTGTAGGGTATAATGACAACATGGTATAGTTCTCAAACGTTTCATCTTACTTATACCATAAAGAGTTGAGATATTTCACCATGACTGCTGCGGAGGCTAGGTAGGCGCGTTCGCAGTGATTGTTTAGAGTAATATTTGAAGTACTTATGAAGAAAGTCTCGGCTAACGAACAAGAATTGCTTCTTAGACTACTATTCGTGTATTTTTCTAAACACTCTGAAGTATTTTTATACGTTCATACGTTTATACTTGAATGTATGAGGAACATGGCATAAATTTAATTACATTTATTTACTTTATTTGAAGTAATAAACAAATTTTTAAGTAAAAACATCCTAAATGGAATTGTTCCATACAAAAAATTCTGCATTATTTTCTTTCTTAAACGCTAGTAAATTTTCTTCCGCACAAGTATGAATATACTTAATTGTAAGAAGTTTTAACTAGATCCAAAAAAATGTTTTTAAGTAAATTAACTACACTATTTTGAGTATATGTACAATTTTTTCTGGCTTTGAAATAAGGAAAGTGTACTCATATCTATTTCATTTTCCTTCTCGTAAGGAAATTTTACCTAATATGGAATAAAATTGTTAAACTAAATCGGAGTATGGATTTTACTCATATTTAAGAATGCTATTTTTCTGAGTGTAGGATAGGGTAATTTATGTGGGTGATATTAGAAGAAGCGTGATGAAACATGCCACATTTCGTATGCTTAATGATTCTAAAAATTTTATCAAATACCAAATTGCAGCGGATTCCGAATATCCGAGTGGAAGTTACATTGGTTTTAATTTAACATAGGAATATGGATCATTTGTATCGGAGGTACCAGAAGGGGCTGGCAATTTCGCCCATTTTCGAACTTAAACTAAGTTTGGGAAAAATATTACCATGAGCATGGTTTGGATTGTGAAATAGCTAAAAATCACATGCAATTTTACGTGAAGTCGAGAGCCTCTATTCTGTCGGTAATACCGAAAAATACAAGACTCGGCACATTCTAATATCTCACAAGCTACTCAAAACCCCACTATGAAATTCTCAGAATATTGAATTCTGAATAGATATATCTATTTGCTGAGAAAAAATATAAAAGGGATTTCTTAAATAAATTTCATTGCTATTTTTTAACTTTTAAAAAATATTTTTTTATTTTTATTCTTTTGACAAAAGCTTAGAATTCTTCGAAAAAAAATTATCTCGTTACCTGCTGAACAAAGATGAGCTGGACTGTGTGTATAATTTATGTGGGGAAGACAGGTAGTTTCGCAGATCGCAGAAGACTACCAAAAATACTTACAAATTGATTGTCTTCTAGAGAGAGTATAAATTATAAACTTTATTTTCGAGTTGTAGTTCCTTCGGCTGACATGAATAAAAGAGGCCGGTTTATGTACAATAATGGAAAATAGAGCGAATTTAATTTTATCTAATATTAGGGCTTGGAAAACCTTATTTCGACAAACAATAAATTGTAAAGTTATTATATTATGACTAGTTCTCCCCCAAAATATATATTTTATTTCAATGTGATAGATTTGCCATAGTTTGTAATAATAATTTTGCCTAACCAAATATCATAAAAACATGTTATTATTGTTCAATATTTCTCCTGCCAAAAAAAATTGTCTTTTACAGAACAAATGTTATGACTGAGTTACAGCACCCTGACGGCCCAAAAAATAAAAATATACATTTCCCTTACAGCGAAAAAAACAGATTTGAAGGAAGTTTTTCGTAATTCGTACTTTTAAGGGGTAAAATGGGGTAAAGAGGGATACAAATTGTACCACCGCAATGACCAAACGGCTGGGACTAGAATCTTGAAATTTGGTTAAAAAATTCCTCTTCTACCTTCAACGCGCCCAAGAAAATATTTTTTAAAATTCGTACTTTTTGGGGGTGAAATCGGGTAAAAAGGGATAAAAATAGTACCACCGCATTGACCAAACGGCTGGGCCTAGAATTTGGTATGGATATTGCTCTAGCGGCATGAAGGCATCCCAAAAAGTGACATTTTAAAAATTCGTACTTTTGGGACAAAAAGGTTCAAAAATTGTACCAAAAACATGGCTGAAGCTAGAATCATGAAATTTGGTATGTACATTTATCTTACAGCGAAGAGATCAGATTTGAAGGGAGTTTGTCGTAATTCGTACTTTTAAGGGGTAAAATGGGGTAAAGAGGGATACAAATTGTACCACCGCAATGACCAAACGGCTGGGACTAGAATCTTGAAATTTGGTAATAGAAATAAATAGAAAATATTTTTCAAAATTCGTACTTTTTGGGGGGAAATCGGGTAAAAAAGGATAAAAATAGTACCAAAAAAATGTATGGAGCTGAAACCATAAAATTCGGTGTGTACATCCCTCAAAATGTTTAGAATCGCAAAATGAAGGAATTTTTCGAAATTTACTATAAAAGGGAAAAGGGGATAAAAAAGGTACCAGCAACACGGATGACGCTACAATAATGAAATTCGGTGTGTACGTTTTACAGCGCAGATCACTGATAAGAAGACATTTTTCGAAATTTGTAATTTTAAGGGATTAAATGGGATAAAAATTGTACTACAGCCCAGACCAAACAACTGGGCCTAGAATCATGATCGGAACGGGCATTACTTTTACAGCACGAATGCGAATAAGAAAATATTTTTCAAAATTCGTACTTTTTGTGAGTGAAATTGGGTAGAAAGGGATACAAAATGGTACCAATCAAACAGACGGAGCTGGAATCATGAAATTCGATGAGTACATAAAATAAAAATGCAAATTGAAGGAATTTATCGAAATTCGTACTTTTAAAGGGTAAACGAGAAAAGCGGGATGAAAAAGGTGCCAACAACATGGATGATAAAATAATAAAATTCAGTGCGCACATTCGTCTTACAGTGTAGATGAGTAATAACAAGGAATTTGCCGATATTTGTACTTTTAAGGGATTAAATGGGTTAAAAATGGTTTGTACATGCATAGAAGCACAAAATAAATATATTTTTGGAAATTCGTTCCTTTTTATATACCTATGTTACCAACAACACGGCTGAAACTAGAATCGTGAAATTCGGTGTGTATATTCCTCTGACAGTGTAGACGCGAAACATTAACTGATTTTCAATATTTATACTTTTAAGTTGAACTTGGAAAACTTGGATTGTATCAAATGTGTACTTTAAAGGGGGAAGCGGATCAAAAGTGGTGCAAATGGTACCAACCAAATTTGCGGATTTGGAATAAAGATAGTACCAACCAAAGTTTTCAGTTAGAATATGAAAAGAAATTCGGCGTGTACATTTCTCCGAGTACATAAATTAATGTTTCGAAATTTGTATGTATAAGGGCACAAGCGGCACAGAAAGAGTTATGTGTGAACATTATGGTCAGTAACCCCAGCAAAATAAAAGATAGATACAAAATGTTTGTTCCATTTATAAGTTCAAATTTCAAGTCACGCACCGGTATAGAATTTATGGTTTTAATTTTCACTTGGATAGGGACTTTTGTAGTCCCGCGACGCGGAAAAGCATACATATTTTGTAGGTTAAAAGTGATTATAAAAACATTTTAAAAAATCGAATTGCAACTAATTTCAACAATACGTATGGAAGTTATATCGGTTTTATTTTGACCAAAGCTTATGTCAATTTGCGTGGAAAGTATGCAAGTTATATTAGGTATGATTTTACGTACAGGTCGTTTGCTTTGGAATATGGACTATACATGTGTAATTGTAATTTGTACAATGTGTTTAACTCGTAGCGAAAAGTTAGTGTAAATATATCTGAATAAGTAGCGATTCTTCAAAAGTTGTGAGCGTTTACAAACGATTTACGCTGAATGTGATATCCTTACACTAAGTCAATTTCAATATATACAAAAATAGTTTGAATGCCGATAAAAAATATGGTCAATACCATACTATTTTTCAGCGTAGCGAATATTTGCTAGTATTTAATAAAAAACAAGTAAGGCTAAAGTCGAGCGTGACCGACTATGTGATATCATACACCACTCCTTGCATATATATATATATATATGCTTTTGATTAGTAAACCAAGTGATTTTAGTATCTATGGGAAAATTGGTGTAGTCCATATGAACTAAACATGCATAGTTAGTCAAAATTACCGAATATGACAAAATTGATAAACAACTTTAGCATTATTTTATGTGATGAGTCGAATACAAAAACAAAATCTCTTGTAGCTGCGTCTAAAATATAACGATAATTTTCGTCAAGGTTGACTGCAACAATTTGAATATGGAGTGCTATGTAAACAAATCGAAAAGAACAAGCCAGACCAGGCAAAAAAAAAAACAAATGGTAAAATTAAAATCAGGTTTCATATTGATTTTTATCGTGGTCAGTAATATATACGTTCCAATTTTCAGCCTTCTAGCTAAAAAACTTTTGCCACGCCCCATCGCCCACGAAAAGAAAATTCAAAATCCGGCAACATATTTACCTTTCTCATTATCAGTAATATATACGCTCCAATTTTTGGCCTTCTAGCTCTCAAAAACACTTTTGCCACTCCCCCACTCACTCACCGCCCACGAAACTAAAATCCAAATTTCGGCATCAAATTGATTTTTCTCGTGGTCAGTAATATATACGTTCCAATTTCCAGTCTTCTAGCTCAAAAAATACTTTTTCCACGTCCCCACCGACCACGATAGGAAAAACCACATTTCGGCATCATATTTATCTTTCTCATGATCAGTAATATATACGTTCCCATTTTCAGCCTTCTAGCTCAAAAAACACTATTGCCACGCCCCTCCGCCCACAAAAAGAAAATCCAAATTTCAGCATCAAATTGATCGTTGTCGTGGTCAGTAATATATATATATACCAATTTTCAGCTTTCTAGCTCTCAAAAAAACTATTTCAACTATCCCACAGAACAAATTTTTAAAAATTCTTTAGCCTATAGTTCCTTCCAGACCTGCATCTATCTGTACTGAAAGGTTCAACAACATCGGTTCAGTCGTTTATGCATGATTGCGGAACAAACAAACAGACACACTTATTAATAGAGATATCTTTGCGTTATGCTAGACTTTTACTGGAACACTTCCTAAATAAAATATAGAGTGATGTGGAAAATAGTTTAAAATAGTATCGGATGCATATTTGAATGGGGTATTCGTCAAAACAAGTACCGCTATGTATAGGGCAATATGAAAACATTGATCCATATGGACCACTTTGACAGTAGGTGTTCCCATGAGAAATAATCCACTATCTGGATAATTTGATGAAGATCTGATGTAATGTGAGGGTTTTGAAGTTTTTTGATTCGAAAAATTGGACCCATATTGTTTACTTTTACGGTAGATATTCCTAGTTAAAATATAACATAATCTGCAAAAGTCGATCGAGGTCCGATGTCAGATGTAGGTTCTAAATAGTAGTTATTCCTAGTTGAAATCTACCGATGTAAAATGTGCATTTTAGATGAGTAATAGTGTAATTCGGAGGTACATTTCTATGGGAGCTATATGAAAACATGGACCAATGTCCATGTTTCATTTTCACGTTAGCTGTTTCTACCGGGTGATTTTTTAAGAGCTTGATAACTTTTTAAAAAAAAAAAACGCATAAAATTTGCAAAATTTCATCGGTTCTTTATTTGAAACGTTAGATTGGTCCATGACATTTACTTTTTGAAGATAATTTCATTTAAATGTTGACCGCGGCTGCGTCTTAGGTGGTCCATTCGGAAAGTCCAATTTTGGGCAACTTTTTCGAGCATTTCGGCCGGAATAGCCCGAATTTCTTCGGAAATGTTGTCTTCCAAAGCTGGAATAGTTGCTGGCTTATTTCTGTAGACTTTAGACTTGACGTAGCCCCACAAAAAATAGTCTAAAGGCGTCAAATCGCATGATCTTTGTGGCCAACTTACCGGTCCATTTCTTGAGATGAATTGTTCTCCGAAGTTTTCCCTCAAAATGGCCATAGAATCGCGAGCTGTGATGTAGCGCCATCTTGTTGAAACCACATGTCAACCAAGTTCAGTTCTTCCATTTTGGGCAAAAAAAAGTTGGATATCATCTCACGGTAGCGCTCACCATTCACAGTTACGTTACGATTCGCATCATCTTTGAAGAAGTACGGTCCAATGATGCCACCAGCCCATAAACCGCACCAAACTGTGACTTTTTCTGGATGCATTGGTAGCTCTTGCAATGCTTCTGGCTGATATTCACTCCAAAATCGACAATTCTGCCTATTTACGTACCCATTGAGCCAAAAATGAGCTTCGTCGCTGAACACAATTTCTTTCTTTCTGAACTTTCTTAACAGAGCACGCATTTTGATAATAAAATTCAATGATTTGCAAGCGTTGCTCGTTAGTAAGTCTATTCATGATGAAATGTCAAAGCATACTGAGCATCTTTCTCTTTGACACCATGTCTGAAATCCCACGTGATCTGTCAAATACTAATGCATGAAAATCCTAACCTCAAAAAAATCACTCTTTAGTTCAAATATCCTAAATATCCTAAAAAATACCATATAAAATGTGTATTCTGTAGCAGTAATAGTGTAAATAACAGGGATATTTGTATGGCATTATCTGAATAATTCATCGTCCATCATAGGATTTTTTAATTTTGTTTTATAAAAATGGCAGCTGTTTCAAAAAAATATGATTCTTTTGAACATGACCTTAAATGAAAAAACCCCACGATGGATGATAGACAATACTGTAACGAATAAATAAAAATCAGCCAAATTGGTTCAATAGATTCGGAGATATTATGTACACCAGTTTGTATTTTTATTTTTAAATATATTTATAGTTATAGTTGAAATAGTTAGTTTTAGTTTTATATTTATTAAGAAATATATTAAAACAATTAAGCTTCAGTCGGCTAAACCAACTTATATATACTAGGCTGGGTCGCCGTCCATACAAATGGAAAAACAAGTTCCAGTCGCCGTACGAAGGTAAGGTTTGGATTGTTTAATGAGGCTTTGCAAAATATTACATTCCTAGATCAAGCCATCTGTGAGCTAAACGCTCCTGAAAATAACCCTAAAAATCATGTTTTCCGGTATATTTTTTTTGTGTTGAATTTCTTCACAATTTTTTTTTCTGAAATAATAGACCCTTAAAATCACTTTAAATAAAAATTTTGATTCTTGTCTTTGAGTAACTTATTGGACGTGTATAGCAATTTTTTGTTGATTTTCACAGTGACAACTGAAACATTTTTCGTATTTGGTAAAAATAAAATTTGGTGAAAAATAAATAGCGGCAGTCAATAACTTTCGAATGATGCCAAAATGATGAACATCGAAATGAAATTTACGTCGTAGCGCTCATTTTTGTAAAAATAGTTTGAAAATGTTGTCTCTGAAAATCCATCTCTTGTATTAAATTATTTTACAAACAAGTCGTCAGTGACGTCATTTTTCGTCTCATATTCATTATTTATGTGTCATTCGAAAGGTATTAATTCCTTCTATTTATTTTTCTTATCAACTCTTACAAAATGTTTCAAGAAATATGAGTTTTTAGCTGTCACCTTAAAAACCACAAAAATCAATATAAACGTCCAATAATACTACCAATAAGTTATTCTAAGACAAGAATAAAAATTTTTATTTAAAGTGCTCCCAATGGTCTATTAATTCAGAAACAATTTTTGGGCAAAATTGCATCATAAAATAATTACACAGGAAAAACATGCTTTTAAGAGGTGTTTTCAGGAGCATTTAGCTCACAGATGGCTTGACCGAGTGATGAAATATATTGCAGATCATCATTAAATAATCCAATCATCATTTCTGGGGGGTGACCGCTGCACTTTATTTTCGTGACCCAGCCTAATATATACCCTCACTCTCAGAGAACATATATATATATATATGGAAGTTAGAATTTAACGTAGGGCAAGATAATATAAAACAATTGTAAAAACATGATCAAATATCAAGTCATAGTGGATTCAATGCACCAGTATAGAAATTATGAAGTATTTTAAGGACGGACATGGCTCAAGCACCTTAAAAAGTCGTGAAACGGATTTGGTCCAAACATACTTGGGGTCTTAAGACACTCCTTCAATGCGTTACACTTTTTTTGTCTCAAATGATATATAGCATCCTCTGTAGAGTGAGGGTATACAAATACTCGTAAAACTAACTGTTTCATAAAAATTGAGATGTTTGAGGTTTGATATAACTCCGAATGTGATGGGTAACAAGTGGTTGTTTTTTTGTACCCTCCACTAGGGTATTATGTCTTTGTTTGTAACATTCGAAATGGAGCGAGATAGACCCATTGTTAAGTATACCGATCGACTTAGAATCAATTTTTGAATCGATTTAGCCATGTCTGTTTGTCCGCCCGCCCGACCGTCCATCCGACCGTCCATCTATTCTTGTAATCAAAGTACAGGTCGCAATTATTACTATATCCAAAAAAAAATTGGCACAAGTGAGTTTTGCGACTCAAGGACGAACCCTATTTATTTTGAAGCAAATAATATGCAGGAAGAAAAAATAAATATACAAGCGAATATTATTACAGCTCTTTTAGACCTTTTTGAAGTTTCGTCTTTAGAATCTTTCCATCAGTTTATTTAGATTGTTTAAGCCATCCAAATAATGGAATTGCAACGTTAAAAATACGAAACCAACAACGACTAACAATTTTATATTTTTTGTAAACGTATGAAATTTCGTAGATATATCTTTCCGTTCCAAACTTCCAGAATTAAAAAATCGAATTAATTCGAGAATTAAAAAATATATTTGGAACCACTGTGCATTGGTACACACTTCTTTGAAAATGAGTCAGCGAGCTATGGTTCACATGTGTTTAGAATATATATTCAAAATGGCCTTGAGCCAGCAGATTATCCAATTATTATTCAATTATTTTGTATTTGAAAAAAAAAATCAGAAAAATCAAGGCCACATACAAAAACATTTTAATGGAGCATTCTATCACGCATCCGCTTGTTCACGTATAATTAATAAAAATATATTGTTTCATATATGGTATTCATTTGAACAAAATAAACATCAAATAGTACAGTCTAGTGAAGTCTGTGAAAGTTCGTCAAAGTCTAAAGTTTCCATCGGAATATATATATGCCACTCAAAATGTCCTGCAACAAAGGCGTTCTTTGGTTTGCTGTGCTGGCGGTGTTTATATTCTATACGAATTCGGTGTCCTCCGCCACGTTTAAATTTACCAATGTGAAATGTGAAGATATCGACCCAACCTACTTGCATTTTCGTGAGTGTAAACTGTCCGTGGTAAGACGCGGAACTGTGGCGCTCAATATCCATGCGGACCTCTTAAAATCACCCGTTACAAATACGTCGGTACGATTGTCAACACAAATACAAATATAATGAAACTGCTCGTCCAGATCTCTACTTTCTACTTGATTCTTTAGATGAATATTGCCCTCTATAAACGGGGTAATGGCTACAACCCATATCTGTTCAATAAATCAGCCGATGCGTGTGCTTATTTTGCGGAGCGAAAGAAATATCCGGTCTTGGACGTGATATTTTCGATGTTTATCAAAAATTCCAATTTGAATCACACATGTCCTTACTATGTGAGTTAGTATGCTCTGTGATGCTACTACCACTTATTGATTGTCTCAATTTCAGGATAACTTCTTCATCAAGGACTTGGTGTTGCAAGAACGCACTTTCGCATTGTTGCCTCTTCCCAATGGTCAATATCTGTTTAAGTCCAATTTATATGCCTTCAAAGAATTGAGGGGAATTGTCCAAGTTTTCTTCTCGCGCACTGAATGAGTGCAGCAGAAAGAATATTTGATTATAATTTGTGTTATGCTCTGAATTTGTATTATTTTATTAGTGGTCGATGTGTTTTCTGCTTTTCTGTAATATTTTTTTGTATTTTTTCTGTCTATAATAAAATAAAATAAAAAAACTCCACAAATTTACTGTGTTTCTGCGAAGAAATGTAAAGTTGAAAGGAAATTGCTCCAGACAATCTAGCATACACACACTTCGTTAACTTAGGAAAACCTCAAAAAGATTCCACATTTTGATATTCTCATAAACGACAAAAAATGTATAAATGTCATTGGAATAAAGCAGTAGGGTCAGCTGAAGTCAATTGTAAAGCCATGTGGTTTTGAAAGGAAACTTAAGTTAGCCTCAGAGCAGCTTTATCAAATATTTATTAATTTATACACACTTTTGGGACATTTTTCGAATTATAGTAATTGACTAAACTGTTTTTAATTAAAAAGATGAAATATGGACCAAAAACCATCACAGAAAAGCTCGAATCGATGACTAAAATCTCTCTGACCGCTCCATAGCTGCTAAAATTGGTCGGAGTCCAAAAGTGGCGAACAACTATTAAAAGATTACTACGGAGTAAAAAACGCTGTACAAGCGAAAGTATTTAAAACGAGGTTACAGCACGAGATAAACGAAAAATTGTCAAATATTTTTATCAGCTATGTAATTAAACAAAATTTAAGTTTTACTTCTGAAATCGATACTTTGGGTTTCGAGAATTAATTGTGTAAAAAAATATTTTTTATGTTCTAGTAATTCGCCTGAACGAATTATTGAAATTATCCATTTTTCTGATTCTTCCTCGTTTATGTACTTTAAATATTAACGACAAAGTCTGTTGAAATGCAAGGAAATATATAAAAATCTTACATCTATAATTAATTAACCGTCGCACAGTGGTTCAGAATCAAATTCCATTCAATAACTCTTGTTCTAATAGACATTTTTGAGAAGAAAAAAACAAAATTAGACAAGGACACAAGGATTATTTTGAGATATTAACATTAAAAATCGGAAAATTGGATATGTTTTAGAAATCGGCCCAAAGCTGACTACTTTCACCCCACCACCCACATTTTTTGGCTCATGAATTTTATTTCCGAACCTCACAAAATGGGGGGTTCTAGCATATCAAAATCCAAAAGTCGTGCACTATCCCACCCCTACTGAACAATAACTAAATTAACCCTTAATGGTCAGTCTTGAATTTGATTGATTTTTGGCGTTTGTGTTTAGTTTTGGGTTTTTATGTGTTCTGACATATATAGTAAAATTGTATGGCCAACATTTTTTAGAACATTTCATCCCCGCCCTTTCCCCTTTACAATTTGTTAAAATAAAGCCATGAAATGCCATTATGAGGGGTAGTTAGAGGGTTAATATGTTCTATCTAATAAATATTCGCCATATCATTATCTACCCTATGCCTCAGATGTAAAGAAAACATAGTTTTATACACCGATACACCGCAAGAAGAGGCCAGAGTTGGGAAACTTGAATCGTCTATAAAATGAAATTCCGATGTGATCTAAAAAAACGCCGACACATGTATATTTTTTTTGTCTCCTCTTTCAGAATCCATTGTCAGAACCCCGAATTTTTTTCGTGTTGTTCTGTGCTATCGGAAAAGGAAATAAATTTCATTTGAATTGTAATATTGTCCTAGCTCAAGACCTCTTGAGTTAGATCAGGGATATTGATTAAATCAAAGAAAATAGAACATTCGACAAACTCTCGATAGACTAAAAGACCTTTTTTTTGGCTATTATAATTAATTATATCCCATTACGGAATGAAACCAAAGCTTCCTGAAACATAAAAACTTCGTTAATCTTACTGTTAATCTCAATATTTTGCCCCCATTCCGACCGACCCTGTACACGAACACATTAGTGACAGTTGTTCAATTGTAGAGATATATCAATGAACAGATGAACAATATTATTTAACAGTGATTGTACGTCCTCCCTCCCTCAGTCAGCCCATAAATTGTCCCCCAGCGACACCACAAACTCGTGATACTCCCCTAAATGGTACAACTGTACGCCGTGTCAACTTGGAGTGCCTTTTAACATATTTAAATGTTAAATGTTAACGCATTAATTTCCATTTCAATAGAGGCGAGTATCGATATCAATCAGAATTAGAAACTATTTTTAGGTTCGTGTGTGTGTGCTGTTGTTGTTGTGGAGCAAAATCCATTGTTTGTTTATTTATTCTATTATTTTTTTGTAAATTATTGATAAACAACAAAAGCGATGTTTGTCGCCCTATAGAATCATCGACAGATAACATAATCATTTCCTGTTTGTTAGAAGCGGTGAACTGAAAATAGAATTATTGTTAATTATTATTTATTAATTAATAACAAATAAATTGCAGACTATGTGTTGATTTTATTTAATAACTTGAGAAATATGTGAACAATAACGATTCAACTGAGGCTTTGAACTTCCCAGCTCGATTCTCGCACTCATAGCTGGGGTTAGATTTAAATTTAAATCTAGCTGAGACTTGTTATAAATGGACTTGTTCCAAACATATTGTTAGAATGACTATTGATATGATACACAGTGGTTGAAAATCGATTTATTGGGAAACAATTCTGTAACTTCTATGTATGTGAATCTGAAAATATGTTAAAGGAAACGATAGATTTTTTCTTTCATCAAATTTCACAATATATTTTTCGTCTGACACGCTGCCGTCTGTCTGCTCATCCATCTGTCGCTACATTTCTCTGTGTCACTGTACGTAGTAGGATAGGATATATATCCTCAAAAACTTTTCCTTAATACACTGTGAATATTCTCCATTCCGCGTTTAATACATTGAAATTCACACCTTGTACTTAAACATAAACTACAAATAAAGCCACAAAACTTTAAAATTGTAAAATGATCTCGAAATCTTTTGACACATTCTAAAATCACACGCACGCACATACATATGACACTGGCGTACAGTACGTGGAAGTTTCCATATGCTGGCGTCTGTCCCTACCTCCGTTCGTCCGTCCGTCCATGCGAGCCCCCCCACAAAACCACTCGACGATGTTGGCACGTTTTTAAAATGCGTACATCCGCCATCCGAGTTTACGTCATACAGCTGGTGTTCCGAGGATGCCACCGACACCAACACCTACACATACAAATGAACATACACACAAACATACATACGTGGCAACGCATACGAATTTATGTGTTAAGGATATATTTTAAACAAACGAGACGGTCGTATGATAAGTATGGGAAAACTCAAAAGGTTATTCAATAATTGAATTGAAACAAGTAAAGGCATTAAGTTCGGTCGGGCCAAACTTAATATATCCTCCATCTCGTAATAATGGAGAGTATATATTTTCCAGTAATATTACAGGAAAATATATTTTTTTAATAAAAACCAAAACAAATACAAATATTGACAAAATAATTTTATAAATAAATATAAAATTTTTAGTATTTCAAACCACGCTTATAAGGCAAGCCTACTACCAATACGTTTACACTATATATATCAAAATAATACTTCACGTCATTTCAAAAAATAAATATTCTTTTTATTTTAGTTTTTTCGTTTGTATTTTTTGGTCTGTAATCAATATTTGATTTAAACTGGGATTGTCCTGGCTCAAGACCATTTTGCATATATATTTAATAGAATGCAATTTTTTTTACAAATGGCATGGTGACATTTATTACTTGGCTGCAGACTACCATGATCATGATTTCGACCATGTCAATGGTTTTTGCAAGTGACTTTGCAGCGACTTTTCAACATCAAACCCTCTCTAAAACAAAAATGAGCGTTGGCACGGCAGAAGTACTGCTGGGTAACTATATACAAAACTCAATGAGATGCTTGTAAGATGACATGTGTACTTTATTACTTGGTGCAATTTGTAAACGCAAATTCGGCAAGTGAGTTGTGCTTCTCGTTCATTTGTGAGAATCATCTCCTTATAGAGGCCGGGTTTGATGTTGAAAAGTCGTTTCGAAGACACTTGAAAAGACTTTTGACATGATCGAAATTATGATCGTGGTAGTCTGCAGCCAAGTAATAAATGTCACTTTTGATTTAACCAATTTTGCCGTAAAAGTAAAAAATGTACGAATTTGGATAAGTGTTTTTATATTTCGGGTCTATGCAGTCAGAGGAATGTATGCACCAAATTTATGATTAAAGCTGCGGCCATTTGGTTGGTACCATTTGTATCCCCTTTTTACAAATTTACCACCTTATGAGTACGACTTTCTAAAATCTCTTTATATTACGTGTCTACGCAATTGCAGGAATGTACACACCGAATTTCATCATTCTAGCTGTAGCCGTTTAGTTGGTACTATTGTTATTCCCCTGTACCTATAATATCCCTTGAAAGTACCCTTTAAAGTACGATTTGAAAACAAATATTTTATTTTTCGTGTCTACGCAGTCAGAGGAATGTATACTCCGAATTTCACGGCTCTAGGTGCTGTCATTTGGTTGGTACTATTTTTATCCCATTTTTCTATTTTAACCCCAAAAAGTACGAATTTCGAAAAATCCGTTTATTTTACTTGCCTACGCAATCAGATGAATGTATACACTGAATTTCATTATTCTAGGTGCAGCCGTTTGGTTGGTACCATTTTTATCCCTCTATTCCCATTTTACACCTTAAAAGTACGAATTTGGAAAAAATACTTTTACATTATTTACATTATCTACTCAATTAGAGGAATGTACAACCAAATTTTATGTTTCTAGCTGTTGACGTTTGGTAGGTACAATTTTTATCCCTTTTTTTGTCCCCATTTCGTCCCCTACGAATAAGAATCACTTTTTGTTATAGGGGAAATGCACATACTTTAATATCAAGTAAGATAGATTGAAAAAACACGCTATAATACTGTAAAATATAAAAATACACATAATAACCCCTTATTAGAGCGTACCAGGTTACAAGTACAAAAAAAAAGTTCGCCGTACACCTTCGAATATGAAGTATTATTGAAAGGTAGTTTCAAAAAAAAATTTTTATTTTTTTTATGCCGAACGTAGGGGTCGCGCTTTTACATTTTTCTGTATAACTTCTGCATTTATAAACGGATTTTAAAGTGTGATACATCGATGTTTTTGTCTCGACGAGGCCGATTTTTTTGAAAATAGACATACTTCCTTAGGAAGAGTTTCATGATTTTATGCGAGCTTTAATTTTCTGATATTAGAGTGGTACATTAGGGTAGTAGCAACTGAGATATGATGGGTAGGTACCAGAAGGGAGTGCTTGAGCTCAATGACTTCAAAGACAAAAAAATCGGCCTCGTCGAGACAAAAACATCGATGTATCACACTTTAAAATCCGTTTATAAATGCAGAAGTTATATAGAAAAATGTAAAAGCGCGACCCCTACGTTCGGCATAAAAAAATAAAAAAAAAATTTTTGAAACTACCTTTCAATAATACTTCATATTCGAAGGTGTACGGCGAACTTTTTTTTTGAGGTACGCCCTACCCCTTATGGGTATTTTTAGTCCTTGTGAGAAAATTTGGACGTCCTAGCTCCTTTCGTTTGGATGCTAGCGTGCTTTCAACAGATGGACAGACGGACGGATATGGCTAGATCATCTTAGAATTTTATGACGATCAAGAATATGTACACTTTATATGGTCTTAGGTCGATATTTCAAGGTGTTACAAACGGAATGACAAAGTTATTATACCCCCCCCCCTTCTGGAGGTGGAGGGTATAAAAACAAGTAAAGAAAGGTTAAAGTCGGGCGGGGCCGACTATATGATAACCTTCACTTCCTACGTCGTTGCAATTAAATTCGATGAGGATTTAGGACCTCTTTCATAATATATTTTTCCAATCGGTTTAAAATATGCATTTTCTAGAGCAGAAAAACTAAAATCGACAAGGTTAGAAAGTGATTCTAAGCCGATATAATAAACGATGGATCTATCTCGTTTCCTTTTGGGTGCTACAAACAAATGCACAAAGACATAATAACCTAGTGAAGGGT
The DNA here is from genome assembly GCA_947397865.1 of Polietes domitor. Classification (NCBI taxonomy): domain Eukaryota; kingdom Metazoa; phylum Arthropoda; class Insecta; order Diptera; family Muscidae; genus Polietes; species Polietes domitor. The sequence goes on from OX377620.1 coordinate 98,675,580, forward strand.
ATAATCACCTTCGCATCCCAGAGCAACTGTAAAATGGATGGATCTATGCATATTAGTCTGAAAATAAACAGCCTTATATTGTATAGGTATTTCCTGATTGCCCAAATTCAATTGAAGTTCTTCGCGCTCAATGGTCGACTGATTTTTGGGGACAACTGGTCTTAAGGCAATAATACCAACATAGAAAGTTCAATTCTGAAGTGTTCCGAGAAGTATGGGAAACTAATTGCCAAATGGTTAGCAATTGTTCTGAGCTATTCCCGATTTAACGATCGAAAAACACTTTTTTAAAGTAGTATGTACATTAGGCTGAGCAGGCTTGCCAGATGTGGGGACTTGTCCCCAACCATGGGGATTTTATGTTGGCCAAAGGACAAAAAATATGAAATTTGGGAATTTTATAAAATATTTCGGGGATATTTGAAGTACTTTGGAAAATATTCAGTATGCGATTTTAACTAGAAATACAAATTTAATTGCATTTGTAGCATGACAGGTCACTCACCATGACGACCACCGAAGGCTATGCTGGTCAGAAAAGGAATTATAGTAAAGATATGATAAACAAAAATGTCATCGACAAGAAAGGAGCATAGAAACGAATTTGTTATAAAGATTTGTATAAAACATTCGCCTTCACCCAATAAGACATCATCCGACACATCATTGTATTAGGGTATTACTTCCCGTGTCCCGCAAAAATTTGTACGGGAATTCTGTAGATACATTTACCTATTTCTATGCACACTTTTTCACCATGTCTTCAATATAATGTAGCGAGTACTTGCATACTGTAGTGTACTCCGATCCTTTAATAGCAAATATTTTTACATTTGGGAATTGGCGTCGTGTGTAGCCACATTACTGCGGGGTCTTGTTACACTCTCCCAATGCCCAGATTGTGATTGTCTTTATGTTGGGAATAAGTGCCCTTTGTTCTTAAGCGATTCTTTGTGGTACAATGCTGACCCAGCACAAATGCTCGCTCCCTTCACCGTAGAATCTTTAAGTTAGATATTAAGAAATCAGTCTTAAGTGAGTCTTGAATAAACGAAAAAAAACGCCGAAAGAACAAACATACATTCACTTCATTTACAATATAAAACATTTATATTATATGGCGATCCTGCCAGGAGAGCAATAAAACTTTATATTATAAAAACACAGTAAAGAGTAGCAAAAAAATTTACCAAAGATAACTCTCAATTAGATTTATATCAGTTGGTGATTGATTTCAAGTGAATATAACAGAATAGAAGATTACAAATAATGTTAGATATATTTGGGGATAATTTAATTTTTGATATTTTATGAATGCAGTCGGATAGACTTTAATGCCTGCGGAGAAATCGTAATCGGAGTTATGTAAAATTTTACTAATAAATTTAAAAAAATATCCATACAATCTAAAGTAATTACTCTGTATCGAAGAAATATCAATATTGATGACTCATAATATAAATTTAGGGTTTCGAAGCTACGGGAAAAGAAATACAGAATTGAAGCACGATATTTAATCGTATAATTATTACTTCTACCGAATGTGCAACAACACTCAATCGCACTCACTTTCTTCAATAAAATTGGAAACTTTAACAGGTCCTACTGCCAGATGTGGCTTCCTCGTGGCCGTGCTCAGTCGTAATTTTTTCTGTTGGAAATAGGCTCGGGTAAAACTTAATGTAGCTCTTAGCGACAGAGAAAGGAGATGAGTTACTATGAGGAATGGTAGCCGAAGATGTCAGCAGCCACCCATGTCCCGAATCCTATCCTTACATGCTGACAGATCAAAATCGAATCAAAGTCAATCCATAATAATACAAAAAAGTGTAGACCATATGATGACTCTATATATGCATTAGCTGTTTCAAATAGCTTTTAAATTTCAAAAATATATGATCATTGGAATAAAGTTTTGAAATTTAATTGATCATTATCTATAGTTTGTTTTAGTTCAATTTGTTTGTTATGCGACATAAAATAATGTATATAACATGTTTTTATAAGTATATTGGCGATTTCGCGTCCAGTCCCGTGATCTCGGGAAAATAAAAAAAGTGAAAAGTACGGGAAGATGCAAACCCTATAAGGTATACATATACATAAATATGTTTTTGTTATTTTTATACGAAATACTTTGTGTTCTTATTTAGTTTTCTAAGTATTGTTCCTATTTCCATTTTTAGTTACTCGTTAAACTGGGTAAAATTGCTATATTAAATCGAATTCTTAAAAAAAAAACTTTTTATAATTGGAGATTTTTCATGACTTTTTTGGTGCCAATGATGATCAGAATATTCCCTTGTTATTGACGACTCAACAAATCATTCATAAATTGTTTTGTTTTGAAGTAATTCTGTGACAAAAACATTTTTTTGTATTTGGGGATAATTGGGATTTTTCATGATAACTTTGGGGACACAGAAAAAATCATCTGCCAAGCCTGAGACTGAGTGTCGGTCCATACATTTAAAAAGATATTTTCCAATCGCAGAAGTTGTATTGGGTTTTTTTGTATTTTTTGTAAAAGTTTATAGAAAACTATTTTTACAAAATGGGCATTCGAAAGGTATTGATTCCTTCTGTTAATATTTTACAAAATATGTTGACCATGTATTTATGACCAAACCTAATACACAATTTGTTTCGTGGCCCAACCTAATACATATATATGATGTAGAAATTACTTGAAATATAAATTAGGCTGATTAATTTGTTTTGAAAATGATTTTTTTACTCCCTGCAATAACTAAGCGAATCAGTAATATTATTTAATTAATATATATAACTCATACGCCCCATAATGGGAAAAAAATGCCATTGCAGTATTTTTATACCCATCACCTAAGTATGGGAGTATATTCACTTTTCCACTTGTAACACCTTGGAATATTCATCGGAGACTCCATAATGTATATATATTCTGAGTCGTGGTAAAATTCTAACACGATCTAGCCATGTCTGTCTGTCTGTCCATCCGTCTGTTGAAAACACGCTAGCAGCCGAACGAAATGAACTAGGAGGTTCAAATTTTTCTAAATGTGTCTTATGGTTGCAGACCGGATGGGATTGAAAGTAGGCGAAATCGCCCTAGAGGGAAAAATTGTTCCCTAACAAGGACTGAAAGTACTCCCTAATATTTATAATATTTGAGCAATTTTTTTAGTTTCTGCTTTATATGGACTTGAAATTTGTTGTGTACATTCCTCTTGTAGCGTAAAAGCACCAAAAAATAAATAAACGATTTAGCGGGCAAAATGGGACAAAAAGGGATACAAATGTTACCAACGATACTACAACAGCTAGAAACATGAAATTTGGAATGCACATCCCTATAATTGCGTAGACACGTAAAATAGAGGGATTTTTCAAAATTCCTACTTTTAAGAGATACAATTTAAAAAGAGGGATAAAAATAGTATCAATATAACCGCTGAAGTTAAAGTCATGAAATTCGCTGTGTACATTCCTCTGACAGTGTAGATGCGAACATAAATATATCTTTCGATATTCGTACCTTTAGGATCAAAATGGGATAAAATATGAGTATTTATACAAATTCGTACTTTTGGGACGAAAGAGGATAAGAATGGTACCAACTAAACGGCTACAGCTGGAATGATGAAATTTGGTATGTACATCCCTCTAATTACGTAGACACGTAAACTAAAGGATCTTTTTTTCGAAATTGGTACTTTTAAGGGAAACAATTGGAAAAGAGGGATAAAAATAATACCAACCAAGCAGTTGAAGTTGAAATCATGAAATTCGGTGAATGCAATCATCTGACTGTGAAGATGCGAAACAAAAAGATTTTTTCGAAATTTGCAATTTTAGGCGGAAAATAGGGTAAATGGGGATAAAAATAGTACCAAATAATAAAATAAAATGCTATATTAATGAAATTCGGTTCTTTGACTGCGTAGACGCGAAAAATAAAGAGATATTTCTATATTCATACCTTCGAGTTTTAAATGGGATTAAATTTGGCACCAATCAAGCGGCTAAATTTAGTATTAGCACTCGTCTGACTAGGGTCATAATGATAAAGGGAGTGAAGCTGGTACCAATCAAACGGTTGTTGCTAAAATCATGAAATTAGTTGTATATTCCACTCTGTAACTTATTGGATCTTCAATATTAGAACTTTTCCTATCAAAATGGTACAGACATAAAGGCTGTAGCTGGAATCAAGAAATTGCAAATTGGGAAAATCGGTCTTGAGGGAAATTGTTTCTAGATAACTAGGCTACATTTTTGAAGATTGCTGCATAATGTTCTCTTTTTGATTCCACTTGGAGTTTTATTTTTATATATTGTAGAATACTATTATATAATGATATATTATAATGATGAAGCATCACAATTTTCCTGATAGGGTAGTGCACTTCTATGTAAACTTGGCAGCCTCTAATCTACCGGTAATACTGTGGAATGGACGTGGTGGAGGGTATATAAGAATCGGCCCGGCCGAATTTAACGCCTTTTTACTTGTTTTATCTCACGGATATACCGTTAAAAATAGAGTACTGAAATTTGAACCGACTTCAAGATAACTCTTTGGAAAATAAACCGTTACCGTGTAATTAGTGTAAAAACCACAATACCATACCAATTCCAATGATCTTTATCTGATATTAAAGCTGACAAAATTGTGTTTAAAACCTATTTGAGTTTTAGTCTTTATTGATATGGCTTTAGAAAACTGAAATTTTAAATTAATACATTTAAGACTATCTTCTGTCAACTGATAAGAGCGTGCGAAAATTTTACATTTTTTCCATTGGAGCTGAACAAGGTCATTTACGCATACAACAACATATCGTAAGAAACACAACAACATATGTAGAAAAGCTATATACTCAGTTTTCCCTTCGGTTATCTGTTAAAAATATTATTATTTTAATTCATCCATCTGTATTAGTTTAGCATTATCAGCTATTTCATTTATTTTATTTAAAAAATATAATTTTATTTATTTTTATTTTTAAGGGGGACATTTGAAATGGTTGTTAATGTTAAACATATATCAGTAGATGCATGAAATTTGAAATGTTTTTAACAGATAGTCTTCTTTTTCATTATTCTTTGTATGATTCGGAAAAGTTAAAAGTCCTGTAAAAAGAGAAAAGATCACAAAATGGAAAACTGAGTATACAGCTTTTCTACATACGATCTCAGTTTCATTTGTATATAGTCTGGTTCAGGTCCAAAAAGTACAGGAAAAATCAAATTACAAAAAATAAATTTGACCCCAGTAAAAACCTGATTTCTATCCCATATGAGTCATTAATTTCATGTCAAACCGACTCCTATTTGTCTGAATATTTCAGAAAAGATCCACCATTCAAAAATATTTTATACGTGTCTTAGATAAAAAATCTTTATATTGTATCTGCAGAGTTATAAGCTTAAAATTTCAACAAAGATTAAAAATTCTCCCCAAAATTTTATATTCTAATCCTTGTATTTCGCAATTGATTTAAACATTGTTTGAAACGTATTCCAGAGTACTACAATTTTTAAATAGTTTATGACTCGATTTTTTAAAATGATTATATCAGTAATCATTAATAAAAAACTATAGGGTGGGTCATTAAATAATGGAACACAATATCATTCATATGACTACAACGACTGGCTCGGTCTTATCCAAAATTTTCCAGGTAAATTTCTTACAGTTCGATTTGAAGAAGAAGAAGTTCAGAAGCTAAATCTGAACCGATCTGACCTATATTCACCATGGGTGTTTCATGTGGAAATATAAGATATTTTGCCAAATTTAAAGAGACTTGTAAAAATATGTAGTTTGTAGACCAGAAAATGTCAAATCGAGAGCGAAATTTGAATGGGAGCTATATGCAAATCTGAACCGATCTGACCTATTTTCACCATAGGTGTTCCTAGTTTAAATACAAGATGTTTTGACAAATCTGAAGACAATCTGATACAATATGCGGCTTCTAGAGCGGAAAAAGTCAAATCGGGAGCGAAATTTGTATGGGAGCTATATAGAAATTTGAACCGATCTAACACATTTTCACCACAGGTGTTTCTAGTTGAAATATAAAAGTGTTTTGCCAATTTTGAAGAAAATCTGTTGTAATATGTGGTATCTAGAAAAAAAATCAAATCGGGAGTGAAATTCGTATTGGGGCTATATCTAAATCTTAACCGACTTTCTTCAAATTAAATAGCATTCGTCCTTGTCCCGAAAAACTTCGTTGTCGACAAAACTTCATTGACAAAACTTACTAGTACCAATTTTTATTAAGATCGAAAGTAATTGCGACCTAGACTTTAATTACAACAATAGATGGACAGGCAGACGGACAGGCGGACTATGATTCTAAGCCGATCTGTATAATAAATGATGGGTCTAACTCGTTTCGATTTGGGTGTTGCAAACAAATGCACAAAGACATAATACCCTAGTGGAGAATATAATAAAAATGAATGTTATTCTACCTTTCAAAGTCGAAGCAATCGTTAGTTCAAATTTAAAATTTTAAATGGCTCACCCTATATGTAGACAAATAAGTTGAAAATCGCCAATTTTAAATTAAATCTGTGTTTATTTAAATGTTAAATTTTCCTTATGTACCCATGTTGAAAGCAACTGTTTACCAGGAAAAATTACCACTGGATTCAGTGGTACTCGTACTAGGTGTACCCATAGCGTAATCAATAGACGCCCCTCGTATCTATGGCTTACATTCAATATTGGGTTCACAACTTTGTTTTGTCGTTTGCATGTGTGTGTCGTTTGTAGCAATTACATTTTATGGGACATGTGTGAACAAACAAGCACACGCACACCTACACTGGCACACACTGAGGAACATACACACACACCATATACTGTATACCTTTGCCAGAGATGTCAATGAATCTTGGATTTCTTTGCAGGGGGGAAGGGTGTGATGCTCCATTAGCGTGTATCCCCCCATAAATGTTGACGATGGCTTTGACGTGGTTGTTGTTGTGATTTCTACGTTTCTTCGAACATTTTCTTATTGTGAAGGCAACCAGTGAATGAAGAGAGAGAGGGGGGGGGGAAGGGGAATGAATGGGACGGGGAGAAGAGTACCTTTTCCGTTGGGGGTGGTTGTTTATTTATGGTCTGAAGCTGTTGTCGCCGCTGTTATTTTCGTATTCGATTGTATTGTGTTCACAATCGGATACGCTTGCAATTGAAATGTTTGGATTACTGCAGCATAAGGTAGCGGTGAGTGGTGGGTAGGTGGTGGGTTGCAACTATTTTTAAAACAAAAACAAACATTTATTTAAACGATGGACGGATGCATTATTATTAGAAAGAGAGCGAGAAGCGGTGAAAATAAATTGAACAACTGTTGACGCTGTTATCACAATTGTTGCACATAGTGTGGCTGTGCCCAGCACAAATTGCTTGGGTGTACTTCTTGATTCATAAATGATTCAAAGTGAATTTTTACAAGCTTAACATTAACAAACTGGTACATTAGGGAAATTTTGTTTGTTTCAAATTTCATAATATTTAATAAAAAACAGCCTTTCCTGGAAAACAATGGGAAGAAATTGCACCAAATAACAAGCAAAATGGCACTACGAAATAATAACCCCGAGAAGAAAAATGAAATAAAATCCCAAATTAGAAGATATCCCAAAGATACGAAGCTACATTTTAAATCAATTTAAAAAAAAAACAAGTAAGGAAAGGCTAAAGTCGGGCGGGGCCGACTATATAATACCCTACACCACTCCCTGCGTATGTACCTCGCTTTGATTACTAAACCCAGGTATTTCATGGGAGCAATTTAATGTAGTTCATACAAATTATATGAATATAATGTATATGCTATAAATTCATCTTTAGTCAAATTTAACGAATATGGTAAATAATATGGTAATTGATCCAATTGTCCGACAGACAAATGCAAATTATACAGTAGTATACCAACGTCATACCAAAGTATGGACATATGGGCATCACCCAAACAATTCTCATTGCAATTCAATTCGGTAAAAAATTGAAATCGGCAAGGATTTTTGCATCCTGTAAATGTATGTGTTTGACAAAAAATGTTAAATCGGAAAGGACATTTGTACGGGGGTATATTGAAACCTGGAACGATGTGACCCGCTTTCACCATGTCTGTTTATGGGTGAAATATAATATGTAAAATTTGGCCAAAATCGGTTAAACATTCGGGAGCAACATTTGTATGAGGGCTATATCCAAATCTGAACCGATCTTACCCACTTTTACTATAGGTGTTTTTAGTTGGATTATAAGAAGTTGTGCCAATTTTAAAGAAAATCGGGTACAACATGTGGTTTCTAGAGTGGAAAAAGTCAAATCGGGAGCGACATTTGTATGGGGACTATGTCTAAATCTGAGCGACATTTGTATGGGTCTATATCTAAATCTGAACCGTTCTTACGCTAGTTCTAGTTCGATTATAAAATGTTGTGCCAATTTTAAAGAAAATCGGGAACAATATGCGATTTCTAAAGCGGAAAAAGTGAAATCGGGAGCGACATTTGTATGGGCGCTATATCTAAATCTGAACCGATCTTACCCACTTTCAGCATATGTGTTTCTAGTTCGATTATAAAATGTTGTGCCAATTTTAAATAAAATCGGTTACAATATGTGGTTTCTAAAGCGAAAAAAGTGAAATCGGGAGAGACATTTGTATGGGGACTATATCTAAACTTGAACCGATCTAACCCAATTTTTGCATAGGTGTTTCTAGTTGGATTATAAGATGTTCTGCCAAATTTAAAGAAAATCGGGTACAATATGTCGTTTCTAGAGCGGAAAATGTCAAATCGGGAGCGACATTTGTATGGGGGCTATATCTAAATCTGAACCGATCTTACCCAATTTTTGCATACGTGTTTCTAGTTTGATTATAAGATGTTCTGCCAAATTTAAAGAAAATCGGGTACAATATGTCGTTTCTAGAGCGGAAAATGTCAAATCGGGAGCGACATTTGTATGGGGGCTATATCTAAATCTGAACCGATCTTACCCAATTTTTGCATAGGTGTTTCTAGTTGGATTATAAGATGTTCTGCAAAATTTGAAGAAAATCAGGTACAATATGTCGTTTCTAGAGCGGAAAATGTCAAATCGGGAGCGACATTTGTATGGGGGCTATATCTAAATCTGAACCGATCTTACCCAATTTTTGCACAGGTGTTTCTAGTTGGATTATAAGATGTTCTGCCAAATTTAAAGAAAATCGGGTACAATATGTCGTTTATAGAGCGGAAAATGTCAAATCGGGAGCGACATTTGTATGGGGGCTATATCTAAATCTGAACCGATCTTACCCAATTTTTGCACAGGTATTTCTAGTTGGATTATAAGATGTTCTGCCAAATTTAAAGAAAATCGGGTACAATATGTCGTTTATAGAGCGGAAAATGTCAAATCGGGAGCGACATTTGTATGGGGGCTATATCTAAATCTGAACCGATTTCCTCCAAATTCAATACCGATGGTCCTTGGCCAGAAAAAATAAATTGTGCCAAGTTTCATGACAATCGGACAACAATTGCGACCTGTAGAGTGCGAACAAGCTTAGATGGACAGCAGACGGACAGACGGACAGACGGACAGACAGACATTGTTAAATCGACTCAGCTGGTGATTCTAAGCTGATCGGTATACTTAAAGGTGGGTCTAGCTCGATTATTTATTGGTGTTACAAACATTTGGCGCGAAACTAACTTATAATACCCTATACCACGAAGTGGTGTAGGGTATAAACAAGTAAGGAAAGGCTAAAGTCGGGCGGGGCCGACTATATAATACCCTACACCACTCCCTGCGTATGTACCTCGCTTTGATTACTAAACCCAGGTATTTCATGGGATCAATTTTATGTAGTTCATACAAATTATATAAATTATATTCATATAATTTATATGCTATAAATTCAACTTTAGTCAAATTTAACGAATATGGTAAATAATATCTTAATTGATCCAATTGTCCGATAGACAAATACAAATTATACAGTAGTATACCAAAGTCATACCAAAGTATGGACATATGGGCATCACTCAAACAATTCTCATTGCAATTCAATTCGGCAAAAAAGTGAAATCGGGAAGGATTTTTGCATCCTGTAAATGTATGTGTTTGACAAAAAATGTTAAATCGGAAAGGACATTTGTATGGGGGTATATTGAAACCTGGAACGATGTGACCCGCTTTCACCATGTCCGTTTATTGGTGAAATATAATATGTAAAATTTGGCCAAAATCGGTTAAACATTCGGGAGCAGCATTTGTATGAGGGCTATATCTAAATCTGAACCTATCTTACCCACTTTCATCATAGGTTTTTTAGTTGGATTATAAGATGTTGTGCCAATTTTAAAGAAAAACGGGTACAATATCTGGATTTTAGAGCGGAAAAAGTCAAATCGGGAGCGACATTTGTATGGGGCTATATCTAAATGTGAACCGATCTTACCCAATTTTTGCATACGTGTTTCTAGTTGGATTATAAGATGTTCTGCAAAACATAAGAAAATCGGGTACAATATGTTGTTTCTACAGCGGAAAATGTCAAATCGGGAGCGACATTTGTATGGGGGCTATATCTAAATCTGGACCGATCTTGCCTAATTTCTGCATATGTGTTTCTAGTCCGATTATAAGATGTTCTGCAAAATTTAAAGAAAATCGGGTACAATATGTCGTTTCTAGAGCGGAAAATGTCAAATCGGGAGCGACATTTGTATGGGGGCTATATCTAAATCTGAACCGATCTTAACCAATGTTTGCATACGTGTTTCTAGTTGGATTATAAGATGTTCTGCCAAATATAAAGAAAATCGGGTACAATATGTCGTTCTAGAGCGGAAAATTTCAAATCGGGAGCGACATTTGTATGGGGGCTATATCTAAATCTGAACCGATCTTACCCAATGTTTGCATACGTGTTTCTAGTTGGATTATAAGATGTTCTGCAAAATTTAAAGAAAATCGGGTACAATATGTTGTTTCTAGAGCGGAAAATGTCAAATCGGGAGCGACATTTGTATGGGGGCTATATCTAAATCTGAACCGATTTCCTCCATATTCAATCCCAATGGTCCTTGGCGAGAAAAAATGACTTCTGCCAAGTTTCATGACAATCGGACAACAATTGCGACCTGTAGAGTGCGAACAAGCTTAGATGGACAGCAGACGGACGGACGGACGGACAGACAGACATCGTTAAATCGACTCAGCTGGTGATTCTAAGCCGATATACTTAAAGGTGGGTCTAGCTCGATTATTTCTTGGTGTTACAAACATTTGGCGCGAAACTAACTTATAATACCCTAAACCACGAAGTGGTGTAGGGTATAAAAATACACTCACAGTTGACCTTGCAAGTACTTTGCGTAACATTTGTATTGCTTTTTGGTCCAAGTTAATAACTACAATTTATTTAGTTAATTCACCATGACGATGAATTCAACTAAGATTTTATTAAATTGACTTTCAACACGTTTGGCTGGACAGACATTTCATTTTTTTTGTGATAATCTCTAAGTAACACGAGTACAAGTGCACCTAGTAAATCACAATGTCAAAATCATACATACAATTCCTACAGTGTAATTAATCATCTAAGTATTCGTGCTCCACAGAGCTATTCTAAAGTGACCAATCTGCTTAACTTTCGGAAGAATTGTGGTGGAGGATGAAATGTTTAGATTATTTGCCATGCTCAAGTTGAAAGTACATATTTGCTTTTTGTTGAAGGCAACAGTTCAAAGATAAAATATTTAGTTGAGGACGGTCTTCTCATTTTCAGAATTCACTTGTGTCTCGATTTTATTGTAATTACCAAATTTTATTCTAAAAAAATATTTTTGTCTCAATTCACAACTTTTTTCAAAGCATACCCTGTTCTTGAACGTTGCCAAAACAATCGCAAATAAAGTTTGATACACATAGAAACACGGCAACCCATGCCGACTTCCATCCAAACATGTAATTACTTCTAATCGCTCGGAAAGAAATGTTCAAAGGTCTTCCGATTTTGATGATAATTGGTGAATGCGTTTTTTATGATATAAAAAATTGAGACAAAGCCTGCAACGTCGAGGTTTTGCATATTTTGGGGTTTATTTAGCAAGTCATAACTTTTGATCTACGAATTATATTGAAACAATTTTGCAGGAGAATAGTTGGTTTTATAGCACAAAAAATGAAAATTAAAAAAATAAAAAAGTAAGAAAGCGTCAGTCGGTTAAACCGACTTACATATACACACATTCCCAGAGAACATGTGTATGGAAGGACTTAAAATTTGCGTAGTATGATTGTGGGAGGTACTAGAAGTTTGCGCTAACTGGACCCAGCTTCCACATTTGTAAATAATTGTAAAGCATTTCATTGTACCTAGGATATAGACAATTGTGTGGGAGGTACAAGAAGGGGCGTGGCTAAAGCGTAAATATTTCTTATGTTTAAAGTGATTATAAAAACTTAATAAAAATTTCAAGTTGCAAATGATTTTGACTACCCGTATGGATGTTATGTCGGTTTTATTACAACCAATGTTTATGCCTCTTTGTGTGGAAGGTCCAGAAGGGGTGAGTCAATATCGCCCATATTCCATGCGAATGTAATATCTATAAAAGCATTGCCAAATATCAAATTTCATATTATTCCGATCATATGTATAGAATTTATAACAGTTTTAATTTTACGTTGTTTTGCGTGAATTGTGTGGGAGGTACTGGTAGGAACCCTCACTCTACAGAGCAGGAGGGTATATATCATTTGGGACATAAAAAAAGTGTAACGCATTGGAGGAGTGACTTAAGACCCTATATATGTTTGGACCAAATCCGTTTCACGACTTTTTAAGGTGTTTGATCCATGTCCGTCCGTCCGACTAGCTAGCTGGTGTACACGATAACTCTCGAAAGGAGTTAAGGAATATATTCAAACTATGCACATGGTAATATTTTTCTCAACCTCAGTTTAAGTTCGAAGATGGGCGAAATTGCCACGCCTCTTCTCCCACACAAATAGCCCATATTTCAATGATAAATTAAAACCCATGTAACTTCCACACAGATAATCGAAATATCGAATTTATGTGCGTCCAACCATAAAGAAGCTGTAAATTTATATATATATAGATCCCAAACTTGACACTGCCTCAATTACTTGCTATTGAGCTCCCGCTATCTGATCATGCGAATATGTTTGTTAAATGCTGGGGCCTTAAGCCAAAAAGGTGTTGTGGAAGTACAGAAACATAATATGCCCAACCCCAGAGTTTAGACACTTATGAATCCAAGTACATATCCTCATTATGGCTACATCAATATGCTGCGCATCTCGACTTCTAGCTACTGAATATGAATGAATCTCGCATTCTCGAAAAACTTACACGCATACTTCGAACTACATCCGACTACAGCCCTCATATGTTGGTGTTCGATAAGTTAGTCGAGGTCAAATATCTTACAAAGAAGTAATGGGACAGGGAAGACCCATTTGGCGACGCACAGTGGTCCAGAATCAAAACCCATTGGCCAAAATGCAATAACTTTGTTCTATTAGACATTTTTGAGTTCTGTAAAAATTCAAAATTGTTAAAAATTTATCATGAGCATAAACGAAATGTACTCATATTTTTATCTGCGTACCTACTTTTCAGAAGATAATGATATGAACATGACTAAATTGTGTTTTGGAACTAAAAAATCGGACTTTTTGCACTAAATGTATCCCATTTTCCAATCTGGCAATTTCTGGTGAGCAAATGTTACACTGAAAAAACGGTGAACCCTTTAACCTTTCCAAATATGTATATATTTCGTCAAAGGCTTTTGAACGAAAAAGTTGCTTTGGTACAAAGCAAAGCATAGAAACCACAATTTCTAATTAAAAAATGAGTACAAAATCTCTTAAAATGTGTGATAAACACATTTGAAAAAGGACAAAGTCAAAAAAAAAATTACGTTTTTTTTTTTCAATTTACAAAATTTTGAAAACGTGAAAATCTGTAATACAAAAAATAAAATAAAAAAATGTATTCTCATTATGAATAAATACGTAAAAATATGTTAAAAAAACAATACAAATTTTAATTTTCTTTAAAATCGAAAAATACGAACAGTAGTCAACTTTGGGGCGATTTCTGATATATTGCCTGATTTTTAATGTTATTATATCCTGGGTCCTTGTCAAATTTTGTTTTTTACACAACTCAAACATGTCTACTAGAACAAAATTTATTGAATTTTGGCCGATGGATTTTTATTCTGAACCACTGAGGCTCTTTTGTCTTTAAGAACGAACAGCAAAATATTTACCCCCGTAGGTCAATGCATACCGAATTTGTCTAGTCCAGTGTCAGGCGTCCACATGGTATGAGTGTAAACAACCATCACACTTGACGTGCTGTTTTTGTGCCGACCATCGGTATATAATGAATCTGTTGGAAGTCCCTCTTTGATGGATTTCTAAAGGGTCTTTTATGGAATCATGAGACCAGACGAAGGGTTAAGTAGACGAACTCCAAGGCGTTGCTCCATGGACAAGACAAGATTTCACCATTACAATTGTCCGATCAATATGTTATGATAAACAGAAAAACTTTTAAGCCTGAATACATGCAGCGATTTTGTCCTTTTTCAAATTTTCAAAGCGATCTACAACTATTAGACGTATTCCTGGGAAATTTGACCCTCCTAGCTCCTATCCTTTAGATGCGTGCGTACTTACCACAGTTGTACGGCCGGACATACGATCAAGAATATATGTATGGGGCATTCCACGACAAATCGGACAGTTCAAAAAAATACATTTTTGATTTCCTCCATTTTTTACATTTTTTAGTACCCACTAAAAAACATCACCTGGTAGACTTTGAGCTTTTTCTGAACTCGGTAAAAATATATAATTATCTTAAAAATCGTTAAATAGTAGTTCTTTTTTCAGTCTTTTGCTCATAACTTCGTCCGAATTGGAAATTCTTTTTTTAAATGTAAAAAATGGAGGAAATCAAAAATATTTTTTTGTTTTGAACTGTCCGATTTTTGGTGTAATGCCCCGTATATACTTTATAGAGTCAGCTCTATATTTTAAAGTGCAACAAATGTTACAGAATGACAAAGTTAGTAGGATGGAGTTTATACAAATTATCCATAAAAAAGTTTAGTGATACCGTTTACAAAATGTTATACAGGGTGATTTTTTAAAAGCTATAGGAAAGTTTTTCAAAAAAAACACATAAAATTCAGAAAAATGCATGAAATCTTTATTTGAATCGATAAGTACGGTCCATATAATTTAATTTTTGAAGATTATTTCATGCAAATGTTCACCTTGACTGTCGATTAAACTGACCATAAAATGGAAGCGCGCGATGATCTTTCTTAACAGAGCACGCATTTTGATAATAAAATTCAATAATTTGCAAGCGTTGTTCGTTTGTAAGACGATTCATGGTTAATAGACCAAACTGAAGATGTTTGACAGTGAAACAAAACACGAAATGTGCGTCACCTGTTTAAACCAGTGTTGCCAAAAAGATAATAGCTAAAAAATTACCCTTTACATGTTATCTTGT
Organism: Polietes domitor; assembly: GCA_947397865.1. Classification (NCBI taxonomy): domain Eukaryota; kingdom Metazoa; phylum Arthropoda; class Insecta; order Diptera; family Muscidae; genus Polietes; species Polietes domitor. Next base: position 98,691,170 of record OX377620.1, read on the forward strand.
TATCTTTTGTTGCATAGTTTAGTTATTACTGTTTGGCATTGAGTTCGGGGTCATACAAAGACTAATAGTCCAGTGACAAGTAGTTCTCGTTTGGGAGAGAAGAAAAGGGTTATCCAAAATGTAAGACCTGCCTCCGGCATCAAAGCATGATTTTACTATTTTGGATAATTGCAAAATTAATTTCATTCTTTTAGATTCCCACAATTAACGGTGAGATAAAATTCAGTGCATCCAACCTCTCCCAGTATGGCTCAAGGATTTTAGGACATTAAGACAAGATCCATTGCTAAGGCGTTCAAGTGTTAGCAAAACTCCCTTTGAATACAGTCGGTAACTTCTAACTCCAAACTGTGAGCCCCTCCTCGTTTTAGAGGACATTTTTCAATGGATCTACTGTCTCGATAGACTTTCACATGTGTAACTTTTTATGGAGGAAATAATCCATTAAGATATATGAATCACTTGTCTGTCACAGGTCATGATACAAATGGGGCTTGAAATTACATCGCTCATTATAGTAATGATAGATATCAATTACTGTGAGTGAAGGTAACTAACGATTTGTTTGTATTGTTTTTCGTTTTTGCAAAATTACACTGTCCAACAAATTAAGACTTTTTGAATGGAACAGAATAGCGACCCTATATTGCTGAAAGGACTATAGTCCAGCTGGTCTGAGTTTCATTTTACAGTGGGTCAAAGTTTTAATTTTTTGGTTGAAGGAAGCATTATACTAAGAGAGAAAAGTGTTGTAATTTAATCTCTGAGAGAATTCTTATTGTCAGAACTACATTGTGGAATCTTATGAGGATTATTTTTGTGGAAGATATTAACTCTCCAGCTCCTCTCTTTTGGTCTTTTTTCGGGAAAATCAATAAAAAGTCCTCTCAAAAAAGTCTCCAAAAAACATGGACCAATTTTAACCCTACTAATTTTGTTGTAAAGGGTGGTTAAATTGTAAGGACCGCACTTAACCTTAAATTTTTTTCTGCATTTCATTTGACATTTCTCAATTTCGGATTAACTCAATTTGAACCATGGAAAGATACACAATCGAGCAACGCGATAAAGTTATTCAGGCTTATCATGAAAATGGGCGTGCAAATAAAAATGCACATCGAGCACTTCGTGATTTTTTCGGTCAATTTAATCCTCCAAATGTGCGTACAATCGAAAAATCGTGCAAAATTTTTAACAAACTGGGTCTGTAGGAGATGTGAAAACACCAGTGCATGCTCGTACTGCAGAAAATATTGCTGCCGTCCACTTCAACTTGTTATCGTGCCCAACAATTGCACCTCTCACGCTCGTCGTTGATGAACATTATGCATAAAGACGCTTGACCATTCCAAACGTTGTCAATGGTCAGAATGGTGGCAAGAAATGGCAACAGCGGATGATCAATTTTCGAAGAAAATCGTCCTCAGTGGATTCGTCAATATTGCCGCATGCAGAATTGCCGCATTTGGGCGTATGATAATCCAAGAGTGATTGTCGAAAAACCAATGCACCCACAAAGAGTGACTGTTTGGTGCGGATTATGGGCTGGCGGCATCATCGCGCCGTATTTGTTCCAAAATGAGGCCGGTCAGGCAGTTACTGTGAATGGTCTTCGCTATCGTGAGATGATAGCGAAATTTGTATGGCCCGAATTGGAAATATGGATGTGGACGACATTTATGAGTTCAGTAAAAAACCAAATTAGACAAGGACATAAGGATTATTTTGAAATAATAACATTCAAAATCGGGAAATCGGATATATTTTAGAAATCGGCCAAAAGTTGACTACTTTTCGTATTTTTCGATTTTACAGAAAATTAAAATTTTTATTTTTTATCATATTTGTACGTATTTGTTACGAAGAAAAAATAGAAATAATGTTAATACGAAGAAAAAAAATTATTTTTTTTTTGTATTACAAATTTGCATGTTTTTCAGAATTTGAAAATTGAAAAAAAACGTAATTTCTTTTTTTGATTTTATCGAACTTTCTCTCACAAATTTAAAGAGACTTTCGACTAAAATCTTGTGCTTTCTTAGCTTTATTATGACGCCAAGACTATACTTGTGCCAAATATAGTTTCGTTGTAATGAATATTGTAGAAAATGTCCTTTTTGAACAAATGTCTGACTTTGGACCAACACAACTTGTTTCCTTCAAAAGCCTAATTTTGGTTTTTTACAGAACTCAAAAATGTCTACTATAGGATGTTTTTTATTGAGGTATAGAACTTCGAATTGAAATAAAACACAAGAAAATCGTTTTAATGTCCATCAATTTGGCTTTATTGGAAGGATAATTTTATGCCATTAATGGGCATGTGGCCGCCGCGGCTGGCTCGAATATAGCCAGCATATGGGGCCGTATGTTGGCAATAACGCCACGAATGTTGGCTTCCAAGTCCCCTAACGTTTCTGGTTTGTTGGCGTAGACGAGCGACTTCACATATCCCCAAAGAAAATAATCCAATGGTGTCAAATCACACGATCTTGGTGGCCAATTGACAGGTCCATTCCGCGAAATTATGCGGTTAACCGAATTAATTGCTCTGATGGACGATTATGTCGACCAAAAAAGTGGACGGAGCTTGCGGTGAACTTCGCGAACTGAACCATTACTTTCGAAATAAATTTGCACGATTTGCAAGCGTTGTTCTTTTGTCAACCTGTTTTTGAGTGCACTATGTGGTCGCGGAATAATATAAACATTATGTATATTAGCATGGCAATTTTAAAAACTATTGTATTTGTTTTTCTTTTGTATATCCCCAAAATATTTAGTATATTTTTTTCCAATTGCAAATAATAGCGATCATCCGAAATTCGAAAAATCTGTTTATTTTACGTGTCTATGCATTTATAGGAATGTATGCACCGAAATCCATTATTCTAGCTTTGTACCATTTTTATCCCTTAAAAGTACGAATTTGGAAAAAATACTTTTATATTATGTATTTACTCAATTAGAGGAATGTACACACCGAATTTCGCGTTTCTAGCTGTTGTCCATTGATAGGTACCATTTTTATCCCTTTTTGTCCCATTTCACCCCCTACGAATAAAAATCACTTTATGGTGCATGTTTTTGTTACAGGGGGAATGCACATACCCAATATCAAGTAAGTACAAGCAGACACATTGAAATAACATGCTTAAATACTCTAAAATATTAGGAGTTACTATGGGTATTTTAGTCATTGTAAGGCAAAATTGTTTCCCTTTGGGTCGATTTCGTCCAGTTTCAATCCCAACCGATCTACGACTATAAGACACATTTGTGGAAAATTTGGATGTCCTAGCTCCTTTCGTTTAGATGCTAGCGTGCTTTCAGCAGACGGGCGGACGGACATGGCTAGATCGCCTTAGAATTTTATGACGATCATAGGGTCTCAGGTCGATATTTCAAGGTGTTATAAACGGAATGACAAAGTTATCCTGGAGGGTACACAAACTGGAAATTAAATTGAGTATGGGCATACTGGGTGCTATATGAAGATCGATTTTACTCAATTTTAGTACATGTTGACTACAATTTTGTACATTTTTTGAGCATTATAATATAATGCTCCCTTCGACCAAAAAATTAAAACTTTGACCCTCTGTAAAAAGAAGCTCCGACCATTATCTCGGGAGATATGGCTAAAATTATTATGTATACATGATATTTTTGTTTTGCCCTTTTTGAAATGACTTTTCTTAAAAAAAAAGCCCAAATAGATCCATAAATAGAGCAGCTAAAGGGTTAAGATCTTCCACAAAAATAATCTTCATGCAATTCCACAATATAGTTCTGACGATAAGAATTCTCTCAGCTGTTAACTTACAATACTTTTCTCACTTATTAGAATGCTCCCTTCGACCAAAAAAATAAAACTTTAACCCACTGTAAAATGAAATGCAGATCAGCAAAAATGATCTACTCAACATGCCCTTTCATAATTACGGGGTTGCTACTCTGTTCCAAAAATGTTGTTGGACGGTGTTATTATTTATTTAGCTAATGTACCGTGACGATGTTTTCAGCTGAATAAGTGGAATCGTTTGAATAAAAGTATTTGCTTTCAAAAAAATTTTGTCTAAAGCCATTTCGCTATTTGGGGTAATCACCAGCCTCAAGTACACCTAAACGTTTCTATTTTTCCCTTCCATAGTGCTTCGTGCTTGCGTTTTCCCAATAATGTTCCAGGACAATTGCATTCTATGGCTGGCCATAGTGGCCATTCTGTTTAGCGCAAGTGTGGCAAAATCCTCGTTCAAATTCAACAATCTCAAATGTGAAGAACATGACGTCAGTTTTTCCCACTTTGAAAAGTGTAAGCTGAATGTGATCGGGCGTGGTCTGGTCTCGCTCGATCTTACGGTGAAGTTATACAAGACGCCAGTAACAAATATTAGTGTATGTTGAGAAGAAGAAAACAAAGTATGATATTTTCTGTGATCTATTTATTTATTTCAGGCCAATATCGGCATCTATAAACGAGACAACTACTATCGGCCATTTATCTACAATATCACGATTGATATGTGCGCTTTCTTTGCCAACCCCAACAGGTACCCGGTTATGAAAGTAGTCTCTGCGGTTTTTCTGAGTCATTCGAATATAAATCATACATGTCCCTACAGTGTAATTACATCGCCTTAGTATACGATTTCTGCACAGTGATGTGTGTAATGAGCCCAATCCTCTTTAAATTTTAGGACACCCTTGTGGTCAAGGACTTTGTGGTGCAGGAAGAAATGTTTGCTCTGGTCCCCATTGCCAACGGTGATTATAAGATCGTGTTGAAGGTTTTTGCTTACAATGATTTGAAGGCAACAGTGCAAATGTTTTTCACACGTAAAGATTCAATATTTGGCTGATGATGTCCCATATATATTATTGTAATTGCAAATAATTGTTTGTAAAACAAATATTGTTGTTTAAATAAATGTATGTGTTTTTATGAATATGTACATTGTTGTTGGGTTTTAATATCACAACAGTAGTCCACGGATGCACCGCAAAAAATCCAAAATTGCCGTTTTTCCTATGCTACGACAATTCAGAGTCATTGGGAATAACAGAAGATATTTTTCACAGTACATCGAAAATTATCTTCTGTTATTCCCAATGAACATATTGTGAAGTATTTTGCCGTTCTAAACTCCAAAAAGTACTGTTACTATTTGTCATGTGGGCAGTATGAGTCCAACCATGCCCAGTTATACGTTAAACGGAAGGTTCGGTTTACGTGGCCGCTCTTACGGGAACGTCAAGTAGTGCCTTAAGGCAGATTTTTTTCGAAAAAAAAATTTGGCATAACCCAAAAAAAAATGATCCATTTTGTAATACCTTATATTCTAAAGAATTATAGAAAGAAAATTATAAGAAAAATATTAATATCTGAGGAAAACGTACAAGACTTGCCCTTCTTTGTACGACAATTTTTGAAAACATCATTTGTTTATTTTTTAATATGTAGTTTTCTCGAACGATAAAAATCCAGTAAAACCAGATATTAAAATATATTTCCCTCTTATGTTCAATATTTGAAATAAATTGTGATGTGTCATTAGTTAAATATTAAAAAAAAATGATTTTAAAGTCCAAGCCAACTTATAGGGAGGCTGTCAAAATGTTTAAACATATCAAAATTATATTTACAAATTTTCATTCTAGTAAATATAGATGCAAAATGGTCTTGAGCCAGTACAATATCCCACTTCAAATCAAATTATATTTCAAGCGTATTCAAAATGTCCTTGTCTGTCCTTGATAAAGAATAATAATATCCCACTCGCCCAAGAGACAGTCAGAGGGGCCCACATACTGAATTTAATGATTTCGGCTACAGTTGGTACTATTATTATACCATTTTCTCATTTTGATCCTAAAAATACGAATTTTAAAAATCCTTATTGTGTTGTGCGTCTACGTAGCATAAGGAGCATATACACTGGCTTTCATGATTCCAGCTGCAGCCCATTAACCGAAAGTGTTCCTTAAGTACGTATTATGGGGCACCATTGGTTAAGATAATCTTCAATTTAAATACAATGTAGTTTACCTTTGACGCAACTTGGAATTTCAGTAAAAAATTAAAAAATATATGTTCATAATTTTTTTTACTGGATCATAAACGGTATGCCTTAATACACAAAAATAATAATTTTTTTTCTTTTAGAGACGAAATAGGAAAATGGAATAAAAATGATATCAACCTAATGGTTATAAGCGGAATCATTACATTCAATGCATAAGTTCGTCTGACTGCGTAGAGGACTGTAATCGCAGATGGGTAAATTGTCAATATGAATGAATAATTTACCCAACAACCTCTGAAAATATTCCCAAAACTCCAATTTTTTTATGAAAATTGGTAGGTAACAAAAAACTAGAATTAATATTACTTGTGTTCAGTTTACCTGTATTAATTCCATTTGTCTCCAAAAGTTATTAGGGTTTTTTGGACATACTTCAGGCAAATGAACTAAATTTAGGTTATACTGAAGAAAATTTGCCCACCTATTTAGCGGTATACTTACTTTTCAAAAGTAAAAGATAAGTAATTCGCGCTTTGGAACTAAAAAGGACTACCCTTCAACCTTGCTAAATATGTACTTTATTCCTCAAAGGTTTTTAAAGAAAAAGTTATGTTGGTCAAAAGTCATACAATTTTTCAAAAAAGGCTATTTTTTTAAATTTATTACAAACAAACTTTATTTGGCATAAACACAGTTTTGGCGCCGTAATAAAAGCTAATAAACCACAATTTCTAATAAAACAAATTCTCTTAAAATGTAAAAAACAGTTCGGTTTTCAAAATCTGTAAAAGGTGAAAATCTGTATTACGAAAAAAATATTTTTTTGCGCATTGTGAACAAATATGTAAAATAATGTTAAAAAACAATAAAAATAAAAAATAATAAAAATTTTACTTTTCTTTAAAATCTAAATATAAGAAAGTAGTCAACTTTGAGCTACTTTCTAAAATATATCCGATTACCAGATTTTAGATGTTAACATCTCAAAATAGTCCTTGGTCCTGTCTAATTTCAATTTTTTACAGATCTCAAAAATTTTTACTAGAACAATAGTTATTGAATTTTGGACGATGGATTTGGATTTTTCTGAACCACTGTGTAGCGGGGGAAAGTTTGGCGTGAGCGATAGAGGCTAATGATTTCTAAATTACATAACATCTGACATAGTCAATATATTTTGACGCGCGAAGATGCGTTGGAAAGGTATTTCCTTGTGATTTTATAAAAATATATTTAATTCCAACAAATATTCTTTTTTGACTATAATAATATATTTACTTGTTATGAACTAATGCCTACTTCTCGTTTAATTATTTTTCATTAGAAGTAGCCCAATGTGTTTGCAAAAACAAATTCAAGGTATCTCACACGAATAGAAGAAACCGTAAAACTGTATTTTCCAAATAAGTATAATTTTTTACATATTTTTTAAAATTTCATAAATTTCTACACAGTGTTATATTACGACCAAAACCCTATAACTTTTTTATTTGCCATCGCAAAATTCTAAAATTTTTCATTTTGATATGTGACATTATTTTTGATTTTTTTCATGGGCGAGCCACGCCCACTTATTTAAAATTAACTATAACTTTTTTATTTACCATCATAAAATTCTGAAAATTTTCATTTTGATATGTGACCATATTTCTGTTTTTTTTAATGGGCGAGCCACGCCCACTTTTCCGACAATGAGGAAATTTCCGTTTGTAATAATATGAGTCACATAAAATTACTCTAATGAAAATATTGCAAAAAACGCCAACTTAAGATTAGTAGTTCTTACTTATGATCCCTTGGACTACTAAATGATGTATAGTCACAACCTCTTCACCCTGCAAGATGAATTTCACAAACAGTATATGCAAATGAAGATTTCAAGCCAACTTTTCAGAAAATGTTTAATGTTGCACCAAAAAAGTTGCCAAAGAAATCATGGCCTACTACTTTTTCGAAGTTGTAAATAATTATATACAAACTAGAATTTTGAAACTTATATCATAAAAATATATTTTTTTTAATACGAAATGGAGTTATTTCTATAGTTATCTGTCATTTGACATCAAAATTTATACAATTTTGTTTTTACTTTTGGCCTTTTGTTTCCGCGATATTTACAGAGGCGATATTTACCTTAAAAAGTAATTTCTTAAGGATTTATGAATTCACTAGTACATTTTTATAAAAACTAGCAGTACCCAAATTTCAAGATTCTAGCTGCAATAATTTAGTTGGTACCATTTTTATCCCTTTTTGTCCTGCGCAACCCTTAAAAGTAAAAAATGCATTTATATTCCGCTTCTGCGTGGTGAGAGGAATTTACATACCAAATTTCACGATTCTAGCTACAACACTTTAGTTGGTACCATTTTTATCCCTTTTTGTCCCGCTCACCCCTTATAAGTACAAATTTCGAAAAATTAATTTATATTGCAAGTCTACGTTGTCAGAGGAATGTAAATACCGATTTTCACGATTCTTTTATCCCTTTTTGTCTCTTTCCTGCCTTAAAAGTATAAATTTCGAGAAATCCCTATTTGTAGCTCGTCTGCATGGTCATTGCAAGAACTCACCGAATTTCATGTTTATAGCTACTGCCGTTTAGTCAGGACGAAGATTCGATGTTTATCCCTTTTTGGGCCATTTTACCCCCTAAAAGTACTAATTTCGTAAAACCCATTCTGAGTCGAAATTTCATGATCCTGGCTTCAGCCGTTCGGTCTGGGGCTGGTCTATGATAAGTCAGTCAGTCAGGAACACAACTCTTCCAATATATATATATATATATATATATATATCATCTTCTATATATATATATATATATATATATATATATATATATAAAGGTGTAGCTTGGGAATTACATTCTCAAATCAGACCTGTTGGAATAACAACTATGTACAATCTTTTAAAACTGCAGATGCTCAATATAAACGAACTTTTCGAAACTTAAGGGGGAAAGTGGGAAACTGCTATCAAAAAATGGTAGTTAGAAGTAAAAAAAAGTAATTTCATGGTTCTAACTACCATTTTTTGATAGCAGTTTCCCACTTTCCCCCTTAAGTTTCGAAAAGTTCGTTTATATTGAGCGTCTGCAGTTTTAAAAGATTGTACATAGCTGTTATTCCAACAGGTCTGATTTGAGAATGTAGTTCACAAGCTACACCTTTTTCATTTGTAATTCAAAACTCGTCATAAGTAATTCAAAAGACACCATTTTTGGTTTTAATTTGAAATTCAAAAATTATTCCATTTGCAATTCAAAAAGGGTAAACAAAATTATTTAAGCAAAATGTACATTTATTATTTGGTAGCATTTATTTATTTCTGTAATTTTTTCATAGACGATATATACACCTGCAATATGAGCGATATTGCAAGACCTCTCACACAAATTGGCACAAGCTTTGGTTAAAATAAATCTGATCAGCAACAATTTAATATTGGAAATGGATTTACAATCACTTTATACCTGAAAATAGTTATGATTTATTGTACCTCCCATACAAATAATCCGACCCTAAGTAAAATGCAAGTCCTTATAAATTATATGCAGATGCTCTCTGAGCTGGTGAAGGTTATAAACTATATATGAAATTACCGACATTTTACATCATTATAATTATTAGCTGCTTATCATTTTATTAAATCTGTTTTCAAAACTGCAGAATAACCAAATTTGCAGGAAAAATAAGTGCTACCCCACCTAATGTATACTTTTCTTAAATAATTTTGTTTAAATTTTTGAGTTTCAAATGGAATAATTTTTGAATTTCAAATGAAAGCTTTTGAATTTCAAATAGTGTATTTTGAATTACAAACGATGAGTTTTGATTCATATGACGACTTTTGGATTTCAAATTTGAATTACACTTGAAAATGGTGTAGAGTCATTAACAAACGGACGGACATGACTAGAACGATTTTGAAAATATTCCAATAAAATTATTTGGTTTCCGAACAAGATCAATCAATTACACAATAAACATTGATTTTTGGAATTGATACGCGGATTGGTAAACAAAACATGCCTATAATATCAGTAATGAATAGCGGAAGCGTAAAGATTTATCCACGTATTACATAAAATGCAGCACATTAGACAAATGGACCTCTACCGAACCAGACAAACACTGGTGTTCATAAATTGTCAAATCTTCACTGTAAATCGACGGCGACGACATTAAATGAAGACAGCTTAAACAACAATAACACCCAGAACTACAATGTTCTGTTCGGGTCGGGGGGTTTATAAGTATCTACCGCCGCCGAGTGAGCCGTTTAATTACTTTCAAAGGGCAACACAGAGTCATTGAATATTGTTACAGCTGCCTGACAGCCATGTAGTCTGCCTGCCTTGCCTGACTGCCAGCCTGGCTGTAGTGACGTTTAATGTCCTACGGTATTAATGCGACGAATAAATAGTTTAGGGATACGAGGAGTGTACGTACAGACATATGCAGTTGCTATGGGGTATTCAATCTGTGGTCGATACCATCGGGGTGGATTTCCCTCGGTGTCGGTGGTGCTTTGCTCTACTGAGACTCTGTGAATATAATTTCAATTAAAAGTTGCTTTTAATGCAATTATTTTCGTTTCCCCTGTGCAATTCTGGTCTCGGCTTTCAATAGACTCTCGCATTCAATCGTTCGTTCCTTCGTTCGTTCGTTTAGTCAGTTAGTCAGCCAGTCATTCATTGTGTCATCTTTTACATACGAAATCAATAAACAGGGCAATTTATTTGTATGACTACGAGTATTCTCCGTATCTCCCTACTTTGCACAGTGGGAAAAGATGAAAAATATAAAAAAATAAAAATAGAAAAATATAAAAATATAAAAATACAAAAATATAAAAATATAAAAATATAAAAATATAAAAATATAAAAATATAAAAATATAAAAATATAAAAATATAAAATTTAAAATATAAAAATATAAAAATATAAAAATATAAAAATATAAAAATATAAAAATATAAAAATATAAAAATATAAAAATATAAAAATATAAAAATATAAAAATATAAAAATATAAAAATATAAAAATATAAAAATATAAAAATATAAAAATATAAAAATATAAAAATATAAAAATATAAAAATATAAAAATATAAAAATATAAAAATATAAAAATATAAAAATATAAAAATATAAAAATATAAAAATATAAAAATATAAAAATATAAAAATATAAAAATATAAAAATATAAAAATATAAAAATATAAAAATATAAAAATATAAAAATATAAAAATATAAAAATATAAAAATATAAAAATATAAAAATATAAAAATATAAAAATATAAAAATATAAAAATATAAAAATATAAAAATATAAAAATATAAAAATATAAAAATATAAAAATATAAAAATATAAAAATATAAAAATATAAAAATATAAAAATATAAAAATATAAAAATATAAAAATATAAAAATATAAAAATATAAAAATATAAAAATATAAAAATATAAAAATATAAAAATATAAAAATATAAAAATATAAAAATATAAAAATATAAAAATATAAAAATATAAAAATATAAAATATAAAAATATAAAAATATAAAAATATAAAAATATAAAAATATAAAAATATAAAAATATAAAAATATAAAAATATAAAAATATAAAAATATAAAAATATAAAAATATAAAAATATAAAAATATAAAAATATAAAAATATAAAAATATAAAAATATAAAAATATAAAAATATAAAAATATAAAAATATAAAAATATAAAAATATAAAAATATAAAAATATAAAAATATAAAAATATAAAAATATAAAAATATAAAAATATAAAAATATAAAAATATAAAAATATAAAAATATAAAAATATAAAAATATAAAAATATAAAAATATAAAAATATAAAAATATAAAAATATAAAAATATAAAAATATAAAAATATAAAAATATAAAAATATAAAAATATAAAAATATAAAAATATAAAAATATAAAAATATAAAATATAAAAATATAAAAATATAAAAATATAAAAATATAAAATATAAAAATATAAAAATATAAAAATATAAAAATATAAAAATATAAAAATATAAAAATATAAAAATATAAAAATATAAAAATATAAAAATATAAAAATATAAAAATATAAAAATATAAAAATATAAAAATATAAAAATATAAAAATATAAAAATATAAAAATATAAAAATATAAAAATATAAAAATATAAAAATATAAAAATATAAAAATATAAAAATATAAAAATATAAAAATATAAAAATATAAAAATATAAAAATATAAAAATATAAAAATATAAAAATATAAAAATATAAAAATATAAAAATATAAAAATATAAAAATATAAAAATATAAAAATATAAAAATATAAAAATATAAAAATATAAAAATATAAAAATATAAAAATATAAAAATATAAAAATATAAAAATATAAAAATATAAAAATATAAAAATATAAAAATATAAAAATATAAAAATATAAAAATATAAAAATATAAAAATATAAAAATATAAAAATATAAAAATATAAAAATATAAAAATATAAAAATATAAAAATATAAAAATATAAAAATATAAAAATATAAAAATATAAAAATATAAAAATATAAAAATATAAAAATATAAAAATATAAAAATATAAAAATATAAAAATATAAAAATATAAAAATATAAAAATATAAAAATATAAAAATATAAAAATATAAAAATATAAAAATATAAAAATATAAAAATATAAAAATATAAAAATATAAAAATATAAAAATATAAAAATATAAAAATATAAAAATATAAAAATATAAAAATATAAAAATATAAAAATATAAAAATATAAAAATATAAAAATATAAAAATATAAAAATATAAAAATATAAAAATATAAAAATATAAAAATATAAAAATATAAAAATATAAAAATATAAAAATATAAAAATATAAAAATATAAAAATATAAAAATATAAAAATATAAAAATATAAAAATATAAAAATATAAAAATATAAAAATATAAAAATATAAAAATATAAAAATATAAAAATATAAAAATATAAAAATATAAAAATATAAAAATATAAAAATATAAAAATATAAAAATATAAAAATATAAAAAATAAAAATATAAAAATATAAAAATATAAAAATATAAAAATATAAAAATATAAAAATATAAAAATATAAAAATATAAAAATATAAAAATATAAAAATATAAAAATATAAAAATATAAAAATATAAAAATATAAAAATATAAAAATATAAAAATATAAAAATATAAAAATATAAAAATATAAAAATATAAAAATATAAAAATATAAAAATATAAAAATATAAAAATATAAAAATATAAAAATATAAAAATATAAAAATATAAAAATATAAAAATATAAAAATATAAAAATATAAAAATATAAAAATATAAAAATATAAAAATATAAAAATATAAAAATATAAAAATATAAAATATAAAAATATAAAAATATAAAAATATAAAAATATAAAAATATAAAAATATAAAAATATAAAAATATAAAAATATAAAAATATAAAAATATAAAAATATAAAAATATAAAAATATAAAAATATAAAAATATAAAAATATAAAAATATAAAAATATAAAAATATAAAAATATAAAAATATAAAAATATAAAAATATAAAAATATAAAAATATAAAAATATAAAAATATAAAAATATAAAAATATAAAAATATAAAAATATAAAAATATAAAAATATAAAAATATAAAAATATAAAAATATAAAAATATAAAAATATAAAAATATAAAAATATAAAAATATAAAAATATAAAAATATAAAAATATAAAAATATAAAAATATAAAAATATAAAAATATAAAAATATAAAAATATAAAAATATAAAAATATAAAAATATAAAAATATAAAAATATAAAAATATAAAAATATAAAAATATAAAAATATAAAAATATAAAAATATAAAAATATAAAAATATAAAAATATAAAAATATAAAAATATAAAAATATAAAAATATAAAAATATAAAAATATAAAAATATAAAAATATAAAAATATAAAAATATAAAAATATAAAAATATAAAAATATAAAAATATAAAAATATAAAAATATAAAAATATAAAAATATAAAAATATAAAAATATAAAAATATAAAAATATAAAAATATAAAAATATAAAAATATAAAAATATAAAAATATAAAAATATAAAAATATAAAAATATAAAAATATAAAAATATAAAAATATAAAAATATAAAAATATAAAAATATAAAAATATAAAAATATAAAAATATAAAAATATAAAAATATAAAAATATAAAAATATAAAAATATAAAAATATAAAAATATAAAAATATAAAAATATAAAAATATAAAAATATAAAAATATAAAAATATAAAAATATAAAAATATAAAAATATAAAAATATAAAAATATAAAAATATAAAAATATAAAAATATAAAAATATAAAAATATAAAAATATAAAAATATAAAAATATAAAAATATAAAAATATAAAAATATAAAAATATAAAAATATAAAAATATAAAAATATAAAAATATAAAAATATAAAAATATAAAAATATAAAAATATAAAAATATAAAAATATAAAAATATAAAAATATAAAAATATAAAAATATAAAAATATAAAAATATAAAAATATAAAAATATAAAAATATAAAAATATAAAAATATAAAAATATAAAAATATAAAAATATAAAAATATAAAAATATAAAAATATAAAAATATAAAAATATAAAAATATAAAAATATAAAAATATAAAAATATAAAAATATAAAAATATAAAAATATAAAAATATAAAAATATAAAAATATAAAAATATAAAAATATAAAAATATAAAAATATAAAAATATAAAAATATAAAAATATAAAAATATAAAAATATAAAAATATAAAAATATAAAAATATAAAAATATAAAAATATAAAAATATAAAAATATAAAAATATAAAAATATAAAAATATAAAAATATAAAAATATAAAAATATAAAAATATAAAAATATAAAAATATAAAAATATAAAAATATAAAAATATAAAAATATAAAAATATAAAAATATAAAAATATAAAAATATAAAAATATAAAAATATAAAAATATAAAAATATAAAAATATAAAAATATAAAAATATAAAAATATAAAAATATAAAAATATAAAAATATAAAAATATAAAAATATAAAAATATAAAAATATAAAAATATAAAAATATAAAAATATAAAAATATAAAAATATAAAAATATAAAAATATAAAAATATAAAAATATAAAAATATAAAAATATAAAAATATAAAAATATAAAAATATAAAAATATAAAAATATAAAAATATAAAAATATAAAAATATAAAAATATAAAAATATAAAAATATAAAAATATAAAAATATAAAAATATAAAAATATAAAAATATAAAAATATAAAAATATAAAAATATAAAAATATAAAAATATAAAAATATAAAAATATAAAAATATAAAAATATAAAAACTTAAAAATATAATATATGAATTAGTATGCCTCAATGCACAAAAAATTAGGTTTCGGTCACAAAATTTTGTTTTTGCATGGTGTTATTACCCATTTCCCCACTGTGCATTCGTCTATCCGTATGTTGGAATGTACATATCAATGAGCTGATGTCGATGTCGTTTGCAGTGCGTGAATATCCTTTTTAACTTAGCCTCGGCCTAAGCCAGTTCCTTTGCTTTTGCCTGCTCTGCCTTCGTCTTTATCCTTTGTCTTGTGTTTAGTGGTGGCGTCGCTGGCACAATACTCGTAGCAGTGCCTTTGGCATTGCCAGTACCCTTCGTGGCAGCAGCATATTGCCAATTAACTGAGGATTTTTATAGCTTCTTTTCTTTGCCTTTGCGTTTTATGTGTGTTCTTCAAAAAGTAGTACTACTACCAACTTGCTTCGCTTACTGCTCGCATTTTTGTTCTTCCCAGCCATCCATCCTGTGAGCATTGTTCTCCATGAACTAGGGGGTTCGGTGCTCCTTTGCCCCGGAATGGAGGGTTTGCCATTGCCCGGCCACGCATGGTTATTTCCCGCATAGCAAAAGCTGCAGCAGTACGAAGGAATGACGATATACTGGTGGTGGTATGTTTTCAGTGGTGGTTGATAGTGATGATAATGGCAGCCGGTGGTGTTAGAAGACGGTGTCATTTTTGGTACGTTTTAAATATCACTGGGGTCAATGTTAAATTGACTTCTACGAGTTGTAAATGGAGAGTGGATATTCTTTATTGCGGCTTTCCGATTATGACACTTTAATCGCCGTAACATTAAAGTATCTAGGGATTGGGTGATTTCACGAAATCACACATTGCATAGGGATTTGATTATCAGCACAGCAGCAGACAAACGTGATTATTATTATCAACAATTTTGGTTTTATGGCAGATTTTTTATTTATTTATAGATTTCATTATTCAATACAATTATAATATGACACCAATCAAATGAAGGATTTTCCGTAGGGACATGTCGCTTTTTACAGTCCCTGACAGTTGTGTTGTTTTATATTTTGTTAGTTTGCCTACATTTTATTTTTAAGACAATAGGCCCTCTTATCAATCTTATATGCCCACATTTCACAGTATTATTATTTATATTATTTGTTAAGCAAATTGTGATATTTGTTTATGGATTGTTTTAATGTTTCATTATTATAATTTTAAAAGATTAAATAATTTTAAAGGCTACCAAAATGTTTATGTAGCAAATATAATTTAAGTCTATTTAATCTGTAGATATAAGACAAAAATTTGATTATATACCCTAGGGTTTATAATTTAGGGTTTTTAGAATAGATTAAAACAAATATTTTTCATAAATAACTTTTGCTAGTCACTCATGTGTATAAAAATATATTTGCGAATACGATTCGAAAGTAGAGTCTTTAATAACCCCCTAACCCAACGTATATCGGCGTTTTGAAAGTATATATGGGAGTTGTATTCCATCTTTGGTCTGATGTAGGTAGTGTAGCTATTGAGAAGATCAGAGGGAGTGAAGTATTTCGTACACCGCTTAAAAAAGCCTAAACACTTGAATGCTTCTTTCGACATATTAAATACATGTTTTGTTCAACGAACATCGCATTGTTTTTTTCATGTCTAGAACATCGAGAGTATCTGATTGCTCAATACCGTTGGATCAGTGAATCGCTTGTGAGACAACAAGGAGCACTGGGTCTTACGTGCATTAAAATCTACTCTATTTACTCGACCCCATTCGGAAATGGCCTTAAATCCTGGCTGAGAGACTTATCCATCAATCGCCTTTTATCCTCAATTTCCTGTAGACTTGGTCTATGATCGAATAAGTATGAATGACAAAGGTTACTGTCATCCGCGAATGAGTAGATTGGATTTGAAGTCTGATCCAAGAGGTCGTCGATGAAAATCAGAAAAAGGGAGGGGGAAAGGACAGAGCCCTGTGGTACTCCTGCGGTTGATCTATGCTCGTCGGATGAGGACCCATCTATTTACAACAACTCGTATAGTGCGATCTCTGAGAAAACTCGATATAAATCGAGAGAAGTAACTACCAATACCAAAAGCATAGAGATTTGCTATGAGTGCGCCGCACAGTGGTTCAGATTCAAAATCCATCGGCCAATAACTTTTGTTCTAGTAGACATTTTTGAGTTCTGTAAAAAACCAAATTAGACCAAAGATTATTTTGAGATAGATATTAACATTAAAAATCGGAAATTCAGATATATTTTAGAAATCGACCCAAATTTTTTCAATTTTTCAATTTTAAAGAAAACTAAAAGTTTTATTTTTTGTTTTTATGTTTTTTACATAAATAAAAACACAACAACGTTGTTTTTTAAATTACATGACCTCAAGCCGGACAAAACATCTACACACAGTTTTTTAACATATTTTACGTATTTGTTCATAATGCGAAGAACAAAATTTAATTTCTTTTGTATTACAGATTTTCACGTTTTTCAAATTTCGAAAATTGAAAAAACGTAATTTTATTTTTTTGACTATGTCGAACTGTTTCTCACACATTTTAAGAGATTTTGCACTCAATTTTTTTTATTAGAAATTGTGGTTTCTTAGCTTTATAATAACGCGAAAACTATGTTTGTGTCAAATATATATATATATGGCTTACCTCAAACTAATATTTGGGTCCTTGTCTATTTTTGGTTTTTTTACAGAAGTCAAAAATGTCTACTTGAACAAAAGTTATTGAATTTTGGCCGATGGATTTTGATTCTGAACCACTGTGCGCAGTGTCATACTCTCTCAAAGGCCTCAAGCGGCAAAGAGCACTTGCACTTACTTGCGGACAAGTGCTGAGCCAGGCCCGAGGATTTATTTACGTCGAGATTTGCGAGAACCCTTGAAAATTTGCTAGGAGGTTCAAATTTTCCCTACATGTGTCTTATGGTTGCAGATCGGTTGGGATTGAAAGTGGGCGAAATCGGCCCAGAGGGAAAATTTTTTCCCTAACAAGGACTGAAAGTAGTCCATAATATGTAAAATTTTTAAGCATTTTTTAAATTTCTGCTTTATATGCACTTGAAATTTGTTGCGTACATTCGTCTTGTAGCGTAAAAACACCAAAAATTAAATACACATTTTAGCGGACGAAATGGGACAAAAGGGATTAAAATGGTACCAATGATACGATAACAGCTAGGAACATGAAATTTGGAATGTGCATTCCTCTAATTGCGTAGATATGTAAAATAGAGGGATTTTTTAAAATTCATACTTTTAAGGGATATTATTGAAAAAGAGGTATAAAAATTGTACCTACCAAACCGCTGAAGTAGAAATCGTGAAATTCTGTGTGTACTTTCATCTGACGGTGAAGATGCGAAGTAACAATGATTTTACCGATATTTGTACTTTTAGCTGGAAAATGGGGCGAATGGGGATAAAATTGGTACCAACCAAACGGCTTCAGCTATAATAATGAAATTCGGTGTGTACTTTCATCTGACTGTGAAGATGCGAAATTAAAAGGATTTTGTCGAAATTTGTACTTTTAGGCGGAAAATAGGGCGAGTGGGTATACAAATGGTACCAGCCAAAATCCATCGACCAAAATTCAATAACTTTTGTTCTAGTAGACATTTTTGAGTTCTGTAAAAAAACAAAATTACACAAGGACCCATGAATTATTTTGAGATAATAACATTAAAAATCGGGAAATCGGATATATTTAAGAAATCGGCCCAAAGTTAACCCCTTTTCGTATTTTTCGATTTAAAAAAAAAAAAAAATTGTATTTTTTTGTTTTTTTTTTTTTAACATATTTTTCCGTGTTTGTTCCAAAAGCGAAGAAAAAATTTTGGTTTTTTACAGAACTCAAAAATATCTACTAGAACAAAAATTATTGAAATTTTGCCG
The DNA here is from genome assembly GCA_947397865.1 of Polietes domitor. Lineage (NCBI taxonomy): Eukaryota > Metazoa > Arthropoda > Insecta > Diptera > Muscidae > Polietes > Polietes domitor. The sequence goes on from OX377620.1 coordinate 98,710,616, forward strand.
ATGGATTTTGATTCTGAACCACTGTGTCTCGGTGGCTATGTTAATAAGCAAAATTGGGGTTCAGAGAACCCACATGTAACTATGGAGCAGCCAATGCATCCATAACGAGCCACTGTTTGGTGTGCTTTTTGGGCTTTACTGAAAAATTGGGTTGATCGGATGGGGTACTGCCGAGCCAGTCGTGGTAGTCATATAAATGATATTGTGTTCCATTATTAAGTGACAAAATTCAACCTTTCTACTAAAACCAAAAATTTTGAAAAATAATCAGTACTTTTCATATAGACGATTCTAACTTAACATGTTACATGGTCCACAGAAAGGCATTCTTATAAAAGCTCCTGAAAACCCCTTGTTTTTCCAATGTATTTTGTATGATGTATTTTTTGTCTAAATTCGAATTGTAATTCTGGCAAACACCTCTGCTCTAATCATATGAACGATATCTCTTTCCGTTCAATAGTTACAGAATTAATTAACCACTGTGCTATGGTCAATATTTCAAAGTAATACTGACCACGCTCGTTTGATACCAAGTATCGTTATAACAAAGTAACTTAATTTGATCAGATACTAAACAATTAAATTACTAAACATACAATTTGTATTAAATACTTAACAATGGCTACACTACATAGTTAATGTCGTTGTTGCCCAATGACAGCGTTTAGTTAACTCAACAAAATTGTTGACAATGTCGTACTTACACACCACCATACATCTGTTTATCAATGTATGTACTTCAATACAGATGGCATAGTAATTGTCACAGAGTTAGTTGTCGATAAAAAGGCATATCTGTATATGATTTTAATTAATATGTCCATATATCCTCGTGAACATTAGGGTGACATTTTTTAACATTTTTAAAAATTAGAAATTAACAACACTGTCCAGCAAATTAAAACTTTATTAATAGGAATAGCGACCTTATAATTCTGAAAGATTTTAGCAGAAATTTTACATTGACTCAAAGTTTTCAGTTTTTGGTCGAATGGAGCACTATTTTGGAGTTAATGTCTGAGAGAATGTATATTTTCAGAACTATATTGTGGAATATTATGAGGATCATTTTGTGGAACACCGTAACCAGGTTTCTCCTCTCGTTGTTGGTCAATTTGACCGTTTTTTCGAGAATATCAAAAGAGTACTTTAAAAAGGACATTAAAGGATTGAAATGTTTTACGAAAAAAATTTTCGAAAATGTTCATTGGGGGTAGGGTTTGGGGTTTCCCGGACTTTTTCATTCAAATAACTTATTATAGGTATGTCAAATATGGTTTAAAATATCAACAGTTAGTAACTGGTGTGCTTCTCTAACCCATTAACGCCCACTGTTTGCGTCCGTGTACACTATTTCACGATTTTCGTACTTTTCAATATGAATACAATTCCTTATTAATAAACTATATGACACAAATGATCGAGAAAATAAAACAAAATAATAATAAACTAAAAAATCTGTTTTGTTTTTTTATTATTCGATCTTTTCTTATAACAAATAAACTAAAAAATATTTTTTATTTTATTTATTTTTTATAATAGTTATTACGAAAATAATTGAAAAGAAATTTAATAAATGAAATTAACATTGGGCGTTAATGGCTTAAAATATTGACATATTACAAATTTAAAACGAATGTTTTTGTCAAAATATTTTCATTTACAAATAGTTAACTCTACACAAATCGTCAGAATTGAAGGTGTCATAATAATGGACATTTAAAGTTACTGACACCTACACTAAATTCAAAATTAAAATATATTTTTAAGGAAACAAAGAATTCGTATGACTGAGAATGTTATGACGTCTTTAATTTTGAAGATTTATTCGACTACATGGGGAAAATATTCTAATTCTATTAATATTAGATGTCTCTTGAAAATTTCCAGGTGAACAATTTTAATTTTATCCCTATTTTTAGACCATTTCATACTGGTTTCATATGTGAAGTAAATTCTTCTTTAAGAAGATTTTCACTTTTTATTTTGTCGAATCTTCTGGGAAAATATAAAATTTAAAGTTAAATCAGATATCACGTGTAGTTAAGTGGTGTTTGTCAGTAAGGGGGCAAAATAGGAAAAAGGGGATATAACTGGTATCAACCAAATGGCCGGTGTATATATTCTTCTGACTTCTGTGGATTGCAATCCATAGTGGAGGGTATATAAAGTTCGGCCCGGCCGAACTTAACGCCTTTTTTACTTGTTCTGATTTTTTGTGGAAACCCGGTTTTTTATACCCTACACCACTTCGTGGACTAGGGTATTATAAGTTAGTTTCGCGCCAAATGTTTGTAACACCAAGAAATAATCGAGCTAGACCCACCTTTAAGTATACCGATCGGCTTAGAATCACCAGCTGAGTCGATTTAACGATGTCTGTCTGTCCGTCTGCTGTCCATCTAAGTTTGTTCGCACTCTACAGGTCGCAATTGTTGTCCGATTGTCATGATACTTGGCAGAAGTTATTTTTTCTGGCAAAGGACCATTAGTATTGAATTTGGAGGAAATCGGTTCAGATTTAGATATAGCCCCCATAAAAATGTCGCTCCCGATTTGACATTTTCCGCTCTAGAAACGACATATTGTACCCGATTTTCTTTAAATTTGGCAGAACATCTTATAATCCAACTAGAAACACGTATGCGAACATTGGGTAAGATCGGTTCAGATTTAGATATAGCCCCCATACAAATGTCGCTCCCGATTTGACATTTTCCGCTCTAGAACCGACATATTGTACCCGATTTTCTTCAAATTTTGCAGAACATCTTATAATCGAACTAGAAACACGTATGCAAAAATTGGGTAAGATCGGTTCAGAGTTAGATATAGCCCCCACACAAATGTCGCTCCCGATTTGACATTTTCCGCTCTAGAAACGACATATTGTACCCGATTTTCTTCAAATTTTGCAGAACATCTTATAATCGAATTAGAAACACGTATGCAAAAAATGGCTAAGATCGGTTCAGATTTAGATATAGCCCCCATACAAATGTCGCTCCCGATTTGACATTTTCCGCTCTAGAAACGACATATTGTACACGATTTTCTTCAAATTTTGCAGAACATCTTATAATCGAATTAGAAACACGTATGCAAAAAATGGCTAAGATCGGTTCAGATTTAGATATAGCCCCCATACAAATGTCGCTCCCGATTTGACTTTTTCCGCTCTAAAATCCACATATTGTACCCGATTTTCTTTAAGTTTTGCAGAACATCTTATAATACAACTAAAAAACCTATGGTGAAAGTGGGTAAGATAGGTTCAGATTTAGATATAGCCCTCATACAAATGCTGCTCCCGAATGTTTAACCGATTTTGGCCAAATTTTACATATTATATTTCACCAATAAACAGACATGGTGAAAGCGGGTCACATCGTTCCAGGTTTCAATATACCCCCATACAAATGTCCTTTCCGATTTAACATTTTTTGTCAAACACATACATTTACAGGATGCAAAAATCCTTCCCGATTTCACTTTTTTACCGAATTGAATTGCAATGAGAATTGTTTGGGTGATGCCCATATGTCCATACTTTGGTATGACTTTGGTTAACTACTGTATAATTTGTATTTGTCTATCGGACAATTGGATCAATTAAGATATTTTTTACCATATTCGTTAAATTTGACTAAAGTTGAATTTATAACATATAAATTATATGAATATAATTTATATAATTTGTATGAACTACATAAAATTGCTCCCATAAAATACCTGGGTTTAGTAATCAAAGCGAGGTACATACGCAGGGAGTGGTGTAGGGTATTATATAGTCGGCCCCGCCCGACTTTCGCCTTTCCTTACTTGTTTAAATTTGGCACAGCATCTTATAATCCAACTAGAAACTCCTATGCGGAATTTGGGTAAGATCGGTTCAGATTTATCTAAAATCCACATCGTACCCGTTTTTCTTTAAAAATGGCACAACATCTTATAATCCAACTAAAAAAAATATGGTGAAAGCGGGCAAGATCGGTTCTGATTTAGATATAGCCCTCATACGCTCCCGAATGTTTATCCAATTTTGGCCAAACTTTACATATTATATTTCACCAATAAATATACATGATGAAAGCGGGTCACATCGTTCCAGGTTTCAATATACCTCCATACAAATGTCCTTTCCGATTTAAATTTTTTTGTCAAACACATACATTTACAGGATGCAAAAATCCTTCCCCATTTCACTTTTTTACCGCATTGAATTGTAACGAGATAGAAAGTCCGACCGTCTTTAGCCTTTCCTTACTTGTTTGGGAGATGCCCATATGTCCATACTTTCGGATAAGCCAAATGGGGCCCAATCTGATCTATTACAGCTCTAGAAACTACATCTTACATCGTATCTTCATCAAATTTTGCAGATCATGATAGGAATACCTACCGTGAATGAGAAATATATAGGCCCACATTTTGGACGAGGCCCAAAATGTTGTTATAGGCTCCCTTTTGAAATTTCGGTACGATTCATCCTATTACTACTGTATAATTTGTATTTGTCTGTCGTATAATTGGATCAATTACCATATTATTAACCATATACGTTAAATATGACTAAAGATGAATTTATAGTAACTGAACTTCCCATGAAATACCTGGGTTTAGTAATCAAAGCGAGGTACATACGCTGGGAGTGGCGTAGGGTATTATATAGTCGGCCCCGCCCGACTTTAGCCTTTCCTTACTTGTTTTTCCTTTGGATTGTTATTTTTTGTTACATAGTGCTAGTATCCAGATACATAATTTTAAGAATTATAGATAATACATAAAATTATTTAATGTTCAGAGTCTATATTAATTTTACTGAATTTATTATTATTTTTTGCTGAAGTGCTTTTGTATAAAAAGAGAATACACCAATACCTCCTTCCTCTGTCAGGAAATTTTTTTAAAAAGTCTCCATAGCTTCGTCAATCAAACATATCGCTTTGGAAATTTGTTTCGAGCATAAATTTTGTTCTTCGGAGATTTCTATTGAACGGTCACTGTCATCTTCTTCAGTAGCAAATTGCAATTCCATTTACAATAGTTCTTCATAAGACAATTCTTAGTTGTGCGAGGTTAGCAATTCATGTATGTCAGTCTCTTCAATGTCGAACTTTTTCCAAAACTCTAGCATTAAAGACTCGAACCCAAAACAACGCACAGTGAAAATTAGCAGCGACGCAACTTCGAAAAAAAAACGCAAAACGAAACGACGCAAAGCGAGGTATTGGTGTAGTTCAAAAAATATTATTGTCGAGTATTAAATTATGTTCTCGCTTTTTTACATATTTTCCTATGAACAATTTCGAAGCTGGACAAACTCATGTAAAATCCTCATACACATGGGTCCTTGAATTTCATATAGACAACACTCAAATATCCCTTCAATTTCTCCTACTACCGTTCTATTGACTATAACTTCATATTTTGTAATTAATTTCTATATCATATTATATTTCTGATAGGAACACCTACAGTAAAAGTTTGTCTACGATTTGTCCACAAATCATTTTAAATTGATCACACTCTCCGGAAAAAGAGAACCTTACAATGAGTTAGAATGTAATAAAATTTAACTTTTTATAGGGCTAAAAGGTACCGTTTAGAAATATCAAATTTAAACTTTTCATTGAACCTTAAACATGATTCTAGTTTAATTTTTCCTCCTGCCAAATAAATATATTTAAATTAAACTGAAGAAAATTGTCGTAGCCTAGTTTTGTAGCTAAACTTTCCTAAAGGAAACAAATTTCCATACAAAAGTTTCTTCATTATTTTCTTTCTGAAAAATTAGAAATTTTCTCCAATACAATGAATTTACTCAACTGCAAGATTTTTCCCAGGATTCAACTAAATTCTTTTAGCCTTTCCTTAACTATTTTGAATTAAACTTAATTTCCGGTGGGACGTTTTTCCAAATCAGTTTCATCTATTCCATTCCCAAGAACATTCGCACCTTAATGTACGTAAATATATGTATGTATTACCGCCACGTTTACAACATGTTTGAAAAATATTGTATTCATATGCGTATTATTGTATCATTGATAGCACTAATGCCACTGCTGTTACTTCCGACTAAATATACACTGTAATTAAAAGTATCGGCATTACATACAAGTACGTACAGTCGTTCAGACATACATAGTTACAGTCAACTAACTAAGTATTCATTCAGTTCAGCCGTCTATGGGTTTGCTGGCGAATAACTAGAACCTAAGTAGTACCTAAAAATCGCGTTTTAGGTATTATTAACAAGAGAACCTTAACGAAATATTTAGTTACCATGAACTAATATATAATGCAAATATATAATAAATTGAATTAGTAACACTAAATTAGTTAATACTATTTAATGTTACTGCTATTATATAGTACTAACACTACGAAAGACAAATTTATATATTAATTACATAGTTTTTGTTGTAACTCTTACTCAGGTTCGAGATCATTTGTTTTGGTTTTCTTAAAGAGATAACAAAGTATTTTAAACAAGTAAAAACGGCGTTTATATACCCTCCACCATGGATTGCATTCCACAGAGGCTGTCGATTTTTGTAGAAGTGCAGTAATATTATCAGAAAATATAAATTTTATTAATATAGCCAAACCAAATACAAATATTGATAAAAAATAATTTTATAAATAAATATAAAATTTTAAACCACGCTTATAAGGCAAGGCTACCAATACGTTTACATATCGAAATAATACTTCAAGTCAATTCAAAAAATAAGTATTCTTATATTAAAAATAAAAGCTTAAATAAATATTGGTAGATAGTGGGAGCTACAGTTGGTTGTATTTCTATTTTAATTCCAACAGTACAAATTTTGAAAATCCAGTATCGCACGTACATAGTGCAAAACAACCTAACCACTTTTTGTCGTAAAAGTAAAAAGTAAGAATTTGGAAAAATCTTTTTATTTTGCGTGTCTATGCAGTCAAAGTAATGTATACACCGAATGCGGTGTATACAGCTGCGGCTATTTGGTTGGTACCATTTGTATCCCCTTTTTCTTAGTTTAACACTTTAAGACTTTCTAAAATCTCATTATTTTACGTGTCTATGCAATTAGAGGGATGCAAACACCGAATTTCACCATTCTAGCTGTAGTTGTTTAGTTAGTACTATTTTTATCCCTCTGTACCTATTATATCCCTTGAAAATATGAATTTGGAAAAAACCTTTTATTTTTCGTGTCTCCACAGTCTGAGGAATGTATACTCCGAATTCCATGACTCTACCTGAGTTCATTTGGTTGGTACTATTTTTATCCCGTTTTTCCATTTTAACCCCAAAAAGTAAGAATTTTGAAAAATCAGTTTATTTTACGTGTCTACGCAATCAGAGGAATATATACACCGAATTTCATTATTCTAGGTGCAGCCGTTTGGTTGTTACCATTTTTATCCCTTACCCCTTAAGAGTACGAATTTGGAAAAAAATACTTTTATATTATGTATCTACTCAATTAGAGTAATTTACACACCGAATTTCGTGTTTCTAGCTGTTGTCGTTTGATAGGTACCATTTTTATCTCTGTTTGCCCCATTTCACCTCCTACGAATAAAAATCACTTTATGGTGCACGTATTTGTTATAGGGGGAATGCGAATACCCAATAAATAAAATTATCTTGAAAAAATATTCTTAAATACTCTAAAATATTAGGGGTTATTATGGGGTTTTTAGTCCTTGTGAGGAAAATTGTTTTCCCTTTGGACCGATTTCCCCCATTTTATATCCCATCTACGACTATTAGACGTATTTATGCAAAATTTGGTTCTCCTAGCTCCTTCCGTTTAGATGCTAGCGTGATTTCAACAGTTGGACGGACGTGGCTAGATCGCCTTAGAATTTTATGACGATCAACAAAATATATACTTTATAGGGTCTCAGGTCGATATTTCAAGGTGTTATAAACGGCCGCAGCTAGAGTCATGCAATTTGGAGTATACATTCCTCCGACTGCGTAGACACGAAAAATAAAAAGGTTTTTCCAAATTCGTTTTTTCAAGGTATATAATGGGAACAGAGGGATGAAAATGGTACCCACCCAACGGCAACATTTATAATTATTCGGTGTTTACATCCCTCCAATTACGTATTTTCAATGGGATAAAAGTCGATAAAAATGATAGAATCATGGTATTCGGTGTAGACATTTCTCTGACTGCAGAGACACGCAATATAAAAAGATACTTCCAAATTTGTAGTTTATTTTTTAGAATCTTGATTAGATCATTTTGCGGTGTGTACGAAAGAGATAATGGATTTTCAAAGTTTGTACTTGAGGAATTAAAATAGGAAGAAATACAACCAACCAAACGGCTGTAGCTGAAAATGCAACCACTATCACCCAATATTTAGAATATTTAAGTCTTGTTGAACTGACTTGAAGTATTATTTTCGTATTATTTTTTTTTGGCTCTCCGCCCATTCCTCTGAACGGACTTATCGTTCGAAAATTATGCGGATTATGAATTCCGAATTCCAACAGAAATCTGAACCACCCATACAATTATCGCTAAAATGCCTGACCGACTATGTCATCCGAATCGTTATACTTTGGTTATAATTCGTTGTTTACCAAAGTAAACAAGAAATTGTTCGCTGGGTAAGCTCTTGCCTATCTAGATCGATTCGGTTGTACTTCTACTACTACTAATGCATAGAAATATATCTACTACATGCTTGCCCAGCAAGAGTTTGCAGTAGCATTGTCTCACATTGCACGTATGTGTTAAAGTGATTTTTAATGCGATTGTCAAAGATTTCGTTCACACACCCCGAGCGATACTATGGCAAATATCTGGCAAACGCAGAGGTATGTTTTAACTCATACAAACGCACCATCAGAAAACATTTATGATTATTGTGGCAGGACTTAATCATGGCTTGGTGTTGCTTGACGAAGTTTTCATGGATATCGATAATTAACAAATTAATGGAATTATAAATACGGCCACTCGATTCTGCCACATGTTTAAACAAGTGAGAGTAAGCCAAAGGTTCACGCTATGCTCAGGAAAATATACAATAAATATCGCTTTTTTACAGAGTAAAAACCTTTTAGGTGCATTCTATCTAAGGTGGAGATTAATTCAAAAAATGTCTGCGTCGTCACAGAAAATTATTTGAAAGTCAGTCGCTTTATATAATAGCACACATTTAATTCACTTAAATGAATGTACCCGCCGTGGTACATTAACTAAAAATTGTACTTTTTTAAATTTAGCAAATAAAAGCAATACAAATGGAAGGAGAATTCATCAGTTTCAAGGCCGCACACTGCACGATGGGGCCAAAATCCAATTTGAAAGGCAAAAAGTCCATTAATAATGCAGATTAATGGCAGATTGTTGCCAACACTTTAAAATGGCAAAATATAAAAATCTGGAACCAGGTGGCAACTCGTTTTTTCAAACCATTCTGGCAAAGTTACTACTTTTTCTCTTGTTTCATTTTTGATATTTCAACCTAATGTCGTAGCGAAAACACATCTGTTTCCTAAGTGGCCGTGGCAACTCAAAATTTTTATACACCACTTTGGTTACTTTGATTTTTCAGGACGAACAATTTTATATAATGTCCTTTGAAAAATGTATCACTAAATATCCTTGAAAATTTCCAATATATTCTTCTCAAAAAACTTGAAACTTTATACATACTTAAATTTTATTTCTATATATACAAAACCTTGAAATATCGACCTGAGACCCTATAAAGTATATATATTCTAGATCGTCATAAAATTCTAAGACGATCTAGCCCCGTCCGTCCGTCCGTCTCTCCGTCTGTTGAAAGTACGCTAACATCTAAACGAAAGCAGCTAGGACGTCCAAATTTTCCATAAATGCGTCTTATAGTCGTAGCTTAGTTGGGATTGAAGCTGGGCGAAATCGGCCCAAAGGGAAACCTTTTTCCCTCACAAGGACTCACAAATACCCATCACAACACCTAAAATTTTTTAGTATTTAAGCATATTTTTTCTATATGTCTGCTTGTAAAGGGTGGTTTAATTGCAAGGGCCGATGTTGAATGTGAACCACACCTAAACGTCAAGTTATTTTCTGTATTTTATTTGACATTTCTCAATTTCAGACTAACTCAATTTGAACCATGGAAAGATACACAATCGAGCAACGCGTTAAAGTTATTCAGGCTTATTATGAAAAATGCGTTCAATTTAAAAAGCATATCATGCACTTCGTGAATTTGTCGGTCAATTTAATCCTCCAAATGTGCGTACAATCGGAAAATCATGCAAAATTTTTAACAAATTGGGTCTGTAGGAGATGTGAAAACACCAGTGCATGCTCGTACTGCAGAAAATATTGCTGCCGTCCAACTCAACTCGTCGTCGTGCTCAACAATTGCACCTCTCACGCTCGTCGTTGATGAACATTATGCATAAAGACTTTCATTTACACGCTTACAAGGTGCAATTGACTCAAGAACTAAAGCCTCTTGACCATTCCAAACGTCGTCAATGGTCAGAATGGGGTCAAGAAATGACAACAGTGGATGATCAATTTTCGTAGAAAATCATCTTCAGTGATGAGGCATATTTGCACCTCGGTGGATTCGTCAATAAGCAGAATTGCCGCATTTGGGCGAATGATAATCCAAGAGTGATTGTCGAAAAACCAAGGCATCCACAAAGAGTGACTGTTTGGTGCAGTTTATGGGCTGGCGGCAATAACACGGACGATATGTGGTTTCAACAAGATGGTGCCACTTGCCACACATCTAGCGAAACAATGGCTCTTTTGCGCGACAAATTCAATGGTCGTGTTATCTCACGTGATGGCGATGCCAATTGGCCAAAAAGGGATAAAAATGGTACATTTCAAACGACAACAGTTAGAAACACGAAATTCGGTGTGTACATTCCTCTAATTGAGTAGATACATAATATTAAAGTATTTTTTCCAAATTCGTACTTTCCAGGGGTAAAATGGGAATAGGGGGATAAAAATGGTACCAAGCAAACGTCTGCATCTAGAATAATGCAATTCGGTGCATACATTTCTCTGAACGTAGACACGTAAATTAAACGTATTTTTCGAAACTCGTACTTTTTGGGGTTAAAATGGAAAAAGGGTATAGGAATAGTATCAACCAAATGACCGCAGCTAGAGTCATGAAATTTAGAGTATCATTCCTCTGACTGCGTAGACACGAAAAATAAAATTTGTTTTCCAAATTCGCACTTTCAACAGATACTATGGCTACACGGTATAAAAATAGTACAGAAAAAATCATTTGTATACTTGATTTTTTATGTCTGGGTTGTGTAACCCCTTATAGGCTTTTGTAGTCATTTTAAGTGGCAACAAATATTGGCCGCGAGCAATCCACCGTATTATAAAAACGTCTAAGTGCCAAAAGGATCAACAATTTCATAAAATGTTGCTACTTAATCCTTTCGCAAGAAACATAGGTTATAGCTCTCGAAGGATCACATGCCATTTAATGTGCCTCACGGTGAACTACCGAACGACTGGAATAGTGTAGTTTTTCTATCGATTTGCATAACATCAAGAACTAGGAATAAAGGAACGGAGTGCGGTATGCATGAAATTTAGCTCAATAGATTTCTCTGAGTCTGTGATGCCTGGTTCAGTGCGCGCGACTATATTACAAAATTGTTGTAATTCCCATGCACAATTCCTCTGGCAGCATTAGAAACTACATATTTGAATCTATTTTAGGCAGATTTGCCGCATACCATTATATTTCCCCCTGGAAGGAATACCATAGTAAAAGTGGTTCACATCTGGCGATGTTTTGATATTGGTGGTCTATACAAATGTAATTTCTTATTTTTTTCTTTTCCCTCTAGAAGTCACATATTGCAATCGAATTTGATCAGATTTCCCACTTCACTTTATGTTTCACAGTCTGCAGTGGATGTGGGCTACATTCCCATCCAAATGTCTTCCGGATTCAATATCTAAGCGTTCTAGAAGAATATTTCATTTTTTGTAAAATTTGGTACAGAGTGTTAGATTTTAGCTATAATGAACCTAAAATAAAATGGAGCATGTGGCCCATAAAATTTCTAGGGTTTCCAGCAGTAATCTTTCACTGGTATTGATATAGAGTTCAGAGTAGGGTATATGAGAGCCACGGCAAACTTCCATAATAAAATAAGATTATCTAATGAGATTCATTCTTCGAAATAATTTTTGTTATTTGTAAAGAGATATGTAATGGAAACCAAACAGGAGATTTAAATATATGTATGTTGCGCAGGAGAAATACCCGGTGGAAAAAATTAGAAGGCCTCCTCTTCGGATCCGCAACACATTCCTGTATGCCTTCTGAAAATAGGCATTCCAGAAGGCCTTCTTCGCGCATGAAAAACGATTCGGCGCACATTCTCCCCTCATTTCTTTAAGATGGCTTACCAGAAGTCCTAATCATCAGAATTTAGAAATCCTATTTTCATTCTTGACTGCCTTCATTGAGAAGGCATTTAGAAAGGCCTTCTCATTTCCTATTAGAAAGATGAAATGGACATTCTTCATTCTCCTTTAGAAGGCCTGCTAGCATGCTAGGAGCATGAAGGAGTTTTATTCTGATTTGAGGCCAATTAAAATAAAATTGGATGCTATACGATCCATAACTCATTATTGTTTGTCTTCTTCGGATCAGCATGCTAGTAGGCCTTGCGAGAGAAGGCAGCGCGGAAGGTGTTCGCTTTATCGATGGGTATTTTCTACACACTCTTTGTTATAAACACTACTTCCTACTTCCCTTCTTTCGCGAGACCTGCTAGAAGGCCTACCAAAAGAAGGCAGGCCTTCCTAAATTTGAGTAAAATCCATACTCCAATTTAGTTCAACAATTTTCCTCCAGTTTAGAAAAAAATTCTTTAAAATAGGAAAATTCACCAAGTATGATTAATGTTTCCTTATTTCAAAGTCATAGCAAATAGTTAATTTACTTAACAACATTTCATTGGATCTACTAAAAAATTCTTACAATTGTGTAAATTCATACATGTCTGGAAGAAAATTTCCAAGGTTTTAAGTAAGAAAAATATTAAGATTTGTTTGTATGGAAAAAATTTCATTTAGGAAAATGTGTTTTTTCCTAAAATTAAGTTAATATGTTTACTGAAATTTATGCCGAGTTCTTAATACATTTAAGTATTAATGAACTTATAAAAAATCACTTGAAATTGATTAGAAAATTCTTGAATATAAATCTAAGAAGCAATACTCATTCGTTTGGCGAGTCTTATTTCTTAAATAATTCAAGTATTATTCCAAACAACCACTGCGAAGGCGACTATCTTGCCATCGCAGCAATCATGGAATAATAGCTCAACTACTATTTATGGCCGAGGTATAATGAATTTTTTGGGAAATATTTCATGTTGCCAATTTTTGAATCAGTTTTACATACTCTGAAGCAAATTCATTTGTTTGCATTATTTTTAGATAAGTTGAACTTATTTTAAGTTCATTTTTCCCTTGTATCAAGTAAAATTTTCCTCAGTTTAAGTAAAAAATTACTTGTTTTGAGGGAAAAATCAGCAAAATTGTCCTCAGCTTAAGTAAATATTTACTTGATTTCAGTAAAAATTTACTTAATTTTAGGAATTTTTACTAACTTTTACTACTTGGTTTTAGTAAAAATATATTTGGTTTAGGAAAATTGTACTTGAATTTAGTAAAAATTTACTTGGTTTGAGGAAAAACTTACTGGAATTTTCCTTAGTTTGTGTAAATATTTACTTGGTTTGAGGAAAATTGAACTAGAATCAAGTTCAAAGCATATACTACTTTCAAGGAAAAGTTTGAACTTGATATGAGGAAATATTGCATTTTAGTTAATTTTAACTCGTTAAATTTTTTCTGAGCGTTCCTATAAGCTTTTTGACGTAAACAGACAAATAAAGTTCTGTGGTTTAGAGGGTAGCACGTCCGATTAGCAATGCGAATAACATGGGTTCAAATCCAAGCCGAGGCAAATAAAAATGTTGAATGATTTAAATATAAAATTAATATACTGTCAATGACATGGCCTGAAATATTGAAAAAATGCTGGTCCATTGGTTCGTCATATTTTTTTATGTTGCGCCTTATTTTTGGTAGCCTCTAGAAAGCCTTCCAGAAGGTCTTTGGTAGGAGGCCTTCTAGATGGCCTTTTGTCAGAGACCTTCTAGAAGGCTTGCGAATAAAGAGTGATTTTTTTGAGGTTAGGATTTTCATGCATTAGTATTTGACAGATCACGTGGGATTTCAGACATGGTGTCAAAGAGAAAGATGCTCAGTATGCTTTGACATTTCATCATGAATAGACTTACTAACGAGCAACGCTTGCAAATCATTGAATTTTATTATCAAAATGCGTGCTCTGTTAAGAAAGTTCAGAAAGAAAGAAATTGTGTTCAGCGACGAAGCTCATTTTTGGCTCAATGGGTACGTAAATAGGCAGAATTGTCGATTTTGGAGTGAATATCAGCCAGAAGCATTGCAAGAGCTACCAATGCATCCAGAAAAAGTCACAGTTTGGTGCGGTTTATGGGCTGGTGGCATCATTGGACCGTACTTCTTCAAAGATGATGCGAATCGTAACGTAACTGTGAATGGTGAGCGCTACCGTGAGATGATATCCAACTTTTTTTTTGCCCAAAATGGAAGAACTGAACTTGGTTGACATGTGGTTTCAACAAGATGGCGCTACATGCCACACAGCTCGCGATTCTATGGCCATTTTGAGGGAAAACTTCGGAGAACAATTCATCTCAAGAAATGGACCGGTAAGTTGGCCACCAAGATCATGCGATTTGACGCCTTTAGACTATTTTTTGTGGGGCTACGTCAAGTCTAAAGTCTACAGAAATAAGCCAGCAACTATTCCAGCTTTGGAAGACAACATTTCCGAAGAAATTCGGGCTATTCCGGCCGAAATGCTCGAAAAAGTTGCCCAAAATTGGACTTTCCGAATGGACCACCTAAGACGCAGCCGCGGTCAACATTTAAATGAAATTATCTTCAAAAAGTAAATGTCATGGACCAATCTAACGTTTCAAATAAAGAACCGATGAGATTTTGCAAATTTTATGCGTTTTTTTTTTAAAAAAGTTATCAAGCTCTTAAAAAATCACCCTTTAGAAGCGAGAGGGAAAGCCTTGCTCTCCAATTTTACCATGTGTTTATTTTAAATGAGTATAGAATACAAAAAGCATGCCTTGCTCCTCCCTAAGAAGGCCTTGCTTACTCCTTATTTTTCCCGCTGGGTAGTTTGTTGCAGCTTTTCTTACCAGGGTGTGCGAAAAAAAATTAAAAAAAAAAACTTTTAATTTCAGAAAATTCCATTCCAAATTTCTCCTCATTTTAACAAACTAATCTAATGTTCTTGAGTTTGAATTCACTCAAAGTGTGATATCCGATTATAGCCCTACTTAATTAACCGTGACATTAGCCTTGAGTTAAATTGGCGAATCTTTGCCCAAAAGTCAAATGTAATCCTTTTCTCTGTAAAACACCCTGCCTTGTTTGCGAGAGAAACTATTGTGTACCCGTCAAATGCATTAGGGACGATGTGTATTTATGATTGTTGAAATACAAAAAAGAAAAAAACCATTCCCCATTTCGCCTTTCACTTAAACGTCTTCTGTCGTTGCGTATCACCATCAATACCGGCAATGAACTCGTTCGTCGTCCTCATGGAAATAAAGACAGGCAGTGGCATTCAGGCAGCTGTGTGTATTCGATGAACTTGGGTTGAACGGTGAACAGACGGACGGACGGACGGCGGACACATAGCGGCCATGTCATTCTGCATCAGACAAACACACCACGCACTACGCCACTCTTACTTACACGGGCAGAGAAATGTGGCTGTGGCTATGGCACTTAAATGGTAATGTTTATGTCAACAGTGCGTAATTACTGCCAGTCAAAGGCACACACACACACACTCGTACATGCACCACACACCCTGATGCGTACAACAACCGTGTCATGGCACAGTGGCACATTTAGCGTAACAATAGGTAATAATCAGATACATATCTTTTAAACAATCTAGAGATGTGATATGTACGGAGTGATTGTAGAGGAAGGGGAATCTTAAGTATAGGCTACTTGTTTAAATTCAATCCTCAAAATAAAACGAAAAATTGGTGAGTATATATGTATTTGTATACCCTCCACTAGGGAATTATTTATTTGTATATTTCCCAAGAGGAAGCGAGATGGACCCATTGTTTTTATTATACCGATCGACTGAGAATTACTTTTTGAATCGATTTAGCCAAACGACACTTTTATCGCCATGACCACTTTCCGTACATTCCCTTGCCTTTGTAAATCGAAGACAGAATTTTAGGAGAATTTAGAATCATCCTATAA
This sequence comes from Polietes domitor, assembly GCA_947397865.1. NCBI lineage: Eukaryota > Metazoa > Arthropoda > Insecta > Diptera > Muscidae > Polietes > Polietes domitor. The sequence goes on from OX377620.1 coordinate 98,727,001, forward strand.
ACATAAGTCTGAAGATTCATTTTCTTTTCGGGAAAAACTCAAAATTGTATTTCTCGTTTTTAGTGAAGCACTATTGTTGTATACGCGACGGAGTGTCAAAAAAATATTTGCATTTGTAAACAATAATTAACCGGTCGTCAGCGAAGTCACTAACGATGAGTGTTTTAGTTCAGATTTTTTATAAATTCTCAACGATTTTCGTTATCAAAATTATAAAAACCCGACTTATATATACTAGGATGGGTCATGAAAATAAATTGCAGTGGTCACTCCCTAGAAATGCAGCTATGATTGTTTAATGATGATCTGAAAAAATATTTCGTCACTGGGTCAAGCCATCTGTAAGCTAAACGCACCTGAAAACACCTCTAAAAATCATGTTTTTCCAGTGTAATTTTTTTATGTTGCATTTTTGTCAAAATTTTTTATGAATTAATAGACGCGTGGAAGCACTTTAAATAAAAATCTGTATTCTTGACTTAGAATATCTCATTAGAAATATTATTGGACTTTTATATTGATTTTTTGTGTATTTCTTGGAAACATTTGTTAAGAGATGTTATGAAAAATAAATAGAAGGAATTAGAATTTAATTAATTAAATTTTAATTAGAATTATTACCTTTCGAATGATGCCTAAATGATGAATATCAAACTAAAAAATGACTTCACTGACTCCACTTTTAAGAAATAATTTTATGTAGGCGATGGTTTTCACAGCCAAAATGATCAAACACTTTTTATAAAAATGAGCGCTGCGACGCCAATTTCATTCCGATTTTCATCATTTCGGCATCATTCGATATGTCTTGACAGCAGCTATATCTTTTTTATAAAATACTACCACCAAATACGAAAAAATGTTCAGTAGTCACTGTGAAAATCCACAAAAAATACTATAAAAGTCCAATAATTCGACCAATGAGTTACTCTAAGACAATAATCAAAATTTTCATTTAAAGTGCTTTCAAGGGTCTATTATTTCAGAAAAAATATTATTTCGGAAAAACATAATTTTAGGGTTATTTTCAGGAGTGTTTAGCTCACAGACGGCTTGATCTAGGACCGAAATATATTGCAAATCATCATTAAACAATCCAAATTTAATTTTCGTGGGATGACTGGAACTCGCGTTACTCGCGTTACTTACTGACTGACTTATCATTGACCAGCCCCCAGACCAAACGGCTGAAGCCAGGGTCATGAAATTTCCAGGGTAGTTCCCAAATATGACGTAGACGTCGACTAAGAAAGGGTTTTAAATTCGTCCTTTTAGGGGGTAAAATGGGGCAAAAAGGGATAAACATCGAAAACAAATAGGGATTTTTCGAAATTTTTACTTTTAAGGGAGGAAAGAGACACAAAGGGATAAAAATGGTACCAATTTAAGAATTGCAGCTAGAATCGTGAAAATCGGTATTTACATTTCTCTGACGACGTAGACTTGCAATATAAATTGATTTTTCGAAATTTGTACTTATAAGAGGTGAGCGGGGCAAAAAGGGATAAAAATGGTACCAACAAAAGTATTACACCTAGAATCGTGAAATTTGGTACGTAAATTGCTCCGATCATATAAAAGCGAAGTAAAGTTGGATTTTTCAAAAATTGTACTTTTAAGGGGCTTGCGAGACAGAAAGGGATAAAAATGGTACCAACTAAAGTATTATCCTTTGACCATATAAAACCAAAGTAAAATTGGATTTTTCGAAAATTGTACTTTTAATGGGCGTGCGGGAATAAAATGGCACCAATTTAAGTATTGCAGCTATATTCTTGAAAATCGGTATCAACATTTCTCTGACAACGTATATTAGCAATATAAATGGATATTATTACTCCTAGAATCGTGAAATTTGGTATGTAAATTCCTCTGACCATTTATAAGCGCACTAAAATTTTAGTTTTCAAATTTTCTACTTTTAAGTGTTTCGAGGTACAAAAAGGAATAAAAATTTTAAAAAAATCAAGTATTGCAGCTATAGTCGTGAAATTTGGTGTGTAAATTCCTTTGATAACGTAGAAGCGCAATCTAAATGAATTTTTTTTCGAAATTTGTACTTATATGGGTATTATTGCAGGTATAGTCGTCAAATTTGGAGTTCAAATTCCTCTGACGAAGTAAAAGCGCAAATTTAAATTAATTTTTCGAAATTTGTAGTTATAAGGGGTGAGTGGGATAAAAATAGTACCAACACAAGTATAGTCATCAAATTTGGTGTGTCAATTCCTCTGACAACGTAGACATTCAATGTAAATGGATTTTTCAAAATTTGTATTTTTAAGGGGCGAGCGGGACAAAAAGGGACTTGCAACATAAATGAATTTTTCGAAAGGGATATAAATGGTACCAACTTAAGTATTACAGGTAGAATCCTGAAATTCGGTATGTAAATTCTTCTAACCATGTAGAAGCGCAATCAAATGCATTTTTCGAATTTTAAATTCCTCTGACAACGTAGACATGCAACATAAATGGATTTTTCAAAATCTGTACTTTTAAGGGCGAGCGGGACGAAAAGGGATAAAGATGGTACCAACTTAAGTATTACATCTAGGATCGTTAAATTTAATATGTAAATTCGTCTGACCATGCAGAGACGCCATCAAAATGGATTTTTTTAATTACGTAAACTTATAAGGAGGATGTAGGACGACAAGGGATAAACGTAGTACCAAATAAAGTACACGTTTTCAGAGGAAGCAAAAACACATGTTACCGATAGTGATTTTTCAAAATGTGTATTTTTTGGGAAAGAGGTGCAAAAAGTTATAATGATGTCGACTGCATCTAGAAACATGAGGTCGAGGATATAAAAAGCTCTGCGGTTGTAACTTTGGTAGAAAATGATAAAAGTTAAACATACAAGCACATTCCTTTGACTGTATATGAGTGCAATCTAATAGGAGGTTTCAAAATTACTATTTTAGACTTATCTATATCCAACAAAAGAAAATCAAATAAATACTATCCAAAAAGAGAGACAGATAAAGAAAAAAATAAAAAATAACAGGCTTTTTCGCGTGCGAAGCAGCGGGTACTGCTAGTGTATATAAAGGGTGATTTTTTGCATGAAATCTTTATTTGAATCGATAGTACGGTCCATATAATTTAATGTTTGAAGATTATTTCATGTAAATGTTGACCTTGACTGCGCCTCAAATGGTCCATCCGCTTAGTCCAATTTTGCCATTTCCAGTTTAAACCAGTGTTGCCAAGATAATAGCTAAAAAATCACCCTTTATAAAATAGTTGAGTGTCTGACTTATAATGCCCACACCAAACGGTCATTGAATTTGATGTGTAGATGTGTGATAAGAAGGGATTTTTCGTACTTTTTGTAAAATACAAAAAAAATAAAAAATTTAATTTTCTTTTATATCGAAAAATACGAAAAGTAGTCAACTTTGGGCCGATTTCTGAAATATATGCGATTTCCCGACTATTAATCTTAATATCTCAAAATAATCCTTGTATTTTTTTGGTTTTTTTAAAGAACTCAAAAATGTCTACTTGAACAAAAGTTATTGAATTTTGGCCGATGGATTTATATTCTGAACCACTATGCGGCGCAGATGTAAATTAGATGGGCATAGTATCGGCAAATGAACTACGATTGTTATAAAATTAGGATGAGCATAAAGGAAATTTACTCATATTTTTATCTGTGGACCTATTTTTCAGAAGTTAGTGGGAAAAAATTATGAAATTGCATTTTGGAACTAAAAAATCGGACTTTTTGCACTAAATGTATCCTATTTTCCAAGGGGGCAATTTCGGGCGGGCAAAAGTACCCTGAAAAAGCGGAGAAACCTTCTTCCTTTACAAATATGAATATATTTCGTTAAGGACTTTTGAAGGAAAAAAGTAGTGGAAAGTAGACATTTGTTCAAAAAGTATATTTTTTACAATATTCATTACAACCAAATTATATTTGGCACAAATATAGTCTTGACGTCATAATAAAGCTAAGAAACCTCAATTTCTAATAAAAAATGAGTACAAAATCTCTCAAAATGTGTGAGAAACAGTTCGACAAATTCAAAAAAAGAAATTACATTTTTTTAAACAAATACGTAAAAGTATGTTAAAAAACATAAAAACAAAAAAATAAAAAATTTATTTTTCTTTAATATAGGAAAATAGTCAACTTTGGGCCGATTTCGGAAATATATCCGATTTCCCGATTTAATATCTCAATGTAATCCGTGGGTCCTTGTCTAATTTGTTTTTTTACAGAACTCACAAATTTCTACTAGAACAAAAGTTATTGAATTTTGGCCGATGGATTTTGATTCTGAACCACTGTGCGCCGTAATGTTGTGATAAATATTGGTGTCATCGTTTATTTTGCATTTTGATACTCAGAGTATTTGGATTCCGGTTCATAATCACGTCGAGAGCGAATGTAATTAGCTTTACCGAATTTTCTAGCCACCTTTGTCAACATACAAGCTCCAGCTGGTGCTAGCAAAAAACAGATTGACCGACCGTAAAGTCACGAAACTGATCTAGCGAAAGTATGGCATGAAGACGTAGAGTTACCTACTGGTACTAGAAAGACTATAATTACTAGAAGTACCTGCGTTGTTTGCAGTATTGATGGAGGTACTACCAGAGACTGGAGGTTGATGTTGAGATTTTCAACCATCTTCTCTGTCTCCGCCTGGTCAATAATAGGAGACATTTGGAAGTACGTACTGAGTTTTCAGTTTACAGTTTTCAGTGCCGACGTCGGTCCTTTGTATCACAACGAATATCTTGTGTTCTAAGTACACTCAGAAAAAAGTGAACCCTATAATGAGTTAAAATGAACTAAAACTGAACTTCGTATCTAGTTTAAACTTCTGCTTAAAAGTCGTACACGCTTCGAACTTGATTCTAGTTCAATTGTTCTCAAACCAAGTGAATATTTACCCAAACTGAGAAAACTTTGCAGTATGTTTTTCCTGAAAACAAGTACATTTTTACTAAATCTAAGTAAAATTTTGCTGAAATTTTCCTGAACCAAGTAAATTTTTATTAAATTTAAGTAAAATTTTCATAAAACTAAGTATATTTTTACTCAAATCAAGTAAAATTTTACTTAAACTGAGGAGAATTTTGCTGATTTTTTTGCTCAAAACAAGTAAATTTTTACTTTTTAGTTAAAATTACTTAAATAGATTTTTTCCATACAAAATATTTCTTAATATTTTTCTAACTTAAAACCTTGGAAATTTTCTACAAACAAGTATGAATTTACTCAATTGTAGGAATTTTTTATTTGATCCAATGAAATGTTTCTAAGTAAAGTTACTATCCTATTTCCAGCAAATGATCTATTTACTATGGCTTTGAAATAAGGAAACTTTACTCATACTTAGTTAATTATACTACTTTTAAGGAAATTTTTACTAAACTGGAGTAAAATTGTTGAACTAAATTGGAGTATGAATTTTACTCAAATTTAGGACTGCTATTTTTTTGAGTGTAAGTCAAGCCGAAAAGCTGAGTTTTCAAAACAAAAGAAAGATTAGACGATCATTATGGAATCTCCAGGGATGAGGAATATATATAAAGCACCGAGGAATATTACGACTCATGATGAGATGTCTAAAAGGCCAAGATGTCTGTTGGTCAATCTAAGTCATTTTGTCTGCCACAACAATCTAACCTAACATATTCTTTATCGTTCAACCTAGGTCAACAAGCTGAGAATATAGATCTAGTTGAGGATAAAACACAGTTCAAGTTTTCCAACTGAAAGAAGGATTAGAGGATCATTATGGAAACTCGAGGGATGATTTCTCAAATACGGAGGAACTCCAACGAATTTCTTTAGAAGAATTAACATTTTGAAAGGGGATTCTCCAGAAGTGATGGTTAGGGAAATGCCACAAAGACGGAGGAGAACGCAATTATTTATAAACAATTCGCTCGAAAGTGCCTGATCACTTGTAACGCCTGGCACATCATTTACGTTCTATCATGAGTAGAAATCCATTGAAGAGATTGGCATCGGTGCATGCCCTTTTGCTGTCACTTCGGTATACAACGTATTTTGTTAATATGACTCAACGAAGCAATACATTGCAACGAAAATTATTTAGGACTTTCCATTCTAGTAATTCAAAAATGTCGTTATCGAGATTTCCACGGGCAATCTGACATGACCGAATGATATTTCCACTGCCCTGACATCAGCACAACAACAATCTACATATTCGCACATACATACATATATTTAAACAAAATTACTTTTTACAACATTATTTTTTTGCAAAACATTTACATTTGATAGTTACAATACAATAGAGAAAGTGCCGTGATTTCCTTAGCCGAAAATCGAATCCGTGCGGGTGAACGAAACTTGCACCGATGCCTTCAAATCATTGTAAGCGAAAACATTCATCTTGAACATATAATCACCCTCCGGAATGGGTAACATCTGAAACTGCTCTTCCACCAGCACAAGGTCCTTGACAACAATGGCATCCTGGCAAAGAAACACATCCACAATAATATGATGATAAAAGTAGCATATCAATCAATTGGCTTATTTACATAGTAAGGACACGTATGATTGAAATTGGTATGACTCTTGAAAATGGAGAAGATCACCTTCAAGACAGGATACCTGTCAGGGTTTTTAAAGTAAACACACAGATCGTGCGTGACATTGTAGAGGAATGGTTTATAGCCGTTAGCTCGTTTGTAGATAGCGACATTGACCTGAAATAAATCAACATCAATTGAATAACGCAGATTTGTTGTTACGCAACTTACCCTAGAATTTGTTACGGGCGTTTTATATAAGCCCACCCTAATGTCGAGCGAGACTACACCGCGTCCAATCACACTTAGCTTACAGATTTCGAAGCTTGAAAAGCTGACGTCATGATCTTCACATTTTATATTGGTGAATTTGAACGACGACTTGGCCACGCCCGATGAAACCAGGATGGCCACAGTGCCAATCCAAAGATTATATTTACCGCCGATCATTGCTTTGAAACCGCTCGAGCTATATGAACTAACAAAGTGTACTAGGATGGTCTTTTCAAGACCATTCACTATGGTCTTTTTATTAAAAAAAAAATAATTAACATCACCGTCGTGCTTCACTAACTATGAGTGCTATTAATATACTATATATTATAATATATTAATAGCATATTAATTTCAGATATATATTTTAATGCACGTAAGTAATAGCCGAGGCCATGTCCATGACTAGTACCATTACAATATTTCTCCTGTTGTATCGATTAAAATTACCCCTGTTCCCATGGAGCTCCCTTAACAAAAGTTGGAGGTCAATTTGAATGAAATCTAAAATATTCTATCTGTCGATTAGCTTTAAAAGAGCTGTATGAAAAGGTAAACAAACGCGATTGTCGCAACTAACGAAGTCTAAAATCGTACCGCTTGACATGGAATGACTCATATGTAAATTTCAAAAATCTATATATATAAAAGAGTTGCGTTACTGACTTATCATTGACCAGCCCCCAGACCAAACGGCTGAAGGGCAGGGTCATGACATTTTCAGAGTAGTTTCGAAATATGACGTAGACGTCGACTAAGAAAGGGTTTTACGAAATTCGTACTTTTAGGGGTTAAAATGGGACTAAAAGGGATAAACATCGAACCTTCGTCCTGACTAAACGGCAGTAGCTAGAAACATGAAATTCGGTGTGTTCCTTGCAATGACCATGCAGACGAGCAACAAACAGGGATTTTTCGAAATTTGTACTTTTAAGGGAAGAGCGGGACAAAAAGGGATAAAAATGGTACCAATTTAAGAATTGCAGCTAGAATCGTGAAAATCGGTATTTACATTTCTCTGACGACGTAGACTTGCAATATAAAGAGATTTTTCGAAATTTGTACTTACAAGGGGTGAGCGGGACAAAAAGGGATAAAAATGGTACCAAATAAAATATTACACCTGGAATCGTGAAATTTGGTATGTAAATTCCTCTGACCATATAAAATTGGATTTTTCGGAAATTATACTTTAAAGGGGCGTGCGGCACAAAAAGAGATAAAAATGGTACCAACTAAAGTATTGCAGCTATAGTCGTGAAATTTGGTATGTAAATTCCACTGACAACGTAGTAGCGCTAATCTAAATGGATTTTTCGAAATTTTTACTTATTAGGTGTGAGTGGAACAAAAAGGGATAAAAATTGTACCAACTAAAGTATTGTAGCTACAATCTCGAAATTTGGAGTGTAAATTCCTCTGATAAAAATAGTACCAACTAAAGTATTGGAGCTATAGTCGTGAAAAGTAGTGCGTAAGTTCTTCTGGCAATTTAGAAGCGCTAATCTAAATGAATTTTTCGAAATTTATACTTATAAACGGTAAACGGATAAAAACAGTTCCAACTAAAATATTGCAGCTACAGTTGCGAAATATGGCATGTAAATTCCCTGCCAACGTAGAAGCGCAATCTAAATGTTTTTTTTTTTTTTGAAATTTGTACTTATAGGAGGTGAGCGGGACAAAAAGGGAAAAAATGGTACCAACTAAAGTATTGCAGCTATAGTCGAGAAATTTGGAGTGTAAATTCCTCTGACAACGTAGACTTGCAACAGAAATGGACTTCTTGATTTAGTATGTAAATTCCTCTGACCACGTAGAAGCGCAGTAAAATTGGACTTTTCGAAACTTGTACTTTTAAGGGATGCGTGGGACGAAAAGGGATAAAAATTGTGTACAGTCCTTTAATTATGTAAATGCGGAACATAAATGGATATTTCAATATTTGTACTTAAAAGGAGGATACGTCCCGACAAGAAATAAATATGTTACCAAATAAACTACACGTTTTTAGAGGAAGCAAAAACACATGTTACCTATAGTGATTTTTCAAAATGTGTACTTTTTGGGAAAGAGGTGCAAAAAGTTATAAAGTAGCTGGCTGCATCTGGAAACATGAGATCGAGGATATAAATGGTGGTACTGTTTTGTTCAAAACTTCGTAGAAAATGATAAAAATTATATATACGAAGGAGTTCAGCTAAAATAGTAAAAAAAACATTACTTTGACTGTGTATGAGTGCTATCTAATATATTAAATAAATACTATCCTAAAACAGAGACGGATAAAATTAACAAATACCTGGCATTTTCGCATGCGAAGCAGCGAGTACTGCTAGTATAAATATATATATACATATACGGTTAATGATAAACTAAGGGACTCTATGCAGGAGGTCCACTAATGAATTATCCCCACACAGTATACATGCTTTTTCCACATATATATATATACGTAATATATGGACAAAGTGTGTACAGTTGGGTGAAGGTGTCCCCCTTGCAATTGTCAAACTCAAAATGTCCTTCGTAAGCAGCTAAACTTGACCGAAATAGCTTTCATTCCGCCTGTATTACATTCAAGAAAACCTAAAAGTCAAACACGTGCATTTTATATTTTAGGCATTTTGATTTATTCTCATGGTACAATAATTCCAGGTAGTGTAGCTCGATTCAAATTCACTATATGCCATATGTGCAGCTCCGTTTGCTGATGGGTTCAAACCTAAAAGTGAGGTTTCGAATATAAATTACTAGCTGAACCCCGCCCGCTTCGCCAGGCAAAATACAAATGGTAAAATTAAAATCAGGTTTCATATTGATCTTATCATATGATATTATCGTGGTTTGTAATATATAGGTTCCAATTTTCAGCCTTCTAGTTAAAAAACACTTTTTCCACATTTTTCCCGTGGTCAGTAATATATATTGTTCTTATCATATTGATATTATCGTGGTTTGTAATATATACGTTCTAATTTTCAGCCTTCTAACTAAAAAACACCTTTTTCCCGTGGTCAGTAATATATACGTTTTTCTGGAAATTGTCCTACATCCTATGTCCTTCCTTGGGCCAACACGAATTCATCAAGCCCAAAATCGTGAAAATCAGACGATCCGTTATAAAGTTTTGCGTGTTCACACGGACGGCATTCTCTTTTATAAATATAGATGTAAACCGTTCTAGACTTTTCAAGCAATGAAATTTAGAATTGTCAATATTATTAAAATAATAATGTTAGAAATTAAATTTTTCAGATGATAAATTTCGGACGAATTTATCACGACTAAAATAAAAGTGAAATACGATAAATATAGGCTGTAACGTGTAAGTGTCAGCATAACTTTCTATCATATTTTTGGCATATGCTTGCTGAATAAAGAGGGATTCCACTTCGTGGAATAGGGTATTGCAAGTTAGTTTTCCGCTAAAGCTTAAGTATACCGATCGGCTTAGAATCACCTGATGAATGGTTTTATCGATGTCTGTCTGTCCGTCCGTCTTTCCGTCTGCTATCCATGTAAGATTGTTCGCACTCTACAGGTAGCAATTGTGGTCCGATTGCCATAAAATTTGCTAGAGATAATTTTTTCCGCCCAACGATTCGAATATATCTTCCACACATATATCCCTCCAATTTTCCCTATAACTGCTCTAGAATACGCATTTTACGTTGAATCTTTCAGAACACTGTTTTATTCGAACTAGAAACAGCTAAACAGTGAAAGTGGGTCCATGTTTTGATATAAAACAAGTAAGGAAAGGTTAAAGTCGGGCGGGGCCGACTCTATGATACACTCCACTTTCTATCCGAATACAATTTAATTCGGTGAAAAAGTGAAAACGGGCAGGATTTTTGCATCCAGTAAATGTGTATGTTTGACAATAAATGTTAAATCGGAAAGGACATTTGTATGGGAGTATATTGAAATCTGGAACGAAATAGGTGAAATATAATTCGTATAGTTTGGCCCAAATCGGTTAAACATTTGGGAGCAACATTTGTATTTGCGCTATATCTAAATCTGAACCGATCTTAGCCACTTTCACCATAGATTTTTTACTTGGATTATAAGCTGTTGTGCAAAATTTAAATAAAATCGAGTACAATGTTGTTTCTAAAGCGGCAAAAGTCAAATCGGGAGCTACATTTGTGTGGGGGCTATATCTAAATCTGAACCGATCTTACCCAATTTTTGCATAGGTGTTTATAGTTGGATTATAAGATGTTGTGTTAAATTTAAAGAAAATCGGGTACAATATGTCGTTTCTAGAGCGGAAAATGTCAAATCGGGAGCGACATTTGTATGGGGGCTATATCTAAATCTGAACCGATTTGACTCAAATTAAATAGCGTTCGTCCTTGATCCAGAAAACTTACTTGTGCCAATTTTTGTTAAGATCGGACTATAATTGCGACCTGTAGTTTGATTACAACAATAGATGGACAGACAGACGGACAGACAGACAGACAGACGGACTCAGAAAGTGATTCTAAGTCAATCGGTATGCTTAACAATGGGTCTATCCCGCTTCCTTTTGGGTGTTACAAACAAATGCACAAAGCCATAATACTCTCGTGGAGTGTATAAAAAGTACCTCCGCTTTACACTACTACTGCTCTAAATTTACATCGGATCTTGATCAAATTTCCCACGCCATGTTATATTTAGACTAGAAACATCAACTTTGAAAGCCAACTATATGGGTCCATGTTTTAGTATACAATTTTAAAGATCATGTTATATTTCAACTTAGAATACCTACATTGAAAGTGATATATATGAGCCCACATTTCAATGTAGCGACCTTACAAATGGGAACCAATTTTGACTATTATCCCTCTAAAACCCACATTTTACATCGGAAGTTTATAAAATTTTGCAGATCATATTATATTTCAACTAAGAATACCAAATAAATGCCAAATAATTTTTTTTTGAAAATGCTATAAAAAAACTACTGAATATTTTCTCAAATTTCTTTTTTATTTGAAAGTACAATCCTTCCGGTTAATAATAATAATAATAATTAATAATGGAAAAAAATTTCATTCAAATGGCTGCCTCGGGCACCCCACAAATAATAGTCCAACGTTAGATGGCGGACCCCATACCAATGACTCCTATGATTTACTTTTCCGCTCTAGAAACCATATATTTCAACAAATAGCTTTTTTTGAAAATTATATAAAAAACAAGTAAGAAGGCGTTAAGTTCGGCCGGGCCGAATCTTATATACCCTCCACCACGGAGTGCATACCACAGTATTACCAGCAAATTAAAGGATGTCGACATAGAAGTACAGAACCATATTACGAAAATTGTGATATGTTTATGCACATTACTATATTTGATTACTATTTCAAACTATAATGTATACTTATGCGCACTGTTTAAAATCTACTACTATAAAAAAATACAATGCTGTAATTGTGAAAGTGAACATGCCGAAAATATTAGGCGATTTTCAGTCGCCATCAGGTAGAATCATTTTCAGATACAGACAAAGTGATAAGAAAAGTATAAATTTTAAAGATATCTCCATTCGCCCCATTCTCCGCCCAAATGTACAAATTTCGAAAAAAACCTTTTTTCGAGTCTTCATAGTCAGAATTTATACACCGAATTTCATGATTTCAACTTCAGCGGTTTGGTAGGTCCCATTTTTATCCCTCTTTTTAATTATATCCCTTAAAAGTACGAATTTCGAAAAATCCCTCTATTTTACGTGTCTATGCAATTAGAGGGATGTGCACACCGAATTTCATGATTGTAGCTGTTGTCGTATCATTGGTACCATATTTTATCCCTTTTTGTCCCATTTCACCAGCTAAAACTTTTATTTTCTTTGTGGTGCTTCCAAGCTGCAAGAGGAAGACAAGGCTACCAATATTTTTATACTATGTATATATATAATGGAAATAATAATTCAATTCAAAAAGTAAATATAAGGCAGCAATCATAAATACCCTAAATATTGGGGGATAGAGAGTGTATTTTCAGCTGCAGTCCTTTGGTTGGTTGTATTTCCATCTATTTTAAATTCAAAAGTATACATTTTGAAAATACCTTATCTCTCACGTACGCAGTATAAGATAACTTCATTTTTTGTCGTAAAAGCAACAACATAACGTACGAATTTGGAAAAAAAATATTTTACGTGGCTATGCACTCAGAGGAATGTATATACCCAATTCCATTATCCCCTTTTTCGCATTTTACTCCTTAAAAGTACGACTTTCGAAAATTTCACCATTCTAGCTGTAGCCTTTTAGTTGGTACCATTTTTATTCCTTTTGCTCTCATTGAATCCCTTGAAACGTTTTTTCCTGTCTACGCAGTCAGAGGAATGTATACTCCGAATTTCATGATTCTAGCAGCTGTCATTTGGTAGGTACTATTTTTATCCCCTTTTTCAATTTGAACCCCAAAAAGTACGAATTTTGGAAAGTTCTTTTATTTTGCGTGTCTACGCAATCAGAGGAATGTATATATCGAATTTCATTATTCTAGGTGCAGCCGTTAGGTTGGTACTATTTTTATCCCTCTATCCCCATTTAACCCCTTAAAAGTACGAATTTAGAAAAAATACGTTTATATTATGTATCTACTCTATTAGAGGAATGTACACGCCAAATTTCGTGTTTCTATCTGTTGTCGTTTGATAGGTACCATTTTTATCCCTTTTTGACCCATTTCGCCCCCTGCAAATAAAAATCACTCTATGGTGCCCTTTTATGCTATAGAGGGAATGCGCATTGCAAATATCAACTAAATACAAGCTAATATGTTCAAAAAACATGCTGAAATACTCTAAATATTAGGGGTATTTTCAGTCCTTGTGAGGGAAAAATTTTTCCCTCTGGGCCGATTTCGTCCACTTTCAATCCCAACCGATCTACAACCATAAGACACATTTAGGAAAAATTTGAACCTCCTAGCTCATTTCGTTCGGCCGCTATCGTGCTTTCAACAGACAGACGGACAGACGGACATGGCTATATCGTCTTAGAATTTTACCACGACCCAGAATATATATACTTTATGGGGTCTCCGATGAATATTTTAAGGTGTTACAAACGGAATGACAAAGTGAATATACCCCCATCCTGGAGGTGGAGGGTATAAAAACTACTGAATATTTTCTCAAATTTCTTTTTTTATTTGAAAGTACAATCCTTCCGGAAAATAATTTCATTCAAATGGCTGCTGAGGGCACCCCACAAATAATAGTCCAACGGTTGAATAGTTGAAAAAAAAATATGGTAGATGGCGGACCCTATATATGTGTCTATATTTTGATATAACCCCCATATAAATGAAGACAAGGCACTATTAGCGCTATAGAACCTACATCTTACATCGGATCTTGATCAAATTTTGCAGATAATGATATATTTCATCTAGGAATACCTACCGAGAATGAGAACTACAGCAACACCCAAGTATTGTTATAGACAACCTACAAATATCCATCCGATTTATCATATTACTGCTGAAAATCTGCATTTGTCATCGGATCTAGGTGAAAATTTCCAAATTATGTTATATTTGTTCTCGGAATACCTACGGCAAAATTGGACCATATAACAATGTTTATACACTCCACGAGAGTATTATGTCTTTGTGCATTTGTTTGTAACACCCAAAAGGAAGCGAGATAGACCCATTGTTAATTATACCGATCGACTTAGAATCACTTTTTGAATCGATTTAACGATGTCCGTCCGTCCGTCCGTCCGTCTGTCCATCTATTCTTGTAATCAAAGTACAGGTCGCAATTGTAGTCAGAACCAAATGAAACTTTGCACAACAAAGTTTTTCGGGATAAGGACGAACGCTATTTAATTTGAAGAAAATCGGTTCAGATTTGGATATAGCCCCCATACGAATTTCACTCCCGATTTGACTCTTTTCACGCTAGATACCACATATTAAAACTGATTTTCCTCAAATTTGGCAAAACATCTTACATTTCAACTAGAAACACCTATGGTGAAAATTGGTCAGATCGGTTCAGATTTAGATATAGCCCCCATACGAATTTCATTCCCGATTTGACTTTTTCTGCTGTAGTAACCACATATTTTAACAGATGTGCTTCAAAATTGGTAAAACATCTTATATTTCAACTAGAAACACCCACGGTGAAAATGAGCCAGATCGGTTCAGATTTAGATATAGCCCCCATACGAATTTCACTCCCGATTTGACTCTTTTCCCGCTAGATACCACATATTAAAACAGATTTTCCTCAAACTTGGCAAAACATCTTATATTTCAACTAGAAACACCCACGGTGAAAATTAGCCAGATCGGTTCAGATTTAGATATAGCCCCCATACGAATTTCACTCCCGATTTAACTTTTTCTGCTGCAGAAACCACATATTTTAACACATGTGCTTCAAAATTGGCAAAACATCTTACATTTCAACTAGAAACACCTATGGTGAAAATTGGTCAGATCGGTTCAGATTTAGATATAGCCCCCATACGAATTTCACTTCCGATTTGACTTTTTCTGCTGTAGAAACCACATGTTTTAACAGATGTGCTTCAAAATTGGCAAAACATCTTATATTTCAACTAGAAACACCCACGGTGAAAATTAGCCAGATCGGTTCAGATTTAGATATAGCCCCCATACGAATTTCACTCCCGATTTGACTCTTTTCCCGCTAGATACCACATATTAAAACAGATTTTCCTCAAACTTGGCAAAACATCTTACATTTCAACTAGAAACACCTATGGTGAAAATTGGTCAGATCGGTTAAGATTAAGATATAGCCCCCATACGAATTTCATTCCCGTTTTGACTTTTTCTGCTGTAGAAACCACATATTTTTACAGATCTTCTTCAAAATTGGCAAAACATCTTCTATTTAAACTAGAAACACCCATGAAACGGACCAAATGAGCCAGATCGGTTCAGATTTAGATATAGCCCATATACGAATTTCACTCCCGATTTGAGTTTTCCGCTCCAGAAACCACATATTTTAACAGATTTTCTTCAAATTTGGCAAAATATCTTATATTTGCATGAGAAACACACAGAATGAAAATGAGTCAGATCGGTTCAGATTTATATATAGCTCCTATAAAAATTTCGCTCCCGACTTGATTTTTCCGCCCCAGAAACCACGTATTTGCATCGAATTACTTAAAATTGAGAACTGGAAGAACCTATTGTGAAATGGGTCACTTCATTCCATGTTTGGATATAGACGTGATACAAATATTCTTTTCGATTTGACAAATTGAACCAGAACATATTAGCCTATGATTAGGAAACATACAAAAATTCTTCCCGTTTTCACTTTTTTCCGAATTGAATTGTATTCTGATAGAAAGTGGAGTGTATCATATAGTCGGCCCCGCCCGACTTTAGCCTTTCCTTACTGGTTTCAAATACGACTGTTACACCAATTTTCACTATTACCGCCTTAAAATCTTCATATTACATCGGAACTAGATCAAATTTAATCCAGATCATGGATTATTTCACATAGGAACACTTACCGATGAAGTGGACCATGGGTCCCTGTTTTGATGTAGACCCAATAGGCCTCAATACGATTTTATACGTATTTTCTACATCACTTTATATTTCAGTTAGGAGCACGTACAAAAAAGTGATGCATTACACACTGACATTACCACCGTTGATTTGTTTACATAACTCCCTAGACTCAGTTTATTACATCCGATCTTGATGAAAATTATCCTTATATTTTACCCTAGGCTACAATGAGATGAGTTCACACCGATTTTGTTCCTATGGTTTGACACTAGTGTTATTAGGCTCACAATATAAATAGTTACGCACGTCCCACTGTGCGGTGGCATTGTGGCGAACATCTAAATGCGTTTTCACTCGCAACATTTTGTCTCTGGTAGCGCGAGGTGTTGTAAATTAACTTTGGCACCCTTGCCACCACTCTCGACTGCACCCTGCCTTGCTCCCTCCTTCCCTCTTACCCCCCTCCACGAAATGTGTATACTCGGTGTATGCAGACATGAATTTAAATATGGTTGTAAAATGTAAACTATGACATACAACACCGTAGTGAATGGCTGGCCGGGTTTTGTGCGGTTGCAAGTGTTGGAAGAGGGGAAGATGAAGGCAACTTCTTGGCTGTTGCCCTTTTCTGTGTTCAATTGTTTCGAAAAGTACCCGCAGAAAGAGCAGTGGGTAGTTAGTTGCTGTGCTGCTCACGGAGTTCTGTGTTCTTCCAGTCACAGCCAGTCATGATACGAGGAGCATTGTATCTCGTCGTCGTCGTCTTGTTTGCTTCTTCTTGAGCTTCTTCATGTTTGGTAAACATTTGTTGTACTTGTGCTTCTTGTTGTTGTTTTCGCTTTCCCTGATTGTTGATGTTTTTGTTGTTTGCATAGCTGTTGTTGGTAATCCACAAAGAATGACAGTGGGGTGGGGGAACGGGACGGTGTCCATTGATCCGACACTTTTGTAATTTGTTTCCCTTTTTCCATTTTCGTTGTTCTTGCTGTTGTTTCCTTTGTCTTTTGTCTGTTTTCCTGCACTTTATGAGTGATATGTATGTATGTAAGTATGTTAGCGTGTCTTACGAAATGTTTGTCGTTTTCTTTCATTCTTTTTCTCAATTTTCATTTCATTCCGTTTAAGTCTATAATTTGTTGGGGGGTTTTCACTTATTTTCTTATTTTTGGATATTTATTGCCTTGAAATTCATTTTATTCGAGGGATGTTCAAGTTTTTTTCGGAAAATTCAGATGACATCACCAACCAACCCCCTCTACTTGAGCTGCTGTCACATTTCGCGCGGCACATTTCTCGCCTGTAAATTGCCTCATTGTTGTTATTGTTACTTTGTTTCGGTTTGATTTCGTTGCATCACCGAACATGTACCCATCACAGCTGGGCTGGGAATGCCGTTTTTTTTTTATTAAATAATTCTTGGAAATATTTCAGTGCCATTGGCACGATCATAATGCAATGCAATACAGTTCAGAACCAAAGCAAAATTGCTGACTGCTCACGTTCTGAATGAGCACTTTACAGTGGAGGAAGTGATCAATCTAAGAAATTTAAAATGAATTGCACTTTTAATTGTTACCCTCACCCATAGTATATGTATAACATTTGATACGAACCTATAGAAGTGGTATTCTTATTAAAGCCGCTTTAATAAGCCATCAACATCACGTCTAACAAGAAACACACACACACACATCCGGAGTAAGTCTTGTTTTTAACCTTAGCCTTGGACATAGACTAAGCAATATTGCAATATTGCAAATGAAGCAAATTAACGTTTAAATTGAAGTGATTTTCTTAGACTTTATAAAAGAAAATGCAAATGCAACCAGACCCGCAATGAGATTGGACTCGTCAAATATTCATGAAGAAATGAAAAATTTTAAAAGCAATTTCGCTCAATGTGGGACTCGAACCCACCAGATCCGGAGATTAAGAGGCTCATGCTCTATTGGCTGAGCTAGCAGGGAATATGAGCGTCACATATTGATCACAACTAGAAGTCAAACTATAGTTTTATTGCAATATTCCGCTAATGTGGCTAATTTTTGGCTCAAAAATCAAAATTTCCCCTTTTGGAACGAAGGGATTCCACGAAGTATTGACAAAAACTAGTTCTTACTTCTATAAAAATGAAAACGGCGAGAACGGTACCACTGAGAGAAAAAAGTCGCAGTCATTTGAATTTAAATAAATATATAAAATGCAAACGTTTGAGATTTTTTGTTAAAACATAGCATTTAACTTACAGGCCTGATACTTATGCAGGCCGACCATTATTGCTAAAATCTAAGTATGATTCTATTGTGGTAAGAAATGGTCAAAACATTGATCGATGTGGACTGTTGTGAAAAATTTGATCATAATCGGTGTTAATATGTGACTTCTATTGAGTCGAAGGAAATCGAATTGTGGTCAAGGTTTTTATGCGAGCTATATCAATACTTGAACCCATGAAGTCTAAACCCAAAGAAAAAAGTCTAACGTACTCTCAGAAAAAAGTGAACCCTATAATGAGTTAAAATGAACTAACATTTAGGAAAATTAAACTTCGTATAGCGCTAAAGCAATATTTCCTCATATCAAGTTCAACATTTTCCTTGAAAGTAGTAAATGCTTTGAACTTTATTCTAGTTCAATTTGCCTCAAACCAAGTAAATATTTACTCAAACTGAGGAAAATTCCACAAAGTTTTTCCTCAAACAAAGTACATTTTTACTATTTTCCTAAAAAGTAAAAGCAAGTAAAATTTTAATAATAAATAAATTTTTACTTAAACTGAGGACAATTTTGCTGATTTTTTGCTCAAAACAAATACATTTATACTTAAACTCAGGAAAAAATTAAACTTAAAATAAGTTCAATCAAACAAATGGTTTTGCTTCAGAGTATCCAAAACTAATACAATAAATGACAACATGAAATATTCAGGTCATGATACCGCGGTCATAAAGAGTTGAGCTATTTCTCCATAATTGCTGTGAAGGCGAGATAGGCAGGCGCCTTCGCAGTTGTTGTTTAGAATAATACTTGAAGTATGAAATAGGTATTTGCAAACGAACGAGAATTGCTTCTTAAATTGATATTCAAGAATTTTCTAAACAATTAGAAGTGATTTTTTATAAGTTTATTATGAAGAACTCGGCATAAATTTCAGTAAACATATTAGCTTAATTTTAAGAAAACACACTTTTTGGTTAAAATTTCCTAAATGAAATTTTTTCCATACAAAAAATTTCTGATTTTTGTTCTTACTTAAAACCTTGGAAATATTCTTCCACACAAGTATGAAAATACTTAATACGTATTTTTTATTAGATCCAAAGAAATGGTTTTAAGTAAATTTACTACTGTATTGCTAGTTAATGAATTAGAAATAATAAATAGGCTTTGAAAGAAGGAAACATTACTCATACTTAGTTAATTTTCGTACTTTTGAGAACATTTTTACTGAACTGTAGTAAAATCGTTGAACTAATTTGTAGTATGGATTTTACTCAGATTTAGGAATGGTATTTTTCTGAGTGTAGTTCGCTAGTATGATCTTCAGAACGAGAAGTTAGAAAATGACTCATGGTGCAATTGAATTGATTTTGGGCTGTATAGACTGATTTGTTCAAATCACATATTGTCCACATATATTGTGTGCATTTTAGTCACACAAAAAAAATCAGGATTATCTTGGCACAATTGCAGTGATTTTCGCGACTAAGTAAATACAACTGCAACCGCGAATTTTTAATTTGTGGAACATCTGCAGCTTTTATCGCTACTGACTACATATATGTTACAAGCGACATTGGTTCTTAACTTATACGAAAAAAATCAACCGGATCCGTTGGATAGATCGTGAAAACATTACAAAACAACAATATCATGCATACGAATCATTTTAGCTATATTTCCCGCGAAAATGAAACTTTTGCAAAAATATTCAATTTGTATTTTTTGTTTACAGTGCTATACAGAAATACCCACATTTTTTTATCGAAATGCATAGTAATTTTATTGCATATGCGTGAAAAGCTTTATTTACAACATTAATGTCTTCGATGACCCCCACTGAAATTTTCCGACATATATTTTAATCGTTAAATGTCCTTTTTATACCCTCCACCTACAGGATGGGGGTATACTAACTTTGTCATTCCGTTTGTAACACCTTGAAATATCGACCTGAGACCCTATAAAGTATATATATTCTTGATCGTCATAAAATTCTAAGACGATCTAGCCATGTCCGTCCGTCAGTCCGTCCGTCTGTCCGTCTATTGAAAGCACGCCAGCGTCTAAACGAAAGGAGCCAGAACGTTCAAATTTTCCATAAATGCGTCTTATAGTCGTAGATCGGTTGGGATTGAAATGGGGCGAAATCGGCCCAAAGGGAAAAATTTTTCCTCACAGGGACTAAAAATACCCATAATAATCCCTAATATTTTAGCGTATTTAAGCATGTTTTTTGAGTATGTCTGTTTATATTTGCTTGATATTTAGTACGCGCATTCCCCTTATAGCAAAAACGTGCACCATAAAGTGATTCGTATTTGTAGGGGGTGAAATGGGACAAAAAAGGGATAAAAAAGGGATAAAAATGGGACATATTAAACGACAACAGCTAGAAACACGAAATTCGGTGTGTACATTCCTCTAATTTAGTAGATACATAATATAAAAGTATTTTTTTCCAAATTCGTACTTTTAAGGGGTAAAATGGGAATAGAGGGATAAAAATGGTACCAACCAAACGGCTGTACCTAGAATAATGAAATCGGTGTATACATTCCTCTCATATATAAAATAAACAGATTTTTCGAATTTTGTACTTTTTGGGGTTAAAATGAAAAAAGGGATATAAATAGTACCAATCAAATGACCGCAGCTAGAGTCATGAAATTCGGAGTATACATTCCTTTGACTACGTAGACATGAAAAATAAAAGGTTTTTCCAAATTCGTACTTTCAAGGGATACAATGGGTACGGAGGGATAAAAATGGTACCAACCAAACGGCTACACCTGGAATAATGAAATTCGTTGTATACATTCCTCTGATTGCGTAGACACTTAAAATAAACAGACTTTTAACAATTCGTATTTTTTGGGGTTAAAATAAAACAAGTAAGAAGGCGTTAAGTTCGGCCGGGCCAAATCTTATATACCCTCCACCACGGAGTGCATTCCACAGTATTACCAGTAGATTAAAGAATGTCGAGGGAATGCGAATTGCAAATATCAAGTAAATACAAGCTAATATGTTCAAAAAACATGCTGAAATACTCTAAATATTAGGGGTATTTTCAGTACTTGTGAGGGAAAAATTTTTCCCTCTGGACCGATTTCGTCCACTTTCAATCCCAAGCGATCTACAACCATAAGACACATTTAGGAAAAATTTGAACCTTCTAGCTCATTTCGTTCGGCCGCTATCGTGCTTTCAACAGACAAACGGACAGACGGACATCGTCTTAGAATTTTACCACGACCCAGAATATATATACTTTATGGGGTCTCCGATAAATATTTCAAGGTGTTACAAACGGAATGACAAAGTGAATATACCCCCATCCTGGAGGTGGAGGGGATAAAAATAGTACCAATAAAATGGCCGCAGCTAGAGTCATGCAATTCGGAGTATACATTCCTCTGACTGCGTATACACGGAAAATAAACGGATTTTTCGAAATTTCTACTTTCAAGGGATACAATGGTACATAGGGAGAAAAATAGTACCAACTAAACGACTACAGCTACAATGATGAAATTCTAATTGCGTAGAAACGTCAAGGGGGTAAAAATGGTACCAACCAAATGGGCGCAGCTGGAATCATGGAATTCGGTGTATACATTCCACTGACTCCATAAGAAATTCGTATTTTTTTCCAAATTTGTACTTTTTCTTTTACGGCAAAAATTGGTTGAATCATGAAGTTAGGTTATTTTGCACTATGTACGTCTCATAATGGATTTTCAAAATTAGTACTTTTGGAATTAAAATGGAATGGAAATACAACCAACTGTAGCACCCACTATCTACCAATATTTATGGTATATAAGCTTTTTGAAAATATAAATATAAGAATATTTATTTTTTGATTTCAAATAAATAATGGTTTGAAATAATTAAAATATTATATTTATTTATAAAATTATATTTTTAATATTTTTATTTGTTTTGATTTGGCTATATAAAAAAAATTATATTTTCCTGTAATATTACTGCACTTCTACGAAAATCGACATCCTCTGTGGAATGCAATCCATGGTGGAGGGTATATAAAGTTCGGCCCGGCCGAACTTAACGCCGTTTTTACTTGTTCAAGGATATTTTTGATTTTCTCGAAAAAGGTCAAATTGATTTTCTCGAAAAAATGGCAAAATTAAAGAGAGAAGCTAGAGTGTTAAGATCTTCCACAAAAATAATCCTCATAAAATTCCCCATTATAGTTCTGACAATAAGAATTCTCTCATACATTAACTTGCAACACACTTTTTTTGCTTCGATCAAAAAATTAAGACGTTGACCCACTGCAAAAAGAAACTCTTACCAGGTGGACTATAAGTTCTGCAAAATGGTCTACTCAGTGGTCTCAACATCCTCTTTCATAATTATGGGTCGCTATTCTGTTTTATTCAAAAAGTCTCCATTTGTAATTTAATATAAGTCAGATAGCGGTAGAACAAGTCGGACCACTTCCGGATATTTGGCTAGACTAATTTCCGAAATTAGTCCAATCGGGTAGACTTCTTTCCGCAACTGGCCCACAAATTGGAGAAAGGTCGAAAAAGTCCGACCATTTTTCCGAAATTAGTCAAATCGGTAAATGGGTCAGAAAATTGCCGGAAAAGTCGAAACATTTTCGAATATTTGGGTAGACTTATTTCCGCAACTGGCCGCAAATTGGACAAAGGTCCGAAAAGTGCAACCATTTTCGATTTCGTTAAGAAAAGGCGAAAAAATCGTTCAATTTTTTTTTCAGAATTCTCACAGAAATCCGTCCAAGATAAATGCACAAACTTCCGAATTTCCCAAGACAAGTCTTTCCGAGTTCTTCCCAACCGCCCATAATATTTCCCGTACGTTGTCTGACCGACATTGGGATCAGAATCGAAAACTTTTCCAGAGTTCCTGTACGAATTCGGAAAAAATGTTTACTGGAAACCTTATCATTTGTTGGTTCTAATTTAATTTAACCTGAATACCGAAAATGGTATACCAAGGCTAGAGTGTTAGAATAGTCAAAATTACACAGTTAATGAAATCATATGATACATATTTTTATCTCAGAAATACATAAATCATAAGATCATTACGAACACTTTATTTATGTCAGGTCTATACCTACACATACCTAGTATTTTTAATTATTTTACCAAAAAATTTATGTTTTATGTTGATGTTAACAAAACTGGAAAAAAACAAACATATATGATTTCCATTCTATTAGAATCAATAAAACCGTGCGACAGTACTAGTTGGACCTGAACAAAGCCATATATAGATGAAACTAGAGGTAGTATGTAGAAAAACTGTGTACTCAGTTTATCATTTTATAATTTTTTCTCCTTTTTACAAGACTTTTAATTTCCAAAGGATATAGTTATCTTAATAATTTATTTTCATACTTTTGCAAGTCATGAAATAAAAGAAAAGAATATCTGTTAAAAATACTCAGATATCATGCTTCTATCTCTATTAGCTTAGCATTAGCAACCTCGCTTTGATTACTAAACCCAGTTATTTCATGACTGCAATTTTATGTATTTCATATAAATTATACATAAATTCATCTTTAGCCATGTTTAACGAATATGGTTAATAATATGGTAATTGATCCATTTATCCGACAGACAAATACAAATTATACAGTAGTAATAGGATGAATCGGGCCGACATTTCAAAAGGGGGCCTATAACAACATTTTGGGCCTGGCCCAAAACATGTGACTATATATTTCTCTAAAGGCCAAAAGACGGACAGACTTTCTATCTCATTACAATACAATTCTGTAAATGTATGTGTTTGACAAAAAATGTTAAGTCGGAAAGGACATTTGTATGGGGGTATATTGAAACCTGGAACGATGTGACCCGCTTTCACCATGTCTGTTTATTGGTGAAATATCATATGTAAAGTTTGGCCAAAATCGGTTAAACATTCGCGAGTAACATTTGTAAAATCTGAACCGATCTTACCCACTTTCTGCATAGGTGTTTCCAATTCGATTATAAAATGTTGTGACAATTTTAAAGAAAATCGGGTACAATATGTGGTTCCTAAAGCGGAAAAAGTGAAATCGGGAGCGACATTTGTATGGGGGCTGTATCTAAATCTGAACCGATCTTACCCAATTTCTGTATAGGTGTTTCTAGTTGGATTATAAGATGCTGTGCCAATTTTAAAGAAAATTGGGTACAATATGTGGTTCCTAAAGGGGAAAAAGTGAAATCGGGAGCGACATTTGTATTGGGGCTGTATCTAAATCTGAACCGATTTAACCCGCTTTCGCCACAGGTATTTCTAGTTTGATTATAAGGTGTTAGGCCAAATTTGAAGAAAATCGGGTACTATGTGCGCTTTATAGGGCGGAAAAAGTCAAATCGGGAGAGAGATTTGTAAATCTGAACCGATTTCCTCCAAATTCAATACCGATGGTCCTTTGACAGAAAAAATGGCGTCTGCAATGTTAAATCGTCTGACAGACATCGTTAAATCGACTCAGCTGGTGATTCTAAGCCGATCGGTATACTTAGAGGTGGGTCTAGCTCGATTATTTCTTGGTGACGGAGGAACGGACATGGCTCAAACACCTTAAAAAGTCCTTCAATGCGTTACACTTTGTTTCTGTACCAAATGATATATACTTTGTCCCGATTCTCACTTAAAAGTACCCTCCTACTCTGTAGAGTGAGGGTATAAAAATCCTCTTTTTTATGTATTTCGTTTTTTCTGCTTAATGTGCCAAATTTGCTAAAAACAATGGAAGTGCTAATTGACGTTTTCTGGACCACTTCTATTTTTGTAACGTCCGTCATGTCACTTTCAGCATTCTTTTCTCCAATAGTAGTTACTTAACCTACTTAAATATCATTTCAAAGTACTCTCAAAGAAATTTGCCCATATGTGTGTTATAATGAATATGAATATTAAGGCAGTGTTTGGCATTCCCTTAGAGGTAACCTCTTAAGCCGTGAAAGGGTGTGGCATTAGGGAAACATTTGAATATGTGCAAAATTGTAATTTATTCAGACGAACTATCTGATCGGCAGGCCGGGCATGTCTCAAACGGCCTAAAAAGTCAAGGGAAGTGATACTCTGGCATAGTGTAGAATTCCGAACATATATCTGTGGTCACAACCCTTAACAGCCTAACTCGAGTTAGGACACAATTGAGTTATTAGCACCATCGTATTCGGCGTATCTAAATTTATTTGCTCTAAATTTTTCATGTTTGTATCTCTTCTAGGAAGGCAATTAATCCTAAAAAACCTAATAGCTTAAGTAATTTTTCTAAATTACTGTTTTGGCATAACTGCCTAAGTCAATTTAGGATTACAACA
The DNA here is from genome assembly GCA_947397865.1 of Polietes domitor. Lineage (NCBI taxonomy): Eukaryota > Metazoa > Arthropoda > Insecta > Diptera > Muscidae > Polietes > Polietes domitor. The sequence continues at coordinate 98,752,896 of OX377620.1, forward strand.
AATATAAACATTATTTTTTCATCATTGCCTAAATCAACTTAAGTCGTTAATCCAAAAAAAAAAAACAAAGAAACAATTTTATTTTCCTAACTTGAGTTAAGCTCTTATTCCGAATTACAATTTCGTTTTTTGATAAACATAAATTGAGTTAAGGTCTTTCTCCGCACTTAAAGTTTTTTATTTAATTTGGAATAATAGCCTAACTCAACTTGAACTTTTTGACTTTCTTTCGTTCAACAATTCATAAGAGCCTAAGTGTCTTTTTCGATAATATCTTTTGACTGCGAGAATAAACAACTATTTTTTGTTAACAACTAAGTAAAGAAATTCGTTTACTTGGAATCTGTAACAAAGTTTTCCAAAAAACATCTTCTCCTGATTTTCAGTGAAGATTCAAAACTTTAAACTCCTGTACTGAAAATATTGAAAAACAGACTTAGGCTGTTATGGGTTGTGACCACAGATATATGGTCTTAAGTTACTACTTCGTGTAAAAGTTCTGAAAGAAGAAAACATATTACGGTGTCAGGTCCTTCTTCTGTGTGTTTTGTCCTTTTCAGTCCAAGGACGGATATACATACGTTCGGTTTGACATTTAAAGGAATATCTTTCTATTGAACTCTCTCTCCACTCCAGTCGCTACTGCGGAAATCCATCGAAATGAAATATCACAACATCAACAACAATCCGTATTTGATTTACTACCCAAGCAACCGTACCGTTCGTTCGAGTCGTTCGTTGTCTTTCTGGCTTCTCCTGTTTTCCACAAAAAAACCAAAAAAAAACTTCCTTTAACATTTGCCTTGCGTTTGATTGTTTTTCTCGTTTTTTTCTCTCTATTTCTTCCTCCTTATCTGTAAGCCAGGCAAAGCCAAGCAACAAGGCAATCTTCCTGCTTGTTTCCACTTTTGTTTTCCTTGGTCGGTTATACACAGTTTGTCAGCGAGGGGGAGGGGGAAGTGTATCCCTCTCGATTGTATGACAAATGCGTGTTTGTTTGTCACTTACCTCTCAGGTCTTGGGTAGATTTACCCGCTTGGCAATGTCCCCGAATGTCAGCGAAAGGAAAATCTGTTTTCCATTTGCTTCACGTTGTTGTTGTTGCTGGCTGTGTGTGTTTTTGTTTCCTTTCGAGCATTTCAACACATTTCATTGTGCGACCAACTTCTTCTTCTTCGCTTCTTTCGTTCTGACAGTCGTTGTGTTCCGTTGTTGGTACATGTTTTTCTGCTTTATTGGACGATTTGCTATGCTTCTCTGGCTGAACGCTGAACGGAGCACAAGTTCAAAAAAATGGAAAGAAACGATTTTCACTGGATTTCTTTCTCTTTGGGGTATCCCTCGGCTTGTGTTTTTATTTATTGTGTATTTTTTTCTTGACTGTTTCTTTTCTTTCGTTTCTTTTGTTTTTTGTTCATTCAATTTTTTTTGTGTGGAAATGGAAAATTTTTTTAAGATTGATGCAATTATGTCATTTCTATTTAATGTTGATTATCGTGAGAAGCACTCAAATCTGGATGTGCTGCGGCACACATATCAGCTATGTATCTTCAGCGTGACAGCGTGCTGTTGTTTGTTGTGTTACAGGAAGTGGTGGCATAGTCAGAGCGTCCATGCTTCTTTGGAGGCGCACTGGCACACAAGACTAGTTTGGTTCGTTCAGTTCAGTTCAGTTCAGCTGGTGTGTGTGTGTGTCATTGCCACAGTTTGCTGCTTAGGGAAAGTTTTATGACCTCCACCACTCACTCACCCCATTATCATCGTCTTCGGCGCATTTGTTTATGCATCAGCAGCAGAGCCCGCTGTTATCCAAAAACAGCTACAATCTGTAAGAAGCGAGAAAAAACGGATTTTTCTTTATGTCAACATTTATTGTTCAGTTTAAAGATTGAGCGGTGATTGGAAAGCAACGATATTCATATCTTTCACGCTTAAACTATAAATTAAATATCTATAAAATCTTGATAAGTGACTGAAAAAGTCTTTTGGGGGAATGAAATAATGGAAGGTAATTCTAAAAATTGAATATAAATAAAAAACCACCCTCTACGAAGTGTTTAACAAACATGAAGTTTAGTTGTCAAGCCAAATGTGGAGATGTTTTCTGTAGAAAATATGGCGCACAAATGATACTTGAACACCTGGTATGAATGATTCCATTCTTCCACAAAAATCCCCGAAGGAACACCACTCCATACATCTATATGTCCATATCAATTAAACTAGCAGTACCCGCTGCTTCGCACGCGAATTTATTTAATATTTCGAATTTATTTAATATTTAGTATTTATTTAATTTTCTTTTGGTGGATATAGATAAATCTAAAATAGTAAGTTGGAAACCTCCTGTTATATAGCACTCATACACAGTCAAAGGAATGTGCTTGTGCACTATTTTAGCTGAACTACTTCGTATGTATAATTTTCTACCAAGTTTTGAACAAAATATTACAACCATTTATATCCTTGATCTCATGTTTCTACATTCAGCCAGCCAGTTTATAACTTTAAGCACTTCTTTCCCAAAAGTACACTTTTTGAAAAATCACATGTGTTTTTGCTTCCCCTAAAAATATGTACTTTATTTGGTAACACATTTATTCCTTGTTGTCCCGTATCCCCCTTTTAAGTACAAATTTGAAATATCCATGTATGTTCCGCGCTTACGTAATTAAATGATTGACAGCAAATGAAACTACTGCTTTTCTATATGGTCAGAGGAATTTACACACTAAATTTCACGATTCTAGCTGTAATACTAAAGTTGGTACCATTTTTATCCTTTTCTGTCCCCGCTCGCAACTTAAAAGTACAAATTTCGAGAAATCCATTTATGTTGCAAGTCTACGTTGTTAGAGAAATTTAAACACAAAATTTCACTATAGCTGAAATATTTTAGTTGGTACTATTTTTATCCCGCTCATTGTTTATAAGTACAAAACTAGAAAAATTCATTTAGATTTGCGCTTCTCGTTGTCAGTGGAACTTACACACAACATTTCACGACTATAGCTCCAATACTTTACTTGGTACTACTTTTATCCCTTGTTGCTCACCCCTATAAAAAAATTTCAAAAAATCCATTTAGATTGCGCTTTACACACAGTTTACACTCCAAATTTCCCGACTATAGCTGCAATTCTTAAATTGGAACCCTTTTTGTCCCGCCTACCCCCTAAAATGTACAAATTTCGAACAATCCAATTTTACCTCGTTTCTATATGGTCAGAGGAATTTACATACCAAATTTCACGTTTCTAGCTGTAATACTTTAGTTGGCACCATTTTTATCCCTTTTTGTCCCGCTCGCCCCTTAAAAGTACAAATTTCGAAAAATCCAATTTTACTTCGTTTCTATATCGTCAGAGGAATTTACATACCAAATTTCACGATTCTAGCTGTAATACTTTAGTTGGTACCATTTTTATCCCTTTTTGTCTCGCTCGCCCCTTAAAAGTACAAATTTCGAAAAATCCAATTTTACTTCGTTTCTATATGGTCAGAGGAATTTACATACCAAATTTCACGATTCTAGTTGTAATACATTAGTTGGTACATTTTTTATCCCTTTTTGTCCCGCTCTTCTCTTAAAAGTACAAATTTCGAAAAAATCAAATTCTAATTCGTTTCTCTATGGTCAGAGGAATTTACATACCAAATTTCAAGCTGTAATACTTTAGTTGGTACAATTTTTATCCCTTTTAGTCCCGCTCGCCCCTTAAAAGTACAAATTTCGAAAAATCCCTATTTGTAGCTCGTATGCATGGTCATTGCAAGGAACTCACTGAATTTCATGTTTATAGCTACTGCCGTTTTGTCAGGACGAAGGTTCGATGGGCCATTTTATCCCTTTTTGGGCCATTTTATCCCTTAAAAGTACGAATTTCGTAAAACCCTTTCTTAGTCGACGTCTACGTCATATTTGGGAACTACCCTGAAAATTTTATGACCCTGGCTTCAGACGTTTGGTCTGGGGGTCAATGATAAGTCAGTAACGCAACTCTTTTATATATATAGATAAATGCATCTTTAGTTAAATTTGCCGAATATGGCAAAATTAATGAACAAATTTTTCATTATTTTATGTGAAGGGTCCCATACACAGTAGGTGTTTCACAGTAAGTGTTTTTAGTTGATTTAGTGATTTTTTAAGAGCTTGATAACTTTTTTTTTTAAAAAAACGCATAAAATTTGCAAAATCTCATCGGTTCTTTATTTGAAACGTTAGATTGGTCCATGACATTTACTTTTTGAAGATAATTTCATTTAAATGTTGACCGCAGCTGCGTCTTAGGTGGTCCATTCGGAAAGTCCAATTTTGGGCAACTTTTTCGAGCATTTCGGCCGGAATAGCCCGAATTTCTTCGGAAATTTTGTCTTCCAAAGCTGGAATAGTTGCTGGCTTATTTCTGTAGACTTTAGACTTGACGTAGCCCAACAAAAAATAGTCTAAAGGCGTCAAATCGCATGATCTTGGTGGCCAACTTACCGGTCCATTTCTTGAGATGAATTGTTCTCCGAAGTTTTCCCTCAAAATGGCCATAGAATCGCGAGCTGTGTGGCATGTAGCGCCATCTTGTTGAAACCACATGTCAACCAAGTTCAGTTCTTCCATTTTTGGCAACAAAAAGTTTGTTAGCATCGAACGATAGCGATCGCCATTCACCGTAACGTTGCGTCCAACAGCATCTTTGAAAAAATACGGTCCAATGATTCCACCAGCGTACAAACCACACCAAACAGTGCATTTTTCGGGATGCATGGGCAGTTCTTGAACGGCTTCTGGTTGCTCTTCACTCCAAATGCGGCAATTTTGTTTATTTACGTAGCCATTCAACCAGAAATGAGCCTCATCGCTGAACAAAATTTGTCGATAAAAAAAGCGGATTTTCTGCCAACTTTTCTAGGGCCCATTCACTGAAAATTCGACGTTGTGGCAGATCGTTTGGCTTCAGTTCTTGCACGAGCTGTATTTTATACGGTTTTACACCAAGATCTTTGCGTAAAATCTTCCATGTGGTCGAATAACACAAACCCAATTGCTGCGAACGGCGACGAATCGACATTTCACGGTCTTCAGCAACACTCTCAGAAACAGACGCAATATTCTCTTCTGTACGCACTGTACGCATTCGTGTGGTTGGTTTAATGTCCAATAAAGTAAACTGAGTGCGAAACTTGGTCACAATCGCATTAATTGTTTGCTCACTTGGTCGATTATGTAGACCATAAATCGGACGTAAAGCGCGAAACACATTTCGAACCGAACACTGATTTTGGTAATAAAATTCAATGATTTGCAAGCGTTGCTCGTTAGTAAGTCTATTCATGATGAAATGTCAAAGCATACTGAGCATCTTTCTCTTTGACACCATGTCTGAAATCCCACGTGATCTGTCAAATACTAATGCATGAAATCCTAACCTCAAAAAAATCACTCTTTATAACATGATCTGCCATTTTTTTAAGATTCGATGCAAGATGTGGGTTCTTGAGCGGTAGTCGTGTAAACTGGGTGCCATTTCTATGGGGCCTATATCAAAACATGGACCCATATAAATAACTTTAGAAAAATCCGTTTATTTTCCGTGTCTACTCAGTCAGAGGAATGTATACTCCGAATTGCATGACTCTAGCTGCGGTCATCCGATTGGTACTATTTTTATCCCCTTTTTTTTCATTTTCACCCCAAAAAGTACAAATTTTGAAACATTCGTGTATAATTTTTTCGCTTTGCGCCGATTTCGCCCCGTTTCAATCCCAACCGATCTACGATTATAAGACGCATTTTTGGAGAAGTTGAACATTTTAGCTCCTTTCGTTTAGATGCTAGCGTGCTTTCAACAGACGGACGGACGGACATGGCTAGATCGCCTTAGAATTTTACGACGATCAAGAATATATACTTTATAGGGTCTCAGATCGACTTTTCAAGGTGTTACAAACGGAATGACAAAGTTAGTTTACCCTAATCCTGGAGGTGGAGGGTTTAAAAACGGTGGACGGTGTCGGAGTTAACAGCGGTTAACCGGTTTTCGGTTTGGGTTTTGACAACACTAATTAGTATGGATTTTGACGTTGTCCTAGAGGTCTTGGTACTAACATTGATTCACCAGAAAACAATGTTATTATCCAAATTATTGTTTGGTCGTCGCGCTTGATCAGTTACCCGGGTTTACCACCTGAATAACATTAACAGATTCTGTGGTTGATACGAAATGTCTTTGTGATAAACGTCACTGAATCACAATTTTTAAAAGCACTTATAATCTTTTCTTTTTATCTGTTTTAATGAATTTTAGGTATTTTTATTGGTAAAATAATGAGAGATGTTTACTGGTATTATTTAGCTCAGCAAAGCAGCGTTTTTCTCAGTACTAGCTTAAATAGCTCTACAAGTGGTACGATTACCAAACAAAAATTGGACATTTCTTATAGCTTTCTACTTCATTCTTTTTGACAGCACAGAAATACAAATTCTTTTATGAGCTACATTGAATAGTGAAAACTTTACTTTGATATTCCTAATTATCGAAGTTTTTACTCACCTCTATGTTGTGAGTATCCAAACGTCTAATAGAATTAAATAAACCAATCTTAAAAAAAAATTAAATTAATTAATAACTTCAAATGAAACCGTTTTTAACCGCAGACACCTTCCTGCCATCAACATCACGACGATAACACCGCCCCAGATGCTACAAAATTTTGTATTCAATGTGAATTAAGACGAAACAAGTAAGGAAAGTCGGCAGGGCCGACTCTATGATACACTCCACTTTCTATCCGAATACAATTTAATTCGGTGAAAATGTGTAAATGTAAATGTGTGTTTGACAAAAAATGTTAAATCGTAAAGGACATTTGTATGGGGGTATATTGAAATCTGGAACGAAATAGGTGAAATATAATATGTATAGTTTGACCAAAATTGGTTAAACTTTTGGGAACAACATTTGTATTTGCGCTATATCTAAATCTGAACCGATCTTAGCCTCTTTCACCATAGGTTTTTTACTTGGATTATAAGCTGTCGTGCCAAATTTAAAGAAAATCGAGTACAATATGTGGTTTCTAAAGCGGCAAAAGTCAAATCGGGAGCTAAATTTGTTTGGGGGCTATATCTAAATCTGAACCGATCTTACCCAATTTTTGCATAGGTGTTTCTAGTTGGATTATAAGATGTTGTGTCAATTTTAAAGAAAATCGGATACAATATGTGGTTTCTAGAGCGGAAAATGTCAAATCGGGAGCGACATTTGTATGGGAGCTATATCTAAATCTGAACCGATCTTACCCAATTTTTGCATAGGTGTTTATAGTTGGATTATAAGATGTTGTGCCAAATTTAAAGAAAATCTAGTACAATATGTGGTTTCTAAAGCGGCAAAAGTCAAATCGGGAGCTACATTTGTTTAGGGGCTATATCTAAATCTGAACCGATCTTACCCAATTTTTGCATAGGTGTTTATAGTTGGATTATAAGATGTTGTGCCAAATTTAAAGAAAATCGAGTATAATATGTGGTTTCTAGAGCGGTAAATGTCAAATCGGGAGCGACATTTGTATGGGGGCTATATCTAAATCTGAACCGATCTTACCCAATTTTTGCATAGGTGTTTCTAGTTGGATTATAAGATGATGTGCCAAATTTAAAGAAAATCGAGTATAATATGTGGTTTCTAGAGCGGTAAATGTCAAATCGGGAGCGACATTTGTATGGGGGCTATATCTAAATCTGAACCGATTTATCTCAAATTAAATAGCGTTCGTCCTTGATCCACAAAACTTACTTATGCCAATTTTTGTAAAGATCGGACTATAATTGTGACCTGTAGTTTGATTACAACAATAGATGGACAGACAGACAGACGGACAGACATACGGACATTGCTAAATCGACTCAGAAAGTGATTCTAAGTCGATCGGTATACTTAACAATGGGTCTATCCCGCTTCCTTTTGGGTGTTACAAACAAATGCACAAAGCCATAATACTCTCGTGGAGTGTATAAAAAGAATACTCTGAACATGATAATAAATTCATGTCTGAAATGAAGAAAAGACGAGATAGAAGAAAGACAAACACTAAGACCAACGCTTAAAGTGTCATTAATCAAACGGAGAAATAATTTAGCATAAGTAAGTCAGTAGCCACGATAACCAAGCGTACCAAGTAGTAGTATTTTTGCGCTGCATAGCATGGTTGGAATTTAAACAAAAGCCGGAAGCCAAACGATGCTCGTCATACACTCAAAACAGACATATTTTTCGCGAAAAATTAATGCAAACAAATAGTTATGATTACGTGAAATACACAACACCAAAGTGTTACAATTGTTTGGAGTTGATGAGCTTTATTTGAGCATTGATGGCTTCGTAATTCGACAAAATAGTCACATTTTAGCAATATTTTATACCACTGTGGATTTGTAAATAATCTTTTCTTTAATATTTACTTATCTTTCCCTAGACCAAAATCATCTTTGATGATTATTTGGATTTAGCTCCATTAAACCACCAAAGTGTCAATGAACTTTACCTTTCGGGGATCTGGTTAAACGCCATCAAGACGAACGAGTAAAATCACCGCCAATATCAAAATTAATTATCTGCAATCGCTACAGAGATGTTGATAAATTGTATAGCCGATAACTGGTTTCCCACTTCCAAAAAAAAAAAAGAACCTTGTTAAGCACTCTGCGGATCGTTGAACCCAACGGCGACGGTTACATTTGAAGGCACAGCTCATATGGGCTGCAATTCGGCAGATCAATCAGCCTTCAACCTTTCAAATATTTAGAAGACCCAACGAAATAAACGAAAACACATAAAAATCACCTTCACTTTAGCTCGTTTAAGGTGACGCATCTGTTTAACCACCACAACCCCCGCCCCTCAAAAATATTCAATTCGGACATTGACAGTGGGTCAACACTAAACAAATAAACATTGGTAATAGCAGCAGCGGCAGCGGTAACGACAACAACACCACTTTCATAGCAAAACGGTGCGCTATCGATTGGACGGACAGACGGCGGGGCTACGTACATCTCCAGTGAAATAATAATAACAAAAACGGTTAAATAACCTTCTGCCAGCATGAATACCGAATATCAACGACAAAGCAAAACGCAATTTGCAAAAAAACAAAACAAAATTAATTTTTTATCGATACAAATGCAAAACAAAAAAAAAACAAACAAATCATGGAAAACGATCTTGAGTTTGATCGTGGCGAATCTTATATACCCTACATCCGTAAGGGACTTCAAAGGTATTTTTTGAAAACTTTATTATTATTTATTTCAAGAGTTTGCTCTTGAAAAGTGGCGTCAAGCAATCACACAAACTTTATCTTTTCTCTCCGATTTTGATGAAATTATCCAGTTTTGTATTTTCCTATAACACGAATAAAACTGATTTTCCTTATTTTCAAAAAATAAGAAATTGTGGATACTAGGGTGGGTTGAAAATAAAGTAGTTTTGTTATATAGTATTTTTAAAAAAATCTAACTTGTTTGTGGTATCAGATAAAAATTATTTTTTTCTAATTTCAAGCCAGTTTCTTATAGATTTGCAGAATATTGTTAAAAAAAAATATTTTTTTCTTATTTTTTTGGTTTATTTTATAAACACAAAAATATACCTATGATTTTTGTAAAGTAAATTAGACGTTCCTGATTTTCCAAAAAAAAAAAAAACAAAATAAGAATTCATAGGCTCTAGTGTGGATTGAAAATAAAGTATTTTGGTCATAAAGTATTTTTAAAAATGTGTAACTTTTTGTGGTATGAGATATATTTTTTAATTCCAAGCAATAGTTTTACAAAAAAAATTACAAATCTTAAAAAATATTGTTTTTTTTATTTATTTTTTTTTGTTGTAAAATAGCTTTTATTTATATTTAATAGCATCAGTCAGAAGCTCCATAAGTTGTATGATAGTGTTCCTGGTACTTACTCTAAAACAATTATAAACGTGATTGCTGTCGAAATTAAAAATTCCAAAAATTCCGAATTCCATGATTCTAGCTACGGCCATTTAATTAGTACATTTTTTATCCCTTTTTCCACTTTACCCCCTTAAAAAGGTGACTTTTTAAAATATCTTTATTTTATATGTCGACTCAATTATTCCTCTAACACACAAAATTTCATCATTCTAGCTGTAGCCGTTTAATTTGTATCATTTGTATACCTATATCCTATTGTGAGACGATAGATAACGTAAATTGCGCGAGATTTAGAAGAGTCTTGTCGAAGGATTTGAAACCTCTAGGATATATCCCCAAAAGGGATGGCACCTGGACGGCATCGGGCCTAGAGACACTTAGCCTCTTAGCAGAGACCCACTTCCCAAACTGTGAGGATATTGAAGGCGAGGTCGCCTTATGCCACAGCATTCAATTCTTCCCCTTTTGATGAAGCTATCATAGATAATATAGTCAATGAAGATAAAGTCAACTGGGCAATTGATACATTCCAACCCTATAAATCTCCGGGAATGGATGGTGTATTCCCAGCCATGCTACAGCATACTACGGATGTAATTGTTTCACATCTGGTCTGTGTGTTCAAAGCATGTCTGCGCCTAAAATTTATACCAACCAGCAGGCAAACCAAGTCACTCATCCACTAAGGACTTCAGACCAATCAGTCTGTCATACTTCCTCCTTGAGACAATGGAACGAATCTTAGAAATTTATCTAAGAGAAAGCATAGACAACAATCTTATATGCGACACTCAACATGCCTATTTCAAAGGCAAGTCTACCGAGAGCGCTCTTCATGAGGTTGTTGGTAACATAGATAGAAACCTGGAAACTAAGGACTAAACTCTTGCAGCGTTTCTAGACATAGAAGGAGCCTTCAATAACATTGAGGCCAATACAATTAGCAATTCATGTTCCGAACTTACTGATTCAATGGATTGACGCGATGCTACGACATCGATTTATAAATTCAACCTTGGGAGCTGGAACTATAAGGAAACTGGTGACCAGGGGAACACCTCAGGGGGAGTCTTGTCTCCTCTTCTGTGGCTTGTTGCAGTCAACAGTATCCTCAGATCCCTTTCTGATGAAGGTAACAAAGTAGTTGCTTATGCATATGACGTTGTCATATTGGTAGGAGGAAAATTTCTACCAACAATCAGCGATCTGTTGCAAGGAGCACTGAGGAAATTATCTGAATGGGCTAGAGACAGTGGCCTGGGCATTAATCCTAGGAAAACTGAGCTAGTCCTATTTACAAAGAGATATAACATAGAACCATTTAGGAAGCCAATCCTTGATGGAACGGATCTCAACCTCTCTCATGAGGCAGAATTACTGGCAATTGAGAGGGCAGCAAGATTTCTATCGAGTGAGAACATTCCAGCAATGAAATCAATCATGTCACACACTGTCAAATACAGGCTCGTGCTGAGTTGTAAACGCTCAATAAATGACCTCAACGACCATGTCGTCCGTCTCTGCTGGGTTCCCGGGCATAGCAATGTCAAAGGAAACGAAATAGCAGATGAATTGGCTAGACATGGTTCGTCCTTGGACCTCGATAGAGCTGACAACTCAGCAAAACCACCGATTGGCACGTTCTATAGACTGATTGATTCAAGGAAATGGTCACAGATGAATGAAGCATGGAATAGTTTGTCAACCTGCAGGATCGCCAGGGCTACATGGCCAAAGATCGATAGGGGCAAAACCAGAACTCTATTGGAGCTAAACAAGGCAGAAATTCAAACATTGATAGGTATCTACACAGGGCATTACTGCACTAGGAGTAGGATCTCAAGATGACAGTTGGACATTGAAGATCGCTGTCGATTATGTGAGGATGAGGACGAGATAGAATCTATTGAACACATAATCTGCAGATGTCCAGCGCTATGTGTACGCAGAAATAAATACCTAGGAAGTTATTTCATCAGTAACATAGAAAATATTGCAACCCGCACAATGTATGACCTTTTGGGATTCTCAAAAGGTCTAAATAGGATCAGGGGTGGCTGCTTAGGGACAAGGATGTAACCGCATAGACAGTTGACGGCTAACAAAGGAAGAGAGCCATAAAGTTGATGGTATTACCGGATGACTCTCTACGAATTTTCTTACCTTGTCGTCAACCAAACAAAATATTAAAACACATTCCATTACATTCTTATCCCCATATCCATTCCCCATATCCCCTTACTTCCCTCACTCCTCATCTATCACCAAACACCACTTACTCCTTCCCAAATCCCATCACTCCTTCTCCTACAACCTTATACTTTCAGGAAACAAAAATGATTTGCACAATGGATCCAACTGGGTCTTCGAGTGTTCAGAATGTAGGAGCATTCTGGTCCTTAAAACCAAACCAAACCATACCTCTGTCCCCATTGTATCCCTTGAAAGTACGAATTTAGGAAAACCTTTTTATTTGTCGTGTCTATGCTGTCAGAGGAATGTCTACTCCTAATTTCATGAATCTAGCTGCTACCAATTTATTGGTATAAATTTTATCCCCTTTTTCCATTTAACCCCAAAAAGTACGAACTTCAAAAAATCCCTTTATTTTACGTGTCTACGCAATCAGAGGAATGTATACGCCGAATTTCATTATTTTAGGTGCAGCCGTTTGGTTGGTACCATTTTTATACCCCTATTACCCCTTAAAAGTACGAATTAGGAAAAAATACTTCTATATAAGAGGAATGTACACACCAAATTTCGTGTTTCTAGCTGTTGTCGTTTGGTAGGTACCATTTTTATCCCTTTTTTGTCCCATTTCGCCCCCCCCCTACGAATAAGAATCACTTTATGGTGCACGTGGGGGAATGCGCATACCCAATATGAAGTAAGTGCAAGACATATTGAAAAAATAAGCTTAAATACTCTAAAATATTAGGGGTTATTAAGGGTATTTTCAGTCCTTGTGAGGGAATTTTTTTTTTCCTGTGTACCAATTTTGCCCAGTTGCAATACCAACCGATCTACGACTATAAGACGCATTTATGGAAAATGTGAACGTCCTTGCTCCTTTCGTTTAGGTGCTAGCGTGTTTTCACCATACGGACGGACGGACATGGCTTGAACGTCTTGGAATTTTATGACGATCAAGGGCCTCAGGTCGATATATCAAGGTATTACAAACGGAATGACAAAGTTAGTATACCCCCATCCTGGAGGTGGAGAGTATAAAAATATAAGAAATACAATTATGTTTTGAATATTTGACAACTTTCTGTAAAACTACACGAAAAATATAGAAAAACATATTTGAATTTCATACAACAAATAAAATACAAATAACTTAAAATAACCTTATGAAAAAAATAAATAATTTTCGATGCACCCTAGTGTCAACAAATTGACTCTGAATTTGAAACAAAAAAGTACATATTTAGGAAATTCTATAAATATCGGAAAGAAGAGCCATATAGTATATAGTATGTATAGTGTGGGCCATTTAAAATATCAAATTTGAACTACCGATTACTTTGACTTTGAAAGGTAGAATAATATTCATTTTTATTTTTAATTTCAGGTTTATGTTTGACATTAGGGACAAAATGGGACGCTATAAGTTCGAATAAAATTGGGAAACATTAAAAACGTACTTCCAAAGTAGTGGGTCTCTAACGCAAACTACAAGAAAATTACGTGGTAATTTTTAGAGAAGAGATCGGCCTTCATGAAGCTCATTTTCATCTCGGTGGCTATGTCAATAAGCAAAATTGACGCATATGGGGTTCAGAGAACCCACACGAGACTATTGAAAAGCCAATGCATCCACAACGAGTCACTTTCTGGTGTGGATTTTGGGCTGTACAGAAAAATTGGGTTTGATCGAATGAGGTACTGCCGAGCCAGTCGGGGTAGTCGTATGAATGACACTGTGTTCCATTATTAAATGACAAAGTTCAACATCTCCAATAAAACCAGAAATTTTAAAAAATCAGTACTTTTTATAGCCGATTCTAATTTAAAGTTTTAAATGGCAATTTGCTTGAAATTATAAGAAAAAAAGATAAAAATTATTTATAATTAAAGAGTGATTTTTTTGAGGTTAGGATTTTCATGCATTAGTATTTGACAGATCACGTGGGATTTTCGCATTTTTCGCTAAATTTCGCACCAAATTTACATTGTTGGACATTAAACCACCAAGACGCTTACGTAGAGTACGAACTGAAGAAAATATCGCAGCTGTATCGGCCAATGTTAATGATGACCATCAATTATCGATTCGTCGCCGTTCGCAGCAATTGGGCCTCTGTTACTCAAAAACGTGGAAATGCCAAAATTGGACAAAGCGGATGGACCACTTGAGGCGCAGCCGCGGTCAACATTTAAATGAAATTATCTTCAAAAAGTAAATGTCATGGACCAATCTAACGTTTCAAATAAAGAACCGATGAGATTTTGCAAATTTTATGCGTTTTTTTTTAAAAAAAGTTATCAAGCTCTTAAAAAATCACCCTTTACCTTATGACAAAAATGCATTATTTTCGATCTAGATTTTTTTATTTTTTGAAAATCAGGAAAAGCATATAGAAAAGAAAAATTTTAGAAAATTGCATCAAAATCGGAAATTTGCGTCATCGATTAATATGGAATTAACAATTCATGTATAAGTTTCCAAATCAACCAAGATAAAAACAATTTATATGAATTAATGTAGCGACATTCATCAGCCAGCTGATATATGAATTAAGACTATCATTCGAATATTTCAAAATTTGACAAACGTATGGTCGAAATGAATACACTCTCCCGACAATAGTAGAGAGATAGAGATACAGAAGAAACAACGAAACTGAAATCGCAACAGCAACAGTGAAGTGAAAAAAGTAAAAGGTAAATAAACGTACAAGATCAAGGCAAATAAACAAATAGCAAAACAAATAATTAATTAATTAAATCAGCACTCACACACACACACACACATTTACAAACACAAACGCTTACAGTGTCAATCAAAACAAAGTGCACTGCAGAAATCTAAAAAATGTAGACTGGTTGCATTCCTAGGTCCGATCTCAAGGATTATGCAAAGTCCAAGATCAATAATACCACATAACACTAGCCAACAAAAACTTGTTTTAGGATTTATTTTTTCGTGGCAGCTACCAAAGACTTTATTTGATGCAAACGTTTAGTTTTTGGAAAAATAAGAGTATTTTCAGTGAAACAACATTATCTGCATACGAAGGTAACCACAGTGTTACCACTGTAGTTGTTACCACCACTTCCAAAGTTTTGATTTTCTAAGAGGGTTTCCTGAGTAAAATATCCCCCTGTATGCAAAGGGTGGCGTGTTAAAATCCAGTCGGCGAAGAAATATTTATTATTTTTATTCAAAACTTAATTGAGTTTGATTTAATTGTAGGTAGCATTTGAATCTTAGGGGACAATTTTTTACACAAAAATAGTTTGTTATTATTTAAATTTTGCAAAAAAAAAAATAATATCCACATTATGGAGTGTATATTCATTTCGCCGTTCATTATTCTAAATCTAAACCGTTTTAAAATACTAGTCTTTTCGAGACTGAGAGGCAAAAGAATTTGGAATAAATGTTCGATATTTGAGAATTGGTACATTTTTATCCCTTTTTTCCACGTTACCCCCTAAGAAGGCGACTTTCTAAATTCTCTTTATTTTACATGTCGACTCAATTAGAGGAATGTAAACACAAAATTTCATCATTCTAGCTGTAGCCGTTTAATTGGTATCATTTGTATACCTCTGTCCCTATTGTATCCCTTGAAGGTACGAATTTAGGAAAACCTTTTTATTTGTCGTGTCTATGCAGTCAGAGGAATGTCTATTCCTAATTTCATGACTCTAGCTGCTACCAATTTATTGCTATAATTTGTATCCGATTTTTCCATTTTACCCCCAAAAATAATAAATGTTCGACATTTGAGAATGATATGTAGTGGCTAACTAACACACCACAAATTTTTCAAATATATACTTTTTAACCACATTTAATTTACTAAATTTTAAGTTCCTTCAAAAAAGAGATTAAGACGGTCAGATTTTTTATAATTAAAATTACAGTAAAGTTTGAATCGAATTTAATTCATTTAACATTATTTTACGAAACATATTTAAAAAAAATGAATTTTAAATTCAAAATAAAAGTCATATATAATTTTATTCCAAAAGCAAAGCGCTTCACTGCACGTATAATTTCTATTATTGAAGCAAAAATTCAGCAACAGTATGCACTGAATTTATATGGGACTTCACTATGGTGACCATCCATCCCGCTTTTTGATGGCCAGTCCCGCTAAAATGTTCCATCCCGCATAATCCCACATTTTTGACAAAAAGTCTCGCTTTTTTGTTTTACATTATTTTTGAGACAATATCGATTAAAAATTGTCACTTAAAAATTTTTTGGTAACCGCTAAAAGTTCAAAATTTCGAAAATATTTAATAATTTGCCTTATTCTAAATTTTTGCTCTAGTTTTCATGGAACATTTAAGATCATTAATAGTAATTTAATCTAAACTTTGATAAAATG
This sequence comes from Polietes domitor, assembly GCA_947397865.1. Taxonomy (NCBI): domain Eukaryota; kingdom Metazoa; phylum Arthropoda; class Insecta; order Diptera; family Muscidae; genus Polietes; species Polietes domitor. Next base: position 98,769,422 of record OX377620.1, read on the forward strand.
TAATTTAATGCTACGTTGTTCAGTTGATTAATTTAACACATATATTAAGAAGACACGACAATGAATGACAAACAGTTTATGAAAAGAAACCATAATAATCCTAAAGCCTACAAAATTAGGGTAGCCTGAAGTTCATAATTCCTGATATATACGTTTGATTGGTACCATGTGTCTCCTTTTCCCATCGTGACCCTAAAAGTACGAATTTGGAAAAATTCTTTTTGTTTGTTTTACACACCATTTATTATTTATTTATTTTTTTTATGTTTACGTTTTTTTTTGTTAGATCACGATCCCGCTTTTTTTCTACAAAATCACGCCAAATCCCTCTTTTTGAATTCATAAATCCCGCTTTTTGCCCAATAAGAGACATCACCTTAGTGTTAGTCTATGGACTAACACTAATTTGAGTGAGACCAAGTTTGAGGGGATCATTATTATTTTTTTGTGGAAATTGTTTGCGTGATTTTCGTGATTCACGCGTGATCGTGAGCAAAATTTATTTTACTCACGTGGTGTCCAGCTCAAGACTAAACCTAACCTGTATGTTATCCAGGAAGCGTAGCTTTCTAGGTAATTAAGTGCCCCAGTCAACAGAAAAACGTCAAACCGTTGAAACCGACCAGTTGTAAATGTAATATCCGAAAGAAGGTATTCTTATAGTTCGGGCCTCAGCAACCGTGAGTAGCACGATACCGCCGTTCCCACTTCCTAAGTCTCTCCGTCTGGGCGGATGAGATTGCAAACAAGTGGGGGAAAGCATAGTACAAGATATGTGTAATCTGTTTGTAGATCAGCAGCCTTCAATACTAAGACCCCTCCTACGTCGTAAAGTCTCGTGGTATAGGTATGAAATTCGTTTCATCTAAGCCAATATGTCGACCATATGACCATCTCCCAAAAAAGGTACATCAAAAAAATTAAGTCAATAATATTTTTCCTTATTTCAATTACTACTACTAAAGAGTGATTTTTTTGAGGTTAGGATTTTCATGCATTAGTGTTTGACAGATCACGTGGGATTTCAGACATGGTGTCAAAGAGAAAGATGCTCAGTATGCTTTGACATTTCATCATGAATCGTCTTACAAACGAACAACGCTTGCAAATTATTGAATTTTATTATCAAAATGCGTGCTCTGTTAAGAAAGTTCATTGCGCGCTTCCATTTTATGGTCAGTTTAATCGACCCACTGAAGCGGCTATTCGGGCTATTGTGACTAAATTTCGCACCAAATTTACATTGTTGGACATTAAACCACCAACACGCTTACGTAGAGTGCGAACTGAAGAAAATATCGCAGCTGTATCGGCCAGTGTTAATGATGACCACCAATTTTCGATTCGTCGCCGTTCGCACCAATTGTTACTCAAAAACGTGGAAATGCCAAAATTGGACTAAGCGGATGGACCACCTAAGACGCAGCCGCGGTCAACATTTAAATGAAATTATCTTCAAAAAGTAAATGTCATGGACCAATCTAACGTTTCAAATAAAGAACCGATGAGATTTTGCAAATTTTATGCGTTTTTTTTTTTTAAAAGTTATCAAGCTCTTAAAAAATCACCCTTTAGTATGTAACTTCAAGTTAACTTGTTTTATTTTATTTTCATTAAAATTTTAAGTGTTATAATGAACATCGCTACTGTATTTTATTACCCTTGACAAATTTTGTTTTAGCGCTGTATCTAACTAAACAAGCTAAGAGATCATTCTCATATTTCACAAATCTAGGAAAAACAATGTTCTCAAAAAATCGCTGGAGTTTTTATACACTCCACGAGAGTGTTATGGCTTTGTGCATTTGTTTGTAACACCCAAAAGGAAGCGAGATAGACCCATTGTTAATTATACCGGCTTAGAATCACTTTCTGAGTCGATTTAGCAATGTCCGTCTGTCCATCTATTGTTGTAATCACGATACAGATCGCAATTGTAGGCAGAACCAAACGAAACTTTGCACAACGAAGTTTTTCGAGACAAGAACGAACGCTATTGAATTTGAAGAAAATCGGTTCAGATTTAGATATAGCCCCCGTACGAATTTCACTCCCGATTTGACCCTTTTCACTCTAGATACCACATATTTCAACAGATTTTCTTCAAAATTGGCAAAACATCTTATAGTTCAACTAGAAACACCCGTGGTAAAAATGTGTTAGATAGGTTCAGATTTATATATAGCTTCCATACAAACTTCGTTCCCAATTTGAATTTTTCCGCTCTATAATGCACATATTTTAACAGATTTTCTTCAAAATTGGCAAAACATCTTATATTTAAACTAGGAACACCTATGGTTCAGATTTACGTATAGCTCTCACACAAATTTCGTTCCCCCAGAAACCGCGTATTTTCACAGAATTTCTTAAAATTGAGCATAACGCGTTATACTTCAACTAGAAGAACTTATTGTGGAAGTTAGTCACTTGTTTGGATATAGCCCAGATAAAAATATTATTCTCGATTTGACAAATTGAACCAGGTCCGATTAGCCTGTGATTAGGAAACATGAAAAAAATCTTCCCGTTTCACTTTTTTACTTAATTAAATTGTATTCCGATAGAAAGTGGAGTGTATCATATAGTCGGCCGCGCCCGACTTTAGACTTTCCTTACTTTTTATATTTCTATAAGAGCTTCAATAGATCTTCTGTTTTCTTCTACTGTCGCGTCCGTTTCATTGAATAATTGTTTAAAATTTTGTACTAAATCCTACCTATATTTCTAAAATGTAGTACGCTTTAGAACACTAAAAATACAGATCGACTTTTTAGTTTCTTTCTTGTTTTTCTTGTTTTATGCATGTGGCGTCCGTGCCATTGGAAAATGCCCATATGCCTATAGAACTCAAAATTGGCTTGGAAAAGAACACCAAAGTACGTAATTGTGTCCGAAGCCAAACACACACCTTCTGACATTTCGTTAAAGAAATGATTTTGCTACGTTCAACGTCAGTTTCCATCTATCGAAATAAGTCGATAACTCTAAAAGATAATCATCCAGTCTTAAGTTTGTCGTCGAGGCTATAGATGAGACAATAGTATGTCGACGAATATTTCCCACAGTCCACACCCATTTATTTGCCTAATTTGTTTTTATCACATTCCCGATAATCGTCATCAAACGGCAGTGGTGTCGTTTTCTTTGATAACTGGTGGTGCCGAAAAATGCACCACAACAGAGAAGCGATGATTCGATTAAACCAAACTATTTAGGCGATTACGTTCGAATCGTGCGTGTGCGTGTGCACAAGCACTAACGCAACAGTCACTGCGGTAACAGACCCGCGTGAATATTGAAGACGACCACATCACACCACTCTCGACACACGGTACATACTTCAACAACTGCTCATTTGGATAGTTGCTCCGGTTGTTGTTGTTGTTGCTGATTGCATTGTTACGACGACGAGTATCTCTCAGATACGCGCTACTACTTGCCTACTAGTGGTGGTGGTGGTGGACGGACAAACAATCCACTGCTGGCTGGTGGTGTTGGTTGGAGTGCGTGTGAAATAAAAAATGTATGAATTTAGTTGCATGTTTGAGAGCGTCCGTCCGTCCACGCACAGTTTTATTGCTTTGGTCGTTGTAGTTGTTGTTGTTACTGCTGTGACTATTGCTGGTATAAATTTCATTTCATTTCAATGTTGATTAAAATATTGTATGAATGTCGGAGCACGCGTGTGTGTGTGTTTGGATCGACGATTGTGTCCATGAACTTAAACAAAACTCGAAGAAATCCAATCTAAAGAAGAAAAAACGAAACTTATTTTTAGACAATCCAAGACAAAAAAGCAACAGCAAAACATATTTGAAAGAAATAAAACCTGAAAACAAAAAACGTGAATAAGCTAGAATTACTTTCGTACAATGCATTTCCGACGAAGACGTACTCGTTCGTATTCGCTGGCATATTGTCGAACATTGTTCGAAAACTATGGAAGGGGGGGTTGCATAAGTCGGTGCAGACCCCTAACAATTGTATAGGGTGGGTCATTTCAAATTTGAACTACCGATTACTTTGACTTTGAAAGGTAGAAAAACATTTAGTTTTATTTTCAGGTTTATGTTTGACATTTTCAAAATAGAACACTATTCGCTCGAACAAAATTGAGAAATATTAAAAACTTCCTTCCAAAGTAGCGAGTTTTTAACGAGAATAGATCGAGCTACAGTCCAGGCTTCATGAAGCTCATTTTCATCTCGGTGGCTATGTCAATAAGCAAAATTGTCGCATATTGGGTTCAAAGAAGCCACACGAGGCTCTTGTGAAGCAAATGCATCCACAGCGAGCCACTGTTTGGTGTGGATTTTGGGCTGTACCGAAAAATTGGGTTGGTCGGATGAGTACTGCCGAGCCAGTCGAAAATGATATTGTGTTCCATTATTAAATGACAACCTTTTCGATAAAACCAGAAATTTTAACAAATAATCAGTACTTTTTTATAGCCGATTCTAATTGAAAATTTTAAATGACCCACCGTATGGCATAACAACAGGCAACTTTGAGCGATTGTTTACTTCTTGGGTCCATTTTGCATTATTATGAAATTGAGATCCAAATAGCGACTTCAAGAGGATCTGAGACATATCCACCAAGAAACCTTTGCTTTGCGTAATTGACCAGAGAAGAACTAAGACCAGTCCATACCCACCAGGGACTAGTTGCAGGAATAGTTATGTAACAAAAATTGTAGCAATCTCATTATTTTTTTTTTTGTATTTTGTTGTCTAGTGCAAGCGGCAATAGAAAAAAGTATGTAAGCTTCATTCGACTTAACCGACTTATGTAAATATATATCCTCACTCTCAGAGAACATATATACGGAAATTATAAGGAATTAAATTTAGGAGGTTCGTGTCACATGGCCCCAGCTTCCATATTTATAAAACAATTATAACAAGTATGGAAAGGATAAAGCCGGGCGGGACCGACTATATGATACCCTCCACTTTCTACCCCATTACAACTGAATTCGGGAAAAGAGTGATATCGGGAACAATTTTTGTATGGGTACTATACTATAAAGGGAAAAAAGACAAATCGGGAGCAACATTTGTATGGGGCTGTATCTAAATCTGAACCGATCTTACGCACTTCCACCATAAGTGTTTCTAGTTGGATTATAAAGTCAAATCGGTAGCGAAATAGAAATGGGAGCTATAATAAATCTGAAAAGCTCTGACCTATTTTCAGCATAGGTTTTGCTAATTTAAATATGAGATGTTTTGCTAAATTTGAGGACAATCTGATAAAATATGTGAATTCTACAGCGGAAAAATTCAAATTGGGAACGGAATTTGTATGGGAGCTATATATAAATCTGAACCAATTTGCCTCAAATAAAATAGCGTTCGTCCTTAGCCCGAAAAATGTTGTTGTGCAAAGTTTAATTTGGTTCTGGCTGTAATTGCGACCTGTACTTTGATTACAAGAATATATGGACAGACATACAGACAGACGGGCAGACATACATTGCTAAATCGATTCAAAAAGCGATTCTAAGTCGATGGGTCTGTCTCGCTTCCTTTTGGATGTTACAAACAAATGCACAAAGACATAAGTGTATAAAAACATGATCAAATATCAAGTCATAGTGGATTCCATACCCAGTATAAAAGTTATGAATAATAGTGTAGGGGGGTGGCTAAAGCATTAATATTTTTTAGGTTTAAAGTGATTATAAAAATATTTTCAAATTTCAAATTGAAAATGATTTTGACTACCCGTATGGATGTTATGTCGGTTTTATTGTAACCAAAGTTTATGCTGCTTTGTATGGGAGGCACCTGAAGAGGTGTGGCAACATCGCCCACATTCCATGCGAATGTATCTTCAAAAGGGTGATTTTTTAAAAGCTTTAGGAAAGTATTTCAAAAAACACATAAAAATGCATGAAATCTTTATTTGAATCGATAATACGGTCCATATAATTTAATTTTTGAAGATTATTTCATGCAAATGTTGACCATGACTGCGCCTCAAATGGTCCATCCGCTTAGTCCAATTTTGGCATACTCTTTCCAACATTTCGGCGGGTCTCTCACGAATAAATGATTCAATTGAAGCGTGCTTGTCACTATAGACATGAGCTTTAACATAATCCCACAAAAAATAGTCTAAAGGCGTTAAATCGCACGATCTAGGCGGCCAATTGACCGGACCCGAACGTGAAATAAAATGTTCACCGAATTTGCCTCTCAATAAGTCCATTGTTGCGCGTGGTGTGTGGCATGTGGCACCGTCTTATTGAAACCACATGCCATGCAAGTCAATCTCTTGCATTTTGGGCAAAAAAATTGGATATCATCTCACGGTAACGCTCACCATTCACAGTTACGTTACGATTCGCATCATCTTTGAAGAAGTACGGTCCAATGATGCCACCAGCCCATAAACCGCACCAAACTGTGACTTTTTCTGGATGCATTGGTAGCTCTTGCAATGCTTCTGGCTGATATTCACTCCAAAATCGAGAATTCTGCCTATTTACGTACCCATTGAGCCAAAAATGAGCTTCGTCGCTGAACACAATATTTCTATTTTTGATAATAAAATTCAATAATTTGCAAGCGTTGTTCGTTTGTAAGACGATTCATGGTGCGTCAGCTGTTTAAACCAGTGTTGCCAAAAAGATAATAGCTAAAAAATCACACAAAGTGAAAAGACAGAAATCCAAGCAACGGTCGCAGCACAAACGATTAAAAACAACTCGACGACGACGACGCGCCGATGACGATCGAGCTGATCGAGTTAAGTGGAACGAACCTGCGAACGAACGAACAATCGAATCGTTTACATTCATAATTATGCGTTATCGTAGAATATCGTATCGTATCGCATCGCACAATGTGCGATAACACAACAAAGAATAAGTGATCGTGCGAATGTTGGTTTGTATGTCTGTTTGTGTGTAATACGATAATGACATAATATGATAAAGAGGGTCGAAAGGGAAATGGGTAGCAAATTGGCGAATTGATTGATATGTTTTCGATTAATTGAAGGATGAAGTTGTTGACGTTGATAGCATCATTTGTAGCACCCAGTGTTGTAGCATTGGAATTTTCCTTTTTGAATTTTCGAATTACAATTAATTTGTCTTGGCAGCAGCTACACAATGTCGCATTAACATACATTGGACTGAGGGAGCACTGCGTTATCGGTTAATCGCTGAACTACAGTCACTGCCAATGCAGATGGATGAAGAGTTTTGGGAGGTTTACTTCATATTCGCAGAGGTTTGGAAGGTTTACTGCAATATGTACATTTATTGTAAATTTCAACAAACTGATGAAATTCAATGACCACGCCAGAACTGTAATTCAAAAATCTCGGAGATTGGTGGGTCTCTTCTCTAGAATACTCTGGAACAAACAGTTACCTCCAAGTCCAAAACTACTATAATATAAGACAAGTATCAGACCGGTTTTACTATATGCTTTCCCAATTTGGTTTCAAATTTCTCCAACTGTAATGAAATGAATGAATAATGAAAAACATTGAGATACTTGAACGGAAAATTCTGCGTTTTTGTATTGAGAAAAATTTCGTATCTCCATCCAAACGTTTCTCTAATCGATTTGTAAACACAAAATCTAAAATCACTCCCATCGGTCTCTTTGTGTGTGACTTACTTGATCGTTTTATTTCAAAACTAAACCTCAATGAAAATAATTTTATCAAAGCCGTTTACGATGAACAGAGACATTTTAGTTGGTCAACTACGAACTATATTTCTCCTGTTGGGTATATTATGAACAATCGCCAATCGGACTTTAGTATCCATAACAATATTCGCCATATATGTTATGACAAAGTTCCCCTTGGAATACACAGAGGATAAACCATTCTTACTTTACAGCTACACGTTCTTTTATACACTCTTAGATTTTATTTTTTTATTAAACATATATTTCGAATTTGTAAATTTAATTAAGACATTACATTATAATCTTATGTTATCCTACAAATCACTTTTGTTATTTTTAATTTTTTTTTTTGAAAGGCTCAATAAAACCAAACTCCAAACGTATGTATATTAATTACTGTCAGTTTGTATGGAATTTGACAGGTACAACTATAAAGCCAAATAAATAGATAAATATTTGCAAGAAAGATTTTCAAGAAAATTCTTAAAAATCGTAAGCACAAAAATCATGATTAAAGTGACGGGTCTCTGCGAAACAAAGTACACAATCGACCGAATTTCACAAAGAACAGTCCACATAAACTTTAAGAAATAGCGTGGTAGAGTGGATGATTCACTGGCTATAGACATTGACTTCTTATCGCATTGCGATATATGAACTATCTCGAAAGAAGTCACAAAAGTTATTGTAAAATTATGGGTCTCTCCAAAACTTAGTACACAATTGACAGAATTCCCCAAAGAACTGTCCATAAAAAAGTGTAATAGAAAGACTAACTTGTCGCTCCGAAACAGATTACACAACCGACAGAATTCCACAGAGAACAGTCCACATGAACAGTAATAAAGGGTGATTTTTTAAAAGCTATAGGAAAGTTAAAAAAACACATAAAATTATTTATTTGAATCGATAGTACGGTTCATATAATGTTTGAAGATTATTTCATGCAAATGTTGACCTTGACTGCACCTCAAATGGTCATCATTAACATTGGCCGATAGAGCTGCGATATTTTCTTCAGTTCGCACTCTACGTAAGCGTGTTGGTGGTTTAATGTCCAACAATGTAAATTTGGTGCGAAATTTAGTCACAATAGCCCGAATAGCCGCTTCAGTGGGTCGATTACACAGACCATAAAATGGAAGCGCGCGATGAACTTTCTTAACAGAGCACGCATTTTGATAATAAATCAATAATTTGCAAGCGTTGTTCGTTTCTAAGACGATTCATGGTTAAATTATAGACCAAACTGAAGATGTTTGACAGTGAAACAAAACACGAAACGTGCGTCAGCTGTTTAAACCAGTGTTGCCGAAAAGATAAGAGCCAAAAAAATCACCCTTTATAAGGATTATATATCCATAGATACCAGTCCATACAAACAGTAATGGGATGACTCCGTCCATAGATTCCTAGGTTGATGATTCTCAGGGTTTTTTTTATCGCATATCGATATATAAATTATCTTGAATGAAGAAAACTGACGGGTCTCTCCGAAACAGTGAACACAACCGACAGAATTCCACAAAGAACAGTCCACACAAATTGTAATACTAGGATTCTATCCATAGATTACTTGATGGATGATGATGGCTCTAAAATGAACGGGAAATGGGAATCTACACAGAGAACTTTAACATAGAAAAATCAGATCGCCTCTCCAACCATAAACCTGTCTCTAAGACAGAGATTAAAGCTTTAAGGGAGTGTGTGAAATGGTTAAAAGTTCAAGGAAATGTAAAGAAGTCATAAATGAATTTTCCATCAACGGACATCTAAAGATCATATGGGCGCAAGGATGCCATAGGATCACAGGAAAGAAGAATGCTGATAAACTAGCAAGGAAATGGTCTCACGTCGAAACGGTCATTTTAAACGGCACTAAGTTATTCCAGGGAGATGGAACTAAAAGAATGAGCAACTTCAGTCCACAAGCTAATCACGAGGACGCGTCCTCCAAGCCGAATGGACCGAACGCTGACCGGACATAGTTCCGAGAAAAACTGGTTCTACAACATGGAGGGCGTGGAAATAATCAGTAACGATTCCTATTCACAAACTATCAGCTGACCCAAATTTGTGTGGAAGCTATCGACCGGAATCTCGGTAAACCCCTGGAACCGTGGTTGAAACAGACGATAGAAGATCTGGATATTCCAGCAGATAATCAGATCGGCTTGAACATTCCTCAGCTCATGTATTGGTTGTGTTCGTCGACTACGTATCAAGGGTTTTGAACAAAAGACGTGCTACTATTGCGGTAAGTCTGGACGTTGTTCAGGCTTTTGATACTGTGCGGTTGGACGGCATTGTGCACAATATGTTGATATATGGTCTTACAGGTAACACTTGCATGATACTTACAGGTTATTTAAGGGATCAGACATTTGAAATAAAAGTAGATAGATATATTCCTTCAGTGTGATAATTAAATACTTATCGCTAAGTCCCGAACTGGTATCTTGGTATTGAACACATATTGCATATGAACTTGAAATATGGATTGGAGGGGAACGAGTAAATAACTCGGTTACTTAAAAACAAGTAAGGAAGGGCTAAAGTCGGGCGGGGCCGACTATATAACACCCAACACCACTCCCTGTGTATATATCACGCTTTGATTACTAAACCCAGGTGTTTCATGGAAACAATTTTATGTAGTTCATATAAATTATACAGTCAAATTTATCGAATATGGTAAATAATAATATAATAGATCCAATTTTCTGGCAGATATTCCTAGTATAGTAAATATAACATGATCTGGAAAAATTGATCATGATCCAATGCACTATGTCGGTTCTAGAGATGTAATTAAGTAAAATGGGGGCCCAATTTGTATTGGAGTTATACCAAAATATGAACCCATATATTTGACGTTCATAGTATGTATTCTTAGTTGAAATATAATGTAGACATCAAAATTTGATAAACTTTCGACGTAAAATGTGGATCCTAGAGGGGTAATAATAAAAATAGGGGCCCATTTGCAAGGGCGCTCCATTACAAAAGTGGGCCCTTGAAGATCACATTCAAAGTAGTTATTCGTTATTGAAATACAACATGATCTGGCAAATTTCATTAAGATCCAATATAAGATTTGGATTCTAGAGCGAACGAACATTGACCTATATAGCTGGCATTCAAAATAGATGTTTCTAGTCTAAATGTAATATTGCGTGGGAAATTCGATCAAGATCCGATGTAAAGTGTGCATTTTAGAGCAGTAATATTGTAAATCGGAGGTACATTTGTATGGGGCTATATCATATATCGTTAGCTTTTTCTAGTTGAAATATAACATGATCCTGAAAAGTTTGTCATGGTCCCATGTAAAATGTGTATCCTAGAGCAGTAATAGTGTAAATTATTGGTATATTTGTATGGAGGCTATATCTAAATCTGAACCGATTTCCTCCAAAATCAATACTGATCGTCCTTGGCCAAAAAAATAACTTCTGCTAAATTTCGTGATAATCGGACAGCAATTGCAACCTGTAGAGTGCGAATAAGCTTAGATGGACAGCAGACGGACAGACAGAGCTGGTGATTCTAAGCCGATACGTATACTTAAAGGTGGCTCCGCGAAGTGGTGTAGGGTATAAATATAGTTTCCATCAGTACGTCAGTTTCAGTACGTCACTGACCTCATGCTGAGTAGGGTGAAGAAGACATAAAAAATGTAAGGGCGGACTGGGGAACGAAGTTAGGCTCTTAATATATCGACAGAAAATTAGAACGATACTCTCCCACGCCTTTCCACTTTGTTATTGCATCTCGTCCAGCCAAATGAAAAGACTCTGGTGATGGGAAAGGACGATTTTGGTTTCTTGTCTGGGACTTAGGCCAGTGATAGGTTCCGATGGTATCACGAGGAGATCATCCTGCCGGAAGATTTATCATACGGGATCAATTCCCATAACATGTTGAGAAGATTGCGCGATGTTGAGAAGACTGCACCTTGTCTAATGGCTCGTTTGGTGTTGAATGGTTCCGATAGGTATTTTCCAATCATAACTGAGGAATTCGAATCCAGCTCAGTCTTATCAATTTAGCAGTGAATTTGGACTGAAACAAGGATCCATTTGGAGGACATTCCTGGCCATACTATTGGTTATTTGGTGGTGCTGATAGAAACCGATGTACGATTCTGCTGGTGTTTTCCATGGAGTTGCCAGATACGTCGTGGCAATTTTATCGGAATAACGAGAACATACTGCTTTGTAACATATGGGATTTGTTGGAATCTCTTCGTTGTTTTTCAGTAGCTTACAAACGTAATAAACGACCGATAACATTACCATTGCACTATAGGTCAAATGACCCATTTCACTGGCCAAAAGTCTGATATTATTTTAACAAAAACGTATAGATTTAGGTTGGAAAATGTAAATTGTGAAGAATTAAGAAAAAATTAAATCTTTCGGAGCCCCTATGAAATGCATGACCCTTAACCTTTTTAGGACCAAAATGAGTTAATTTATTTTTTTAACATTACATAATTAAAAATAACCAAAAAAAGGCTTAATTGGTACGTAGGTCTCTATATTATACCCTACACAACATTCTAAGCCCTACATGATTGAAATCCGCGAATTTATGGACCATATAAATATAAAGACATGATGCTATTAATTTTTGCAATAGTGAAATTTAATGTATCTATTATGAAGTTTTTATATATTTTTATATATTTTTTCTTGTGTTATAAAGATGCCAAATTTGAAGAGATATTTGTATGTTGATAATATCAGGAATTTTACCACAGTACTCCACTATTGTCATAATTTCTCCTTGTTGAATTGTGATATGAAAAAATATACATTGTGATATATGGATCTTGTGCGGTATAAGATCAGGTTGGGAGCTTATAGTTTCATGTCAAATGTTCGTAAAATTATTGGACTGTTAATGAAAAAATCGGTTCAGATTTAGATATAGCCCCCATATAAATGTCCCCCCACTCTGGTCAAATTTGGCACATTACTCTTATTTTCATCAAGATGACCTACTATTAATCTAGATATAGGTCCATGTGTGTGTGGTATGGTGTATCATATAATCCGTTCTACCCTACTTTAGCCTTATTTAGTTGCTTTGCTTATATACATATAATGTATTTAAATTACGTCTAAATCGTTTTCTAAGTGCAAGTCTTTTAGGATATTGGCATAGTATAGACTGAGAAGTCCCACTTCAATTCCATCGATAACCAAAAGAGCACAAAAGTGCAAATCCACATGTGGTTAAATACATTCATAACAAATCGACATTTTATTTTCCGATTTAAATTTTCATGCCGAACCTTGCCAACTTTTTAAAAGCTTACATAATTACTATATTTGCAATTTACTATAATCACTCTAAGGCTGCACTGAACTTATTTATTTTTTTTATACACCAAGACAAATTTCACATGTTTTTTATTGAACATATTGAATATATACTTAGAACTGCATTTTCTATATTTATAGTTTGGCAAAATATAACAATGCACATTCCAAAATTGATAACAAAAAATGCCGCGTAAGCAGTTTTGTACTGACACTTTAATATTGCCAACTTTGACATCATGTAACACAACGGGAATATTTGTTTTGGAAAAACCAAATTAATTTTTATTTACTTTGATGTTTTTTTATTAAATTATATCAGCATAACAGCGATTGTACTATGTTAGAATTTTGACTTTTGGCCTGACTGAAATGGGTCATTTGACCTATAGTGCATTGGTAAGAATATGATATCCGTAACCGCAAGATCTGATTATATTTTTGAATAGATCTCTACCCACACCATTATATTTGTTATTGTAATTCGTTCTAGAAAATCATTTTTTAAATAAAGAGTGATTTTTTGAGGTTAGGATTTTCATGCATTAGTATTTGACAGATCACGTGGGATTTCAGACATGGTGTCAAAGAGAAAGATGCTCAGTATGCTTTGACATTTCATCATGAATAGACTTACTAACGAGCAACGCTTGCAAATCATTGAATTTTATTACCAAAATCAGTGTTCGGTTCGAAATGTGTTTCGCGCTTTACGTCCGATTTATGGTCTACATAATCGACCAAGTGAGCAAACAATTAATGCGATTGTGACCAAGTTTCGCACTCAGTTTACTTTATTGGACATTAAACCAACCACACGAATGCGTACAGTGCGTACAGAAGAGAATATTGCGTCTGTTTCTGAGAGTGTTGCTGAAGACCGTGAAATGTCGATTCGTCGCCGTTCGCAGCAATTGGGTTTGTATTATTCGACCACATGGAAGATTTTACGCAAAGATCTTGGTGTAAAACCGTATAAAATACAGCTCGTGCAAGAACTGAAGCCAAACGATCTGCCACAACGTCGAATTTTCAGTGAATGGGCCCTAGAAAAGTTGGCAGAAAATCCGCTTTTTTATCGACAAATTTTGTTCAGCGATGAGGCTCATTTCTGGTTGAATGGCTACGTAAATAAACAAAATTGCCGCATTTGGAGTGAAGAGCAACCAGAAGCCGTTCAAGAACTGCCCATGCATCCCGAAAAATGCACTGTTTGGTGTGGTTTGTACGCTGGTGGAATCATTGGACCGTATTTTTTCAAAGATGCTATCGTTCGATGCTAACAAACTTTTTGTTGCCAAAAATGGAAGAACTGAACTTGGTTGACATGTGGTTTCAACAAGATGGCGCTACATGCCACACAGCTCGCGATTCTTTGGCCATTTTGAGGGAAAACTTCGGAGAACAATTCATCTCAAGAAATGGACCGGTAAGTTGGCCACCAAGATCATGCGATTTGACGCCTTTAGACTATTTTTTGTGGGGCTACGTCAAGTCTAAAGTCTACAGAAATAAGCCAGCAACTATTCCAGCTTTGGAAGACAACATTTCCGAAGAAATTCGGGCTATTCCGGCCGAAATGCTCGAAAAAGTTGCCCAAAATTGGACTTTCCGAATGGACCACCTAAGACGCAGCCGCGGTCAACATTTAAATGAAATTATCTTCAAAAAGTAAATGTCATGGACCAATCTAACGTTTCAAATAAAGAACCGATGAGATTTTGCAAATTTTATGCGTTTTTTTTAAAAAAAAGTTATCAAGCTCTTAAAAAATCACCCTTTAGAAACAGTTTGCAATGAATTACTTTGTTTGAATGATAATAACCTGCGGACAAATTCTTATTAGATATTCAATATTCCATCACCAAATCGCCTGGAAGCCTTACATTTAATTTTATTAACAATTTACCAACAGCACATACCAAGCACAGAATATTGTGGGAAAATACGAAAATTACCACCCAATTGAGACTATCAGTCAATGTGATATGGTTTAGATGGCGATGACGATGGCAACCCCCATCAACCGCAATAACCTGCCTGCCAGTCAGACTGGGTGATAACACAACGTAACGTGTCATGACATTTGAACCCACCACCGCCGCCCACATTTGACAAAGGCTGAGAGACAGACAGCCACATGTTTATTTTAGGCTATGTTTACGTATCGTATCAGTGTGTGTAAGTGTGCGTGAGTGTGTACATGTGTGTCAAACGGAATAAGCATGAAAAAGTATTAGTTGAGAACAAAAGAGTTGTGGCTCTAACAATTGTTGATAAAGAGAATTACCTAAACGATAAACAAGGAAATGAACTAACGATAACTCTCAGTTAGAGCTTAACTTGTGTGTGTGTATACATGTGTGTAAGTGTGTGTGCTTAAACTTACGCTACGTTACGGTTTATTCGCACTTAATTACCTCATTATGGGCCAGCCAAACAATCATTCACTCAAGCAACCAACCAACCAACCATCCATTCATACATGTTTGAAGTTTGTTTGTTTTTGTTGGCGATTAAACACAACAACAACAACACCGAATTTGTATATTTGTCTTGAAATGAAATTGAAAACGCTATCAAAACAAACCCCACCAGAGATGAGAGCAGAAGAGATTATTCTTCTTCGTTGCTTTTCACAATTATCCCCCCGTATTCTTGGAATGTATCTCTGAGATACTTGTAATCGCACTCGCACACAAATACTCGTTCGTTCGTTCGAACATCTGTGTGTGTGTGTTGCTCGGTACTTGTGTGGCGTTTTGCATTCATCACGCATATCACGGTTGTAAATCGCATTTTCACTCTCTATTTCATTTGGTTTATGTTTCGTTTGTTTGATGCGTCCGTCCGTTCGAACGTCTGTCTGTCCGTGCGTTCGTTCGCTAGTCTGCCTCAGTGTGCACCGGCCCGTCTGTCGGCGGCGTTTTCACATTTCGCATTTTGGCATTACATTTTAATTCTTCTTCTTTAGCTCATTTTAGATTTTGGTTTCTTTGCTTTTGCTGCCCATCATTATTAGCACTTTGCGTAGTGACGCACAGTGGTTGGAAATCAACAATTTTGATTTTCGTGTTAATAATTCCAGTTATCTTTTTGATTTACATACCCAAATTCCTATCTTTGAGCAATTTCTTTGAATTTGCTGCCAGTATCCTGGCATGTCCTTTTCTCAATAATTTCCTTAAAATCTGGCAGATAACCTGAATGTGTCCAAATAAATTTCCCAACCCTCAAAGGTCGTAAAAGAGAAGTTTCGTGGAATTGGAATCGTTTCAGGCAGTTCGATTTGCTTAGAACCACTGTAAGCGGGAGATCTATTCACAAACAAAAAGTCAAAAAGGAATGAAAATGTTGTTTTCTTTCCATTCCGGCGATAAAATGCGGTTGTTGTTGTCGTTTGCTGCAATTGCTGTGGTGTTGTAGTGTATGGCTGTCGGATGGCTGGCTGGCTCGATGGTTGCATGTATTTCATTTAACCGAATAACGGCCGTCCGTCCGTCCATTTGTCGGATGGTCGTCGCTCATTCATTGTTGTTATAATTATGGCAGTGCGGTTAAGATTTCTTTTCGTTTTCGTTTATTTCACGCTCTCTCTCTCCTTCTCTCGAGACGGGTTCTCCTTCAACAATAGTTTCATTTTGTTGTCGTTTATTTTTTTGGGGGATCTTCAGTGTTTAGTGAGTGCTCTTTGTTTTGACTGTCGTTGTTTGTTGTTGGCTTGTTTTTGGAATCTTCCTATATTGTTGTTGTTGTGATTGTACGTATGTTAATTTTCGTTTTGTGGTTATTTTTATCGACTACTCGTCTCCATTGTTGTTTTTCAATTAATTTCTTTTTAAAGCGGTTCGAAAACGTTTAAACAGATTTTGTGGGCAAATCGTTTGATCGATGATTATCGTCCATCCACGTTTGTCTTAATTGTAGTGGTGGTGGCGGTCGTCGTTAGGTAAACCGGTAACCCCGGTGACATATCCATCCGCCCGACCTGCTCTATTCATTTGAATTGAATTGAATTTCGCGTTTTGCCTTCAACCAGTCAACGAACCCTATTTGTTTGTCAAACATCTTTCAATACGTCGGAGGTTGATAAGAAAACGAAACTCGCCTCGCCACGCCAAGAACGGCTTTGTTGTCTTCCGATAAGAAACAAAATGAGGCTAAGGTCTGCTGGCATCAGTAGTTCGATGTCTTTTTTGTTTTGGAGATAAGCGTCAAATCTAGCGCCATATTTTTTGGTTGGGGAAGGGGTTTGGTTTGCGGTTGCAATAACAACATCGGCTTTGTGGTTCGATACTATTTTCAGTTTATCACTATATCGCTGGCACGCAACTTTGTAAATAAACAAAAAAGTTATGATTTAGAAAATCAAAATAAATTTTAATGATAAGGATTTCTAATAAAAACACTAGTTTACAACCATCTTGTCGAAGGGTTGTATACAACATTTTTTTTGGTGTCCTAATCTCGAAAATAATATTTATTTTTGTTATGGGAATATGTCCGAGGTTCCACGATCTGACAACATTTTTGTGTAGAGACCTCAAAAAAAGAAGAATCACAATTTTTTATTTTTTAAATTGTCAGAATTTACCAACTGTTTTTAAATCGGTATTGAGTCTTTTTTAGTTTGGTCCATACCTATGACTTTGTATGAACCAAAACTAAGAAAGACTCAATATATATTAGGATGGGTCACGGAAATAATTTTCTGCGGTCACCCCCAAAGAAATGAAGATTGGATTGTTTAATGATGATTTACAAAATATTTCGTTACTGGTTCAAGACATCTGTGAGCTAAAACGTTCCTGAAAACACCTCTAAAAATCAATCCATATTTTTTTCTAAAAAATGGACCCTTGGAAGCACTTAAAATATAAATTTGTATTATTGCCTTAGAATAAGTCGTTGGTCGTATTATTGGAAGTTTAGATAGATTTTTTTGTGGTTTCTCATAATGACATCTAGAGACTCATAATCCTTGGGAACATTTTTAAAAGGTGTTACAAAAAATAAGAACGAATAAGAAATGAATATCGGACGAAAAATGACGTCACTGACTTAATTTTTGTAAAATAATTTAATACAGGAGATGGATTTTCAGAGCCAAAATTTTCTATTTTTAAAAAATTAACGCTGTGTCAGCTATTAATTTTTTATAAAATCCTACCGTCAAATACGCAAAAGTTTTCAGTTGTCACTATGAAAAAAAAACAAAGAATATAATAAAGGTCCATTAATTCGATCTACTCTAAGACAAGAATCAAAATTTATATTTAAATATATATTTAATATACAATACATGGACAATTCTCCAGAAAGATCCACCATGCTCAAAAAATATTGTTTATGACTTGATTAGTACACGAAAATATAATTAAAGGCCTGTTTCTGTAACATATATTCGTTCGTCTGAGGCGAACGATAAAAAATGTTCGTATGTAGTTTCTCCGTGCATATTTCTGGAATGAATGACTTTCTCGATTATTTTTAGGGATCAATACACCCTAGTTTGGTACAGAGTCAACATTAAACTAATATTTTATATTTTCCAATTCTATTATTCCAATGAACTACAGTAATTAAATTTATTATTATATTTCTATACAGATATTTGTCAAAAAATGAACATGAAATTTTCTACAACATAAACATGTTTCATTTTCACCCGGAGTATGAAAATGAAAAGGGGTGAATTTTTTTTATTTTAATTTTGTTGTGCGGGCTCCGTTCCGACATGTTCCGTTCCTTCCGTAGACCTAATACACTCTGTTCCAACAATATATGTTTGCACGAAATATGATATCCTTTAAAAGTTCATGAGATACGACTCAAAACAAAATGTCTATTTGTATGGGTGGTGCCGCGACCTTTTGTCCAATTCAAACTTAGGTCAAACGGTTTACAAGTCCATCGAGAACGAAGCTTCTTTTTAAATTAAATTAACTAATTTCACTTTCTATTAATAGCTGTCTTGTTAAAATATTTGTTTATTTTAATTTAGATACCGCACGCGACATTCTCAACGCTACATCGGTTTTCTCACGTTTGAATAAAGTTTAGTATATATAAAGGGTGATTTTTTAAAAGCTATAGGAAAGTTTTTCAAAAAAAAAAAACACATAAAATTCAGAAAAATGTATGAAATCTTTATTTGAATCGATAGTACGGTCCATATAATTTAATGTTTGAAGATTATTTCATGTAATTGTTGACCTTGACTGCGCCTCAAATGGTCCATCCGCTTAGTCCAATTTTGGCATTTCCACGTTGTTGAGTAACAGAGGCCCAATTGCTGCGAACAGCGACGAAACGATAATTGATGGTCATCATTAACACCGACCGATACAGCTGCGATATTTTCTTCAGTTCGCACTCTACGTAAGCGTGTTGGTGGTTTAATGTCCAACAATGTAAATTTAGTGCGAAATTTAGTCACAATAGCCCGAATAGCCGCTTCAGTGGGTCGATTAAACTGACCATAAAATGGAAGAAGCGCGCGATGAACTTTCTTAACAGAGCACGCATTTTGATAATAAAATTCAATAATTTGCAAGCGTTGTTCGTTTGTAAGACGATTCATCGTTAAATTATAGACCAAACTGAAGATGTTTGACAGTGAAACAAAACACGAAACGTGCGTCAGCTGTTTAAACCAGTGTTGCCAATAAGATAATAGCTAAAAACTCACACTTATAACTATAATTATATATATTCCCTCACTCTCAGAGAGTTCTAAGGAATAAAATTTTACTTAGGGCAGGATAATTTGTGTGGAAGGTACTAGAAGGTTTGTGGCACATGGTCCCAGATTGTATAAAACAATTGTAAAACCATGATCAAATATCAAGTCATAGTGGTTTCCATGCACCAGTATAGAAATTATGAAGGATTTACACTTACCTAGGATAGAAACAATAGTATGGGGTGCAAGAAGGGGCGTGGCTAAAGCTTAGATATATTTTAGATTTAAAGCTATTATGAAAACATTTTCAAACATGAAATAGCAAACCCGTATGGATGTTATATTGGTTTTATTTTAAACATCCCACATTGTGTTGGAGCACAAGAAGGATTGTGGCAATATCGCCCATATTTCCGGTGAATGTAATTCCTATAAAACCATTTCCAAATATCAAATTTCTCAGTTTTCGATCATCCGTATAGAAGTTATAACAGCTTTAATTTTACGCAATTTAAGATGATTTGTGTGGGGGTACTGGAATGGGCGTAGCACAATCCGTGATTATAAAAACTTTATGATTTACCAAAATATAAGTGATTCCCAACATCCGTATGGAAGTTAAGTAGGTTTTAATTTAACAAAAGAATATCGTCGAACTTAAACTAAATTTGGGGAAAATATTACCATGTGCAAAGTTTGAATTGATTCCTTAACTACTTTTTAGAGTTATGGTGTACACGTGAAAGTCGTGAAACGAATTTGGTCCAAATATACTTAGGGTCTAAAGTCAATTATTTTATGTCCCAAATGATATATACCCTCCTACTCTGTAGAGTGAGGGTATAATTATCAAATATTATGGTTCATGAAAGTGATGTTTTTCGATTTAAGATGACCTTTCTGTGGAAATACCCATATATAGATTACAGCAATTTAAAAAAACTTAAACTGTGTATTAAAGCTTATTTCGAAAAATTTGCACTGTTTATAATTATACTGAATATATCCTTTTTTGATCGAAACCCATCGTCAGAAATGTCCGTCGTATTTCCTCATCCAAAGTATATACACGGTCTCTCTTCGATGTCTGAAGCAACTATCCTCCAGATTATTTAAACCCTTTAACGTACGAATTTAGAAAAATCCCTTCTTATCTTACTAAAGGGTGATTTTTTAGCTATTATCATTTTGGCAACACTGGTTTAAACAGCTGACGCACGTTTCGTGTTTTGTTTCACCGTCAAACATCTTCAGTTTGGTCTGTAATTTAGCCATGAATCGTCTCACAAACGAACAACGCTTGCAAATTATTGAATTTTATTATCAAATGCGTGCTATGTTAAGAAAGTTCATCGCGGCTATTCGGGCTATTTTGACCAAATTTACATTGTTGGACATTAAACCACCAACACGCTTACGTAGAGTGCGAATTGAAGAAAATATCGCAGCTGTATCGGCCAGTGTTAATGATGACCATCGATTCGTCGCCGTTCGCAGCAATTGTGGGCCTCTGTTACTCAAAAACGTGGAATTGCTTGAAATAATCTTCAAACATTAAATTATATGGACCGTACTATCGATTCAAATAAAGATGCATGCATGCATTTTTCTGAATTTTATGTGTTTTTTTTTATGAAAAACTTTCCTATAGCTTATAAAAAATCACCCTTTACAATTCTTTTATTATACCCCCATTTACAGAGTAGGAGGGACAGAAAAAAGTGTAACGCATTGATGGAGTACACAACAACTCTCGAAAGGAGTTAAGTTCGAGGATGGGCGAAATTGCCATGCCTCTTTTGGTGCCTTCCACGCAAATGGCCTATATTTCTATGTTAAATTAAAACCAATGTAACTTCCACACGGATATTGGGATTCACCTTTATTTTGGTAAATGATGACGTTTTTATAATCACATTAAGTGTAGACAATATGGTGGGATTTGCCACACCCCTTCTAGTACCTCCCACACAAATCACCCTAAACTACGTAAAATTAAAGCAGTGATAACTTCTATCAGAATTATCGGAATACATACTATGAAATTTGATATTTAGCAATGCTTTTATGGAAGTTGTATTCGTGTGGAATATGGGCGATATTGCCACACCCCTTGTGGTACCTCTCACAGAAAATGGCATAATCTTTGTTAAAATAAAACCGGTATAAAATTCATACGGATAGACAAACTCATAACTTTAAATCAAAAAATATTTACGCTTTAGCCACGCCCCTTCTTTTACCTCCCACACAATTCTATATATCCTATATAAAATGAAAGAAAGTCACATCTCAATTTTAGTAATTTTGAGATATTTAGCTTTTAAGTTTTTTATCTAGGTAAGAAATTGTAAATATATAAATGTAAATGTATATATAAATATACAGTTGAAAATGTGTATTATGAGTTTTACGCAAGTATCAGTAACTCATTCAATTCACGGTTCCGAATCTGCCTTTATCTCAATTTTGTATTTTGGCACTTGTGACTTTCTTTCTTAGGGCGGCAGTATACTGGTGCATGGAATCCACATGTTTTTACAATTGTTTTATAAATGTGGATTGTGGAACCCTGTGTCATGAACCAGCAAGTACCTTCCGCACAAATTATCCTGCCCTAAGTACAATTTAAGCCATTATAACTTCTCCATAGTTATGTTCTCTGAGAGTGAGGGTATATAATATAAGCCGTTTTCTTACTTCTTTTTTTTATTACATTTGCTGTATAAACTTATGTTGGTCAAACTTGTTTGCGTAATGTATGGGGGAAAACAATGAGCAACACAGACGTTGGTCAGACTTCTTGTTGTCCCAACAAATCTGATAGTAAGTACATATTTATATTATGAAGATAAGATTCCGACCGACTAAACTGACATTCGTATTTACATTCAACCTTATGTCATGTCTCTGGGCTTTGTGATTTTATTGAAATCCACATTTCAATCCATTTAGCCAATAAGTCCAAATCCAGTTATAATAAATATCACATACAGATAGATCCCAGAGTATGATAGATAATTGAATAAATACTAATACGCGTAATTATGAATTTGCAACTTTGTTGCAAACGGTTTGTTGTTTGCTGGCAGGCAAACTGGCAGACAGCCACACAGAATCGTTTGAGGCATTGTATCTAACACAAAGAGAGCTACAGAGAGACAGAGTTGTGGTGATGGCAAACGTGTTGAACAAAGCCTACACGAATACAGAGCGATGGATGGACAGCCAAACAGCCAGCCAGCATGAAACTGTTAACAAGTATCTAAAGCAATAACAACAACAATAAACAAAAGCCGCCACAGCAGCGGCAGGGAAATATAACATATTTAATTGGATTACTTTTGTGAGTTTGAAAATGAAACGTTGCGATGATGATGTTGTTGATGATGATGATGAGGATGGCGATGATGAAAAGCGAAAGAAACGAAATTGAAACAAACCAAACAAACACACAGAACAGAACAGAAAAATCAAAAGCATTAAAGCGGCGACAGCGTCCATGGTGGCGGTGGCTTCGATGGTGATAAAGAGCTATGAAAGGCAGCAACAACAACAACACCTTCTCATCATAAACCATTAAGACAAAACAACAAAAACAACAGCCAACAGTGGCTACAACAACCATATGGTGTTTGATTTGGTTTTTTTTCTGAACAGCCCAACAAACGACTCAGTCCAGCCAGCCATCCATCCATCCAACCTTAAATACACACACACTCATAACAAAACAGCAACAAGAACAACGACAACGACGACGACGACAGTGTGTAGCCCCAACAAAATTTCAAGAGGAATGTGCGGCGTGCGGCACTTTAAGCAAATAAGTTGTGAGAATATTGTTATAGAGGGCTCTTGCTCTCCCTCAAACCGCCCCACCAAACCATCCACCCCTCGCTTAACCACAAGCGAGCATTTGCAGTTTACATACGCGAGCATTATTCGTACTCGTCGTGTCGTGCATTGAACGACGACTACGCGACGTACATATTTGTGAGATACACACACAAAAAGTCGGTCGGTCGGTTGGTTGGTTCGTTCGCTGGCTGTGTGTAGTGCACAGTGAACTGAACTGAACCGCACTGAAGTGTAGAGTAGTGAGTGAAGTGAAATGAATTGTTTCGATGGCGCTGCTTGGTTTGTTGACTTCACAACATGCTCCATGGCATTGCTCTGTTTTTATTTGTGCTCTCTCTCTCTCACTCTGTCTCTCTACCACGGTGGATGAGAGTATCTATCAGATACTCGTATGTTGTTCTTTTCTCTTTGAATCCCATACAAAATAAACACAACGACATTACTGAAGGCATTCAATTCTGCTTCTTCTCGACAACAACAGCAACAACAACAAATACAAACAAAAACAAAGCCAAACAACTGTGTTACCGTTTTAACATTTTTAGCACTATTACGACGAGTATTATTGGGGCTGCCGCAATTTTTTTTCAGCAAAAAAGAAAACAGTAGGAAAAATTGCAGTCGGGCGCCACTTACAACACCGGCTCTTCTATTTGCATAACAAAACAGGCTATATTGTATCAAAAATGTGACCCAATCGATATAATTTAGGGGTAATAGTTTCACGTAATATCTTTGAGTTGTGTTCAATATGAAAAATAAATACCTAAATTGAATTGCATGATTTCTGAAGTTAATTTTAGATCAAATATGGAATAAAATATTCAAAATATCGTATCAAAAAATAGTCCAATAACTTGTTTGGATTTTTGAATATTAAAAATTTGATTTAATTTATAGAATCCAACCAACCAAGGGCATTTGAAATAATTTTTGAAATATAATATAGAAATGTTTGGTATTTATTTTTTAAAAAATCAGTTTTTTGGATACCTTTTTGCATCTACATTCATTTTATAGAACGATAATTTATTAACAAATGACATGGTGCATTTTATTACCTGGCTGTCCACCATTATCAATATGTTTTTAATTAAAATGACTTCTGCTAGAATGACGAGTCTATGAAACATTTTGTTACTCATGTGTAGTATGAATCGTAAACTCCGAAACTCTATACAAATCATATTTAGATTTCACCCCATCAGATATAACTGCAAAATTGTTGTATTTATCGACGTTTTTTCAACTATTCAAACGTTGGACTATTATTTGTGGAGTGCCGAAGCAGCCATTTGAACCGGAAGGATTGTACTTTCAAATAAAAAAAAAGAAATTTGAGAAAATATTCAGTAGTTTTTTTATAGCATTTTCAAAAAAAGTTGTTTGTTGAAATATGTGGGAGCTATATAGGGTCCGCCATCTAACGTTTTTTTTTAACTATTCAACCGTTGGACTATTATTTGTGGGGTGCCCGAGGCAGCCATTTGAACCGGAAGAATTCCATTATTAACCGGAAGGATTGTACTTTCAAATAAAAAAGAAATTTGAGAAAATATTCAGTAGTTTTTTTATAGCATTTTCAAAAAAAAGTTATTTGGCTGACCCTATAGAATTTCCCATTTAATTTTTGGTACTTTATGGCCTAATGCTAAGAAACGGGTTTTCGAAATTCCTAAAGTTTTTGGTACCGTTGTCCAGACCTAGTAGTAGTTAGAATCATGAAATCCGGTAGACTTACAGTATATATATTTTTTGAAATTTCTACTTTTAGAGGGAAAACGCTCCCAGAAAGGGATAAAAAATGGTACCTACCGAAGTCTTGCATACCTCTGACTACGAAGATGCAGTGCAATATGGAGGGATTTTTCACTTGTAGATGGGGAAATAATTACAAAATGGTTTCTAGTGAGACAACTGCTCTAGACTTGAAAGAATTCAGAAAAAGTTTATTAATTTTGCTCTCAGATCTATTAACTTTATTCATCCTCATCCCTCATATGGGGATAAATGTAGGTTAATACATCTAAAAACTCTTGGGAATAGAAGGATTACATCATCATTGCTCTTTATTTATAAGTTAGTGGCTGGTCATATTGATTGTCCGGGTTTGCTTGAGCTTTTAAATTTCCATGTTCCGCCTAGACCTTTACGTCATTTTAACAAATTATTATCATAGAACAAATTATTCTCTGCATGAACCCATCACGCGAGCATTAAGAGAGTTCAATAATATCTCCAATTTCATCCTTGATATTAGTGATACGATAGCTAATTTTGTTAATTATTTAGATTTAGTATATTTTTAGTTTTTAAGCTTAGTCTGTAAGGAAAATGTTATTTCCATAGACTTGAATTTAATAAATAAATAAATTTGATCTGATAGGAGTGAAAAATTGTCACGTGTGAAGCGGTGGCTGTGACAAAAAATTATATTATTGTATTCATATGCCATTAAATTGTTTCCCAGCAAAAAAATGAGAAGTACTTCCAATAGAAGTAATTTTTAATCGCATCCTAAAATGCAAAATGAACATAGTTTCCGCTTCTCAGAAAGTTGACTTAATAAACTTCAACAAATGGTTTTAAAATTTAAAAGTTTTGCCTTCCGAAGAATTATTTTGTCAGCTTTACTGCTCTCGCACCCATATAATATTTTTTTGGTTGAAATATAATACGGCTTCAAATAATTACTTTAAAATCACTCCTTTAATCTACATATATTTATACTTTCGAAGCATTTTTTTTAATTTTGTTATACAAATTGGCTTTGCACCGATGAAAAGGAACAACAACAAAACAGATGAGAATCGATTAAAAACGATGAAAAGGCTCCATAAGAGAAAGGCTTCCTTTCTATGACAACCCAATTTTAAATTCATTTATGAATTAAGTTTGTCTTTACCCAAAAAATAGAAAATTAATTATTTTTCTGTTTTTTTTTTTTAACTTTTCAAAAATTAAGTCGATATTAAATTTTCTGATCCAAATAAGATTAATTATACTATGCAAGAAAAAAAACTTTGTCTTAGTCTTTGTGTCCATTTGTTATGTATATATATTTTTTTAATTTTAACTAAAATCCAATTTTCGTCAAAGTATCTTTAATATTTGTACACATATACCCCCAGTTACAGAATCAATTAAACTTAATTATAATGGCCGAAATAATACGAGTTTCACTTTCACATAGAGACAGTTTAGTTTTTTTATTAGCTAACTTTCTAACGAAGCAAATCGAATATATTTGGCTAAATTGACGTTATGTTTCTTAAAGGATTTCAAAAAATCGTATACCTAGTTTTTGATTAAATTAATTTTAAAAATAAAAAATCATGATTTTTGCGTCTTCAAAGTCAGTCATAACTTCTACATTTATCCCGTAATCTTTGACATCTTTTTTTTTCGATAAAAAATTATATTTTTTATATTTCTATAGGTTTTTTCATGACAGCAAAAAATATTTTTTTTTTCAATTTTTTTTATTTAAAAAAATAATTTGATAAAAAGGAAGGAAAGAGGAGGAAAATTATTTAAAAAAAAATATATTTTTTTTGAAATATTTTGGCAAAAAAAATATTTTGATAAAAGAAATGCTAAAACACATCAGAAAATCGTATGCGGACATAGTCCTAAATGGGGTTTATGCCCATTTTCATTATTTAAATAAAAAATAGAACGATGAACAGACTTTATGCACTGGCTGCCGTCGACCTGCCATTAAAATGGTTATCTCATCATATACAGGGATACACAGAGTAAATGTTTTTAAACCACACCACAATGTTTATGGGGTTATGCCCGTTTTCTTTTTGTCTTTGGGGGTTATGTCTGCTTTATATTGCGGTTATAGCCCGATGCTTTTTGAGGGTTATGCCCGGGCACCTTAATATACCACTCACTCAGTAAACGTAATAACTGCTGATGGGGAAGGCTGTGGGATATATGGGAACTCAATGACAAAGCACACACAGATGGTGGGCCATTGACAATTTTAAATTTGAACTACCGATTACTTTGACTTTGAAAGGTAGAATAATTATTCAATTTTATTTTCAGGTTTATGTTTGACATTTGCAAAATGGAACGCTATACGCTAGTGAGACTTTGACGCAATCTGTAAGAAATTTACGTGGAAAATATTCGAGAGGATAGATCATAGAGAATAGATTAGAATGGGGCCCCATTTGGCTTATACCAATGTATGGACATCTGGGCATCTCCCAAACAAGTAAGGAAAGGCTAAAGATGGACGGACTTTCTATCTCATTACAATTCAATTCGGCAAAAAAGTGAAATCGGGAAGGATTTTTGCATCCTTTAAATGTATGTGTTTGACAAAAAATTTTAAATCGGAAAGGACATTTGTATGGGGGTATATTGAAACCTTGAACGATGTGACCCGCTTTCACCATGTATGTTTATTGGTGAAATATAATATGTAAAGTTTGGCCAAAATCGGATAAACATTCGGGAGCAACATTTGTATGAGGGCTATATCTAAATCTGAACCGATCTTATCCCCTTTCACCATAGGTGTTTCTAGTTGCATTATAAGATGTTGTGCCAAATTTAAAGAAAATCGGGTACAAGATGTGGATTTTAGAGCGGAAAAGTCAAATCGGGAGCGACATTTTTATGGGGGCTATATCTAAATCTGAACCGATCTTACCCACTTTCACCATAGGTGTTTCTAGTTTGATTATAAGGTGTTAAGCTAAATTTGAAGAATATCGGGTACTATATGTGCTTTATAGGGCGGAAAAAGTCAAATCGGGAGCGACATTTGTATGGGGGCTATATCTAAATCTGAACCGATTTCCTCCAAATTCAATACCGATGGTCCTTGGCCAGAAAAAATAACTTCTGCCAAGTTTCATGACATTCGGACAACAATTGCGACCTGTAGAGTGCGAACAAGCTTAGATGGACAGCAGACGGACGGACGGACGGACAGACAGACATCGTTAAATCGACTCAGCTGGTGATTCTAAGCCGATCGGTATACTTAAAGGTGGCTCAATTATTTTTTGGTGTTACAAACATTTGGCGCGAAACTAACTTATAATACCCTAGTCCACGAAGTGGTGTAGGGTATAAAAATAAAGTTAAAAGCTGTGGTCTGATTTCATTTTTGTGTTCATAGAACCCACACGTGACTATTGAGAAGCCAATGCATCCACAACGAGTCACACATACATTAAACCTTTGATAAATTATTATTTTCATAGTAATTATTATAGTTATTATTATCATCATGATAGTTAATACTACTAGTAAGGGTCGGAAAATTAAAAATATAAAAAATATTTTTTTACAAAAAAAAAAGAAAAAATATTTGTAATCTGGATCATAAAATCTGTGGGATAAATTCAAAATAGTTAATAAAACTATTTCTTACTGTAAAAACATATATTAAACGTTTGGTTACTTATATTATATTATTATAGTAATTATTATAGTTATTATATTAATATTATCATTATAATTTAAGTATGCTAGTTAATATTATTAATGGGAGGCGGGGGTATTTGATTTATGTTGTTTGAAACATTGCCACTGCCACCGTCTTACACACTTGTGTGTTGTTTTCCAACAAATTTGAAATGTTTAGCTCCCATATGGCCGTTTTTGGGGTCATTTAGCATTTTTTTTGAAAGTCAGCCAGCAGCCAGTCTCTTGCTAAAACCAACCAAAGGTACTCAGGCAGGCATTTGCTCTCGTAAAGTGTGCGTTTGCATTGTGGAAGAGTCACCGCTGAAGAGTGTGTGAAGTGGGGAGGGATTTTTTTCTTGATAATAAACATCATTGAATGGTGTGGAAAAGACAAAGCAAAACAAAAAGAGCCCACCATATGTCCGTATGTTCATAACAATGCTCTGCTAATTCCCATTCTAAAGAGTATTTTAACCTTTGACGGCCGTCAATGTAACGACAAAGCAAACACAAATAGAGAGGTACTCTTACACTTCCGAAAGTGAGCAGATACTTTTGCGTTTGTGTATCTTGGAGATACTCTCACACACAGCAAATTGAACCGAGTTAAATTTCGAATGCTTTGGCATTTTAAGAGAAAGTTGCTTGAATTCAGAGCTAGAAATAACAGTGTGGCATGAAGAGAGTGAGAAAATGTTGGAAAAGAGTGTTGAACAGAGCGAAGTGGGGTTTTTAAGAGTTTTTTTAAATGAGTATACAAAGAGTCAGAGAGTTGCTTACTTTGTTCATCTCCGAAGGGATAAACGGTAGTTTAACTCTGAGTAGCAAGAACAACAACAATGAGAGCGCGAACAGCAACGCTTGCCGCCGACAACAAACGCCATTGAATAATTTACGGAATTTAACTGACTTTAAAAGGCCTTTTAAAAAGTATCTTATCCGGAGACCGGAGTGTATCCGTACTGCACAACAACAACAACAACGACAGCAGCACAGCAACACAGTTTGAGTCACTTAATGAAATTACAAGTGAGCACTCAACACGCCTGTCTTGTTTTCTTGTGTTTCGTTTTCATGTTTTATTTTTTTGTTGTTGTTGTTGGGACGTCAGCGCTTGGCGTTTTAAACATATTTTGGGAAATCGTTTTTTGTGCTGTTTTTCGTTGTTGTCTTCTCGCAGAGATTCGTCGTTTCAATTATTAATGAATGAACTTTAAGGAAGAGCAAAACACAACTAAATTTGAAATGAAAAATGCCAACATGGTCGGTCCTTCATGGCCTTCGATAGAAAATCTCAGCCACTCTGTAACAGGTCAGGTAAAATTTAAACAAGACGGGCCATTTATCGGATTTTCAATTAGGATTTACAACAAGGTGGTGGCTTCATATCATCATAACGTTATGATTCGTTCTGGTGGATGGACGGACGGATGGATGGATGGATGGGTACATGTGTACACTCTGGCAAACATCTGCTTACCTCGTCGCAGGAGAACACCGCACACAACGAAGACATGGAAAGAGAAATATTCGAAGCCAGACCTTATATGATGAACGGCGAAATGAAATATGTTTGTCTGTCTGTCCGCCTGGCGGCGAGGCTTTAAATGTCATTGTCTCCGTGGCCGTAATTTTGAAGGAATATTTACTTGTCACAACAGCCAAACATCATCTAAGTGACAGCGAAAGAGAGCGATATACGTTGTCGTCATCATCGCATACACTCGCCACACGAAGAGTCTGAAGAGCTGAAGAGTCTCAGAGTTATTCACAAACATACACACACACACCTAATAAATACTATAAAACTGCTTATCAAGGTTTTGCCATTATTATTATATTTAGCAGTCATTTACTTTTGGTTGTGTTTGCGTTTCGGTTACTGTTGTTGTTGCTTTTTTGTTTCTTTTTGGGAAATTTAACTTTTTGTGTCAACAAAACTAATCACAAACACAACATTCCTCCATACATACCATACCATGTCATACCAATCCATCCAACAAACCAACCAACATCCACACCAACATATTGATGTGTGTGTGCGTGTGCATATGTATTTACATAGGAATTTATGTTTAATGTTTGTTAAGACGGTCTTATCACTCTCGTTGTACCCGACCGAACAGTGAATTCGTGGAAACCCTTTTGTTTTAAATATTCATTAGAATGCTTGCTTAAGGGATGTTGCTCACCGTCAAAGAGTGACAGAGAGGGGGAGGGTGGCAGAGCTACATACATACATACATACGTTGGTAGCCGCAGTAGAGAAAACATGCATTGATTCGTAGAGATTACTTTGACATAAGCAATTAATTTAGTTTTATCACACATTCCTACCTAGGTGATGATCTCCAGTTAAACGACGTCAAAATCCCCTTGAATAGCCCATCAATCATGGGCCGACGAAACATGCGTTATCGATTCTTGAATTAAGATTTAAGGGCAGGAAAATTTGATTTAAAACTTAAAATTTTATTTTCCGTGAAATCATTGGCAGCAATTAGGCTCATTTTGAAATCTAATTAATGTGGAATCCAATATGTGATGTCAGATATAGATATTTGTTGTTAATTAAGGGTTTAAATATTTTCATATTTTTATATTATTTGAGGGCAGGAAAAATTGATTTAAAACTTAAAATTGATTTACGGTGATATCATTGGCAGAAATTTGGTTCATTTAGAAATCTAATTAATGCGGAATCCAATCTGTGATGGCAGATATAGATACTTGTTTTTAATTAAGGGTTAAACATTTTCACATTTTTCATTTTTTCATATTTAGTATGAAATCGGAGGCGCCCCCATTAGACTACTTTTTGGAGAGAGGATCTTAAAATAAGAATACAATTTGTTATCCATATCTCGCTTAGTTATCAGAGGTTAAAGTTGGAGAATCGATTTTTTACAAATCAAAAATTAGAAGAAAGAAAATTGACATTTATTGTAGTACTGCCTTAGAAAGTACATGTACAAAGGAATTCAATAAAAACATGTCAGGAAAGGTCAAAGTCGGGAGGTTCCTCCACTTACTACCCCACTACAATTCCATTTTAGTCAAAAAAAGACATCGGGAAGGATTTCTGCATTGCTCCTAATCATGGACCATTGTGACCCACTTGCATAATGTATATTTCCAGGTAAAATATAACGCTTTCTGCTATATCAAAAACTGAACCGATCTCACCCGCTTTCACCATAGGTGTTTCTAGTTGGATTATAAGGTGTTGTGCCAAATTTGAAGAAATTCGGGTAAAATATGTGGTTTCTAGAGCGACAAAGTCAAGTCGGGAGCGACCTTTGTATGGAGGCTATATCTAAATCTGAACCGATTTGCTTCCAATTAAAATGCGTCCGTCATTGATTCATAAAACATACTTGTGCCAATAGATGGACAGGCAGATATTGCTAAATCGACTCATAAAGTGACTCTAAGCCGATTTGTATAATCAACGATTAGTCTTATCTCGTTTCCTTTTGGGTGTTACAAACAAATGCACAATGACATAATACTCTAGTGGAAGGCATAACAAATATTTAGATCCAGTTCAAAGAAAATTCAAACTGTGGCGATATTGAGAGGTTTAAAACGGGTTTTGAAAACAGCGCAGTGTATAATTTCAGTATATGACTATGTTTCCAGATAGGTCCACCGTGATCGAAAGATAAAAAGTTGCAAAAAGATAGTTTCTGACTTGTATTAGTAAACGAAAATATAATATAACTAGCTGAACCCCCGCCCGCTTCGCCAGGCAAAAAAAAAAAAAAAAAAACGGTAAAATTAAACTCTGCTTTCTTATTAATTGTTGTCCTGATCGGTAATATATGTACCAATTATAATCAAGGTTCTTCCCTGAGATAATAAAGAAATGGATATGTTCCATGGAGAACGTTAGTTTACGGCGAATAGTTGAAAAAATGTCAAAATCAAATTGATTTTTTGTTAAGTGTGATTCTCCTCCTTTCCATTACCTAAACAAAAAACTTCATTCGTAAGATGAAATTACATTACATTCAAAACACATAGAAAATCAATCAAATTGTTCACTAATCAAACAACACAAAAACTAAAAAATTAATATAATTTCCGTTTTCTTGACTTAAGTTGGCTGTTGGCGAATGAATATTTTTATTTTTATAACCTTTCTTTACTGTTGTGCTAAGAAAATCCACAGAAAACGTGTAATTTTACA
The DNA here is from genome assembly GCA_947397865.1 of Polietes domitor. Lineage (NCBI taxonomy): Eukaryota > Metazoa > Arthropoda > Insecta > Diptera > Muscidae > Polietes > Polietes domitor. Next base: position 98,802,584 of record OX377620.1, read on the forward strand.
AAATTCGAATCAAAAATGCGCCTTTCAAATCCCGCCCATTTCCATATTGTCTAAGCAGGTTACAACTAAATAAAGTCACACAACAATATAGGAATATCGTTGTAGAATATACTCAAAAAACTGGTTTTAATTTCGTATGGGAAGGTTCACGGCCACTTTCCGCCCATCTCGGTGTCGAAATACTCTAAAACCGGTTTTAATTTCAGATGGGAAGTGTCACGTCCACTTTCCGCCCATCTTTGCACAACTATTTACACTGGATCAACTCACACAAAATTTCAGCACTCTAGGTCTATGACACCTACTAACTTCGTATGTGAGGTACCACGCCCACTTTCCCAATACCGTCCATTTCTGGCACAACTACGCAGGTTTATGCTAGATGCACTCACACAAAAGATAAGTATTGTAGCTGTCATTGAACTGAATATATTCGATAATAGGCTTTAACTTCGTATGGAAGGTACCACGCCCTTTTTTCCAATATCGCCCATTTTTTGGGCACAGTTACGCACATTGATGCTAGATGCACTTACACAAAATTTCAAAAGTTTTTTATCTGCCATAGAACGGCATATATTCGAAAATGGGTTTTAACTTCGTATGGGAGGTGCCACGCCCACATTTCCATTACCGCCCATTTTTGTCACAACTACGCACATTGATGCTAGATGCACTTACACAAAATTACAGCACAATAGGTGTAATTTTGGTTTTAACTTAATATGGGAGGTGCCACGCCCACTTTTGCATTACCGCCCATTTTAGGCGCAACTACGCACATTGATGCTAGATGCACTTACACAAAATTTGAGTACTATACGTGTCATAGAACTGACAATATTCAATAATAGGTTTTAACTTCGTATGGGAGGTGCCACGCCCACTTTTCCAATACCGCCCATTTTTGGCACAACTATGCACATTGATGCTAGATGCACTTATACAAAATTTCAGCACTCTAGGTGTCATAGAACTGACAATCTTCAATAATAGGTTTTAACTTCGTATGGGAGGTGCCACGCCCACTTTTCCAATACCGCCCATTTTTGGCACAACTATGCACATTGATGCTAGATGCACTTACACAAAATTTCAGCACTCTAGGTGTCATAGAACTGACAATATTCAATAATAGGTTTTAACTTCGTATGGGAGGTGCCACGCCCACTTTTCCAATACCTCCCATTTTTGGCACACCTATGCACATTGATGCTAGATGCACTTACACAAAATTACAGCACTCTAGGTGTCATAGAACTGACAATATTCAATAATAGGTTTTAACTTCGTATGGGAGGTGCCACGCCCACTTTTCCAATACCGCCCATTTTTGGCACAACTATGCGAATTGATGCTAGATGCACTTACACAAAATTTCAGCACTCTAGGTGTCATAGAACTGACAATATTCAATAATAGGTTTTAACTTCGTATGGGAGGTTCCACGCCCACTTTTCCAATACCGCCCATTTTTGGCACAACTATGCACATTGATGCTAGATGCACTTACACAAAATTACAGCACTATAGGTGTCATAGAACTGACAATATTCAATAATAGGTTTTAACTTCGTATGGGAGGTGCCACGCCCACTTTTCCAATACCGCCCATTTTTGGCACAACTATGCGAATTGATGCTAGATGCACTTACACAAAATTTCAGCACTCTAGGTGTCATAGAACTGACAATATTCAATAATAGGTTTTAACTTCGTATGGGAGGCTCCACGCCGACTTTTCCAATACCGCCCATTTTTGGCACAACTATGCACATTGATGCTAGATGCACTTACACAAAATTACAGCACTCTAGGTGTCATAGAACTGACAATATTCAATAATAGGTTTTAACTTCGTATGGGAGGTGCCACGCCCACTTTTCCAATACCGCCCATTTTTGGCACAACTATGCACATTGATGCTAGATGCACTTATACAAAATTTCAGCACTCTAGGTGTCATAGAACTGACAATATTCAATAATAGGTTTTAACTTCGTATGGGAGGTGCCACGCCCACTTTTCCAATACCGCCCATTTTTGGCACAACTATGCACATTGATGCTAGATGCACTTACACAAAATTTCAGCACTCTAGGTGTCATAGAACTGACAATATTCAATAATAGGTTTTAACTTCGTATGGGAGGTGCCACGCCCACTTTTCCAATACCTCCCATTTTTGGCACACCTATGCACATTGATGCTAGATGCACTTACACAAAATTACAGCACTCTAGGTGTCATAGAACTGACAATATTCAATAATAGGTTTTAACTTCGTATGGGAGGTGCCACGCCCACTTTTCCAATACCGCCCATTTTTGGCACAACTATGCGAATTGATGCTAGATGCACTTACACAAAATTTCAGCACTCTAGGTGTCATAGAACTGACAATATTCAATAATAGGTTTTAACTTCGTATGGGAGGTTCCACGCCCACTTTTCCAATACCGCCCATTTTTGGCACAACTATGCACATTGATGCTAGATGCACTTACACAAAATTACAGCACTATAGGTGTCATAGAACTGACAATATTCAATAATAGGTTTTAACTTCGTATGGGAGGTGCCACGCCCACTTTTCCAATACCGCCCATTTTTGGCACAACTATGCGAATTGATGCTAGATGCACTTACACAAAATTTCAGCACTCTAGGTGTCATAGAACTGACAATATTCAATAATAGGTTTTAACTTCGTATGGGAGGCTCCACGCCCACTTTTCCAATACCGCCCATTTTTGGCACAACTATGCACATTGATGCTAGATGCACTTACACAAAATTACAGCACTCTAGGTGTCATAGAACTGACTATATTCAATAATAGGTTTTAACTTCGTATGGGAGGCTCCACGCCCACTTTTCCAATACCGCCCATTTTTGGCACAACTATGCACATTGATGCTAGATGCACTTACACAAAATTACAGCACTCTAGGTGTCATAGAACTGACAATATTCAATAATAGGTTTTAACTTCGTATGGGAGGTTCCACGCCCACTTTTCCAATACCGCCCATTTTTGGCACAACTATGCACATTGATGCTAGGTGCACTTACACAAAATTTCAGCACTCTAGGTGTCATAGAACTGACAATATTCAATAATAGGTTTTAACTTTGTATGGGAGGTGCCACGCCCACTTTTCCAATACCGCCCCTTTTTGACACAACTGTGCAGACTAATAATTAGTGAACCTTCACAAAAATTCAAGACTCTAGCTGCAACAGTATTCTGAATATGCTAATTTATAAAAAAACGAATAAATCCCCAAATTGTGTGGGAGGTGCCACGCCCACTGAAAATATCAAAAAATTATATAGCCTATTTTCACCACCGGTTCAGCATGAACATACTGTGAAAATTGCAAGAAGATCGGTTCAGTAGTTTAGGCTGCTATAAGGAACAAACAAACAAACCAACAAACAAACATACAAACACAGATTCATTTTTATATATATAGATAAGCGTAGCTTAGATACAATGATGGTTATGGGGACTGTGAAGTTGTATTTATGTTTCATTCACTTTTTAAAGCCATCAATGATGCAAGTGCTCTCGTATGACAAAATATTTGTCTTTCTAGTAATTAAAGAGCTTCTTATGTTGTACACAAATAATAACAGAATTAAAAACCAGTAAGGAAAGGCTAAAGTCGGGCGGGGCCGACTCTATGATACACTCCACTTTCAATCCGAATACAATTCAATTCGGTGAAAAAGTGAAAACGGGAAGGTTTTTTGTATCCTGTAAATGTATGTGTTTGACAAAAAATTTTATATCGGAAAGGACATTTGTATGAGGATATATTGAAACCTGGAACGAAATAGGTGAAATATAAAATGTATAGTTTGGCCAAAATCGGTTAAACTTATGGGAGCAACATTTGAATTTGGGCTATATTTATATCTGAACCGATCTTACCCACTTTCACCACAGTTTTGTTTAGTTAGATGATAAGATGTTGAGCGAAATTTAAAGACAATCGAGCACAATATGTGGCGGCAAAAGTCAAATCGGGAGTGACATTTATATAGGGGCTTTATCTAAATCTGAACCGATCTTACCCAATTTCTGCATAAGTGTTTCTAGTAAGATTAAAGGACGTTGTGCCAAATTTAAAGAAAATCGAGTACAATATGTGGTTTCTAGAGCGGAAAAAGTCAAATCGGGAGCGACATTTGTATGGGAGCTATATATAAATCTGAACCGATCTGACCGATATTCACCATGGGTGTTTCTAGTGGAAATATAAGAAATATAAGGATATATTGAAACCTGGAACGAAATAGGTGAAATATAAAATGTATAGTTTGGCCAAAATCGGTTAAACTTTTGGGAGCAACATTTGAATTTGGACTATATTTAAATCTGAACCGATCTTACCCACTTTCACCATAGCTTTGTTTAGTTAGATTATAAGATGTTGTGCGAATTTTAAAGACAATCGAGCACAATATGTGGCTTTTAAAGCGGCAAAAGTCAAATCGGGAGTGACATTTATATAGGGGCTATATCTAAATCTGAACCGATCTTACCTAATTTCTGCATAGGTGTTTCTAGTAAGATTATAAGATGTTGTGCCAAATTTAAAGAAAATCGAGTACAATATGTGGTTTCTACAGAGGAAAATGTCAAATCGGGAACGACATTTGTATGGAGGCTATATCTAAATCTGAACCGATTTGACCCATTTTCACCATAGATGTTCTTAGTTTTAAATTTGCCAAATCTGAAGACAATCTGTAACAATATGTGGTTTCTAGAGCGGAAAAAGTCAAATCGGGAGCGAAATTTGTATGGGAGCTATATATAAATCTGAACCGATCTGACCGATATTCACCATGGGTGTTTCTAGTGGAAATATAAGATGATTTACCAAATCTGAAGACAATCTGATACATTATGTGGTCTCTAGAGCGGAAAAAGTCATATCGGGAGAGAAATTTGTATGGGAGCTATATATAAATCTGAACCGATCTGACCGATATTCACCATGGGTGTTTCTAGTGGAAATATAAGATGATTTACCAAATCTGAAGACAATCTGATACATTATGTGGTCTCTAGAGCGGAAAAAGTCAAATCGGGAGAGAAATTTGTATGGGAGCTATATATAAATCTGAACCTATCTAACACATTTTTACCACAGGTGTTTCTAGTTACAATATAAGATGTTTTGCCAATTTTAAAGAAAATCTGTTGTAATATGTGGTATCTAGAGTGAAAAGAGTCAAATCGGGAGTGAAATTCGTATGGGGGCTATATCTAAATCTGAACCGATTTTCTTCAAAATAAATAGCGTTCGTCCTTATCCCGAAAAACATCGTTGTGCAAAGTTTCATTTGGTTCTGTCTACAATTGCGACCTGTATCGTGATTACAAGAATAGATGGACGGACGGACGGACGGACGGACGGACGGACGGACGGACAGACAGACAGACGGACATTGCTAAATCGACTCAGAAAGTGATTCTAAGACGATCGGTATAATTAACAATGGGTCTATCTCGTTTCCTTCTGGGTGTTACAAACAAATGCACAAAGACATAATACTCTCGTGGAGTGTATAATAATTTTAAATGTGCTAGGTCCATAATTTCTACATTTATTCATAGATTTTCTTCAACAGGACCTCGATTATATTATAATTAGTAAAATATTATTTTATCTAAATTCTAAAGGAGTTTTCTGCTCTATTTACAAAAAATACTGAAGAGCCCGGTTAAAGTTACTGCAATAATTTGTTTACATCTAACAAAATTATTAAATTATTAAAAAAATTACTCAAAAAACACCATAGAAAAATGAGCGATTTTTATATGAAAAGTCTCCCAATTTGAGCCTTTATTTATAATTTTTCGGCAGTAAACCCTTACTCTGCGTAGCCAGTTTTGGACATATCCTAGAGGAGAAAATCTTTAAGCCCTGCCGCATGACGGCAACGCTGAACACCTATACTTCGCGTAGCCGAGCTTTTGACACACCCCAGAGGAGAAAATACATAAGTCCGGCCGAAAGACTTCAGTCCAGAAATACTTTACTCTGCGTAGCCGGATTTGGTCATATGGTAAATATGGTAAAGGCTCGGCCGCCGTGTTTACCCCAGATTATATATTTTTAGGCGAATTTTCATAATAAAAATTACTCACATTTTTGAGCGATTTTTTCATATGAGAATGACTCAATTTTTGGGCAAGTTTTAATTTTTAATTTAGATGATTTGGATGTTTAAAAATTGAACACTATGAAAACATAAGATTTTATGTAAACTCGTTAACGTTATTAATGAAATGGGACCAATGTTGTGTAGAAAACACATTTTCAGGGATGTACACACAGAATTTAAAGATTCCAGCTTCATCCGTCAGATTGTTACACTTTTTATCCTCTTCTTCAAATTTTTTTTACATAAAGTGGATATTGCCATAGGGCACGGTAAACAAAAAAAATACAAAGTAGATATTTTTGTAAATGTTTCAATTTCAAAAAAAAAGGCTTTCGAAAAAAATTCTTCTCCAAATTTATATGACAGATAACATTCAAATCTGATAGTTTGGTATTAAAAAATCATTTTGGAGAAAATGGTTCATAGCCACTTTTGAATATAAGACCTCGATATATATGAATCATTCCATGTCAAGCGGTACGATTTTTGACCTGGATGGTCATTCAAAAATTCTCACCAGTCATAGATCCATATATCCATACATAGAAAATTCCACAATAAACATACAAGTAAGGAAATGCTAACGTCGGGCGGGGCCGACTATATGATACACTCCACTGTCTATCCGAATATAATTCAGATAGATATTCGGTAAAGAAGTGAAAACTGGAATGATTTTTGTATGTGTCCTAATCATAGACTGATATGACCTGACCCAATTTGTCAAATCGAGAAGAATATTTGTATCGGGGCTATATCCAAACATGGACTGAAGTGACCCACTTACCCTATAGGTGCTTCCATTTCAAGTATAACGTGTTATGCTCAATTTGAAGAAATTCGGCGAAAATACGTGGTTTCTAAGGCTGAAAAGTCTAGCGAAATTTGTATGGGTATATATATATATATCTGAACCGACTTGAGCCATTTTCTTTGTGGTTCTTTCCAGTTGAAATATAAGATATTTTACCAGATTTGAAGAAGATCTGTAAAAATATCTGCTTTCTAGAGCAGACAAATTCAAATCGGGAGCGAAATTTGAATCGGAGCTATATGTAAATCTGAACTGATTCGCCCTATTTTCACCATAGGTGTTCCTAGTTTAAACATAAGATGTTTTGCAAAATTTGAAGAAAATCTGGCAAAATATGTGGTATCTGGAGTGAAAAGAGTCAAATCGGAAGTGAAATTCGTATGGGGGCTATATCTAAATCTGAACCGATTTCCTTCAAATTAAATAGCATTCATCCTTATCCCGAAAAACTTCGTAGTGCAAAGTTTCGTTTGGTTCTGGCTACAATTGCGACCTGAACTTACAAGAATAGATGGACAGACAGACGGACGGACATTGCTAAATTTATTCAAAAAGTGATTCTAAGTCGATCGGTATAATTAACAATGGGTCTATCTCCCTTCCTTTTGGGTGTTACAAACAAATGCACAAAGACATAATAGTCTCGTGGAGTGTATAATAAATATTTAACCCAATATTACCGATTTGGCAAAATAAACATAAAACATTATTATCTCTAAAATACTCAAACAATTATGGCCTATGGAACGATATTTTTGCTCTATATCATTATTGAAACCATTTTAAAATAGGTATTTCTATATCTCCTTTATCTGTTGATGGATTGTACGTGGATGGGGGGCTCATTATATTTTTCAATTGAACAGCAACACCATTAACCGGGAGGTGAGTAATGGCTACGACGTCATTCATTTGTAATCGGTTGCTGTCGTGAGATTCGAAATATAATTTTCTGTTACACCGATGACTTCTATACTGGCACATGCCAAACAACATCAGCCAACCCGGTGGATTTGGATGTGTTTATTATTCCTTGAATTAGACGGCGATTAGTCGAAATCAATCGGACGGGCAAGGGTGGTAAACAGCAAACTCTTCCCGTGTTGTTGACGGGTTTGTTGTTGTCGTTTATTTTATATTATTTTATTGTTTTGTTATGTCTTTACGAGGAGCCCTGTTTCATTTTTTATCGGTTGGTTTGCGGTTGCTGTTGTTGTTTTTGTTATCAATTTAGGTTTACTTAGAGCAGGGAGGGGGCGTAGAACGATGTACGCTCACAAAATCTGTTGCCACCACCACCTATTGGCGTTATTTAAAATATGTCGTCATTTGTTGTTGCTGTTGATTTGCTTTTGATTCCAAGTAGTAGTAGCTGCGACTCGACTACGTTTTTCGTTTTTTTTTTTTTTGGTTTGTCATGAATATGTAAAGAAGCGAGTAAAGCAAAAAAAGCAACCAGAAAACAAGCGTCTGTGTTTGTATTTCGTAGATACAAAAATGTACCTATTTTGCGGGTTTGTGTTTTTTGTCTTTGCTGCTGTTGCTTTGAGGGCCCTGCTTATTCCTATGCCTCCTTTTCTTGGCTGCTTTGACTCGGTGCACACTTGTCCGAATGCACACGTGCGCGCTGTTGCCAACCCGTGGAATTAATTTATCCCATTTTTTTCATATTTAAAAGAAGGATAAAAGGAAGAAAGAAGAGTAAAAATTAAATTTAGCTGGGAATCCTAAGAAATCGTTCCAGGCAGAAAATACCTAATTTTAAATATACCCACGATCGTAGATACCTTCCTACGCTGCATTACACCTGCTGTCCCAATAAGAATAACTGGGTGGGCAAATTATAATTTTCAATTAGAATCGGCTCTAAAAAAAAGTACTGATTATTTTTTCAAATTTCTGGTTTAATTTGAAAAGTTGAACTTTGTCCTTTAAAAACACTGTGCGTGGAAATTTTAAGTCAAGGAAATCCATATTATCCCTATTCATATTATAAAACCTTAGTGTAAGTCTGTCTGTTTGTTTGTTTCGCAATCAAGTGTAAACGGCTGTTGAAATTTTCATTACAGATAGATGCTGGTCTGGAAGGAAGTATAGGCTATAGAATTTTTAAAAAATTGCTCTGTGGGCGGAGCGGGCGTGGCAATAGTGTTTGTGAGAGCTAGAAGGCTAAAGATTGGTACATATATATTACTGACCACGATAATGATAAATATGATGCGGAAATTTGGATTTTCATTTTGTGGGCGGAGTGGGCGTGGCAGAGGCGTTTTCGAGAGCTAGAAGACTGAAAATTGGTACATGTATATTACTGCCCACGGGAATGATCAATATGATACCGAAATTTGGATTTTCGTTTAGTGGGCGTGGCAATAGTGTATTGTAAGCTAGAAGGCTGAAAATTGGAACGTATATATTATTGACCACGAGAAAGATAATTATGATGCCGGATTTTGAATTTTCGTTTCGTTTCGTGGTGGGGCGTGGCAAAAGTGCTTTTTAGATGGAAGGCTGAAAATATACGTATATATTAATGACCATACTGAGCGGGGGGGGGGTTCAGCTAGCATATACGGACACCACCCGTGTCTCCCAGTTTTCCACAAATCCATGCACTTTTTTATGGGTCACGGTGTCATTTTTCCAAAAAGGTGATAATTTTCTCAGTTTCATATCTTGCAAACCGTTTGGAATTGTGAGGCCAAGTTGTATCTCTTGTCATAAAGAACAAAAATTGTGAACATATAAAATTTATGAATAGATAGCAGAGTATCTCAATGTTGAAGTAAAGAAAAATCAAATGAAATTTAAAAAAATCGGGAAATTTTGCGGCTACCTAAACGGTGTTAAGAATCCTTCCTAGGAAGTTCATATGTTCTAGAAAGTTGCTTATTGAGATATTAGATACATTTTTGTAGTTGATTGTTTACTTGTATTTTGAACGGTTTGCTACCTGTGGACAAGGGAAAAAGGTAAAAAAATCGAATCGACAATTTTTCAAAGTTTTTTTTTGTGATTTAGACATTGAAGATGATTTTTTTTTTATTTTTTCAAACGGTTTGCAAGATATGAACCTGAGAAAATTATCACCTTTTTGGAAAAATGAAACCGAGACCCCAAATGTTTGGGGACCATAAAAACATACATGACTTTGGGCAAAAGTGGGAGACACGGGTCTCTCTTTTGGTCTTTTATCATGTAGTGGTGTCAGTATATGGATATATTTGTTCGTGTTGCACTGTGTAATGGAACATATGACTACCACGATTGGCTGGGCAGTACCTCATCCGATCAACCCAATTTTTCAGTACAGCCCGAAATCCACACCAAACAGTGACTCGTTGTGGATGCATTGGCTTCTCAATAGTCACAATAGTGTGGGTTCTCTGAATCCCATATGCGACAATTTTGCTTATTGACATAGCCAACGAGACGAAAATGAGCTTCATGAAGGCTGAACTGAAGAGGAATCTATTCTCGAAATTTTTCCACGTAAATTTCTTACAGTTAGCGTCGAAGACTGACTACTGTGGAAGTAAGATTTTAATATTTCACAATTTTGTCCCATTTTGCAAATGTCAAACATAAACCTGAAAATGTTAATAGAAATGAATGTTATTCTACCTTTCAGAATCAAAGTAATCGGTAGTTCCCCACCCTATATATATAAACGGCCATTTATTTTATACAAAGCTATTTATGGGGACACTATGCCTTGTCTCTTGATTTAATGGCAATTGACTTGGCTGCGAGTTGGCAACACTGCAGCAAACGCGACGACGTACATACATTTGGATAGTAGTGCGACTATGTTTATTTGTTGCTACGTTGTAATTGCCATCGTCATCACATCATGCTCGATGGTGGCGTGTGGTGTTGGCGATGTTGGCTGTTGTCCCCAGTCTCGTTTTTCCATTGTTTACCGCCTGCGGCTCTTTGGCAAATGTGGCTCACTACGACGCTCTGCACACTCTCAGTGTGCTCGCAAAGGGGGACGACGGACGGACGGTTGGACAGACAGGAAAGGACGGCGGCCGGCATAAAAACGGACAGACAGACAGACACACAGACGGACGGAAGGACGGACATGCATGCATATACTACAACTACTCTACTCGTATACAACGTCAGCTTGGTTGGATTTTTTATAGTTTTTAAATTGCAGCACATTATGAAAATGCATTCTCTGTCGCTGTTTGGTGATAAGAAGGAATTCTCGACCACGAATGCGAATGCGAATGCCACAGCGACAGCGACGACGGCAGCGTCTACGCTGACTATGACGACGATGACTATAGGAATTCATTTTTAGCTTCAGCACACAGAAGAAGAACTGAAGTTTATTTTATTTTCATTTTATTTTCATTTTGTTTTTCTTTTTTAATTTTTCATTGCGTTTTATTTTCTGTTGCCTTCTGACTCGTCGCAGAGATACGTACTCTTTTGAATTCTGTTTTTTCGTTTTAGAATAAAACTCGTCAACAGCAACAACTACCCATATCTTAGAGTTGTCTTAGTTGGAGTGGAGTATCTACGTAAGTCCGTCCGACTGTCTGTTTGTGGATGCCACGAACTATGAATAATCACAACTAATCTGCATGTTTTAGTCTGGAATCTTGGAACATAAAACAAAAACTCCTTCAGGTTACACAGCCGACGACAGACAAACCCTTGTTGACACTGCATCTCTGGGCTTTAGTTTTTTTGTTTTACAAAAAAAAACACACTCACACACAGATTAATATTTATTCCGGGAATATTAATATGACAAACAACGTTTGCTTAATAAGGCCCTCTAAATGACAACAAAGAAAGTGCCATTTTAATGCTTCCCTCACTCAGTCTCGGGCGGTAAATAGTCTGAAGAGGATGTAACGATTTTTCGGTGTCTGGTCTGTTTTTTCAATGTATGGAAATTGCTGTTGAGAAACCTCTGATTACCAAGTAACCTAGAGGAAGGGGATAATCTAAAGCTGAAATTATCCATCACTTACAAAATCATTTACCACGAATTACCACTCGTATAGTGTGGTATTAACAAGGATGTTATTGAAGCCAAGCCATACCAAAAAGTGGAAAAAATATGGCCACAATTACGAATTAATTATCAATAAATATGTATTACTGATAGCTACCAGCTCATGACGTTATTATTAAGTCATTATACACAGCTGAGTATACAAAGCCGAAGTTGTGGCTATTAGACAAGTTGCGGAGTGGTTGCGCCACAATGTTGTGACGAACAGTGGCATCAAATTCATGAACATGGCGAGCCTAAATTCAAGCCTAGCCAAAAAACATACTATTCAATTCTGTAAAAAAGTGAAAACGGGAAGGATTTTTGTATGTTTCCTAATCATAGGCTAATATGACGTGACCCAATTTGTCAAATTAATTAGAGGGGTGTACACAACGAATTTCATCATTCTAGCTGTAGTCTTTTATCGTTTTGTGTCACTTGAAAGTACGAATTTGGAAAATACCTTTTGTATTTTGTGTTTACGCACTCAGATGAATGTATATTCCGAATTCCATGGCTGCGGTCATTTGCGTCGTACTATTTTTCACCCCTTTTTCGATTTTAACCCCAAAAAGTACGAATTTCGAAAAATCCGTTTATTTTAGGTATCTACACAATCAGAGGAATGTATACACCGAATTTCATTATTATAGGTGCAGCCGTTAGGTTGGTACCATTTCTATCCCTCTATTCCCATTTTACCCCTTAAAAGTACGAATTTGGAAAAAATATTTTTATATTATGTATCTACTAAACTAGAGGAATGTACACACCGAATTTCGAGTTTCTAGCTGCTGTCGTTTGATATGTACCATTTTCACACTTTTTGTCCCATTTCACCCCCTACAAATAAAAATCACTTTATGGTGCACGTTCTTGTTGTAGGGGAAAGCGCATACCCAACATCAAGTAAGTACAAGCAGACATATTGAAAAATATGCTTAAATACTCTATGGGTATTATGGGTACTTTTAGTTCTTGTGAGGGGAAAATATTTCCCTTTGGGCCGATTTCGTTCGGTTCCAATCCCAACCGATCTACGGCTATAAGACGCATTTATGGAAGATTTGGACGTCCTAGCTCCTTTTGTTTAGATGCTATCGTGCTTTCAACAGACGGACGGACTGACATTGCTAGATCCTCTTAGTATTTTATGACGATCAATATTATATATAATTTATAGAGTCTCAGGTCGATATTTCAAGGTGTTACAAACGGAATGACAACGAAAGAAATTAGAAATTAGAGAAATTTCGGAGAGCTTGTGACGAACACTGGCGTCAACTTCTACTCGGATAGTCATGCAGCTATCAGATCAATACACAGCACAATAGTACTGCGCAATGGAAAATCAGTTCGACATTCATCTTATTTGGAGTCAGGACAGAGGGAAATTCAAGGAAACTGTAAAACTGACGAACTTATCACATTAAGAACAGCTCACGCGAACAGCAGGTGGTCAGTTATTTTTGTGACGTTGTGATAGCGCACTACCAACTAGTGGTCCTCCACACAAAAAGGGATCGAGCTAAAGCTACGTTCCACGTTTGACAACCGTAGAGAATGACGGACTTGCCAATCGAGTTTGAAATGCGAAGTTCCATCTGCTTTTAAGTAAATTGAGATCTCTACAAATTATCTAAATCTCCAAAATCATATGTAGTATATCCTCTTTGGTTACACCGTTGTCATTTATGATGCTGCTAAGACATATGAACTAATTAACGGCTTCAATTACGTCTCCATTGATAGTTAAGGTTGGGGAAGTCGTGGAGTCTAAAATAAGTGTAGGTAAAACGAAGTTGATGTCCTCTATCACTTGAAAGATTGATTTCAGTATTAATTGGGTTCACATGCCCAGATCTGATCATCTAGTCAAATGACAAGACATATTTTGTATTTTTTTACGGTTCTATACTGATACCTGTTCTATACTGATATTTTTGGGAAAAATAGTTGAAGGACGAAATGTAATGATGGGGTTTCTCTATATATACTTAAATTTAAAAGATATATTATTAAAAATCGCCAAATGATTTTTTTTGGCAATGGACCCAACTGTTCCTCAAGCTAATTCAGACAGGAATGTTTGGAGTAAATGTCGAAATTGTGCTGAATCCGAAAACCGACATTGCATAAAACCCTGTTCACTCTAGCGCCGTGACAAACTCTATAGAAGGCCTTGGAGATATCTAGAGCAACGACCTTATTCTCCATCGACTCCATTGTTTTGACAGCATTGTCAACAGGTCCCCAGTACGGAAGCTATATTGTCAATCATTAAGTGAGTAATTGGTCTCAGATATCTCAAAAGATGGTGATTAACCATTCTGTGGCGAAACGATTCGTCGTCGTTCTTAGTAGCTTGTCTTGTCGTATTCGGCGTACAAATTTCAACTTGTGCCAGAATTGAAGCCATGTGACTTAAATTTGTGTGTTTTTTTAGTGGATGGACTCTCCAGACACTCTGATCGGAGTCGCACAAAATTGGACGTTCCGATTGGACCTCATTTTCAAACAGTAAATGTCATAAATTATTCTTTTTACCAATATTCAAAATTTTAAGTTCACTTTATGTGTTTTATTTTACATTATAAATCAAACCTCACGATGAATAACCCGTTAGATGGTCAGTTGCATAAAAAGTGCTCAACAGTGTCATCTACCTCTTCGTTGTCGCTGCTTTTGTGATGGGGTTAGATCTAAGAGATAAATGTGCAGAATGACTGTCTACAAAGACTCCTCTGTCACTCGCTGTGCTTAAAGAAGAAAGTTTACTATATGTTCTTTTAACAGCGAAGCGTTCCGCCTGTAAGACGCTGCAGCAGTTAGGAGTCGAAATGAACACGCTTGGCCAGCTTTTTCTGAGAAGCACCGGAACCAACCCCACAATCCATTTTGGAGTCGTCTGTGTATACTTCAGTTTTATATTCGACTATTGTGTATCCCATTTCCCACTACATCCTTGAAGGTAATTTAACCTCGAATGGATTTGCGAATGCCATCTTAGGAATGCTATAGTCGGATGGTGGTCGAAGTATGTGAGGAAGAATGCGCTATCTTCCAACGCGCTGGGAAGACCCCTGTATGGTATGAAAAGTTGAGACGTCATCAAGTCCCGCGAACTTAGTTACGTCGTGTCCATGGAATTGGGCATGGAAGTTGATACATTTTCGATCATGGGCAGTGGTTGACTGCTTTTCCGCAAGGACTAGTTCCTTGCAAACATCTCAAGCAATAGGTTAGCTCTGGCAACTGGGTCAGTGAATGGCTTGGTCATCTTTAACAATAATTTGGATAGATCCTTTACTCGTCTTACAAATGTCCAATAGTGTTTACTTCCCCTGCTTGCGTAGCAGATCAGTGGTGGCGTTTCTTTTCCAAACGTTATTTCCTGAACGCTTCATTTGTGGATCTGACAGCTAACTTGCATGTCTGCTTAAATAGGTTTTTCTGGCGACAACAACACCTTACCTCACAAAAGTCGCAAAATTTAAATCTTATCTGGACTGTGTAATACATTTTATATAAATGTGTGAGAGGCTCTCATATCGACGTACACTCACGCCTTTTAACCCGATATCGGCAACATTTCGCCCACGAGAGGCTCTCTAGCATCGATATATCCTCAAACAATGATCGAATCAATGGATTTGAGTGTATGTCGATGTTGGAGAGCGTTTCATGTGCAGGGTTTTACCGATGACCGATTTCTGAGCTCATGTAGTTGCGAAAGAGCCTCTCGCGTGCGCTGTTTCCAGAATAATAATCCAGTTTATATTTTATAATAACTTGGCAGGTTTCCTTGTTCTGTATTTATTTGTTGTTTATGGCGAATTTAAGCAGGTTTGAGACACATTTTGCGACTGAAATTAAAAAAGAAAATATTCCACTGTGCATCTGAGCAATCATCATTCCATTTGCCTGTCCATCCAACCATCCATCCGCTCATCAGCTTTTCATTTTAAGCTTATTAGCTAATGATCCATAAGTTACAAACAGTATCCATGCCACTTATCCATCGCACCACACTCGCACTCACATACACACACAAGCCACTTGGCACTCACTCTCCCTTTCGGCCCGCCCCGCACCGCCTGCCACCCACAAACAAACCACATTGAATGGCTCACCTTGCCCCGGCTCAATGAAATTGAAATTTGTATGTCATAATTTTACGGAAACTCTTCACATTCCATTCCAAACAACAACGCAGCTCGTACACAACGCTGACAGCAACAGCCACAACAACAACAAAAGAAGCAATTCCAATTCAAAGACAATTTTAAATGTGGTTTGTGCTGTCTGTTTGTGTGTGTATGTGTTTATGTTGTCTTTTCTCCTCTTCTTCTTGTTGTTGTGTATTGTTGATACAAAAACATTCATTTCCTTAAAAATATTTTCGAAAAATATCTCAAATACCGTGAGCTATTATGCATTTATTTCAAAGCTACAAGCGTTGCGCTGCGCTCGTGGTGTTGTGTGTGTGTGTTTTAAATTCATTTTGAGAAATATTAAAATGCTGTTTCTCAGCGAAGCTGATAATTGTGAGCTATTTTGCATGTAAACATACAAGACTACGACGACGGCGACAACGACAACGACGCCGCCTCAGATGAGGGCAAACACAAAAATACCCGAAAACGCCAAAAGAAACCCATAAAACATCCCATAATCATACGAACATACGAATCGAATGCGGGTCTGGCCGAACACGTACTACTACTACTACTACTCACTAGAGCTGGCATACGCTTACAGTGGTGGCCAGCCACCGTACCGTACACTGACTGAACACTGTATGCGAGAGGGAGAAGAGTGAGTGCGGAGGAGAAAAACAAAAGCGAAAAGAAACCAAAGACATAAATTCAATTTTTATGGGTATTTAGCCATGCAAGGCAGTCAGTCAAGTCAGTCAGTGTGTTCGTCCATCCGTTTGCCCGTCATGCCGTCATCCAGCTCGTGGTTTAGTCATTCATTCATTTTCTGCGCCAAACACAGTGTTTCGAAAACAGAAAACCAAAATGCTATTGACCCCTAAGAAAGGAGAAACAGAACATTTGATGGAAACATGACAAATATTGGATGTTTTGAAAGGTTCCATTTTCCGATGTAGTTTAAGCGGTCACAAATTGATCACATCTGGCAAAACTATTATAAATTGTGCTCTGTTTGGTTTGTCAATACAGCATGAATAGATTAAGGTCTAATGGAGCTAGCACGTTGAAGAAATTTCTTTCGAGAATCATGCAGGTACACTTGGAGTATGTTTACGGTACGGTCAACATAATGGTAAAAATTAATGAAGGTGTCTTTGACCGACCATAAGATGAATACAATCAAACTAGTAAAGGAACGATGGAACTGAAAAAACGAAATAGCAGGATCCAGTTCCAATCGTTCCATCAAGGGAATCGTTCAATTGAACGAGTTCGTTCCGTAACGACCCGGAAACAATTGCTGCTGTAAACCGCAATATTAAAGAGGAGAGAGGACCGCCATCGCACACGGCTAATGCAGCTGTCTGTGTCCGTCATCATTAATGGAAAATTTTACAGAAAGATAGTGACCTACGATCCTATAAGATCCAGCTGGTGCAGGAATTGAAGCCGAATGACAATAATTTGCGTTGTACGTTCCATCGGCACAAAATCCACTGGAAATCAACACACTGTTTAATTGATATATGTTTTTCAGCAATGAGGCTTATTTTTGGCTCAATGGACATGTCAATAAGCAAAATTACCGCATTTGAAGTGATGAGAATCGAAGAGGCAGTGTTATAACTTTTTACAAATACTCACTGTTTTATCGGAATTGCTGATCTTTACTTCTCTAACAATAAGAATGGCGAGAATGTCATCATCAATGGCGACCGATTTGGTGCCTCAAATGATACGAATACTATCTGAAGACGTGTTTCTTCAATAATAGTACTCGAATCAATCGACTTGTTGAAGGATACATTTAATTAACACGTTATTTCTGCAAATGACCCATACAATTAGAGATCTGCATAATGTGCCAGACGCGGCGACCACATATTCCATATTATTTTCAAAAACTATTGTCATAAGTTGAAAGCTACATATACATGTAATCTCAGTCGCTAAGCGCCCCCTTTGGGATAATGGAGAAATCCGCATTTGGAGTAGGAGATCCATTATATACCAACTGGATCGATAGATCTTTTTTTTAATTTGTGATTTTTTGGCGTATAGCCCATAGGTTCGTTAGGTTGTGGTGACAGTCAGAAATCAGTCAATCTAACTCACCAGAACTGGTCCATTGTGATACCACTGGATTTTACATCCCTCATCGGAACCAACCTGTGCGACTCACGAAACACCTTATCTTATCGAAAATTGTAGAACCCAACTTCTATAAGCCATAGCTGAAAGATTTAGAGAAGATGTCCAACGCTCTCTATATCATCGTCGACATTACAGCTCCTAGATACACATGCCTAGAGTCTGGGCAGTGTCCCGTCAATACTAAAATCAACGTATATCATAATTTGGCCAGACCATCTTCGAAGGTGTCTATACCTGTCCACCAGCTCTTAGTAAACACCAATTCATTCTGCCTGAGCTGAAGCTTGAATGTCGAATGGGTTATACCTACATAATAAAGCCGCGGTGGAACTTGTATGGTCGTTCTTAATCTGACAAAGTCGTCAGCTTTAAAGTTCCTTGGATTGTCCCTATGCTGAGGCACCCAGGTGGATATCGAACTGTTTGCTCTTGGGAATTTAGGGTCACCAAGTACACGGATCTGATAGAAGCCTAACTCTCCGTTTAGATGATGACGCCAAAGTTCATCACAACATTGCGACATAACCACTCCGCGGCGTCTATAGTAGCCATAGCTTCGGCTTAGTATTTACGAGGCAGCTCCCGTGGGCCTTGACGCTCGGCTTATACAAAGCATTGGTATTGGGTAGCCTGCAAGGAACAGACCTTGTAGTGTAGCCAACCATCAAGTTTGGAGCCTGTGTAACGACTTCTACCAGGAATTTTCATGAGCTACTAACGTTTAATTTTCACATCCTCACATCTCGATGGTTGGTTGGTTTTCCTCCAGTAGAGTAGCGACACTCATTGTAGTACCAAAGTGGACGTTTATGAGGTCCAGATTGGTTATATAGGGTTTACCATTTAAAACTTTGAAAGGTAGAATAACATTCATTTTTATTTTCAGGTTTATGTTTGACATTTGACGCTATAAGCTCGAACAAAATTAGGCAATATTAAAGATTTACTTCCTAATTAGTGAGTCTTTAACAGAAACTGTAAGAAATTTACGTGGAAATAATTCGAGAAGAGATCGGTCTTCAGTTCAGCCTTCATGCAGCTCCTTTTCATCTAGGTGGCTGTGCCAATAAGCAAAATTGCCACATATGGGGTGCAGAGAACCCACGCGTGACTATTGAGAAGCCAATGCACCCACAACGACTCACTGTTTGGTGCGGATTTTGGGCTGTACTGAAAAATTGGGTTGATCGGATGAGGTACTGCCCAGCCAATCGTGGCAGTCATATGAATGATATTGTATTCCATTACACAGTGCAACACGAAAAAAATAACCATATACAGACACCGCTACATGATAAAAGACCAAAAAAAAAAGACCCGTGTTTTTTTTTCCCCCAAAGTCATGCACTTTTTTTTATGGGCCCCCAGAGATTTGAGGCCTCGGTGTAATTTTTGGAAAAAAGTGATCATATTCTCAGGCTCATATCTTGCAAACCGTTCGGAATTTTGATTTACACCGAGGCCTCATAAAAAAAAAGTGCATGACTTTGGGGGAAAAAAACACGGGTCTTTTTTTTTTTGGTCTTTTATCATGTAGCGGTGTCCGTATATGGTTATTTTGAAATGTCTTCAAAAATGTTGCACAGTGTTATTAAATGACAAAGTTCAACATTTCCAATAAAACCGGAAATTTGAACAAATAATCAGTACTTTTTTATAGCCGAATCTAATTTAAAATGTTAATTGGCCCACCCTATAGACATGACGATGTCATTGGAATAGTGATTGTTGCATGGTACAAGCTAGGTAACACAAATGAATTAAGCAATGTTCAATTAGGTTTCTTAGTTATTGAAGTACGGACATCCAGTACGCATAATGCATATCAGAATATTTAAATCTAGTACTCCTCAATGCCATGTTTCGAGCCGCGATGAAGTTGATCTGACTAAATATTAAATCTGTATCTGAATGTATGTATATATGTATGTCACGTTTGTATGTTTGTTTATTATCTTATAGATCCCCCGAAGATGTTCTTAGACTAAGAACGAAATATTGGGAACAATAAATAATTAATACATTAAAATTTAGACCTTGAGCTCATTTATTTATTTAGATCCAAATATACTAAAGGAAGGTCTATTGCGTAATTACCAATTAATAAAACTAAATATTAAATATTTTATCACTTTCCATTCTTACAATAAAATCTTCTAAGACCACAGGAGTATAGTTATGATTCACCATACGATAAATAATAATGATGGATGGTAGACAATGTACTGTACGGGCCACTACAAAGGAAGTCCAGGGTCTTATGCCAGGGAATGGAAGAATTTTGCTCTTTTTCCAGGATTTACATCATTATACCCTAAAACACTTCGAGGAAAATGGTATTGTAGGTTAGTTTCACGCCAAATGTTTATAACACCAATAAATTATAAAGCTAGACCCCACATTTACTCGGTTTAACGATGACTATCTCTCAAAGTACAGGCCGAATTATTCGATGGCCGTTAAATTTAGCAGCAGTAATTTTTTAGCCCAGAGATAGAGGATGGGTCCAAATGTCTCTTCGTTTTACACTATTGCCGCAGTAGAATCAACATTTTTCATCGGGTCTTGGCCAAATTTTCCAGACCATGTTATAATTCCAAGTTTTTATATATCCACCATACAAATGTCCCTACAGTTTTTATTATTACCCCTCTAAAACCCTCAAATTTTACATACCATGCTCTATTTCACATTGGAACACTTACTGCCCACAGTTACAGTTTGTGTTTGTTTTCAGCTAGCCTCCATACCAATGACCTCATTACTTATCTAGAAACCTCATATTAGTTATGGTCTTATATAAAATTGCTGAATGTTAATATATTCCACATTGAAAGTAGATCAGAGATATGGACTCCGCTCTAGACCCCACATATTACATCGGATTTTAGACTTATTTTCAACATCACGTTAAAATTCGACCATCATTTTAAAACAATAATCAAAGCCAGGCGTAGGCGCATCGATTGGTGTAGGGTTTCATACAGTCGGTCCCGCCCGACATTTCCTTATTTGCTTTCTTTTTGAGATTCCCCTCTTCGAGACCCAAATTTGGTCCACTTTTTGGTTCCGTACTGTTTTTCAAACCACTGTGCAGTGGCCGAAGAGTCCAACCAACCAACAGAAGCAAAGTGAGCGAAAGCACCAGTGAGTAGTGAGTTGTAGAGCACATGTCTGTTGTACTCATGGTTGGTGTTGTTATTGTTCTGTTGTTCGGGTTCGGTTCGGTTGATTGTTTTGTTTGTTTGTAACAAGACGGGCAAGTCAGCCAGGCAGGCCGCCAGTGAGCAAGCCACCGAGCGACCCGGTACGAGTAGTAAGTGAGTGAGTGTCAGTGCGTGTGAGTGTGCATGTGTTCGTGTATGTGTGTGTATCTTTTGCAAACAAGTACGAGTATCTATGAAATGTATTTCAGGGTCAGTAGACGACAAAATGCGGCGTCACTCTATGTTTGCATTTGTGTGTATGTATACATACTTACACACACCTTGTGTGGTTGTATGAATGCTTGTGTGCGTTTGTGTGCGAGGGTATGTTGGCTGTGTCTTGTATGCGGTGGAAGTTGAGTGTAGAAATGAAATGCTCGTACATTTTCAATAAATTTCTTTACGAAATCAAATTGATTAGGCCACTAATAGATTGTGGAGTATCTTTGAGATATTTGAGCTCGTACTCGCACAAATGTACCTAGAGCTATGTACATACAGACATACACACATCCATACATACGTCCGTATGTACGTTTGCCTATTTGATCTTACTTGGTTCCATTTCCATTTCCATCGAATCGTATGAAATGAAATGAATTCGTGTTCTTCTTCCTTCTATTGAATGGCTACGATGAAAAATGTTCAAATTGATGAGTTTGTGATAAACAAGAGTTGCCGATTGTCGAGGCATCTCTTTGATGCTGCTGCTGCCCACATTTGAAGGGCACACACACGTACAGCCATACATTTCACCGGAATTGTTGTTGGTGCTCAACAAAGTCAGTCAGACGCAGCAATGAATTGTTGTCGTTTTACGACCTCAATACACGTCGTAATTATCAGGCTCATGAGTGTCACTGCGATCGAGAGTATCTTCAATATTTGGACTTTCTTAAAGATATCGATGGCTTTTGGATTTTACAGATTTTAGGCTGGGTTCTGAAAGGGCAGAACTTGATTGCGTTGCACATTGTTTTGAAGTACTGTAACTATAGAATTGCTCTGGGAAATCCCATCGAAATTATCACAAATGTTTGTACGAAGACAACCACTCCGCAAAAACTACTGACAATCAGGTAGAGAGGGAAATATAAGTAGGCACAAGTGTAGTTGTTGTGATTCATTTGCTGTATGTAGGTATGTATTTATTAGCATATTTTAGAGATAATGGAAGATATTTCAAAAATGTGTAAATGTGTAAATAACGTGTCTAAGACCCATAAAAATGATGATTTGACAAAAAAAGAAAAATGTTGGTTTCCAGAATTGAAATGTGGAGGTAACTTAAAAAAAAATACTCCTTAAATGCAGAAATTTCTTACACCGGCCACAGAGATCAGGGAGTACAAACCAAAGAATCATGCAGCGAAAGGACCAAGGGAACATTCGTCCTATGTAGCCGCAATGCTTGGTCTCTTTTGTAGTATCTTTTGACTTTATCAAAGTCCACCACTTATTCGAATGTATATTTTTACTTACGGGGCGCAAAAAAATATTATTTAAGTTATTATTAATTTTATTTTATAAGTTAGTTCCATTATTAATTTGGACTTTGAAATCGATGTCGACACCGACATGCAACCGGTCCAGCCACTAAATTATAAATACAATTTTGAAAATTTGAATAAAATGCACACTATCTACGTCCGTATGAACGGATTTGCACTCGAATTATTTCTAGTTGTGACCTTAATGCTGTGCGGTTGTTCAACCAAAACCAGAACAGTCATAATAATATTTGTTAAGGTGGCTAAAGAACGATATGCTAATTGTTGTGCGTTTAGACAAATGCCCGATTATAGCGCAAACTAAAGATAAGTATTAGAGCTGCACATATTGAAAATTGCACATAGAAACAGTGATTTAGAAACAGCCGCCAGAAAATTAGGAATATTTGTGGCGGAAGCGGTTTTGTTCTGATATTCGTGATCTGCGATCATATAATCGTTACGTCCTAACCATTTGGCGCCCTATACCCCCAACATTTCTGGTTAAATAGATAGTAATAAATATTAAAATAAAATATTGTTTTTTTTGTTTTATGGAGAAAATCATTTTAATTTTTTTGCAATTGTGAGAAGAATGAAAGTGGTCTAAGTCAGAGTAATGAAAAAGCTGTTTGTGGTTCACTGTATGCCCGATTGGTCCAAAGGAAAAGACAATCACGTCTAACTAGCTTGTTCTTTATAACGATTGGCCGTCTTCTCAATGGCCGTACACCAAACCAAGACTCTGCAGAATCGAATCGAATATGCCCAATCAAATGAACTATTTTTGGCGAGAGTCCCCAACCGTTTGCGATAGCCATTCCACAGGAAAAGCATTATATCAAGGACGATGCCCAGATACATCGCAGCCGTTTTTGGGGACGGTTTTTATTGTTCCTCCTGGTAATCAAAACCAGGTGTAGGGTATCATTTATTCGTAAGAAAAATAAAAAAATATTGAATCTCAAGTTTGGTTCTTCTTATTCCCTCGTCTAATTTTCAAACCACTGTGCAGTGGGCGAAGAGTCCAACCAACCAAGCAAAGTTTTTGGTTTGTTCTGATATTCGTGATCTGCTATCATATAATATATAGTATAATATAATATAATAGTTATGTCCTAACCATTTGGCGCCCTATACCCCCAACATTTGTGGTTAAATAGATAATAATAAATAAAGATGCCTTCAGCGTTGCACTTATTTCTCGGCCGTGTCATGTTTTATTGTTCTTCATATAAATTTCATAAAATTCCATAAATTTGTTTATCGAAACAAGTAAAAAACTATAAGAAATAATAAATCCCCAAATTCCCCGTTTAAGAACAAAAAATCCCTAAACTAGCAATTCTGATGCCAGTGGTTTGTTTGTTTTTTTTTAATTTTTTATTTGCAATTTATATTTTTAAGGTAAGGAAAACAACGATTTAAATAATTAGAAACCGAATTAGTTTTGGGGTTATAGAAGCAAACACCTTTTGTTGCCTCGTGGTTACCCCACGAGTGGCCTATCCTCTACATATGTCATGCCTTCTCTATAAATCATATCTGGTCATAAGAGATAAAAACCTTGGGCAAGTATACTTGCCTATGAGCGACAAAAAAAATAACTTATTTGGCACGAAAACCCAAATAAGCCTAAAAAATTACAAATTTTTGTATAAAAACAAGTAAGAAAACGTCTGTCGGCTTAACCGACTTATATGAAGGACATAAATTTTATTTAGCGGCGGAGGCCAAACCCTTCTGGGAGTTACCAGAGTTACTTTTTAAGTGATTATAAACACATTATGAAATACCAAAATATAAGTGACTCTGTATATCCGTGTGGAAGTTACATTAGTTTTAATTTAACATAGGAATATGGATCATCTTCGAACTTAAACTAAGTTTGGGAAAAGTATTACCATGTGCAAAGTTTAAATTAATTCCTTAACTTTTTTCGAGGGTTATCGGGTACACCAGCCGGACGGACGGACATGGCTTAAACATCTTAAAAAGTCATGAAACGGATTTGGCCCCAAATGATATATACCTCCTACTTTGTAGCGTGAGGGTATAATATGCTATAGTTTGAAACTCCGCAGAAATGTCAATGTCAAAAATGGGTCAATATCCCAGTTCAAATCAAACCGAAAAAAAACTAAAACAAGATTTTTGAACTTTATATTGGCTTATTTATCGGTGCGTAAAATATAACATAACAAATTTTTTCGTTATTAAATATAACAAAAAAATATCTAAAAAAATCACAATAGCAGTCTTTGAGTGTTTGTGGTGCTAAAAAATCCCCAATTAAAACCACCAGCTTTGTTTGCTTATGCGTCAGGAATGAAACAACAATACTTTCCAATAAACTAAACAAATATATCAAAGAAGCAATCCAACCAATCAAATCATTTATATGTTTTGATTGATTAAGTAAACGTCAATCTATAATCGAACTACACCTTTTTCAATTGTAATTCAAAAGACATCACTTGAAATTCAAAAGACACCAGTTGAAATTCAAAAATTCCATTTGCAATTAAAAAAATATCACTTGAAATTCAAAAATTCCGTTTGAAATTCAAAAAATGTCAATTGAAATTCAAAAGACAACATTTGAAATTCAAAAGTCGTGATTTGTAATTCAAAAGACATCATTTGAAATTCAAAAGTCATCATTTGAAATTCAAAACTCGTCATTTGCAATTCAAAACTCGTCATAAGTAATTCAAAAGACATCATTTGAAATTCAAAAATTATTCCATTTGTCATTCAAAATGGGTAATCAAAATTATTTAAGCAAAATATACATTAGGTTGGGTAGCATTTATTTATTTCTGTAAATTTAATATTCTGCTGTTAAGAAAAAAATCACTTTATACCTGTAAAATAGTTATGATTTGTTGTACCTCCCACACAAATAATACAACCCTAAGTAATATTCAAGTCATTATAAATTATATGCAGATGCTCTCTGAACTGGTGAAGGTTATAAACTATATATGAAATTACCGACATTTTACATCATTATAATTATTAGTTGTTTATCATTTTATTAAATCTGTTTCCAAAACTGCAGAATATCCAAATTTGCAGAAATAATAAATGCTACCCCACCTAATGTATATTTTTCTTAAATAAGTTTGTTTACATTTTTGAATTTCAAATGGAATAATTTTTGAATTTCAAATGAAAACTTTTGAATTTCAAATGGTGTATTTTGAATTACAAATGACGAGTTTTGAATTTCAAATAACGAGTTTTGAATTTCAAATGGTGTCTTTTGAATTACAAATGACGAGTATCGAATAACAAATGACAAGTTTTGAATTTCATATGACGTCTTTTGAATTTCAAATGGTGTCTTTTGAATTACACTTGAAAATGGTGTAGAGATTCGTGTGTGGTTTAAAATTTAACGGAAGAAAGTAAATTCGTTCATTGCTATGAAATTCTGGCTTCATTACTTCCGAGTAACTTTTGAAACAAATCCTCTCGGCTCCAAGCCGATCACTTTGAGGCACACTATAAAAGGTCGAATTTCCAGTTTTCAATAGTGAGGTGATACATGCTTCTCGTATTCGTGTTCGACAGTCCACCAAATTTTATTGCACCGTTAGTGCAAAGGACTTTTTAATGCATACATTCGTTCATAAAATATAATAAATTCGTCCACTGTGGCGTATGATCAATATTTTGAGTACAATTTTGTTGTGTTAGTGTCTGATTAAACCCGTGGAGCTTGCAATGGAGTTTCAAATCTCTAACTACAGTTGGTTATCTCTAACGAGAGCTGGTGAAAACGGGGGTTCCAGTATAACAGCAAGAGCCATTTTAAATTTGATTACTTTGCCTTTGAAAGGTAGAATAACATTCATTCCATGCTTTATATAAGGTTACTTTCTATATATGTTTGTGTGCCACAAAATTTGAAATCAATTTTTGAAAGCTTTTTTCTCAACCAATTTTGCTCAAATTTTGCACACTTAATCATTTTCGATGACAATACAAGGAAATGGAAAAATTTGACCAATTGGACAAAGGGGCGTGGCACCTCTCATACAAAGTTAAAACCTATTATTGAATATTGTCAGTTCTATAACACCTAGAGTGCTGAAATTTTGTGTAAGTGCATCTAGCATCAATGTGCATAGCTGTGCCAAAAATGGGCGGTATTGGAAAAGTGGGCGTGGAACCTCCCATACGAAGTTAAAACCTATTATTGAATATTGTCAGTTCTATGACACCTAGAATGCTGAAATTTTGTGTAAGTGCATCTAGCATCAATTCGCATAGTTGTGCCAAAAATGGGCGGTATTGGAAAAGTGGGCGTGGCATCTCCCATACGAAGTTAAAACCTATTATTGAATATTGTCAGTTCTATGACACCTAGAGTGCTGAAATTTTGTGTAAGTGCATATGCCATCAATGTGCATAGTTGTGCCAAAAAGGGGCGGTATTGGAAAAGTGGGCGTGGCACCTCCCATACGAAGTTAAAACCTATTATCGAATATTGTCAGTTCTATGACACCTAGAGTGCTGTAATTTTGTGTAAGTGCATCTAGCATCAATGTGCATAGTTCTGCCAAAAATGGGCGGTATTGGAAAAGTGGGCGTGGAACCTCCCATACGAAGTTAAAACCTATTATTGAATATAGTCAGTTCTATGACACCTAGAGTGCTGTAATTTTGTGTAAGTGCATCTAGCATCAATGTGCATAGTTGTGCCAAAAATGGGCGGTATTGGAAAAGTGGGCGTGGCACCTCCCATACGAAGTTAAAACCTATTATTGAATATTGTCAGTTCTATGACACCTAGAGTGCTGAAATTTTGTGTAAGTGCATCTAGCATCAATTCGCATAGTTGTGCCAGAAATGGGCGGTATTGGAAAAGTGGGCGTGGCACCTCCCATACGAAGTTAAAACCTATTATTGAATATAGTCAGTTCTATGACACCTAGAGTGCTGTAATTTTGTGTAAGTGCATCTAGCATCAATGTGCATAGTTGTGCCAAAAATGGGCGGTATTGGAAAAGTGGGCGTGGCACCTCCCATACGAAGTTAAAACCTATTATTGAATATTGTCAGTTCTATGACACCTAGAGTGCTGAAATTTTGTGTAAGTGCATCTACCATCAATGTGCGTAGTTCTGCCGAAAATGGGCGGTATTGGAATAGTGGGCGTA
Organism: Polietes domitor; assembly: GCA_947397865.1. Lineage (NCBI taxonomy): Eukaryota > Metazoa > Arthropoda > Insecta > Diptera > Muscidae > Polietes > Polietes domitor. The sequence continues at coordinate 98,830,785 of OX377620.1, forward strand.
CCACCTCCCATACGAAGTTAAAACATATTATCGAATAGTGTCAGTTCTATGACACGTATGGTGCTCAAATTTTGTGTAAGTGCATCTATCATCAATGTGCGTAGTTGCGCCTAAAATGGGCGGTAATGCAAAAGTGGGCGTGGTACCTCCCATACAAACCACAAATTAAAAATCTATTATTTCTGCTCCTGATAACGCAGTAATTTTTCCTTCTACAAAAGATAACTAAAAAAGAATTTCTAGGCCCAATAGAATTCTGCTTGCATAAAGCATGGATTTGAAAAAAAAAAATTTTTTTGATTTACTAGTTTTTATTTTCAGGTTCACATTTGCAAAATGTGATGCATACTCTCGAACAAAATTGGGAAATATTACTGACATAGTAGTGAGTGTTTAACTCAAACTGTAAGAAATTTTCGTGGAAAATTTTCGAGAAGAGATCGGCCTTCCGTTCAGCCTTCACGAAGCTCATTTTCATCTCGGCGACTAAGTCAATAAGCAAAATTGCCGCATATGGGGTTCATAGAACCCGTACGTGATTTTTGAGAAACGCCAATGTATCCACAATGAGTCACTGTTTGGTGTGGATTTTGGGCTGTACTGAGAAATTGGGTCGATCGGCAGTAACTCGTATTAAATGACAAAGTTCAACCTTTCCAATAAAACCAGAAATTTGAAAAATAATCGCTACTTAAAACAATAATTAAAGTAAATAATTAGTAAGTAATCAGTAATATTTATAAATGACCCACCATATACAACGCACCAAAAACTAAAATGAATTTGTATCCTCATAGAATTTGCCAATTTCGTCAATCTCGATATCCTTGGGAAGGCCTTTAGGAACTAAATAGGCCATTTACTTAATCTATAAATGTTATCAAAGGTAAAATCTTATCTACAGTTCTACTTGTCGCTTTTTGTGGCGCTGCTACACTTGCCTAAAATTTTAAATTCGAACTACCGATTACTTTGACTTTGAAAGGTAGAATAACATTCATTTTAATTTTTATTTTCAGGTTTAAGCTTGACATTTGCAAAATATTCAAAAAATAATATTAAGATATTAAAAACTTACTTCCTTAGTAGTAAGTCTTTAAGGAAAACTGTAAGAAATTTACGTGGAAAATTTTCGAGAAGAGAGCGGTCTGTAGTTCAGCCTTCATTAAGCAAATTTTCATCTCGGTGGCTATGTCAATAAGCAAAATTGCCGCATATGGGGTTCAGAGAAGAATTGTGAAGCTAAAATAATCAGTACTTTTTTTAGAGCCGATTCTAAGTAAACGTTTTATATGGTCCACCCTATATATACAATAAATCAAAGAAACGTTAATAAAAATTACCAAAAATCAAACTACAAAAATAATTTGCCACTTAAGAGACTACTGTCTCCCCATTGAGGAGGCTTTTTGGATTTTCCATTATCAATATCGATATCTCTGAGAATTGCATTGGGAACTAAGTAGGCCATTTGAAAACGCGAAACATTAGTTAATTTTTATAGTTCTAAGTGAGTCTGTTATTTTTCTGGCGCTGCTACACTTGCCTAATATATCTCTCTATTCAATATATATATACATATACTTTGCAACTTATTTAAGTTATAATCTTCCGTCTAGGTCGTAATACAATTGTATACCAGTTTCACGCATTTTCTTTGAATTCATCAGAAAATATATCCCCTCCCGCCAACTAAAAAAACACCACATTCAAATATCGTCTTATCTGTCTCGCAATTGAATTTGAATTTTTCACAGCTTAATTGGTTTTTAAATGGACAATATTTTAATTATGCCAACAATCTCGACCTCAACCCCTCCCCCAACTCACACACACAATCGGCGACGACGACGAAGAAGAACAAGAAAAAATGAAAACAAAACTGAATGAATGCCAACCAAACCAAACACTGGTGAAGCTAGTATGATGAGGAGATACTCGTTCGTACGTTCGTTTGTACACGGCCATATCACCACACCACCACCACCACCACCATCAACAACCGCAGCACTGCCATCACACCACAGTGCACAATTAGTGGAGAAAATGTATCTCATCGATTGTTAATTGCGGTGCTCTTAAACCAAGCGCCGTGCTCTTGATGGCGGCCAGTCGTCGTCACACAACAAGGGAGCGCACACGTTGAGGCATTGACTCTTCGTTGGCCTGATGGCTCATAATCCGTGAGTGTGTGTGTGTGCGTTTGTGTGCATGGCGAGCCTTGGGTTTTTTGTTTGGGTGTTCGTTGTGCGCTCTGTGCTGCTCTTTACAAGAAAGTTTCTCTGCATTTCTTTGTTGTCGGTTGAAATGTATGTATGGCTGATGCCGATGCCGATGACGATGACGTTCATGTTAATTTGATTTGGTGTGTGCTCGATGCTGTCGTTGTTTTTTGTGTGGCTCTTGCTCTCATCGTGTGTGCAGGGATGTGTGTGAGTGTGTGTGCATGTTGTATATTTCATTTGAGTTGTTTAACAAGTGACATCATAAAATTAAACGCTTCATTCGTATCAGCTGTGAAAATTTATTTACAATCACACAAACATTTTACTTCCATTATGGCATGAACGAACGAACGAACAAACGAACGCATGAATATGAAGAAGCGAAGCGGCGACGGCGCATTCAGCCACTCGGTTTGTCCGACTGTCTGCCGCAGAGCAGTGTGGCGTAGACCAAACGACACAAGGACAGACGGGCAGAAGAACAAACGGAAGGACAGGCGGTCGATCGGACGGACAGACAGACTGGCTGGCTGGTGTTTTGTACTCGCATTCTATTCCCCCAAAAATTATGAATACATTTTCACACAAAACATGCATACATATGTATGTATGGCTATGGATGTACGTTTATGTGTCGTCTAATGTTGTGGCTTGCGAGTGGATGTATGTGTGCTTTTATGCGCCCTGTTGTGTGTGTGTGCTTCTCACAGTGCGTGCGTGTGTCTGTATGTCTTTCATTATTTATATGGTCTTTAAAGTGTAGATACAAATGTGTTTATTTAATTTTGTTTGCCCCTTCGTTGTTGTTGCTTTTATGATTTTTATGCTGATGATGATGGTATGGTTGCTAGTCGTACTGGTGGTGGTGTGTTTTGTGAAAGGTGATGGGGGAGGGGGGTAGGTTAACTTAAATACATTTTAACACTTTTCATTTAACATTTCTTCTTCCTCGGCGGTCTTGTTTTCTTTATTGAAGTGGTTTAATTTGAAATTTGTTGTATTGGTGGTTCATAAAGAACAGCAACAACAAAAAGAAAAAAAGAAATTGGGTTACTAAAAATGTTTATGTCAATGGCTTTTGTGGAAACAGATACACGTATCAAAGCCAAGCGTCAACACACAACATCAAGCGCTCATTTCCACTCATGCATGCATGTCATACAAATAAGTCCTCGTAAACATGTACATATGTATGTAGATTTGTGCTAACACCATTCGAGGTTTAGATAAATTTCGTAAAGGTCCTCATTACAGGCATCAAATACATACAGGCACATCTATGTTGGTTCAAAAACAATGACAGGTTTTATTCTGGCAATGTAAGACTTCATTAGGGGAATGGAGCTTTTTCTTTCACTGTTGGAAAGAAACCCCCAGAAAGAAGTAAGTAAGCTTCAGTCGGATAAACCGACATATATATACCCTCACTCTGAGAGAACATACATATATGCGGAAGTTATAAGAAATTAAATTTTACATAGGGTAGGATAATTTGTGTGGGAGGTGGTCCCAGCTTCCACATTTTTAAAATAGTTGGATTCCGTGCACCAGCATAGAAGTTGTGAAGGATTTAATTTTACATAGGATACAGACAATTGTGCGGGAGGTACTTGAAGGGACGTGGCTAAAGAGCAAATATTTTTATACGCTCCACGAGAGTATTATGTCTGTGTGCATTTGTTTGTAACACCCAAAATTAAGCGAGATAGACCCATTGTTAATTATACCAATCGACTTAGAATCAATTTTTGAATCGATTTCCGTCCGTCCGTCTGTCTGTCCATCTATTCTTGCAAGTTCAGGTCGCAATTGTAGCCAGAACCAAACGAAACTTTGCACAACGAAGTTTTTCGGGATAAGGACGAACGCTGTTTAATTTGAAGAAAATCGGTTCAGATTTTACGAATTTTACATATTTTAACAGATTTTCTTCACAATTGCCAAAACATCTTATATTTCAACTACACCTTTTTCAATTGTAATTCAAAAGACATCACTTGAAATTCAAAAGACACCAGTTGAAATTAAAAAAATCCATTTGCAATTCAAAAAATATCACTTGAAATTCAAAAATTCCGTTTGAAATTCAAAAAATGTCAATTGAAATTCAAAACTCATCATTTGTAATTCAAAAGACATCATTTCAAATTCAAAAGTCGTCATTTGTAATTCAAAAGACATCATTTGAAATTCGAAACTCTTCATTTGTAATTCAAAACTCGTCATTTGCAATTCCGAACTCGTCATAAGTAATTCAAAAGACACATTTGAAATTCAAAAATTATTCCATTTGTAATTCAAAAATTATTCCATTTGCAATTAAAAAAGGGTTAACAAAATTATTTAAGCAAAATATACATTTGGTTGGCTAGCATTTATTTATTTCTGTAAACTTTAATATTCTGCTGTTAAGAAAAGAGATTTACGTATCTCTCACGCAAATCACTCTAACCTATTTAAATTTAAAGATTTTATAATTTCTATACGGACGATCGGAATACTCTGAAATTTGGTCATTAGCCTTGAAAACATCATAGACGTTATATACACCTGCAATATGAGCGATATTGCAAGACCTCTCACACAAATTGGCATTAGCTTTTGTTAAAATAAAACTGATCAGTAACAATTTAATATTGGAAATGGTTTTACAATCACTTTATACCTGTAAAATAGTTCTGATTTGTTGTACAACCCACAGAAAAATTCCAACACTAAGTAAAATGCAAGTCATTATAAATTATATGCATGGTGAAGGTTATAAACTATTAGCATTTTATTAAATCTGTTGTCAAAACTGCAGAATATCCAAATTTGCAGAAAAATAAATGCTACCCCACCTAATGTATATTTTTTTTCAATAATTTTGTTTACACTTTTTGAATTTTAAAGGGAATTTTTTGAATTTCAAATGGAATAATTTTTGAATTTCAAATGAAAACTTTTGAATTTCAAATGGTGTCTTTTGAATTACAAATGACGAGTTTTGAATTACAAATGACGAGTTTTGAATTTCAAATGATATTTTTGAATTTCAAATGGAATGGAAAATGTTGAAAATAGGTCAGATCGGTTCAGATTTAGATATAGCCCCCATACGAATTTCACTACCGATTTGACTTTTTCTGCTGTAGAAACCACATATTTTAACAGATGTTCTTCAAAATTGCCCAGAACATCTTATATTTCAACTAGAAGCACCCATGGTGAAAATAGGTAAGATCAGTTCAGATTTAGATATAGCCCTCATACGAATTTCACTCCCGATTTGACTTTTTCTGCTGTAGAAACCACATATTTTAACAGAATTTCTTCAAATTTGGCAAAATATCTTAGATTTCCATGAGAAACACCCAGGATGAAAATGAGTCAGATCGGTTCAGATTTACATATAGCTCCTATACAAATTTCGCTCCCGGCTTGATTTTTCCGCCCCATAAACCACGTATTTTCAACGAATTACTTCAAATTGAGCATAACACGTTATACTTTAACTGGAAGAACCTATTGTGAAATGGGTCACTTCATTCCATGTTTGGATATTCTTCAAATTTGACAAATTGGGTCAGGTTATATTAGCCTATGATTGGAAGCATACACAAATCCTTCCCGTTTTCTATTTTTTAGCGAATTGATTGTATTCGGATAGAAAGTGGAGTGTATCATATAGTCGGCCCGCCCTACTTTAGCCTTTCCTTACTTGTTATACCCTCTGCTCTACTCTGTAGAGTGAGGGTATAAAAACTGTTCCTCAAATGTATCGCATTAAACAGGTGTCCTCATATGGGGACAGAGGGCGGTAAGAGGTTAAAATGTTGATCGCCGTTGAAAAACGAAAAGGAAACATGTTTCCACTTATCTCCCCAGACACCTGTCTCTGACTTATCATGCTGGTAGCCTTTTCCATATTATTCCTAAAGCCTTTGGTGTACTTTACTCATCATCGGAACATAGCAGAGCACTGTGCCTGTCTTTAGTTGACAATTATGTAGCATTTATGTCTGTATGTCCATGTGCCGGGGAATGTATCCAACATACATCATCTGTATGTATATTGTATCTGTATTACATGTAGCTTTTTTTTCTGCTGCACTGAAGCACCTCAAAATAACTTTTAATGAAGGCCGCCGTGCACACACACTCTGACATAAATATTCATTTTGTACACCGACAGTCATATCCTTGCACATAGAATTCACTTAAAATGTCTTATTCAGGTCAAAAAGTAGGAATGTTTTTTGCTCCACTCACCTCTGCCTCTACCTCTCACTCGGTGTCACTCACTCATTCTCTCGCTCTCTCTTTCTTACTCGTTACAAATATTCCCTTTGGCATATCAAAGTAATTTGTCTTTTGAGCCTGTGTGAGAGGAGGAGGAGGAGACGACAGCCAGCCAGGCTAAAAGGGAAACTGAAATTGCACATCAATTAACGATTTCCACAAAAAAGTCGTTCATTCGCTGGAATTTGATGAGGCCGGGTCATATATTCGATTGCTATTCACACTGATTAATTCGATATCAGTTTGAAGATTAATTCACAAAATCTGAACACACATACAAGCTGAGACAGTTTTAGCTTATAAATATCGATTATTTTAACTTCGATATTTACTTATTGTGATTCTTCGTTAATAGAACTTCAAAGTGGTAACGTTTTGGCAATTGTCCACAAGCAAAAACGACTTATGAGTTCTAAGGCTAAATTAAGTTCAAGGTGTCACGAATATCTCCTTCTGCGGAAATTATCAGCCTAGGTATTAGTGACATATCCTATTTAATTATCCCAATTATCAGTTGATTCTGTACCCATGACATTATTATATAACAGGAAATTACCCAATAGTACTTTCACAAAATTTTGTAATAAGTGTGAATGTCAACTCAACATTAGATTCAATATTTTTAAAATTGTTGTATCGAAACTAATATTAATAAATACAACATATTAAAAATTTTCAAAATACAAAATTCCCCGGGGAATAGAGAAAATTAGCATAAATTGTTTTTTATGCCGCCAAAGATATACATATATATTAGACCGAGTCAGATTGTATGGACGAAAATATTTTGTGGTTTTCAATACCTAAAAAGAAAGCTAGATTTGTTTTATGAATACCCCCAAAATATTTGGGCTATATCTTTTAGCTAGCTTTTAGCTAGAACGTTTTTATATAACCTCTAAAAATCATGTTTTTCCAAAAAATAAAAAAACAGTATGTACAGTACAGTATATGATAATTTTTCTGTTTACTTTGATCAGTTCTCTAATTTAAGTATGTTTCTTTTTGGCATATATAAAAAAGAAAGGAAAGGCTAAAAGCGGGCCTCACTATATGATACACTCCACTTTCTATCCGAATACAATTCAATTCGGTAAAACAATGAAAACGGGAAGGATTTTTGTATGTTTCCTAATCATAGGCTGATATGACCGGAGACAATTTGTCAAATCGAGAAGAATATTTGAATCGGGGCTATATCCAAACATGGAATGAAGTGGCCCACTTTCACAATGGGTTCTTCCAGTTCAACTACAGGGTTTTCCACAAGAGGTGTTATTTTGGCGCTCAAAGAAAAATGTAATTTTTTGAGATAAATGATCGGATGCTTATTTCATAATAAAGAGGAAGGTATGCCGTTAATAATGAAAAACAACATCAGGCAAATGGCCACCGCCACGACCACGCTTACAGGACCATATCATTTTCATGAAATTTTCCATAACCAAATCGCAAAGTGGCTGCCCTATGTCCTCGATAGCCTCACGAATTCTATCTTTGAGGTCTTGAATTAACAATGGGCATATCTCCCTTCCTCTTGGGTGTTACAAACAAATGTACAAAGACACAATACTCTCGTGTTACTACATATTTTAACAGATTTTCTTTAAAATCGGCGAAACATCTTATATTTCAACTAGAAACAGCTGTGGTAAAAATGTGTTAGATCGGTTCAGATTTATATATAGCCCCCATACAAATTTCTCTCCCGATTTGAATTTTTCCGCTTTAGAAACCACATATTGTATCAGATTGTCTTCAGATTTGGCAAAACATCTTATATTTAAACCTATGGTGAAAATAGTTCAGATCGGTTCAGATTTATATATAGCTCCCATTCAAATTTCGCTCCCGATTTGACTTTTTCTGGTCTAGAAACCACATATATTAACAGATCTTCTTCATATTTGGCAAAATATCTTATGTTTCCACTAGAAACACCCATGGTGAAAATGGGTCAGATCGGTTCAGATTTATAATCGGTCCCATACAAATTTCGCTCCCAATTTGACTTTTTCCGCTCTAGAAACAACACATTTTATCAGATTGCCAAAACATCTTACATTTAAACTAGGAACACCTGTGGTGAAAATAGGTCAGATTGGTTCATATTTATATATAGCTCCCATACAAATTTCGCTCCCAGATTTACTTTTCCGACCCAGAAACCACTTATTTTCAGAGAATTTGTTCAAATTGAGAATAACACGTTATACTTGAACTAGAAGAACATATTGTGTAAGTGGGTCACATTCCATGGATATATGGATATAGCCCCGATACAAATATTCTTCTTGATTTGACAAATTAGGTCAGGTCATATTAGCCTATGATTAGGAAACATACAAAAATTCTTCCTGTTTTCACTTTTTTACGAATTGAATTGTATTCGGATAGAAAGTGGAGTGTATCATATAGTCGGCCCCGCCCGACTTTAGCCTTTCCTTTCTTTCCTTTTCATATTTGGTACTAAAATAAAATATTGTTTTGGTTTTATAGAGATATTCGATTTAATTTTTTTTATTTTTTTTTTTTTTATTTGAGTAGAATGAAATTGGTCTAAGTCAGTGCATATTGTGAAAGTTGTGGTTCCCTGAGAAGTGCCAACGATGTCGATTTTTGTATAAAAGTTCGATATCCATAGAATATTCTAAGAAAAGCATTATGCTTCGATGGAAAAATAGTTTTCAATTGACTCAAACGCAAACCACTAGACCACTATCATACTAACCGACACACATGGACATCTTTCAGTGGTCCGGACGCGACGTTCGCACGCCTTAAACTACGCCAAAGACAAGAAAGAAACTTAAAAAATTGGCCAGCCTTTTTAGTGTTCTAAAGCGCTTAAAGAGTTCTACATTTCAAAAATATATCGTCAGGATTTAATACAAAATTATAAACAATTTTACATCGAAACGGACGTGACAGAAAACAGAAGTATTTTTGAAGATCTTATAGAAATATACAAAGTTCAGCGATTTTGAGAACTTTGTTTTTCCTTATATACATGTTAATGAAGGTCAGAGGATATATTTTGTTCGTAGATTTATGAAATATGAGAATTATCTCTTATTTTTAATTAGGTACATCAGAAATACGGACGTGAAAAAACGGACGGGACAAACATTTCCACTCGTAGTAAAAAAATTTAGTAATTTTCGTTGTAAAACTTCAACTTTTAATAAAAATAAAAGAGAACAAAGTTGTCGAAATAAGGAAAAAATAAAGTTAAATGCTATTAGTGTGGTCTGATGTCATTTTTTTGGTAGACCTTTTTTGAGAGATGCTTTTTACTTTTTGTTTCACAACCATTAGAATTGAACAATTTTTGATTTTCCAAAAATGGATAAAAATAGGAACTTCGCTCAGTGATTTAACATTACACTATGCAACAAGAAAAATTTTATGTTCGAGACCTAAAAATATTTTTATTTGCATTGAGGCCTATTGAGTCCTAAAATCAACACACACTCACATTTGTGTATGCATAATTTTTTTTACTAAAATTCCGATTTTCGTCGATTTAATATTTGTACTTTCATTTTGGTAATCTAGTTCCATTCACATCCGCTTATAAGTAAACGTAACTGCCCTCGTATATCCTCCTAACCATTAGGGCGAGGGTATAAGATAGTCGTAATCCATATTCATTATTGGCTAGTGTTAGTGTGTTTCATTACAATGTCTGATACTTTCGATGTAATTGAGTATTAAAAGTGTTTGGTGAGAATGCACCGAATTTTGTTACCCAAATGCTGCCGCACATGACCACTACTTGGGGCAAACGACTCATACGTACATATATGAGTGTCTGTGTTACCAATGTTAAGGGCTATCGTATCCATTAAGCAGTAGATTGTGGCTATAATACTTTTGACTTCCGTTTATTACCCCACCAATATTGATTTATCAAATAACGTAACTGTTGAACTGTTTTTCTCCCCCTCTCATCGCAAAAGTACACTTATGGGCCAAGATTAAATCATAGCGAAAGACTCAAAAAGAACGATAGAGAGATGGAGAGAAAAAACCTCAGAAAAAATCATATCAAACAATTTGATTTGACAAAGAACGCACAAAGAACGCCAAATACAGGCATGAAAACGATGATGTGATATTGGGAAATTGAAGAAAAGGGATGTTTAACGAAAGGCGAAACTCAATCAAAAAGTAAGGCAAGCGTACAACGGCGAGGCAGCTAAAAAAATCCAACGAAATAATCGAAATCCACTGCTAAACGATTAAATATCATCAGCCTGAGCCTCAGCCTCAGCAGCATCATCATCATACGCGTCGACATTACAATCGACAAAATCATCACAATCAACAAAAACAACAATAAGAGCAATGTCGACAACAGCAACGACAACGACAACAACAAAACAACTTGTAGATACAAACATCCATACATGTGTGAGGATATACATATGTTCGTATGTCTTTACAAATGTATCACCAACAGTATCAGCGTCGTCATCGTCCTCATCAGGAGTAGCAACAGCAAGAACAGCATCGACATCGACATCAGCATTCACATCCCATATCCACACACGGCATTAGTCAAAAACAGAAGTGTAACAATAATGTTAAACTCTCCACAACCACTACCACCACCGTGGCCACCACCATCATCATCACCGCCATCGCCACTACCTCAGACACTGGCACTGCCACCACCGCCATCCAACTACAGTATCATCATCATGCGGTGGCTCTATACTCAATTCCACATTCACGGACAATACATTGTGCCCCAGTATTATTATCTCAGATTGTCGTATCCACGAACAACAACAGAAATACGTTAAAACACAAAAACAGCAGCGGCAGCAGCAGCAACATCAACACAGGCAGCAAAAATGGTAGATGGATGTGTGGCAAGGAGAAGTTTCCCAAAAAATAAACCCAAATGAAGAAGATTCCAACAAAAAAAAACAAACCACCATCAACCGGCCGACTCGTCGTATTTGTTAACGACAGTCTGAGTAGAAAGGTGACTATGTATGGCTGACTGACTGGCTGGCTGAATGACTGACTGGATGTCCTTTGGGTCGATCCATGAAGCCGGTCGACCAACGAAAGCAAATATTATGGCAGGCAGAGACTGTTAACAAACAAACGAGGTAGATTTTATAATTTGTGGCACCATACTATACTTTCCTGATATGAAGTGACGTATGAAGTGGAACGTTTTTGAGTTACTTCCACCACAAGGTTACACCCAGAAATTTAACTATAACTGATGAGAATATGAATTTCATAAAACTCCAAAAAATCACCATTTAATCGTGTTTTTTGTTGTTATTGCAACTGGGACAGATTTAAGATGTACCAAGATTCACACAAAATTGTATTTATTTATTATGAATTACAATACAAAGAAAATTAATGTTCTAATTTTGGGTCCAGGGATTGAGCCGGGCCGACTAAGACCATTGTAGCTAGTTATTGCAGCGACAGACCAGAGCCTCTGGTGGGAATCGAATATAGCCGAGCATGCTACCAACTCGACTACCGAGGCGCTCCACAAAATTTTAATTGCCAGCTATTCTGAGCGATACAAATAACATCATAAACATGCCAGAATGGACAAGTTGGAACTTCTGTCAATTAATGAACAGTGGGCAATATTATTTCTGAATTCCCCTGTTCAGAGACGGCTCTACTCATAAACCTTGTCAGCATAGTCTTACCCGTCAATGATACAGTTTTGTATGAAAGGTAAGCGCAAACATATTGAAGGTATGAGACTCATTTGCATCTTGATGGCTTATTTAAACGACAAAATTGTAGCATTTGAACAAATACATAACAACTACATATCATGGGACCAGATATATTCTCAAATGCAGTTGTTCATGCAATAACCGTCGATGGAACTCGCTAACACAATATTATAATCCAGACTCCAGAAAGTATGAAAATTTAGGGGATACAGTAACACTGCCTGCAATGCAGTGATGAACTCGATCCTGTTGCGATATCTACAGGGTTGGCCATTTAAAATAAGAACTACTGATTACTTTGACTTTGAAAGGTAGAATAACGTTCATTTTTATTTTTCCATGCTTTATATACGGTTACTTTCTATATATGTGTGCCACAAAATTTGAAATCAATTTTTGAAAGCTTTTTTCTCAACCAATTTTGCTCAAATTTTGCACACTTAATCATTTTCGATGACAATACAAGGAAATGGAAAAATTTGACCAATTGGACAAAGGGGCGTGGCACCTCCCATACGAAGTTAAAACCTATTATTGAATATTGTCAGTTCTATGACACCTAGAGTGCTGAAATTTTGTGTAAGTGCATCTAGCATCAATTCGCATAGTTGTGCCAAAAAGGGGGGGTATTGGAAAAGTGGGCGTGGCACCTCCCATACGAAGTTAAAACCTATTATTGAATATTGTCAGTTCTATGACACCTAGAGTGCTGAAATTTTGTGCAAGTGCATCTAGCATCAATTCGCATAGTTGTGCCAAAAATGGGCGGTATTGGAAAAGTGGGCGTGGCATCTCCCATACGAAGTTAAAACCTATTATTGAATATTGTCAGTTCTATGACACCTAGAGTGCTGAAATTTTGTGTAAGTGCATCTAGCATCAATTCGCATAGTTGTGCCAAAAAGGGGCGGTATTGGAAAAGTGGGCGTGGCACCTCCCATACGAAGTTAAAACCTATTATTGAATATTGTCAGTTCTATGACACCTAGAGTGCTGAAATTTTGTGTAAGTGCATCTAGCATCAATTCGCATAGTTGTGCCAAAAATGGGCGGTATTGGAAAAGTGGGCGTGGCACCTCCCATACGAAGTTAAAACCTATTATTGAATATAGTCAGTTCTATGACACCTAGAGTGCTGTAATTTTGTGTAAGTGCATCTAGTATCAATGTGCATAGTTGTGCCAAAAATGGGCGGTATTGGAAAAGTGGGCGTGGAACCTCCCATACGAAGTTAAAACCTATTATTGAATATTGTCAGTTCTATGACACCTAGAGTGCTGAAATTTTGTGTAAGTGCATCTAGCATCAATTCGCATAGTTGTGCCAAAAATGGGCGGTATTGGAAAAGTGGGCGTGGCATCTCCCATACGAAGTTAAAACCTATTATTGAATATTGTCAGTTCTATGACACCTAGAGTGCTGAAATTTTGTGTAAGTGCATCTAGCATCAATTCGCATAGTTGTGCCAAAATGGGGCGGTATTGGAAAAGTGGGCGTGGCACCTCCCATACGAATTTAAAACCTATTATTGAATATTGTCAGTTCTATGACACCTAGAGTGCTGAAATTTTGTGTAAGTGCATCTAGCATCAATTCGCATAGTTGTGCCAAAAAGGGGCGGTATTGGAAAAGTGGGCGTGGCACCTCCCATACGAAGTTAAAACTTATTATTGAATATTGTCAGTTCTATGACACCTAGAGTGCTGAAATTTTGTGTAAGTGCATCTAGCATCAATTCGCATAGTTGTGCCAAAAATGGGCGGTATTGGAAAAGTGGGCGTGGCACCTCCCATACGAAGTTAAAACCTATTATTGAATATTGTCAGTTCTATGACACCTAGAGTGCTGAAATTTTGTGTAAGTGCATCTACCATCAATGTGCGTAGTTCTGCCAAAAATGGGCGGTAATGCAAAAGTGGGCGTGGCACCTCCCATATGAAGTTAAAACCAAAATTACACCTACTGTAATTTTGTGTAAGTGCATCTAGCATTAATGTGCGTAGTTGTGACAAAAATGGGCGGTAATGGAAATGTGGGCGTGGCACCTCCCATACGAAGTTAAAACCCATTTTCGAATATATGCCGTTCTATGGCAGATAAAAAACTGAAATTTTGCAGTAATTTTTCCTTCTACAAAAGATAACTAAAAAAGAATTTCTAGGCCCAATAGAATTCTGCTTGCATAAAGCATGGTTTTGAAAAAATTTTTTTTTTTTTGATTTACTAGTTAGGTTTATTTTCACATTTGCAAAATGGGACGCTATACACTTGAACAAAATTGGGAATTATTAAAAAAATTACTTCCAAAGTAGTGAATCTTTAACGCAAACTGTAAGAGATTTACGTGGCAAATTTTGAAGAAGAGATAGTATTTCAGTTCACTTTGTGCGACAATTTGTGAAGCGAGTTCCAGAAAATGCATCATTATTGGACAAACCAACCCGTGTACGTTGTGGCTTGTTTTATGTAATTTTTACTAAAATTGAAATTTTTGTCGAAGGTTCCTCCTGTTTTCATATAGAAATATAGGTGTATGAAAAGACGTCAAAAATGTTTTTTTGTGGCGAAAAACATATAAAAAATTGGAAAAAATATTTTGTTTTATTTATTAATAGCTGCCATGCTATCGAAGAATATAAATAATGTAAATATGTTATTAAATGGCTAACATATTGGTAGATACACATGTTTCTACGTATATTGAGGTTATCTTCTAAAGGGTGATTAAATTGTAAGGGCCGATGTTGATTTTGAATAAAACACAAATTATTTACGAAATTATTGTCATTTCTTTTTATTACGATAATGTTGGTATGGTTCAATTATGTATGGAACAAAATATCGACAAAAGGCCGCCACGACCTCGGCGGCACACCGCCTTCCGATGTTGAAACCACCTATCGTCCACATCCATATCTTCCAATTCGGGCCATAAAAAGTTCCTTATCATCTCACGATAGCGAAGACCATTCACAGTAACTGCCTGACCGACCTCATTTAGGAAAAAATACGGCCCGATGATGCCGCCAGCCCATAAACCGCACCAAACAGTGACTCTTTGTGGATGCATTGGTTTTTCGACAATCACTCTTGGATTATCATTCGCCCAAATGCGACAAATCTGCTTATTGACGAATGCACTGAGGTGAAAATGTGTGATTAAATTGACAGAACAAAATCACTATGCACGATATGCATTTTGATTTGAACGCCCATTTTCATAATAAGCCTGAATAACTTTAAGGCGTTGCCGATTGTGTATCTTTCCGTGGTTCAAATTGAGTTAGTCTGAAATTGAGAAATGTCAAATGAAATGCAGAAAAAACTTGACGTTTAGGTGTGGTTCACATTCAACATCGGCCCTTAGATTTTAAGCACCCTTTATATACACTATATCTATAATATAATAATGTGTAAGATATAATTTTATTTTTATAATTTTAATTACAGTCCATATTACAGTTGAACCAGCTACTGATATACTTCTAAAACTATAGGTGAAATGGAGTTAATTGGAGTTTTTAGTTTTTCATTTACTCATCCATACTTATTCACACCAAATTAAAGAAATACTTTAAATTGCAATAACAACCATTTCAAGTTTTGCCTCTTAAAAAGCAAGCTATGAATAAACTAGAAAAACTAAGGGGTAAACTTGAAATATGTAGTTATTAATGCTGAACCAATACAGATAGAAGCATGATATTTGAAGTAATTTTAATAGATATTCTCCACTTTAATATGACACTAAGATCGATACCATAGGATGCGAATAAGAATTTAAAATAATTTTTGAAAAACTGTATCCTTTGGAACTTTGTAGTCCTGTGAAAGGCAACAGAATGAATAAATTAAAACCGCCAAGTAACGCCATATTGCCTACAGTTTCATACCTGTATCATCTGGTTCAAATGTAACGACTTTTTGTTAAAAATTGTCAGACGGCGTTTTATTAAGTCAAATTTTCTAATATAGGATAGCTTCATTTATTTTGTTTATACTTTATTTATTTGATATTGAAGTTGCTCCTTAGGAGCCTAGCAATATATAGATACGAAACATATAAAATAATATAATCATAATTCCCGTTTAGTATTGTACGATCCTCTGCTCAGTAACGGTAGGTTGGACGTTCTTTTGGATTCAATCAGACAAGTGGTAATGCGATGGAGAGGTGCAACTAAGACATTGCGATTATTCAACAGTTCGTGGTTTACTAAGAGTTCAAGATAATTTATGACGTGAGGATGTATTCAGCTTCGTGAACTAGATTGGAACTCCAAACATAAAGTCGAAGAGAGTCAAGATGGTTTTTTGTTTTTTAATGATGCAATTATTTTGGAACGCTTCTGTTGATTTTAATGATATGTCCTTGTTGTTCAAGGACACAACAAATTAATCATATCCTTAATCATTGGATATCCTGAAAACACTTCTTTCGTTTTTTTAATTGTTTTTGTATTTGACTTATTTTAACTTATTTTATTCTCTACACGATATCAAAATTTAAGAATGGATTGACAATTGATTCAGAAATTTTAGCTGTTTTTAAAATATTTATCTAATGTGAACAAGATAAAATTGAAGGTATTGTCGTTTGGTTTAAATGAGATCTTGGGAAATATAAATGTAGCATGACAATTATTGGCAGGGTTTGATAGATCTACATACTCAAACACATAAAAGTATTTAAAAAACAACAAGTAAACTTCCACAAGTGAAGTAAACTGCTAGACAGGAAACTTTGTACTCAATTTCGAAAGACTACTATGATATCATATTTAATAACTGTGTAGAACACAAAAATAGAGTAAAAAAGAATATACAGGGTTTTCCAACAAGAGGTGTTAATTTGAATCAGCCGGTAGTTCGGTAGCTGACACTTTTGAAGCTTTTATTCTTTGACATTTGACAAGTAGAAGCTACGCCATTGCTAAAAATGGAACGATACACGCTACAACAACGCACTGAAATTGTTAAAATTCGTGAATGAAAATGATCCGGAATCCCATCGAAAAATCATCTTGACTTATGAGCCCCATTTCGACCTCTGTGGCTACGTCGTGTTTGGGGGGTTTATGGTCCGGCATGCTCATTGGACCTTATTTTTTCGAAAATGAGGTCGGATCAACTGTTACGATGAATGGATTGTGCTATCGAGATATGATTAATAATTTTTTATGGTCGGAGTTGGATGGTATTGATCTGGACAACGTTTACTTTTAACAAGACGGCGCTAGGTGCCATACAAGCAACGAAACCACTGCTCTTTTACGGGAAAAGTTTCTGGACCGTGTTATCTCTCGAAGAAGGTGATCACAATTGGCCACCGAGATCTTGTGATTTAACACCTTGCGACTTCTTCCTTTGGGGCCACGTGAAAGATAAGGTCTACGCCAACAGCCCAGTCGATTCAAGACCTCAAAGATAGAATTCGCGAGGCTGCCGAGGACATAGGGCAGCCACTTTGCGATTTGGTTATGGAAAATTTCATGAAAAGGACTGATGGCTGATGTTGTTTTTCATTATTAACGGCATACCTTCCTCTTTATTATGAAATAAACATCCGATCTCTTATCTCAAAAAAAAGGCATTTTTCTTTGAATACCAAAATAACACCTCTTGTTGCAAAACCCTGTACTTGTATCGACGTTTTGAAATTTTACATATGGTGGTCATTTGCACATTCTTTTAATGAATCGGTATAGAGAACCCTGTGGTTCTTACATTTTAAGTATTGGATGCTTTTGTTAATATTACTTAAAACACTATGAGGAACATTTTTGTGGAACATTTTAACCCTCTAGCTCCTCAATATAGATGTATTTTCGTCCCATTTGTGCAAAAGGTAAAAACATCCTAAAAGAGAAATTTAACGGGTCAAAATGTTCTACAAAGATATAAAATTCTGCTATAAGTCCCTGAATATACCAATACTCAACTTAAATGCCAGAAATATATCGAAACATAGAATAAGTTTTTGGTTAATTTCGTACTTTTCCGAAATGGTGCTAAACTCTCCCATAAAACCGAATTGGTGGTAGTGGAAATGGAAAAACTATGCTACGTCAAAATTCACTATAAGTCACCGAACAAAAGAAAGTTGTAAGTATAAAATATATAAATAAAATATCTGTATTTCAAATTTGCTTATTATACGATTCCTCATTTTTGATTCACCCTAGTATACAATTTCTTATTTTTGGTCTTATTCAGAAGTACAAATTTTCAATAAAATCGGAAACCCAAGGGAAATGTTGGTTCCCTTTCACATGAAATGAGTCATATATGTATAATGTGGTCGATTCAAAACGGTGCCTTAAGGCACTCCCGTGAGAACGGTTGTGTAAACCAACCAGTTTTCAAAAAAAATCAAAAATAAGTAAAGCAGAGAAATTTTATTTTCTAATGACGACAAATACTTTTATTTTTCGTCTTCAAATAGGCAGCAGGTAAGATTATTTCTCTATAGCATTTAAACGATATTTCCAAATTTTGACAATCACATTGGGAAAATCTGGTAAACTCAAATGTAATTCGACTTGGTCTAATGAAATTTTATTCAAATCTGGTCAGCCAGTTATAAATTCCAAATATATATCCAATAATTTTTCGAATTCCCCCACTGTGCAGTTTTACATAGTTATGAAGATTAATCAAATCGTTTTATTTAAACCAGCCCTTCCCACCAACAACATACAATTAAAGGACACAATAAGAATGTATCGCCTGAATGGTCGGTCATATGCACTAACACGAATTGCAAAAAAGGCGACTCACTTCGAATGTCTACCTCTCCAACTATGTGTGCATGCAACAAAGCTGCTAAAAAACCCAAACGATATTCCGATGCACTCAACGCAACAGCATGGGGTTCATCCTGAATCCAGATACACACACACACACATCCACGATTCAGGGCAATTGCCAACAGAAGGAAAAACAAGTGGCTCAACTTTACATATCCGTCCGTCCGTTCGCCCATCCATCCGTATGGGCAAGCATCGTTTGCGCCCTGGTAAGTGCTGTCGCTTTTGCTGGCTGTCGGTGGCACTGCCAGTGCCATACAAGTTTGAAATTGGATAAAAATCCGAAAAAAAAAATACTAAAACAACACCATCACACAAATCATAGTTACAATGAAATGCTGTAAACGTGAAGAGGGAACTAACTACGAATGCGGTGGTTACTAAAAGTTCCGAGAGAAATGGTTAAACGAGAAAATAAAAATAACTGAGAAATTAATAGAACTAACCACAAAGCAGTTCACATTCACATCTACATCCACACATCCCTGCTCAATTCTACCCCGTCCTCAACGACTGCAACACTGTGCTTTGGTCCGTCACAAGTGCTAACGATCAACGTTGGACTTTGGTCTGGCAAGGTACAGTGTAGTCACCACAATATTATGGAGGTTATAAATGTTCGTTATTGTAGTTGACAAGTTTCTTTATTTTCGCGATAGATAGTTGGGTTAAATATTCCATTTTTCTTGTCTTTATAAAGTATTTTAAAGTAAATGAGCCGTAACGGATTAGTAACAAATGCTTACACTAGTTAAGCAAACATATTTAGTGTACCGTAACTAATAATACATTTTCGGACTCCTATAGTCTCAATTTAAAATATTTTTTTTATGATTCAATTTAAAAAACAATGTACTTAAATATTACTATTTTGAATACATCTTGAGACCGAAATAAACAAAATAGATAGAATTTCAGATAAAATATCTAATTTGGTATCTCTTCAGAAAATTTTCAGAAATTTTATTGCTGAAAATAAAATGAAAAAAGTTATATCTTGTTTTCATTTTGCAAAATGGGGTTTATCTAATCCGCCATAACTCCTGCGGGAGAATTTTTGGAATTGAATAAAATAAAATAATTTAAAAAAGTCCTTTTAATTGTATTTGGTTCTATCCCTGAAAATAGCTATACACGTGTTCTGCGAATTTTAGTAGCTTCTGGGAATGTCTGCTTTATCTTCTTTTTATTATTTTATTTTCATGCCTAAATATGTTGAAATTATTTAAAAAGTAATTAGCTTCTGAGATATCGGCACTAATAAGGAATTCCATGTTAAATAAACGATAAATTTTCGAAGGACTTTCGATATTATTGAAAATGGGTCTATGTATATAGTGATCAAACCCGAGACCAAAAACCGGGTCAACCGGTTTTTTACCTTGGGCCGACCTCGAGTTTTTTGAAAATCGCGGTTTTCAGAAAATCGGGAAACCCGGCAGTTTTAAAACTTTTTTCTAATTTTCCTCGTATTGTGATTTTGCCTGTAAAATTCTGAAAGTGAGGGTTACACCTTTGAGTGTATTCTACTTCTACTTTCGAGTAATATGACGTTTACCTTAGGTCAAAGGGTAAGTGGTTCTACTTCTTTTACAGAACTTTTTAACTTGGTGCTATTTGGCATTTTCGTGAATAGATAGCTTCCTCAGTGATGTAAAAACTTTGGATCGTGTCTTGAGATATTGGTATTGTCTGAAAAGTTCGATGTGAATACTTCACGTACTCCAAAAATAAGTCAAACATATGCTTTATATTCTTAATTTGTTATGTATTTTAGATTATTTTTTACAAGATATCAGAGATTACACCGTGCGACAATAATTTCCTCCTTTTTACAGGACTCTTAATATGCAAAGGATATATATGTTTTAATAATTTATTTCCGTACTTTTGCGAGTCATACAAAGGCGATGTGGATAGCAAATGAAAGAGAAGAATATCTATGAAAAACAGTTCAGATTTGCTGCTTCTATCTGAATAAGTAATAACAAGTAAGAAGGCGTTAAGTTCGGCCGGGCCGAATCTTATATACCCTCCACCATGGAGTGCATTCCACAGTATTACCAGCAGATTAAAGGATGTCGACTTTACATAGAAGCACAGTACCATATTACGAAAATTGTGATATTTTTATACACATTACTATATTTGTTTACTATTTCAAACCATAATGTATACATATGCGCACTGTTTAAAATCGACTACTATATATAAATAAAATGCTGTAATTATGAAAGTGAATATGCCTAAATATTAGACGATTGTCAGTCGCCATTAGAAAGAAGCATTTTCAGATACAGACAAAGTGATAAGAAAAGTATAAATTTTAAAAATATCCCCAGATTCGCCCCATTCCCCGACCAAATGTACAAATTTCGAATGTATAGTCAGAATGTATACACCGAATTTCATGATTTCAACTTCAGCAGTTTGGTAGGTCCCATTTTTATCCCTCTTTTTTAATTATATCCCTTAAAAGTATTAATTTAGAAAAGTCTCTCTATTTTACGTGTCTACGAATTATTGGGACGTACACACCGAATTTCATGATTCTAGCTGTTGTCGTATTATTAGTACTATATTTTATCGCTTTTTGTCCCATTTTGCCCCCTCAAGAGTACGACTATCTAAACTCTGTTTATTTTACGTATCTACATAATTAGTGGAGTGTATCATTAGGGCGTACCTCAAAAAAAAAGTTCGCCGTACACCTTCGAATATGAAGTATTATTGAAAGGTAGTTTCAAAAATTTTTTTTTTATTTTTTTTATGCCGAATGCGACCCCTACGCGCTTTTACATTTTTCTATATAACTTCTGAATTTATAAACGGATTTTAATGTGTGGTACATCGATGTTTTTGTCTCGACGAGGCTGATTTTTTTGTCTTTGAAGTCATTGAGCTCAAGCACCCACTTCTGGTACTTACCCATCATATCTCAGTTGCTACTACCCTAATGTACCACTCTAATATCAGAAAATTAAAGCTCGCATAAAATCATGAAACTCTTCCTAAGGAATTATGTCGATTTTCAAAAAAATCGGCCTCGTCGAGACAAAAACATCGATGTATCACACTTTAAAATCCGTTTATAAATGCAGAAGTTATATAGAAAAATGTAAAAGCGCGACCCCTACGTTCGGCATAAAAAAATAAAAAAAAATTTTTTGAAACAACCTTTCAATAATACTTCATTTTCGAAGGTGTACGGCGAGCTTTTTTTTTACTTGTAACCTGGTACGCTCTAGTGTACACACCGAATTTCATCATTCTAGTTGTATTCGTTTAGTTAGTACTATTTTTATCCCCTGTAGCCATTGTATACCTTGAAAGTACGAATTTGGAAAAAACGTTTTATTTTTCGTGTCTACGCAGTCAGAGGAATGTATACTCCGAATTTTATGATTTTAGCTGTGGTCATTTGGTAGGTACTATTTTTATCCCCTTTTTCCATTTGAACAACGAAAAGTACGAATTTTGGAAAGTTCTTTTATTTTACGTGTCTACACAATCAGAGGAATGTATACATCGAATTTCATTATTCTAGGTGCAGTCGTTAGGTTGGTACTATTTGTATCACTCTCTCTATCCCCATTTACCCCCTTAAAAGTACGAATTTATAAAAAATACTCTTATATTATGTATATACTCTATTAGAGGTATGTACACGTCAAATTTCGTGTTTCTATCTGTTGTCGTTTGATAGGTACTATTTTTATCCCTTTTCGTGCCATTTCGCCCCCTACAAATAAAAATCACTTTATGGTGCCCTTTTATGCTATAAAAGGAATGCGAATTGCAAATATCAAGTAAATACAAGCTAATATGTTCAAAAACAGACTGAAATACTCTAAATATTAGGGGTATTTTCAGTCTTTGTGAGGGTAAAATTTTTTCCTCTGGGCCGATTTTGCCCACTTTCAATCCCAACCGATCTACAACCATAAGACATATTTAGGAAAAATTTGAACCTCCTAGCTCATTTCGTTCAGCTGCTATCGTGCTTTCAACAGACAGACGGACATGGCTATATCGTCTTAGAATTTTACGACGACCCAAAATATATATACTTTATGGGGTCTCCGATGAATATTTCAAGGTGTTATAAACGGAATGACAAAGTGAACATCCTGGATGTGGAAATACTTCTTAATTCTACGCTAATACAGATAGATGCATGACATTTGAAGTACTTTAACAGATATTGCTCTCTTTCATTTGATATCAATGTCGCCTTTGCATGTCTCGCAAAAGTATAGAAATTACTAATCTTATATATTTTCGGAAATTAAAAGTTCTGTAAAAAGGAGAAAAGATCACCAAATGGAACACTGAATGCACGACTTGTCTTCAAACGATATCTAGTTACATATGTATAAGGTATTGTTCGGCTCCAATGAAAAAGTGTAAAATTGTCGCACGCTGTTATAGCTGAAAGTTTAAAAAATATTTTGAAAAATCACCAAATGGACCAAAATGTTCCACGGGCTAATATTGATTAGACGAGTAGAATGTATGTACCTAGCTTATCAAAATTGAGGAAGATCAGAATTCGAATTATGTCAAAATCTTGTAGGATTACCCCACATGAAAGTTTTGCCCCATTTTTTACTGTTTCATGAAAATACCGAAAAACCTTACAACCTGGTTTTTTTTTAAATCGCGGTCTTCGAAAAACACGAAAAGTCGATATTCCGAAACCCAGGGGTTTTGATCACTCCAGTAGGTCAAAATATTTAGTTAGAATAAAATTATGTAGTATTTTCCATATTTGTAGGAAGAACTAGTCATATATTTGGGTTGAAAATATTAAATGTGTTCCAGAGAATTGTAAGTTTTTACCGAATAAATAAAAAAATATTTTTTTTTTTTGAAATTAAACAAAATCAATAATGATTTTTTAATAAAAATATGTTCATTTTGGTACAAATGGGTACATGTGTGCGAAACAGTTCTTGAAAATTGCGGAAAATTGCATTGGTTTCTGAGATATGAACACAAAGTTAGAACAACTCGAATGTAAAAATAATAAAAAACTAAAGGGTGATTTTTTAAGAGCTTGATAAATTTTTTTTAAAAAAAAACGCATAAAATTTGCAAAATCTCATCGGTTCTTTATTTGAAACGTTAGATTGGTCCATGACATTTACTTTTTGAAGATAATTTCATTTAAATGTTGACCGCGGCTGCGTCTTAGGTGGTCCATCCGCTTAGTCCAATTTTGGCATTTCCACGTTTTTGAGTAACAGAGACCCAATTGGTGCGAACGGCGACGAATCGAAAATTGGTGGTCATCATTAACACTGGCCGATACAGCTGCGATATTTTCTTCAGTTCGCACTCTACGTAAGCGTGTTGGTGGTTTAATGTCCAACAATGTAAATTTGGTGCGAAATTTAGTCACAATAGCCCGAATAGCCGCTTCAGTGGGTCGATTAAACTGACCATAAAATGGAAGCGCGCAATGAACTTTCTTAACAGAGCACGCATTTTGATAATAAAATTCAATAATTTGCAAGCGTTGTTCGTTTGTAAGACGATTCATGATGAAATGTCAAAGCATACTGAGCATCTTTCTCTTTGACACCATGTCTGAAATCCCACGTGATCTGTCAAATACTAATGCATGAAAATCCTAACCTCAAAAAAATCACTCTTTATAAAAACTACTGAAAAGTTTACTCAGAAATTTACTGAATATTTAGAAAAGATATTTAAAAAGGATTTCCCAGCTGCAAAACATTAAAAATTGCTACGTTACAGGGCTGCCACAATTATCAGTATTTTTCAACTAAAAGGCTTACAATTCTTAATGCGTTCGTAGTGAACGAAAGGCCTTCGAACATGTTTCTTTAGTTTTAAATGGAATTCATATACACAATATAAATCGATAAATCGATTTCTTGAATTTAATTTCTGATAACTAGCTTCCAGATAAAGAGAATTAAGAGAGTTTCTTTTTTAAAATGATGCCGTTGCTTGTATTGAAATAATTTCGATTTTTCTATGTTTGTGATTTCTTCGAGATGCTGTGGCTTATATTGATATTGACATAGGATTCCGATTTCTTCTTTTTCGTGAAAATGAAAACGACTTTTCAAAAAAGATTTATTTCTCATACACTTTCACGGTGAAACAGTGCTTAGGGTATAGTTACCATATTTGTAGGGAGCCGAGATTGGACGTATACTCCCAAAATACTAAAATTAAATTGGAAATTGGAATTTTTATAAGAAATATTTTATTTTTCGGCTTAGGACTAACATCTACTGGCGTCCCACACTATCGTTCGACTGTTTGTAAAATAGTGTTATTGGAAACAATTTGAAAGCAAATTCGATCGAGTGATTTCACGATCGATCATTACCACAACCATGCGTATGAGTAATATTATTATCAATACGTATTGTAACTCATACGCCACCAATATGTTGGCAGAAGAATTGCACAGCCCGGACAATTATAAATGAAATCGATTGCAGAATTAACATACCGAAAAATTAACTGATACAGACTGGTCCCTGAGGAATAGGGACTGA
Organism: Polietes domitor; assembly: GCA_947397865.1. Lineage (NCBI taxonomy): Eukaryota > Metazoa > Arthropoda > Insecta > Diptera > Muscidae > Polietes > Polietes domitor. Next base: position 98,856,368 of record OX377620.1, read on the forward strand.
TTCAAGTACTAAAGCATGGGGTTTTCATTGGTGTAAAGTGACCCACCAATAAATGACTTGAATATATCTGAAAAGGCGGCGTTAATTTTTATAGTAGGCTGAGAATGTTCAAGAACATCCATCAACATCAACTCGTCATCGTTCTCAGGAACTGTACAATTCTTGCACTTCTTTGAGCAGAATTTTGCATAAAGATCTCGATATGGAGGCTGACAAAGTTCAATAGGTCCAACAACTGAAGCCTCATGTCCACCGATGAGTTTTCGCTTCGTCCACTGGACGGAAGATTGTTTGGCAGGAGATGAAGAATTTTACCGTTTTCAGATGAAGCTCATTTTCATCTCGGTAACTATGTCAATAAGCAAATTTGCCGCATATTGGGTTCAGAGAACCCACACGTGACTATTGAGTAGACAATGCATCCACAACGAGTCTCTGTTTGGTGTAGATTTTGGGCTGGCAGATTAGACCATTTTTCTTCGAAAATGAGCAAGGATTTACCGTCAACGGTCAGCGTTACCGTGCCACGCTCAACAAATGTTTGTTTCCCAAATTTCACGAGAATGGCATGGACGGCATTTGGTTTCAACTAGTCGTCACTCAGCCAGGGCAATCATCGATATATTACGCACTATTTTTTCGAATAATCAGTCGAAATTGGCCGCCTCGGAGCTATGATTTGAGTCCTTTGGGTTATTTTCTGTGGGGAGCCATTAAAGATAAATGCTACGCAAACCATCCAGAGACATGTGAAGCGTTGAAAATGAAATCGAAGTTGCCACTGAAGAGATTCGAGCGGGAAAGATTAAAAATGTACTGAACAATTTGGTTAATTGGATGAGGTACTGCCGATCCAGTCATAAAGTTGGCCCACCCTGTTTTATAATTTAGTTTCACTGCAAATGTTTGTAACTCCAGGAATTAATCGAGCTAGACCCACCTTTAAGAATACCGAGCCGATTAGAATCACCAGCTGAGTGTATTTAACGATGTCTGTATGTCTGTCCATCAGTCTGATCGTCTGTTCATCTAAAGCTTTTTCGCAAATTACAGGTCGCAATTTTCATCCGATTGCCATGAAATTTGGCGGAAGTATTTTTTTGGCCAAAGAAGATCGCTATTGAATCGGTTGAGATTTTTATATAGCCTCCATACAAATAACCCTGTTATTTACCCTATTACTGTTCAAGAATACACATTTCTTATTAGATCTTGATAAAAAAAATCAAGATCATGTGTTTCTTTCGGTTTATATAGCACTTAGGATCCAACAAATTACAACCAATCTTGATAAAAATTGTAGTTACATTTTTTTCATAGACGCAGATACAGTGGGAGAGAATCACACCGATTTTTTTGTTTATGGGGCCCATCACATAAAATAATGCAATTTTGCTATATTCAGTAAATTTGAATAGAGATGAATTTATTTTATTTATATGGACTACATAAAGTCGCCCATCGATACTAAAATAACTTGGTATAGACGTTTTAGCCTTTTTACTTGTTTGATCTGGTTTACATTTAATAGCAGTAATTTTTTTTTTTTCTCAAACAGTTTTCAAAGATTTTAAAAATAATTACGTATTACCCAACATGCTTCCATTCACCTATTTTTTAAATTTTAAAAATTAAAATAATTTTAATTTAAAAAAAAATAACTTCAACATTACAATGATGGAAATGCCACGATGATGGAGTTATTCAGTTACCAAGTACCCTTTGGATGGCTCATCGAGTCGCGTGAGTTAAACTGTGAAATTATATCTGCCCTTTTTACAATCTCGTAATTACTTAGTCTCTGGATCTTGCCACCGAAATTCGAATCGCCTTCAACATTGTCCATTTTGTGGTTTATCATCAACATCACCATCGCCATCATCATCATCAACGCTAATTCTCTTTTAGTCCAGCCAGAGCAGGCAGTTACGACGATATTCCCTCCAAACTTTATCCGCGCGCCACGGCGCAGTTTTGCATGCAACACATATTTAATGGGCCACCAGAGTCATTTTCAAGTGTGGGCAAGTATCCGAGACCCCCTCCTCACCATCCTGCAACAAACACTACTTCAACAGGCAGTCAATCAGAGTCAGTCCGTCAGCCAGGCAGCCAGGCAGCCACCAGCCAGCTAGCAAGCATCGCTTCACATTGAGAGATTGTTGCTCTTCAAGTTGTTGGTCGTCCGTCGTCGGTCGTTCCCTTTCGAAGGGTTATGGAGTGTTAAAAAGCTTATAGCATTTAATGTTGTTTTCATTTCATTTCGTTGTTGCCTTCGACTGTTTATGTTTTGTTTTGTAGCGTTGTTGTTGTTGCTGCTGTTTCTTCTTCTTCTTTCGCTTTTGTCGTCGTAGTCGATTTTTGTATTTTTCATTATGTGTGTGTGTGTCTGTTTTTTTTGTTTGTTTCCCCAAAAGAACAGAAATCACAAATCGCTTTGGTTAAATGGTGGCTGGCTGGATGGATGGATGGTTGTACGGTCGGAGGGGATGATGACACAAGATGAATGAACAAAGGCAGAAACAGAACAATGAACGTACGAACGAACGACTAAACTGAAATGAAATGAAATCAAACCAAATGAAATGACGAACAAAGTGAAAAGTTATTTATGAGATTCATATCAAATCTATGAAATAGAATAGAAAAATATCATACATTCATATTTAGATGTTGACATCGAAACAAACATGAGCGAGTGTGCACTGAGAAAAATATTAGGCAACAATAAGAGGAGGACTATTAGTATTAAATACTAGCAAAATCCGAAATGTATTTTTATCCTCAAAATGTTGGATTTTCGAAAGATTATTTAATGTTGCTCGTCAGCGCAGGGCCTTAAGGTACAGACTTTGAAGGAGTACATACACGAAACACACTCTCCTATCTTGTAGCAATTATCTGGACAAATTGTTATTACAATTACAAAATAATATTAAATTATTAGAATTAATATAAAATAATTATAATATATAATTATATTTTTATCTATATATATAAAAATGAATCTGTGTTTGTAAGTTTGTGGGTTTGTTTGTTTGTTTGTTCTTTATAGCAGACTAAACTACTGGACCGATCTTTTTGAAATTTTCACAGTATGTTCATATTGAACCGGTGGTGAAAATAGGCTATATAAATTTTTGATATTTTCAGTGGGCGTGGCACCTCCCACACAAATTGGGGATTTATTCGTATTCAATTTGTGTAGTTGTGCCAAAAATGGGCTGTATTGGAAAAGTGGGCGTGGCACCTCCCACACAAAGTTAAAACCTATTATTGAATAATGTCAGTTCTATGACACCTAGAGTGCTGAAATTTTATGTAAGTGTATCTAGCATTAATGTGCGTAGTTGTGCCAAAAATGAGCGGGATTGGACAAATGGGCGTGGCACCTCCCATACGAAGTTAAAACCTATTATTGAATATTGTCAGTTCTATGACACCTAGAGTGCCGAAATTTTTTGTAAGTGCGTATAGCATCAATTTGTGTAGTTGTGCCAAAAATGGGCGGTATTAGAAAAGTGGGCGTGGCACCTCCCACACAAAGTTAAAACCTATTATTGAATAATGTCAGTTCTATGACACCTAGAGTGCTGAAATTTTATGTAAGTGTATCTAGCATTAATGTGCGTAGTTGTGCCAAAAATGAGCGGGATTGGACAAATGGGCGTGGCACCTCCCATACGAAGTTAAAACCTATTATTGAATATTGTCAGTTCTATGACACCTAGAGTGCCGAAATTTTTTGTAAGTGCGTATAGCATCAATTTGTGTAGTTGTGCCAAAAATGGGCGGTATTGGAAAAGTGGGTGTGGCACCTCCCATACGAAGTTATAACCCATTCTCGAATATATTCAATTCTATGACAGATACAATACTGAAATTTTGTGTAAGTGCATCTATCATCAATGTGCGTAGTTGTGCTAAAAATGGGAGGAATTGCAAAAGTGGGTGTGGCACCTCCCATACGAAGTTATAACCCATTTTCTAATGTATCCAGTTCTATGACAGATACAATACTGAATTTTTTGTGAGTACATCTAGCATAAACCTTCGTAGTTGTACCAAAAATGGGCGGTAGTGGGATAGTGGGCGTGGTACTTCACATACGAAGTTGAAACCTATTATTAAATATTATCAGTTCTATAAAACCTAGAGTGCTGAAAAATTGTCTGAATAGATACAGTGTAAATAGTTGTCCAAATTTGGGCGTGGCCCTTCCCATATGAAATTAAAACCGGCTTTAGAGTATATTCGACACCGAGATGGGCGGAAAGTATCCGTGACCCTTCCCATACGAAATTAAAACCTGTTTTAGGGTATATTCGACACCGAGATTCCTATATTGTTATACAAACGGGCGGGATTTGAAAGATGGGGAATTTTTGATTTGAATTTTGTAAAATTACTCATTTTCTTTGGATTTTCTTAGCATAATAGCAAAGAAGGATTACAAAAGAGAAATATCGCCAAAAGCCGACTTAAGTCAAGAAAACGGAAATTATATTAATTTTTTAGTTTTTGTGTTGTTTGATTAGTGAACAATTTGATTGACTTTCTATGTGTTTTCAATGTAGTACATTCGAATTCCAGCTATTCGATTAAGTAAGTTCTTCTTACGTAGGGAATTTTTTGTTTTAGTAATGGAAAGGAGGAGAATCACACTCAACCTAAAATCAATTTGATTTTTGTCATTTCTTCCTTTATTCGCCGTACTTCAATATTTTCCATGGAACATATCCATTTCTTTTGTATCTCAGGGAAATACCTTGATTATAAGTAGTACATATAATACCGATCACAAGAAAAAACAATATGATTTTTATTTCCGTTTGTTTTTCTGCTTGGCGAAGCGGGCGGGGGTTCAGCTAGTAATATATATAAATATATATTTTTTATAATAATATAATTATATATATTTTTTTCATTATTACCAATTTTAACATTTTGCTATGAATATGTCAACAGGAACTACATTACATTTTTTCTCAGTGTATCTCTCTGTGTATCTTTGACTGTTTGGAATTGATAGTGGATGTGTGTGTCTACTCGTTTTGACGTCTGTTTGAATGCATATGTGAATGGGTGTGTGGGCATGTGTGTTTGCGAGTGCGCCACATAATTTAATTGAGTTGAACTTTAGCTGTTCAACATTTAATTGTCATTTTGTTGGAACTTTTTGATTTAATTATGTATTGTTTGGTTATTGTTTTTTCGTACTTTTCGCAAAGTTCATTTTAGAGATACGCCGAGTACAACGTGATTTTTGTTTTTTGGAAAACTAACATAAACTATTGCCTTATATGAAAATTCCTAGAAGATGTCACTGGCGAACAACCTTGACTTTCCACATTCCATGAATCATTGTACAGATGGAATTAAAAACAAGCTAATTTTCGCCGAAGCTTTTAGGGCATATCGTGATGAAAAGTTTGTTGTTTTTGTTTCGGAAGACTAATCTATTTTTCTACAAAATTTAAATTTATTTAAATTATTTCCCACAAAATTTCAAATACATAAATAATACCGGGAAACAATTAATATATTAAAAACAGTAATTGATTTAACTTAGAGTGGGCCACGATGATGATTTGACCACTCAAAAATAAATGAATTGTTTAATAATGATTTACAAAATACTTAGTCCCTAGGTCAAGTTTTCTGTGAGCTAATGACTAGTGAAACCCCTCCTAAAAATCATATTTTTTATGGTGCTCCTTTATCAATTGAGAGCATTTTAAATATAAAGTGCTACACTTGTCTTAGAATAAATAATTGCTCGAATTATTGGACGTTTGTAGTAGACCGACTTCGGCCGATCTACGAAACGACCTCCTTTCTTTTTGATACTAGCGTTCTTTTTTCCAGACGAACACGGCTAAATCGTCTTAGAAGATTATAGAGTTCAAGAATATGGACATTTGTTTGTTTTCGGTAACTACGGGGACTGGGATTTTTGTGTGTATATTTAAGTCCGAAGCAGTTCTCATACAATCGAGTTTGCAAGGCAGATATACAGAACCAATAATAACCGGAGGAGTTGTTGCATTGCACTGGCCATTGATAAGGGGGAGTAGCGTCCCTTGTAACGATCGTCTTCCCTGCTAGCAACCGAACCAAATAAATGTCTCACACTTCTTTTTATACCCTCCACCTCCAGGATGGGGGTATACTAACTTTGTCATTCCGTTTGTAACACCTTGAAATATCGACCTGGGACCCTATAAAGTATATATATTTTTGATCGTCATAAAATTCTAAGACGATCTAGCCATGTCCGTCTGTTGAAAGCACGCTAGCATCAAACGAAAGGAGCTAGAACGTTCAAATTTTCTACAAATGCGTCTTATAGTCGTAGATCGGTTGGGATTGAAACGGGGCGAAATCGACCCAAAGGGAAAAAAATTCCCTCACAAGGACTAAAAATACCCATAATAATCCCTAATATTTTAGCGTATTTAAACATACTTTTTGAATTTGTCTGTTGCGTTTGCGTGATATTTGGTATGCGCATTCCCCTTATAGCAAAAATGTACACCATAAAGTGATTCTTATTTGTAGGGGGTGAAATGGGGCAAAAAAGGGATAAAAAAGGTACTTATTAAACGACAACAGCTAGAAACACGAAATTCGGTGTGTACATTCCTCTAGTTGAGTAGATACATAATATAAAAGTATTTTTTTCCAAATTCGTACTTTAATGGGTCAAATGGGAATAGAGGGATAAAAATGGTACCAAACTAACGGCTGTACCTAGAATAATGAAATTCGGTGTATACATTCCTCTGATTGCATAGACAAGTAAAATACACGGACTTTTCAAAATTCGTACTTTTTGGGGTTAAAATGAAAAAAGGTGATCAAAATAGTACCAATCAAATGACCACAGCTAGAGTCATGAAATTCGGAGTATACATTCCTCTGCTTGTGTAGACACGGAAAATAAACTGATTTTTCAAAATTCGTACTTTTTGGGTCAAAATAGAAAAAGGGGATAAAAATAGTACCAACCAAATGACCGCAGCTGGAGTCATGAAATTCGGAGTATACATTCCTTTGACTACGTAGACTTGAAAAATAAAAGGTTTTTTCCAAATTCGTACTTTCAAGGGATACAATGGGAGGGATAAAAATGGTACCGACCAAACGGCTACACCTGCAATAATGAAATTATATACATTCCTCTGATTGCGTAGACACGGAAAATAAACTGATTTTTCGAAATTCGTACTTTTTGGGTCAAAAAAGAAAAAGGGGATAAAAATAGTACCAACTAAACGACTACAGCTAGTATGATGCAATTCTAATTGCGTAGAAACGTCAAGGCGGTAAAAATGGTACCAACCAAATGGGCGCAGCTGGAATCATGGAATTCGGTGTATACATTCCTCTGACTGCATAGACACGCAAAATAAAAAGTTTTGTTCATGAAGTATATTACTGCACTTCTACGAAAGTCTACATCCTCTGTGGAATGCAATTCATGGTGGAGGGTATATAAAGTTCGGCCCGGCCAAACTTAACGCCGTTTTTACTTGTTTAAAATATTTTGTTTTCTGAAGTTTAAGAAAAAAATCTCGAAACTAAGTATGAGTTACAACAAAAACTATGAAGAGAAAAGATCAAATAATAAAAAAAAACAAAACAGATTAAAAAACATATGTTCAGATATGTTTTAGTGGGATAATTGATCTAAAATAAACTCAGAAAAAGAATCAGAAAGTCATTTGCTAATTTAGTTCGAGTGTCAGATGATGTAATGAGGTGGATTGTGAAACAATTTGTTTCACATTCACATTTTTCGCACCATATCAAAAAGAAAAAAATAACAAAGAAAAAATAAAAAAGAAAAAAAACAATTAGATCTGGACCCAGAAATCAATATTATTTAGTTTGGAATAAAAAGAATTCACACACATAATTTCACGAATTTTCTTTTTTCGGACTTCGTGCACAAAACTGAAAATAAAATCTAAACCATACGTTTAGTAATACGTTTAGTACTTATACAAAAGTGTTGCTATGTATGTTGTTCGAAGTACCATTATAAGTTTGTGTTTGTAAGAATAAACAATTATTGAGTAAATTCGAGTTTTGCAAAGAGTGCCCTGAGGCACTCTTGCGGGTAAGAGAGTTAAGTATTGCAGCTATATTCGTGAAAATAAGTATTTACATTTTTCTAACAAAGTAGACTTTTTCGAAATTTGTTTCTTTTTTTAAGGGACGAGCGGGACAAAAAGGGATAAAAATGGTACCAACTAAAGTATTGCAGCTATAGTCGTGAAATTTGGTGTGTAAATTCCTGTGACAACGCAGAAGCGCAAATCTAAATGAATTTTTGTACTTTTAAGAGGTGAGCGCCACCAAAAGGGATAAAAATGGTACCAACAGATGGGTATTGCAGATAGAATCGTGATATTCGATATGTAAATTCCTCTGTTCATGTAGAAGCGCAGTCAAATTGAAGTCTTCAAAGTTTGTACTTATAAGGGGTGCGCGGGACAAAAAAGGAATAACAAGTTAAAACTGCGATAAGTTCGGCCGGGCCGAACTTTTTATACCCTCCACCTTGGATTGCATTCCACAAGAATGTCGATTTTCGTAGAAGTGCAGTAATATTACAGGAAAATATAATTTTTTTAATATAGCCAAACCAAATAGAAATATTGAAAAAATAATTTTATAAACGAATATAATATTTTTATTATTCCAAGCCACGCTTAGAAGACAAGGCTACCAATACGTTTACACTATATATATATATCGAAATAATACTTCAAGTCAATTCAAAAAATAAATATTCTTATATAGGGTCCGCCAAATAACTTTTTTAAATGCTATAAAAAACTACTGAATATTTTCTCAAATTTCTTTTTTTATTTGAAAGTACAATCCTTCCGTTTAATAATAGAAATGGAAAGAAAAATTTTAGATGGCGGACCCTATATTTATATTTTCAACAAATCTTAAATACCATAAATATTGGTAGGTAGTGGGTGCTACAGTTGGTTGTATTTCCATTCTATTTTAATTTCAAAAGTACAAATTTTGAAAATCCATTATCGCACGTACATAGTGCAAAATAACTTAACTTCATGATTCAACCGATTTTTGCCGTAAAAGTAAAAAGTACGAATTAGGAAAAAATCTTTTTATTTTGCGTGTCTATGCAGTCAGAGGAATGTAAACACCGATTTCAATGATTATAGCTGCGGCCATTTGGTTGGTACCATTTTTATCCCCTTCTTCCTATTTTACCAAAGTACGATTTTCTAAAATCTCTTTATGTTACGTGTCTACGAAATTAGAGGGATGTACACACCGAATTTCATCATTGCATGCCTTGAAAGTACGAAGTTGGAAAACACCTTTTATTTTTCGTGTCTACGCAGTCAGAGGAATGTATACTCCGAATTTCATGACTCTAGCAGCGGCCATTTGGTAGGTACTATTTTTATCCCATTTTTCCATTTTAACCCCAAAAAGTACGAATTTCGAAAAATTCGTCTATTTTACGTGTCTACGCAATCAGAGAAATATATACAACGATTTTCATTATTCTAGGTGCAGCCGTTTGGTTGGTACCATTTTTATCCCTTTATTCCCATTTTAGACCTTAAAAGTACGAATTTGGAAAAACTATTTTTCCATGCTTTATATAAGGTTACTTTCTATATATGTTTGTGTGCCACAAAATTTGAAATCAATTTTTGAAAGCTTTTTTCTCAACCAATTTTGCTCAAATTTTGCACACTTAATCATTTTCGATGACAATACAAGGAAATGGAAAAATTTGACCAATTGGACAAGGGGGTGTGGTACCTCCCATACAAACCACAAATTAAAAATCTATTATTTCTGCTCCTGATAACGGTATTTAAACAAAATTTGGTACGTCGGTTTGGTGTGCATGTTGTAAGTGCTACTGCAAATATGGGCGGGATTGTACAAAGGGGCGTGGTACCTCCCATACAAACCACAAATTAAAAATCTATTATTTCTGCTCCTGATAACGGTATTTGAACAAAATTTGGTACGTCGGTTTGGTGTGGATTTTTTAAGTGCTGCTGCAAATATGGGCGGGATTGTACAAAGGGGCGTGGTACCTCCCATACAAACCACAAATTAAAATCTATTATTTCTGCTCCTGATAACGCAGTAATTTTTCCTTCTACAAAAGATAACTAAAAAAGAATTTCTAGGCCCAATAGAATTCTGCTTGCATAAAGCATGGATTTGAAAATTTTTTTTTTTGATTTACTAGTTATAAAGAGTGATTTTTTTGAGGTTAGGATTTTCATGCATTAGTATTTGACAGATCACGTGGGATTTCAGACATGGTGTCAAAGAGAAAGATTCTCAGTATGCTTTGACATTTCATCATGAATAGACTTACTAACGAGCAACGCTTGCAAATCATTGAATTTTATTATCAAAATGCGTGCTCTGTTAAGAAAGTTCAGAAAGAAAGAAATTGTGTTCAGCGACGAAGCTCATTTTTGGCTCAATGGGTACGTAAATAGGCAGAATTGTCGATTTTGGAGTGAATATCAGCCAGAAGCATTGCAAGAGCTACCAATGCATCCAGAAAAAGTCACAGTTTGGTGCGGTTTATGGGCTGGTGGCATCATTGGACCGTACTTCTTCAAAGATGATGCGAATCGTAACGTAACTGTGAATGGTGAGCGCTACCGTGAGATGATATCCAACTTTTTTTGCCCAAAATGGAAGAACTGAACTTGGTTGACATGTGGTTTCAACAAGATGGCGCTACATGCCACACAGCTCGCGATTCTATGGCCATTTTGAGGGAAAACTTCGGAGAACAATTCATCTCAAGAAATGGACCGGTAAGTTGGCCACCAAGATCATGCGATTTGACGCCTTTAGACTATTTTTTGTGGGGCTACGTCAAGTCTAAAGTCTACAGAAATAAGCCAGCAACTATTCCAGCTTTGGAAGACAACATTTCCGAAGAAATTCGGGCTATTCCGGCCGAAATGCTCGAAAAAGTTGCCCAAAATTGGACTTTCCGAATGGACCACCTAAGACGCAGCCGCGGTCAACATTTAAGTGAAATTATCTTCAAAAAGTAAATGTCATGGACCAATCTAACGTTTCAAATAAAGAACCGATGAGATTTTGCAAATTTTATGCGTTTTTTTTTTTAAAAGTTATCAAGCTCTTAAAAAATCACCCTTTATTATGTTTCTAGTCAATTAGAGGAATGTAGACACCGAATTTCATGCTTCTAGCTGTTGTCGTATAATATGTACCATTTCTATCCCTTTTTGCCCCATTTCTCCCCCTACGAATAAAAATCACTTTATGGTGCACGATTTTGTTATAGGGGGAATGCGCATATCCAATATCAAGTAAATGCAAGCAGACATATGGATGCGGGACGAAAAGGGATAAATGTGGTACCAAATAAAGTACATACTTTTAGGGGAGAAGTGAGAACACATGTTACCTACAGTGATTTTTCCAAATGTGTACTTTTTGGGAAAGAGGTGCAAAAAGTTATAAAATGAGCGAGGTACATACGCAGGGAGTGGTGTAGGGTATTATATAGTCGGCCCCGCCCGACTTTAGCCTTTCCTCACTTGTTTTTATAAAAGAAAAAAAATCGGAAGTTTATTTTTTTCAGTTTTTTAATGAATAAAACAATATATCTATGAGTAAAAGATCCATGGGTAAATTTAGAAGTTTGGCACGCAAAATTTAGAAGCTTGACATGCAGACGCAAATGATTTTTTAAAAAATCATGATTTTTTGATTTTTGTTTAAATAGCCTTAATTTGTTTTTATTTTTTAGAAATTTATTTTGCAACGAACGGAGAAACTAGTGTCTATTTGAAAAGGTTATGGCCATTCTTCTAGAAGTACATGTCGTCACCACGTATAACTAAATCGGTTCTGTGGAACAGATAGGTTTTCGAGAATCGCGTTAGATATCTCTCTCTCTCTCTCTCTTCAGTGACATAACTATCTATAATTGCTAATTTCAGCTGCCTGAGATAACATTTCGTTGGGTGAAGATTTCTCGGCAAATGTTAAATGTGCCTGTAATGAACGTGATAATCACTTCAGTGGTGATTACCACTGAGCTTCATCAATCTCCTTACACCTGGGCTGTTCCTATTTCAAGCCCGTTAAACAGGTGTAAATTATAGAGCCAACTTTTCCGGCAGCCAGTAGCCAACTGCAACAAAACGTGCCAGAATGTAGCTGTAATTTCTAATCGGCATTAATGGACAAGTCAAACTTATCCAACGGCCACCGGGGGGATATAAATAATCCACAAAGGCCCATAAATGCAAGCCACCATAATTTACTTGGAGCATTTTCATTATGCTAAACATGCCATACACCGCTCACTGCCTCGCTCGTTCGTTCGCTATGTGGAGCCATCATCGGTGATAATCATCGGATACTCGGATACAATTTGTATCATCGTTCATCGAACGTGAAACAGCAACAAATGGAATGAAAGAAAGAAAGAAATCCGAAAGAAAAAAGACTGAAAAACAAAACAAAAGCATTAAAAATTTATATCCAGACTAAATGCTCATTCATCTTTTCGTTTTGTTTTGTCGGTAATAATATTTTCATCCTTGCCTCCTCCTCTTACTCCTCCTCATCCACCTACTTGATGCGATGAGACGAGGCGAGCGAACATGTACGAGATTGTCTCTGGCAGGCTGTCTGTCTGTCCGTGTGTATGTGATTGTTGTGTTAACAACTTCAACGATCTGTGAGATGGTCGCTGGTTTGGTGTGTTTTACTGTCTGTCCACCCATCTGTCTGTCCATCTTTCCGTATGGCTGTGTCCGTCCGTTCGTCCGTCTCGGCCTGTGTCTGTATGTATGCGCGCGTTACACATTGTCGGACGGACATTCCTACTGGTTCACTTGCTGGTTTGTTGCGATGTTGCCGTTGTTCCGCTTATTCTACGGTTTTGTGGCTCATTGGCATTTTGATTTGATTGCCGTGTGTGTTCCGAGTTAACTACAGCTGTGTGAATTTGAAAAAGAAAAAAAACACTCACTCGCATTACGCTAACTCACAATCATACTTACACCGCACAGTGGTTAAAAATCAATTAAATTGAAGTACAACCATTGTTAATGAATTTCGGTCATCTAAACACAAAAAGTAAACAATTTCATGGACGTTGTGAATATATCTTGTTTATATACAGCAAAATTCGAGTAGAGTGTATTGCGAAAATAGTTGCTGATACAAAATGAACACATTAAGATTCTTATGAAAAACTGCTATGAATCTATGATTCAATGTCTCTACCATCATGAGTGGAAAACTAAATTCCAAGTGATATGGGTGGAGTCTTGATATCTCTCCATTTTCAGATTTTTTTATTTGGAATAATTTAATGCAACAATTCCCAAATGATTTAAGCCTCAAAACAATTTTTTGGGATAGTTTTGTTTTTGGGATTACTTTATCCTATTTTGGGTTTATACATAAGAAATTAATGTCCCCGGTCTCGGTGGGACTTGCAAATTTCATCATCTGGTGTACTCGAGATAAGTTTTTTGGTAACTTTAATAATAAATGTGTAAATATGTGTAATTATGGTAGTGCACAGGTTTTTCCCTGGGAGAGGTTAAAAAAAGGAAGGAAGTATAAGAATTGAATCAAATAAAGACATAGATTTTATATTCTATATAAAACATATAGAAATTAGTTTAAGAGCTATTTGCAAGAAGTTGCAAGAAAAAAATCATATTTGTGGTGAGATTGGTTTTGTAATTTAATGTATTGTTAGATTGCTTATTAAATTCTAGTGGAAAAATTATTGAAAATGTGTTGTAGAAGCTTAAATTTTTATGGGTTTTACCAAAAAAATTATTGTAGAAATATTTCTTGTTACATGTGTTTATTTTATTCTTCGTAAAGAAAACTTAATTTATGTTCGTCTAAGGTCCTCCCTCTCCTATCCAAAATTGACAAATTTTCAATGCAAAAAATATTATAAATTAAAAATGGAAAACCCCATATGTCAACTTCTTATACTTCCCTGTGGTAAGAGCAAAAAATCCCAAAATTTGGAACTTATGTTGCCCACTTTGGGAATTTGGATATGGAAAAAAATTATGTTAGTCATTATTTCCGAAGAAATGCTGTCTACATATTTCCAAAATTTCTTTATAATATCTCAGTTCCTATATATTTGTTAATACAGTGCGAGTTCGATGATCGCATTTGATGATCTCGTTTATCTCAACTGCTATTCAAAAGTTGTAAATGTTTTCTATTTTCGGGATAGATGAAGATACTTTGAATTTAACCAAGGACGACGCTGAATTAGAAGGAGTGCGCATTACTAAGAACGCATATAAAATTTGCAGCGATATTTACAAGAATTGATTCCATCGATTGAAAACCTCGTTTGAGTTTTCTTGGATAATCAAAGTTTTCGTGAAATCAAAATTCCAAAGTTGATATCCAAGCCGGGAACTAAAACACATTTATAGTATGTCAGGTATTGTGATTTCAAAATCCAATAGAGGTATATCGAAAGAAATATTGAAAAAAAAATATTTTTAGAATTTGTGAAAGCTAAAACCCAAAGAGAGATCCTAACTATCCAGAAACAATTCGCCAACTCCCCAAATCTAGAGTCTTATTTTCATACCTTGGCAATATCGTGTTAATAAATCCATAAATATAGTGACTTTATTCCGAGACAATTATTGAAACGTCAATTTGGTGTTTGATTATCGCAACTAATGCGGTTATTGTAACAGACATGAGCAGTAATTAGTTGCGATCATCGAGCTCGAATGTATATTTATTTGCTCAAAAATGTTCTTTTATTATGAAATTTTTCGTTTTACAAAAAAAAAATTGCCTTTTCCAAAATACTTTTGGACCAAGTTGTTAGATTAGAAAAATATTTGCATGTACCAAATTTAATTTCAAACTTCATTAATATATATCGACCTATATTTGACAAAAAGACGTAAGCGAAAGTTTGGGATGCTCGACAAAATATGGAGGTCGACACGCATCTCGAGAACAACGAAACTAAAAATGTTCAGCGCCAGCGTCAAATCGACCATCTTGTATGGCTGCGAAACATGGAACGTGGCTACAAAAGAAATATGGTCCCTGCAAGTTTTCGTTAAACGTTGTTTAAGGAAAATACTACGTATATCTCTCCTATGGTCCAAACCGGAACAGGAACCAATCCATTTAAAACTTTGACGCCGTAAATGAATGTGGATTGAGAAAGCCCTACGACAATATCAGCCGAAATGTCCTTGACTGGAATCCACAAGACAGCCGTAGAAGAGGTAAACCAGCAAACACCTAGCGACAATTCCAAAAAGAGAAAGAATTAATACCAAAAATGTTTAACAGCCCCGATTCCTTACATTTTCGCCGTTTTAGGACAAAAAATCGAAGGTAAACAATGTTGATTAATCTTTGGGAATCGATTATTTAACTTGAAAATGTTATCTTTTTTGATCCATTTGAAAGTTCATGATAAATTATCCTGAAAATGATTGCCTTAGACATTGTGTTTTTTAGTGAATTATCTTGATACAGGGTGGACCATTTAAAATTTTAAATTTGACGTACCGATTACTTCGACTTTGAGATGTAGAATAACATTCATTATACACTCCACGAGAGTATTATGTCTTTGTGCATTTGTTTGTAACACACAAAAGGAAACGAGATAGACCCATTGTTCATTATACCTATCGATTTAGAATCACTTTTTGAATCGATTTAGCAATGTTTGTCTAACTGTCTGTCCGTCCGTCTTCCCATCTATTCTTGTAATCACGATACAGGTCGCAATTGCAGACAGAACCAAATGAAACTTTGCACAACGAAGTTTTTCGGTACAACGACGAACGCAATTTAATTTGAAGAAAATCGGTTCAGATTTAGATATAGCCCCCATACGAATTTCACTCCCGATTTGACTCTTTTTACTCTAGATACCGCATACTACAACAGATTTTCTTTAAAATTGGCGAAACATCTTATATTTCAACCACAGGTGTTGGTGAAAATGTGTTAGATCGGTTCAGATTTATATATAGCTCCCATACAAATTTCGCTCCCGATTTGACTTTTTCCGCTCTAGAGACCACATATTTCACTAGATTTGATTCAAATTATCTTGCATTACCTTATAATTCCACTAGAAACATCTGTGTTGAAAATGGATTAAATCCGTTCAGATTTAGATATAGCCCCCATACAAATTTCGCTCCCGATTTGACTTTTTCCGCTCTAGAAACCACATATTGTATCAGATTGTCTTCAGATTTGGCAAAACATCTTATATTTCCACTAGAAACAACCATGCTGAATATAGATCAGATCGGTTCAGATTTATATATAGCTCCCATACAAATTTCGCTTCCGATTTTACTTTTTCTGCTCCAGAAACCACATATTTTAACAGATCCTCATCAAATTAGGCGAAATATCTTATATTTGTTCTATAAACAGCCATGGTGCAAATGTCAGCTCAGTTCAGATCGGTTCAGATTTATATATAGCTCCCACACAAATTTCACTTTTTCCACTCTATAAACCACATATTTTAACAGATCTTCTTCAAATCTTTCAAAATATCTTATATTTCAACTGAAAACACCCATGGTGAAAATGGGTCATCGGTTCAGACTTACATATAGCTTCCATACAAATTTCGCCCCAAAAATTTCCCATGAAAATTTCGGATAGACTTTTTCCGCACCAGAAAGCACGAATTTTCACAAAATGAGCTTAACACGTTATATTTGAACTGGATGCACTTATTGTGAAAGTTAGTCACTATATTCCATGTTTGGATATAGCAGCGATATAAATATTTCCGATTTGACAAATTTGACCAGGTAATATTAGCCTATGATTAGGAAACATACAAAACTTCTTCCCGTTTTCTCTTTTTTACCGAGTTGAATTGTTTTCGGATAGAAAGTGGAGTGTATCATATAGTCGGCACTGCCCGACTTTAGCCTTTCCTTACTTGTTTTTATTTTATTTCTGGTCTATGTTTGACATATGCAAAATGGGACGCTTTACGCTCGAACAAAATTGGCCAATATTAACAACTTACTTCCAAAGTAGCGAGTCTTTAAGGCAAACTATAAGAAATTTACGTGGGAAAAGATATAGGCCATCAGTTTAGCCTTCATCATGAAGCTCATTTTCATCTCGGTGGCTATGTGAGTAAGCAAAATTGCCGCATATGGGGTTCAGAGAACCCACAAGAGACTATTGAGAAGCCAATGCATTCACAACGAGTCACTGTTTGGTGTGGATTTTGGGCTGTACTGAAAAATTGGGTTGATCGGATGAGGTACTGCCGTGCCAGTTGTGGTAGTCATATGAATGATTTTATGTTCCATTATTAACTGACAAAGTTCAACTTTTCGAATAAAACCAGAAATTTGTTATTATTTATATGGACATTTTCTGGGGAAATTTAATAAATTAAAAATCCTGAGGAAATGAAAAAATAAAAATTCCAATTATCTCCATTTTGCCTACAGTTTCAGAAGTATATCATCCGGTTCAAGTGTAACGACTTTTGTAAAAAATATCGTACGGTGTTATAGAGCTCACAAATGTCCATGTTTATTGGCGGAGTCTTACAAGGCAAAAGTATCAGTTTCCGAGTGCTAGTTCATCGTACAGAATCATAGTTATAACTATAAATTCAAACATATTCTTAATTTTTGTTAGCAAAGCCTACGGCATATTTCAAGATTTGAAAGTGGTTCAGGAATGGTTGTGATGAGAACAAAGTACTTTGATAGCAGAATAATCCTCTAAAGGGTGTTTTATTTTTTTATTTTGCATGTTTAAGAAATATTTTGACGATCTTTTCTTTTTAAATAAATTTAACATTACAGAAATTTATGTGGAATGTAAGTTCAAAGTGAAAGTGGTCACGATTTCATATCTCTATCAAATATCATAATATAAACTTTTTTTTGAAAATGCTATAAAAAAACTACTGAATATTTTCTCAAATTTCTTTTTTTATTTGAAAGTACAATCCTTCCGGTTAATAATGGAATCCTTCCGGTTCAAATGGCTGCCCACAAATAATAGTCCAACGGTTGAATAGTTGAAAAAAACTTTAGATGGCGGACCCTTTTTAATTAATTCCGAACATCTAGCCAGACAGGCGTACGGACGGACATTGCGCAAAGGGATTATTTGCACCGAACATAATTAGGGTTTTAAGTCACTCCTTCAGTACGTTGCACGTTTCCTATTGTCCTAAAATATTTATTATTTCCTCGAGCGTATAAAAAATAATTTTAAAAATTTCTTGGGGCTTGCTTCATTGGGGGCATATTTCCCATTTACTTTGAGAGTAATTTCATTATGAAATTACTATGTGCCTTTTCATGTCTAATTCATAGTTTGTTCCTCCCTTTTGGACTTTTTTCATTATTCTTATTGAATTTGATTTTGGAGGATAATTCATTTCTTTCTTTAGGGCTAGTCGTAGCCCAAAAATGGCATTATCCCAAGAGATTGGATTTTGAAGATCTGACAAATCCGGGTTACCGTTATCGACATCCTTCAAAACTGCTAGACCGATTTTATACAACCATCACAATAATTATGAATTTTCGTTTATGTTTTGTTTCATAGTTTGGAACCACTGTAAATTGTGCCATAAGTATCCATGAGAGTATATCATGTCTCTCTCTGACTGGGGCTGTCTGGGTGCACTGGGATTGGGGTTTGTACACAGCCATAAAGGCTTTTGTAGGCAAGCTAACATATGCCTGAGTGTGCTCTTTGTTGGTATGGACGTTCATATGTATGTTTGTATATATCTGCATGTGAGCATTTGTACTCATTTTTTTTTTAATTTAGTTTTCAGTTCCGTACTCTTGATTCTGTCTTTGTTGCCGTTTTGCGAAAAAGGGGGTTTGTACACTGCTGCCTGTGCCGCGCAGTGCAGTGCCACCAATTAAAACCATAACCATCGCGTCGCGTCGCGCCTCCACGGTGGTGGTGTTGACGGCGTCCACGACGTCGACCCCCGCCGCACTTGTAGCAACTGCAACTGGTGATTTTGGTGTGGTTGTTGTTCTGTATACAAACATACATATGCATATGTATGTATGCATATGTATGTATGCTCGCATCTCCCACTTCACCTCGATTTGCACCACCTCCTCTTTTTCACGGCAAGAGCTGATTTTTGTTTGAGTGTTGTCGTCGTTCGATGTTGTTACCGCATAATTAGTGCGATTTATATTTTTTTAAGTACATCTCTCATCCACATGTCGTTCCATGTTGTTGTTGTTTTTTTTATTTGATGAGGTTGGTTTTTCAGCACTTGATTACTATTCATTCCACTGATGACGTTATCACTCTCGTCGTCTTGTCATTGACGCTGCTGGTGGCCGATATTGCTGTTGTTCGTTGTTTATTGCTTAAATGCTCAGTTCTCCTTCGTTTGTTTCTTTTTTTGTGGCATATTTATTGTGTCATACGCCACAGACAATTCACAGCAATTTCAGAACATAAATACGTAAATGTTTTCCTTAAAACAAAAATTATAAAAAACTCAGAAGCGTTTTTCAATATACCCTACAGTTATTCATGGAATGGGAATTAGATGCATGTCAAATCACTTTGTTACAAAAATATATTTTTAAATATTTATTTAAACGCAAATTCGGAAAGTGAGTTGTGGTTCTCGTTCGTTTGTGAGAATCATCTCCTTATAGAGGCCGGGTTTAATGTTGAAAAGTCACTGCGAAGTCACTTGAAAAGACTTTTGACATGTTCGAAATCATGATCTTGGTAGTCTGCAGCCAAGTAATAAATGTCACCATGCCATTTGTAAATAAATTTGCATTCTATAGATGCAAAATTAAATATGATGCAAAAATATTTTGAAATATTTTTGTTTTAATTTTCAAAAAATAATTATTCTCTTTTTCCAATATATTTGTGATGTAGTTTTTTAAATTTAAAAAAATATATTTTTCGTTTGTTTTTTTTTTTTTTGCAAAATCATACATTTGAAGTAACGATCAACTATGAAATTCGTATTGTGTTAATTAATTCTATATTTTTGTATTTTGAATTCTATATTTTACTGTGAAAATTTGCCTCAATCATATGTAAAAATAAAAAAATTAATGTAGTTGTAATAATGCTACGTTATAAAATAAAATATTTGTATCTTGTCGTTATAAAATTGTTTTTTTTTTTAGATTTATTTTAATACATAGACCCCTAAAATCTTTCCTCATAGTTGAGTGTGAAGTAGGGCATCATATAGTCGGCCCCATTCGACTTCAGCATTTCCTATGTTGTTTTTAATTTGAAATTTTCTTCTTGTTGCTGTATAAGCAAAACAAAGCAAACTTTTAATTGTTTCAATGATTCACTAAATGATTTATTCACCGATATAGTCATACTATTTATATTTAATCATACATATACTACTAGGGTGCTTCGTTGCAGAGAAAAATGCAAACGTCACGTAAGATTTTTGAAGAACAAATTAATGGGACATCTGCCATAAAACGCAGGCAGCTACTTGCTCTTTGTATATTTTCTTAATTACTTTTCACGTATCATTTATCTCGGGATAAGCTCTGGCTTATGTTTTTTTGGCATACCGGCCAAGAAAAAATATATACAAATATTTAAGGATAAACTTTGTGAGATTTTTATACCTTCCACCACACAATGGTTCCAAATTGAAATTGTTGTCAAAACTACAATTATGAACCGATTGCAAAGATATTTTCCCCAGCGATAGTGCCCGTAAATGCCTACGTTGTGTGTTAGTTTAAGAGATATCCGAGGTACTAGGAAAAAATACATTTTTTGGCGACACTGGTTTCGTATTTAAAACTGTTTATATTGTTATATTTCTTATAAAATTTTAATTAAACTATAGTGTGGGCCATTTGACTTTGAAAGGCAGAATAATATTAATTTTTATTTTTATTTTCAGGTCTATGTTTGACATTTGCAAAATGGGACGCCATATGCTTGAACAAAAATAGGAAATAAAAACTTACTTCCAAAGTAGTGAGTCTTTAAGGCAAACTGTAAGAAATCTACGTGGACATTTTTCGAGAAGGGATCGGCCTTCAGTAATCTGATTTTCATCTCGGTGGCTATGTCAATAAGCAAAATTGCCGCATATGGGGTTCAGAGAACCCACACGTGACTATTAAGAAGCCAATGCATCCACAACGAGTCACTGTTTAGTGTGGACCATTTTGCTTCAAAAATAAGCATTTACAGTTTTAAATGGCCCACCCTATAGTTCAAAGACTAGTGCAAATGTGTTACTACAATCAGAAGTTATACACTTTAATCCCATTTTTGATGTTTTTTCCCAAAAAGGCGATAAATTTCAATTATTATTGTTAATTCATGAGTCATGTTGTTATTCATGAATCTTTTTGGTTAACGGACCAATAAAAAAATATTTGCAAAAATTTGATTTGAACTGGGATATTGTCCTGGCTCAAGACCATTTTGCTTCTATATTTAAAAGAATGCAAATTTATTTACAAATGGCATGGTGACATTTATTACTTGGCTGCAGACTACCACGATCATGATTTCGACCATGTCAAAAGTCTTTTCAAGTGGCTTTGCAGCGACTTTTCAACATCAAACTCGGCCTCTATAAGGAGATGATTCTCACAAACGAACGAGAAGCACAACTCACTTGCCGAATTCGCGTTTAAAAAATCGCACCAAGTAATAAAGTACACATGCCATCATACAAGCATCTCATTGAGTTGCATATGTAAGTATGTGTATATGCAGGTATAGTTACCCAGCTATACTACTGCCGTGCCAACGCTCATTTGTTTTAGTTTTTTTCGCTTGTATTTTTTTGGTCTGTAATCAATATTTGATTTGAACTGGGAAATTGTCCTGGCTCAAGACTATTTTGCATCTATATTTAATTGAATGCAAATTTAGTTACAAATTCTCAAAGCAACGATTGGAAAACATATATTATATTTTGTTAACCTCATATGTTGACTTCTTATTCATTTTTATTTTTACCACATCCCTGCGATAAATTAAGGAATGGCGATCATTTTAGTAAAAAATCTCAAATTTTGGAACATATTTTCCACCATTTCGGCAATTTGCGTATTTAAAAATCAAATCAAAAACTATTTTTTTTTGTATTCTGATCCTCGATAAAAAAATAACGAATGAGGATTATTTCCCTAAAAAATAGCGTAGCGAATAGATTGTGGTCGTTCTCAGCAGCTTGGCTTGTCGTATTCGACAGCTTGGCGCATTTTACGTAAGGATTTTGGTCTTAAAGCGTACGAGTCGCCCAAAATTGGACCTTCCGAATGGACCACCTCAGACGTAGTTGTGGCCATCATTTACATGATATCATTTTCTAAATGTAAATGCCATAAACCGATAATAAAACTAATAATGAAATTCGGTGTATACGGCACTTTGGCGCGACAAATCAGATTTCAACGGGAAAAAAGGATGAGATTGGTACCGATTTATACATTTGTTTTTCGAAATTTGGATTTTTAGTATAACAATGAAATTGTAAGGACGGATGGAATTGTAATGAACAGAAATCGGTCTATAGGGAAACGATTTTCGCTAACAACGACTGAAAGTACCGGCAATACTTATATTTATTTTTGATGATGCTTTATATTCACTTTTCGCTCTACAACACAGTGCACACTGGTCCCAAATTCATTATTTCTTAGCAGCAAATCAAAAACATTAAAATTGGAAATTGTTAAATGTGTATATATTTTCTTTATGGCAACACTCCAAGCAACACCGTAAATCTGAAAGGTATTTACAATTTGCCATTCAAATTCGGGTTTAAAGCAGTTGTAACAACTACATAAAATTATGGCGTAAAAAAAAATAATAAAGTAACTATATTATTGAAACTGAAGGCCAGTGTAAGTAATTGAAAATTATATTTAACATTTAGTGATTATTATGGTCTTTATACACTCCACGAGAGTATTATGTCTTTGTGCATTTGTTTGTAACACCCAAAACGAAACAAGATAGACCCATTGTTAATTATACCGATCGACTTAGAATTACTTTTTGAGTCGATTTATCAATGTCCGTCCATCCGTCTGTCCATCTATTCTTGTAATCACGATACAGGTCGCAATTGCAGACAGAGTCAAATGAAACTTTGCACAACGAAGTTTTTCGGTACAACGACAAACGCTATTTAATTTGAAGAAAATCGGTTCAGAGTTAGATATAGCCCCTATACGAATTTCACTCCCGATTTGACTCTTTTCACTCTAGATACCACATATTACAATCGATTTTCTTTAAAATTAGCCAAACATCTTATATTTCAACTAGAAACACCTGTGGTAAAAATGTGTTAGATCGGTTCAGATTTATATATAGCTCCCATACAAATTTCGCTCCCGATTTGACTTTTTCCGCTCTATAAAGCACATATTTTAACAGATCTTCTTCAAATCTTTCAAAATATCTTATATTTCAACTGAAAACACCCATGGTGAAAATGGATCATCGGTTCAGATTTATATATAGCTCCCATTAAAATTTTGCTCCCGAAATTAGGCGAAATAAATATATATTTGTTCTATAAACAGCCATGGCGCAAATGGGTTAGATCGGTTCAGATTTATATATAGCTCCCACATAAATTTCGCTCCCGATTTCACTTTTTCCACTCTATAAACCACATATTTTAACAGATCTTCTTCAAATCTTTCAAAATATCTTATATTTCAACTGAAAACACCCATGGTGAAAATGGATCATCGGTTCAGACTGACATATAGCTTCCATACAAATTTCGCCCCAAAAATTTCCCATTTCGGATAGACTTTTTCCGCACCAGAAATCACAAATTTTCACAACATGAGCTTAACACGTTATATTTGAACTGGATGAACTTATTGTGAAAGTTAGTGACTATATTCCATGTTTGAATATAGCACCAATATAAATATTTCCGATTTGATAAATTGGACCAGTTAATGTTAGCCTATGATTAGGAAACATACAAAAATTCTTCCAATTTTCACTTTTTACCGAGTTAAATTGTTTTCGGATAGATAGTGGAGTGTATCGTATAGTCGGCCCCGCCAGACTTTAGCCTTTCCTTACTTGTTTTAAATTACTTCCTGAGTTATTAAAAAATAATTATTTAAATGTCGATGTCAATTAGAATATGTGTATGCTATATTTTGCTTCTGTACTAAGCTTCTTTCTGGTAAGCTTTCATAAAATTTTGTTTTTGGTCACCCTGTACCAATATAGGGCTATAATGATGTTGCTTATATACTGAGTTTATATGGAAGGTGATAGTGGTCATGGTCCGATCGTCCCAATTTTTTTTTCAAGTATGTTAGTCTAGCAAATTCTAAAAGTACACTGTGTTTAATTGTTGAAGTCATGGAAATATAACCATATACGCACACCACTACGTGAAAAAAGACAAAAAAGACCCGTGTCTCCCAGTGTTGCCCAATGTCATTTTTAAGGGCCCCCAAATATTTGGGGCCTCGGTGTCATTTTTGCAAATTTTGATTTACTCTCTGACGCAAAGTTTTAGTTCTCGTCGTAAAGAACAAAAATTCTGAACATATCAAATCAAAATACTTCATCTTCAAGGTCAAAATCGCAAATGTAGTTGAACAAATCTTATAGACTGTAATGTGTGTAGGTAGCGTATACGTGCTGTTGA
Organism: Polietes domitor; assembly: GCA_947397865.1. NCBI lineage: Eukaryota > Metazoa > Arthropoda > Insecta > Diptera > Muscidae > Polietes > Polietes domitor. The sequence continues at coordinate 98,881,122 of OX377620.1, forward strand.
TTAAGGATAATATCACTCATACGCACTGCAGTCGGACTGACCATTAACAGCAACAGTCCTGCAAGATGTATTTTTCCTACCTAAACGGTGTTAAGAATCATTCCTAGGAAGTTCATATTTTCTAGAAAGTTTTTTTTTTTATTGAGCTCTTAGGTAAATTTTTGTAGTTGAATGTTTCCTAGAATTTTGAACGGTTTGCTGCCTATGGACCTGAACAGGGGAAAAAGGTTTAGAAAAATCAAAATTTTTTAAAAAATTAAGTTTTTTGATTTTATGGTTTTGTATCTTCTTTATGACAAGGCTATATAGAAATTAAAAAAAATATTTTTTTTTTCAATTTTTATTTTTTTCCTTTTTTTTCTCATGCCAGCAAAAAAGATTTATTTTGAAAATAAAATCACTTTTTTTTTCATTTTTTGGAGACAGTTGCTAAACATCGGTTGCTATGTGAAAATGTAACTTGCTGCATTTGAGCCATCATATGTACCTTTAATTGAACGTATAACCGGGTATTATCTGACTTATATTGGCAAAACGAGAACACAAACATCGCTTTCGAGTTTAGAAGCCTAAAGTACATCATGCTTTACATAGCCGGCGATATAATTATTGTTGCATTATTAATATTTATTGGTATGCATGGGTGCATTTAGTTTTTTTTTTTTTAACTTCCAGATATGTCTGCTAGAGGCTTCATGCCTCTGATAATATACCATCAAGCTTAAGAACTAACTGACCCATAAAGCACCGACATTTTTTCTTACTGTTGGTTCTCAGTGGGATAAATGTGATGGAAAAACTGAAATATGGGATTATTTGCATCGTAAATACATTCTACTCTTACAAAAACCTAATTTTGAAAAAAAAAAAACATCTGAAATTTTGGTCTTTCGATAGATAAATTGGGACGAAAACTTCACCGTGCGACATGATTTCCCTCCCAAGAACGAGATTATATAGAAGTGAAACTATAGGCCACTAATAGGAAAACTGATACTCAGTTTTTTTTTATTTCGTGGTCGTTTGTCCTTTCTACAGGACTTTTAATTTCCAAAGGATGTAAATGTTTCAATAATTTAGTTTCCTACTTTTGCTTATCATACAATGGCGATATGGGTATCAAATGAAAGAGAAGAAAATCTGCTAAATATACTTTGAATTTCATGCGTGTATCTGTGTTAATTTAACATTAACAACCATTTAAATTTTTCCCCTTTAAAAGGTTTATGTAGATTATTCATGTTTTAATTTTTAAGGGGTAAAATTTGAAATGGTTGATTTTCTTTCCAAAAAATAGCTTTCTATAAGACTAGAATGTGTTTACGATGCAAATAACCCCATATATCAGTTTTTACTTCACATTTAACCCACTGAGTATGAAAAGTAAGAAAAATAATTGCTGCCCTTAATGGGTTAGAAAATTCTAAAAATTGCAATTGTTTATCAATACATCTCCAACGAGCCCCTAAAAGCACAAATCGAACTAAAAATGTGGAAGTTATTGCGGTTTTTATAAAAAAAAACATCAAAAAATACACTAAAATAGTATAAATCTGACCTTTATACTGGGTCATATTGCAAGTTTTTGATATGGTTTGATAAGGCTCGGGTCGGATGTTAATTGCAAGCGGTTTTTTTCAATACCATTCTCATCGCGAATTTTTTTCAAGAAAAACCTGATTTATGGAGTTTATTTTGAACGGACAATGATAAAATCGAAATATTTTGGGAGAACACGTAAAACAAACCAATCTTTCATTTTAGTCGGGAACATCAACAACATTTTTTCCTTTCTCACAAAAGAAGCCACTCTAATGTATATACGACGATGTTGAAACATTCTGTCTGTGTTTTCAAAATTCATACATACAGGCATACGCATTTTTATTCGATTTTACTTTTTCACCTTTATTCGGGGTTATTTAAGCAGTTTTGTTTTTGTTGGATTTCTTATTTTTTTAAGAACCCTAAAATGTTGATGTCTGATGACAACATAGCCCGAAACGCACCGACGAAAAACAAACAATTGTTTGTAGTTATTTTTTAAGTTTTCATTGGGACAGTAATAAATGACCACGTTGAAGTTGTGACCGTGGTGACCTTAAACCCCTGTGCATAAATACCAGAATTAGAAGTCGGAGACACTTGCACTCATGCATAGCGAGCCACAGCACTCATTACCGGGTAATGTTGCGTGTAAGATCAACACTAAAGGCTGCACTGCACATAATTTGCAGGATTTCTTTCTTTTCTACTTTAATTATGTCATGTCACTTGGCTGGTGGGTGTACTTCCAGAAGACTTAAACAATAAGTTTTGAAATAAGTAGGCATTAGCACGCTCACGGATGAGTTACAAACTAAATATCCTGGGAAGGACGGAAATTAAGATGGCCATCGTTTAGGGGGGGGGGGGGGGGGTTACTTAATTTTTTTAATTGCTTTGACCAGAAGGTGACCTCGAAATGAAGAGAACCTCTCGCTCCATTTATATATAGAATATATGATAGAATGAGGTAATCTATCATTTGAAATGATACTATCCAAAACCTGGAACAGACTTCCTTTCTTCCAGCCAAAATATTATCACGCTTCTCTTTGCTTATTGAATAAATTGACATTCTTGATTTTTATATTTTATGACAGAGTTTTACATCCAATTCTTTTTTTCGAAAATATTTCTCTCTCTCTGATCGATCGATACGCATGTAAATATTTATTGGAGTCCAGAGCCCTTTAAACGACACGAAGCTGAAGCCACAGCCATTCATTCGCTTTGCTCGGCATGAACATCGAGCCGTGAATTTGCATAAAGTTCTTGTCGTGCTTGGGGAATATCTTCAGCAGTTTCCCGGGGGACTTGTGGGGCAATTTATTCATTTCCGAAAGCATGTGCCACATGCGAGGCCATACGTACATACTTATGCCACAGCAAACATCATACAGCACACACACACACCCATCAAAGCCCAATATACGGAGACAGACAAATACCTACAGCCAGCCATACGCCATACGCCCTACCAGTCAAACATACATAGGAGAATGTTGCCATTACAGCGTACAACGTCATACGAGCAGCATGTTGCCATCTCGCCAGTGTTCAGTGTGTCTCAGTTGGTTGGCTGAATACGCTCTCTAATTGTTGTCGTCTTTTTACGATTTTCTATGACGTCGTCGTCGTCTTGCACAAAACTCAATGTTTCTATTGCTCTCTACTCGTGTTTGAATCTTGTTGAATCTTTTTTATGTCCAGGAATGGCAGTACGACCAATCGACCGACCGACTGTTGGCCTGTTGGTGGGGGTTATGAGATTGGTCTACAGAAGTGGTCTATCTCCGCATTGTTTTTGGCGTTGGTGGCGGTGGCGCAGAGCGGGTAAGAGTGTTGATATGCATGTGGTACGATTTAGTGGTGCTATCACTTCCATTATAGTACTACATAATGGTGTTGTAATAATAAATACAACGACATCAGCGGAGGAGGAGGCAGCAGAAGTAGAGACAGTCGATGTCGAAGCCAAAGTAGCAGAGAAATTCAACAAAATTCATATTCATGTCTCGCATACAAACAATTCTTGAGCATTTCGCTTTTTTGCGTATCTACTTCGCTCACACACTGTGGGGCTACAGTGGCTCGAAATACATGAATGCCTAATAGGCAAAAATAATGATGTAATAAAACAGTCCTAGTAAAAAATTAGAAAAGGAAAAAATTAAAGGAAGTCCTTTTTAATCGCATTCCAATAACTTATTTTATCGTTTTTAAGGAAGTTATTTTTAATGTAACTTAATTATTCCCTAGAAGGCATTTTTACAAGTGAATTCGAAATATATTTTGCAGTTTTAGGAACTGGGGCCAAAAAATCGAAAAAAATCGACTTAAAATCATCCAAAAAAAAGTTGATAACATTTTATTATTCTCTAGCAGGCGTGAATTCGAATGAAGTCATGAGATAGTAGATCCGCTTTACATCCAGAATATTTCGGGTTCGGATCATGCGTTGGGATAACACTCTTTTTGTTTTTTACTTCTTGTTTTTTGTTCAATTTTATTGTTAATGTTTAATGTTTTATTATTTTACTTAGTAATTTTTTATTGATTTTACCCAAATAAAATATATTGTAATGATGTACTGTTGTTGTCATTATGTAATTTATTATTAATTACTTTATGCTAGAAAAAACATGTTTCTTACCAAAATTTCAATCTTCGTCGATGGTAGCATCGCGCACTGTTGTGGTTTCAAAAGGTTTTTGTCCTGGCACGAAACAGTCTATAAAATAGAATAGAGAAAAATGCTTCAATAACTAGCAAAGAAAATAATGTCTATTTTTAAAAGATATATCGAAGACAATTCAAAAATCGTGTTTTTAATTTGCCCTTTACAAAATAGAATACAGAATGTGTTGCCTATTTGAAGAAGATCTCAACATACATCTAAAGAAGTTTTAGCCCTTTTGTTAGACGGGTGATTCATCGTAAGGTTTGATTTATAATGTAAAATAAAACACATAAATTTGAAATTGAACTTAAAATATTTATTAATGGTTAAAAGAATAATTAATGACATTTACATGTAAATATTGACCACAACTACGTCTAAGGAAGTTTGAATTTTGGGCGACTCGTTCGAGCATTGCTATTGAAGAGCCCATTCACTAAAAAAAACGATTCGCCAAGGTCTTCTTTTTCACAGAACGTTATTTTTCGTAATACAGCTGAACAATTTGAAGAAGTTGTTGTGTTGTTGTTGTCTTTGCATGATGACTTTCCAAACGTTACTGAACAACAAATTATAAAGCAGTTTGATATGAGTCGTGCGTGATCTGTGAAAAAAGCTTATTGAAAATCAAACCTCACCATGAAACAAATCAAAAACAGAGTTGAAAATTGGTATTTATTGACGGAATTTAAAATAAAAAAATAAATAAAAAATTCCATTTGCAATTCAAAAAATGTCAATTGGGATTCAAAAGTCGTCATTTGTAATTCAAAAGCCAGCATTTGAAATTCAAAAGACATCATTTGAAAGTCAAAACTCGTCAATTGCAATTCAAAACTCATCATTTGTAATTCAAAAGACACCATTTGAAATTCAAAAGTTTTCATTTGAAATTCAAAAATTATTCCATTTGTAATTCAAAAATTATTCCATTTGCAATTAAAAGAGGGTTAGCAAAATTATTTAAGCAAAATATACATTAGGTTGGGTTTAGAAAACATTCTGCTGTTTAGAAAACAGATTTACCCCCATATAGATTGATAGATAGAAAGTCTGAGGAGTGAGGATATAAAAATAAGAAGATTACCCATTGAGAAATTTGTTTCGTAGATGTTATATAAACCTGCAATATGATTGATATTGCAAGACCTCTCACACAAATTGGTATAAGCTTTGGTTAAAATAAAACTGATCAGTAACAATTTAATATTGGAAATGGTTTTACAATCACTTTAAAATAGTTATTATTTGTTGTACCTCCCAAACAAATAATCCGACCCTTGATAAAATGCAAGTCCTTATAAATTATATGGAAATGCTCTCTGATGAAGGTTATAAACAAAATCAAATTACCGACATTTTACATCATTATAATTATTAGTTGCTTATAATTTTATTAAATCTGTTTTCAAAACTGCAGAAAATTCAAATTTGCAGAAAAAAATGCTACCCCACCCCACCTAATGTATATTTTTCTTAAAAAAAATTGTTTACATTTTTGAATTTCAAATTTAAACTTTTGAATTTCAAATGGTGTATTTTGAATTACAAATGACGAGTTTTGAATTTCAAATGATATTTTTTGAATTGCAAATGATATTTTTTGAATTGCAAATGGAGTCTTTTGAATTACACTTGAAAATGGTGTAGTTCAACAAAGTGGTTCAAGAAGTCATTGGAAAAAATAATGTATAATTTATAAATTATCAACCTTAAATGATGCGTAGAAAATAATAAATTGATGATTTTACACAATATTATACATTCGTATAAAAATCCAAAATAAAAAGATTATATTTAACGCGATATTATTCAGACACCCGATTTGATTAAAAAACTTTAAACATTATTATCTCAAAACACCCAAAAATTGAGGGGACGATATGTTATATGTAGGGAATGTTACCTCTTTGGAACATCAAAGGCTATAGTGGACCAAATTCAAATAATATCAAATCAAGTAAATTGTATTACATTTTATATTTTTACTTATAATTCCTAAAACAAGCTTCACATGCCAAAACTTCTGAACGTTTTTTGTTGATGAGCTAAAACCGAATAAAACCATTCAATCGTTTGTTCATGCACATATGGAATACTAATGATACCGACAGAGACCTTTGGCTGTTAGTCTAATTCGAAAACATTATTAATACTGGTTTTTAAATATGACCTTATACAATTACAGGAGCCTTAACTAAGTTGTCAAAAAAGTTCTGTTGCCGAAGAAAATTTGCGGGAACTCGGGAATGAAATGACCAGGAATCATATAGATATCATCTACCGTGCGGCATTAACCTTTTCTGTGGTTCAGATGCACTTTTCTGTGGTTCCGTTGCACTTCTGAAAATTATCTTTTAAGGTTTTCTATGATAACTCCGTATTCAACTCATTGCAGATTTTTCATAACATCCAGAGCTCAAGATGAGAATATATGCCTTCTTTTTTAGCTTTTTATCCATATAATTTGCCGATGAGAATGTTGCATGGAATTCATTTAGATTTTTTGTTTCTGATTTTCTTAAATTTTTAGATTATTTATTTACTTTATTTATGCACTTCGAATCATTCATCAATTTGAAAGGTTTTTGCGATTGAATAGAATGAATAGTATTTAGGTGTTTAATTATTTTCAATCTAAAATATTTTACATAACATTTCTTCCATGTTACAAAAGTCGTTTAAAGAAAATAAAAACATTATTGGATTTGTACTGGGATACTGGGTCTTTGCACAAGACCTTTTTGCAACTATATTTATAGAATGAGAATTTTTATACAAATTATATGTGTCATTTTTAATTGGCTGAGCACTATCGCTATCATAATTTCCAGTCCATGACGAGCTTTTCTGGTTAATTCCCTTCAAGGATGGAGTCGGAATGGGAATACCCCAAGATGAAACTGAGATATACACAGACATCCCCAAAATAGATTGAGGAGTTGATTCCGGTGCCTTCTCAAAAGGACGGTCCTGTATTTCAAGCGTAAAGCGGTCTTCAAAATTAGGGAAGCATGCATTAAACTTTCCTTTCTTCAGACTTAAACCAACCTACGATAAAACGGTTATAGAACGGTCAGATGTGACCTCTTAAGGACGTTACAGTCGAATGACAATCATTTGGGTCCTAACTTCAGTCAATGGGCATATAATCATTTTTAAGTCAAATGTCACTCGTTTTTTGCTCAATGGATTAGTCAATAAGCAAAATTGCCGCATTTGGAGCGAAAAGAGTTCACGAAAGATTATCGACGCTCAAAACTCTTTCGCTGGTCCTTATTTCTACACTAGAAGAGAACGGCGAGAATATTACCGTCAACGACGAACTCTATCGAGCTATGATTGTCCATTATTTCATGGCTCAAATGAATGGGTTGTTGACTAAGTACAAGATTTTACAAAAGAACGACGTCAAATGCCATATAAATCCATAAAATTTTGCGTGGATTCATTTATTCGTTTAAGCGAACAAATCAGAAACTTGGACGACTTGATGGATAACATAATGCCAATTATTAAGATACGCCCCATTGGTTTAAATGTTGGTCTACAATTGGTATTCACAATTCAATCACTAATGAATTAATAGGGCCTTTCGATTTTCAGTTTCAAATTATGTTTTCTCAATGTTCTATTTCAATTTAAAATTCTACATGTCTTCAAAATAGGCTTTGTGTAATTGCGATTTTATAAAATTCGATTTAGTAATTTTTGGAGATATATCTGTGATTATAATTGCTCCCATTCTGTGGCTTTTGTTTGAGATCACTGTGCCCACAACGACGATGGCGATGAATGAATGGTTGTTGAACGTAGCTAAGCCAAGCAACGCAACTACAGCAAATGCGTTATGTTTTTTCTTCAGCTTTCATATTTCTTCTTCTTCGTCGTGGTCGTCGTCGTGTTCATCGTTCGACTACTACTTTATATACAGAAAAAACAAACCTACGGATACGTTGTATGGGTATCTTACGGATTGTGGATTGTTTTCTGTGTGTTTTTGTTTTTTTTTTTTTGCCGAGATGAATGTAGACGGCGAAAACGCTGAGCCGGCAAACCGGGGGAAAATGTTGAGATGATATTATCGCTACCGAAGTTTGTTTGCAGTCGCCTCAATTTGAGTGTGTATGGCTGTATGTCTGTTGCTCTCGTTAAGATATGGGGTAAAAAACAAATCATGTCCGATATGATTTCACTAAAAACCGTTAAATATTACTCGTTTGTGTACGCTGCTGCTTGCCAAACTCTATGTATTACGAGGGCAGTTTTTATGAGCGAACGTCGGATGTCTGAATGAAGCTTGTATTATGACGACGGACTACACCAAAAAATGTGGCTGAAAGCGTAGAGGCTACTACGCTTGTGGCGTTGGTGATGGTGGTGGCCTGAAAGTGATAATTGTTGAATTTTATCGGTAATTTACATATGCTCTATTTTTATTTTATTTACATTTTACACAACAAATTAAAATTTAAAGGGTTTCTTTTTTTATTTGTGGTGTGATCGTCTTAACATTGGGAGGGTGGATTAAAATACCACAAGGGTTGTTCGCTCGTTGATTTCCCCCACTATTTAATCAGATGTTCGAAATGAAATTCAATGAAAATTGTGAGGAATTTATACCCTCTTGTCCGCATCTCACCAAATAACTATAATGAAGCACGTGGCCTATAAATATACCCAACTATTAAGCCAACTCTCCAATTGAAAGAGTGATCTAATAATATGAATTATTTTTTTTTAATTATTGGAGATTTCGGACTTATGAGTCAGAATTTAACATTATGATTCTTTTTCTTCTGTTATTTGCAGAATTGCTCCGCTATGAAATCTATTTCATACCCGGAAAGATACAAATATATTTCTTTTATAAAAATTAAAAAAGTATATATTTATATCTATCAATTAGTTGTATCTACTATAATACTCGACCAAATTTCTTTTACTATATCTTGTTTTAAAGGAACATAATTTAAAATTTTCAAATATTTTCATAGCAAATATCAGATAATTTTTGCAACGCTTTAATTTGTTATATTTTTTGTCCAATTATTTGAATTTTTAAAATGTTTATATTTCTGATAATTTGAAATCGTGTTCATATACGTAATTTTTCAAAAAATACCTCATATGGGAGTTGAATTCCATCTTAGGTGTGATGTACGCAATATAGAAAGTGGGAAGATCGGAGGGAGTAAAATATTTCATACATCGATTTAAAAAGCCCACTTGAATGTTTCTTTTGACATATCGAATATATGTTTTGTCTAACGAACATCGCAATGTATTTTTTTGTCCAGAACATCAAGAGTGTCCGATTTCTCAATATCCACACCGTTCATAGAAATCGATGACACCGTTGTATTAGTGTATCGCTTGTAAGACAATAAGGAGCTTGGAAATAAATCTTGGCTGAGTGACTCATACATCAAATTAATAGATTGGATTCAAAGTCTAATCCAAGAGGCCGTCAATGAAAATAAGAAAAAAGGAGGGGGAAAGGACAGAACCCTGCGGTAATTTGTAAACCAATCACCTCGGCCGTGGTTTGCACAATTGTGTCTTGGGTAGGTTTTCTTCTCTGCAAATGCGGCAACTTTGCTTACAGACATGTCCATTTAGCCTAAATTGAGTCTTGTCACTAAACACAATATTTTGATTAAATAGTGGTTTGATATTCCCCAATTGATTCATGATTTTCGAAATATATTTGCACAATATGCAAGCGTTGTTCTGTCGTTAATCTATTGATGATGAAATCTATTAGCAGATCTGACTTATATCACTATCGCGTAGAGCAGTATCAAAAACATTTTGTGGAAACAATTGAAGAAGAAAATAAGCAAAAAGGACGTTAAGATCGGTCGGGTCCAATGTTATATATCCTCCACCATGGAGCTTCAGATAACACACTGGCAATTTTACGTTGAAGTGCAGTAACATTATGGGAAAATGCTACGTTTATGCTATAGGGTGATTCCAAAATAAATCGATACAAGAAACGGCTTTTGTGGACGTTTGTTCTCCTCGTCGCTGCGAATCTTGTGATTTTTTTCACATTGATGGTCCGATTTGTGTTTGAAAGGGCTCTCTGGAAAGGTACAAGGAAGGACAAAGTTAGTATATCCCCATCTTATGACGGAAAGATAATAGCAATGAAAAATATTTAATTTCGTCGATAATCCTCAGGAGTGTTCCACTATCACAAGTTTATGAGGACGATCGAAAGAAAAATTAATAAATTTAATAATAATAAAAATATCCCAGTTCAAATCAAATATTGATTACAGACCAAAAAAATACAAACGAAAAAAAAACTAAAACAAATGAGCGTCGGCACGGCAGAAGTATTGCTGGGTAACTATACCTGCATATACACACACTTACATATGCAACTCAATGAGATGCTTGTAAGATGGCATGTGTGCTTTATTACTTGGTGCGATTTTTTAAACGCAAATTCGGCAAGTGAGTTGTGCTTCTCGTTCGTTTGTGAGAATCATCTCCTTATAGAGGCCGGGTTTGATGTTGAAAAGTCGCTGCGAAGCCACTTGAAAAGACTTTTGACATGGTCGAAACCATGATCGTGGTAGTCTGCAGCCAAGTAATAAATGTCGCCATGCCATTTGTAAATAAAGGTTGCATTCTATTAAATATAGATGCAAAATGGTCTTGAGCCAGGACAATATCCCACTTCAAATCAAATATTGATTACAGACCAAAAAAATACAAACGAAAAAACTAAAAAATAAATAAAAATATTTAATTTTATTTACTTATAATTAGCATTCTAACGAAGAAAACAGTTCCTGTTTGCAAAAAAAAGTATTCTCAATTTGTTGGCGACTGTTGCTAAATCGCTATTCTTTTGCACATTTCCAAACCTCAGAATTACAATGAAATTGTTGAATAACCTGAGGTGATTGGATTCATACTCCCAAAACTGTAGTAAAAATATTAAAGAAACCTTGGAATTTTAGTAAAATTAACCAAATAACTTTTTTTTAGAGTCCTAAACACATTAGGGAATATTTTACACAGCCCTACTTAATTGTTTAAAAAATAATATTATAGTCGAAATAATAAAGGTACATTCGACACAATTTAATGTATAATAAAAACTGCAATTCAATTACTGTCTCTAAGGCAAATTAGTGAATGCGGAGATCATAGTATATAGGTTCTTGAGCTACCCTGTTTGAGACTCAATATATTTCAGATTCACATATATTTTTAATAATTTGTAAGAGTATACAACTCTTTTATTTAAATGTATATAAGAAATGAATAGATAACACTGTACTACAAAAGAGAATGATGTTGGTGTTGTCGAGTAAAACAAGAAGCTATTATTGAAATTTCCCAGACATCCTTGACTTACGGCCTATAAGATTATAACTTTGTCCATTATCAACCGATTTTCAGTTTCTCAGCGAAAACCGGAAAAGGAAACATGAATGTTTCGAACGTGTTATTTGTCGTTTATTTTGTTTCGATTCTTCACTAATTTCCAACTTTGGGAATGTTTTTTCATTTTCTTTTTTAAAGTAACTTATTTAAGATGGATGTTTAATAGGGTGTAAAATTTTACTTTGTTTTTTATACCCTCCACCTCCAGGATGGGGGTATACTAACTTTGTCATTCCGTTTGTAACACCTTAAAATATCGACATGAGACCCTATAAAGTATAAATATTCTTGATCGTCATAAAATTCTAAGACGATCTAGCCATGTCCGTCCGTCCGTCTGTCCGTCTATTGAAAGCACGCTAGCATCTAAACGAAAGTCTAGCTCCGTTCAAATTTTCCATAAATGCGTCTTATAGTCGTAGATCGGTTGGGATTGAAACGGGGCAAAATCGGTCCAAAGGGAAAAAATTTTCCCTCACAAGGACTAAAAATACCCATAATAATCCCTAATATTTTAGCGTATTTAAGTATGTTTTTTGATATTTGGTATGCGCATTCCCCTTATAGCAAAAAAGTGCACCATAAAGTGATTCTTATTTGTAGGGTGTGAAATGGGGCAAAAAAGGGATAAAAATGGTACATATTAAACGACAACAGCTAGAAACACGAAATTCGGTGTGTGCATTCCTCTTATTGAGTAGATCCATAATATAAAAATATTTTTCCCAAAGTCGTACTTTTAAGGGGTAAAATGGGTATGGAGGTTTAAAAATGGTACCAACCAAACAGCTGTACCTAGAATAATGAAATTCGGTGTATACATTCCTCTGATTGCATAGACAAGTAAAATACACGGATTTTTCAAAATTCGTACTTTTTGGGGTTAAAATGAAAAAAGGGGATAAAAATAGTACCAATCAAATGACCGCAGCTAGAGTCATGAAATTCGGAGTATACATTCCTCTGACTGCGTAGACACGGAAAATAGACGAATTTTTCGAAATTCGTACTTTTTGGGGTTAAAATGGAAAAAGGGGATACAAATAGTACCAACCAAATGACCGCAGCTAGAGTCATGCAATTCGGAGTATACTTTCCTCTGACTGCGTAGACACGGAAAATAATCGAATTTTTCGAAATTCGTACTTTCAAGGGATACAATGGTACAGAGGGATAAAAATAGCACCAACTAAACGACTACAGCTAGAATGATGAAATTCTAATTGAATTTTTAGTTGAATCATGAAGTTAGGTTATTTTGCAGTACGTACGTCTGATAATGGATTTTCAAAATTTGTACTTTTGGAATTAAAATAGAATGGAAATACAACTAACTGTAGCACCCACTATCTACCAATAGTTATGGTATTTAAGCTTTTTGAAAATATAAATATAGGAATATTTATTTTTTGATTTGAAATAAATAATGGTTTGAAATAATTAAATTATTATATTTATTTATAAAATTATTTTTTTTCAATATTTGTATTTGTTTTGGTTTGGCTATATTAAACAATTTATATTTTCCGGTAATATTACTGCACTTTTTCGAAAACCGACAACCTCTGTGGAATGCAAACCATGGTGGAGGGTATATAAAGTTCGGCCCGGCCGAACTTAACGCCTTTTTTACTTTTTTTTACAATCCTTCGGTAATTGACTGAGCTGAGTCGTTCCAGTTTATATCTCTCAACATTTAACGAATTTGCGGTCCAAAAATACCTAAATTGCATAAAAACTGAAAAAAAAATGTTGACAATAATATTAGATTTGCAGATTTAATATATTTTCCCAAAAAAGCAGGCGTATTCCCAAAGTGGGGAAAATGAGTTCCAAAATTTTGGAATTTTAACAATGTTTATGTTATGTGAATTTTAAGTATTTTTCTTGGAACTCAAATTCGTAAAATTTTGAGAGAAGTGATGTAAATCGGGATTGAAACTGAAAATCGGTAGATAATCGACTTAAATCAAAATTTTGGGAATGTCAGAGAAATTTCACAATTTAATTTTTGTTTTATTCGACAGTGCCTACAATTCACACTTTGAGACAAGTTCTGTGATAAATCACTATTACTTTTTATCACGAATATATCTCCAAACTAATTTCGAAATCATAATCGAAAACAAAAGAGATGCAGTTTATACTAATTATAATCATTATATTATTTTCTCTCTGCAAACATATATACATATTTCAATACAAATATTTAATTTTTCGCTTTGCTCTTTCCTGCCCTAGGTGAGTGAGAAAAAAATCCTTTGCATTCATTTCGAATACCACCGCGGCTGGCGGTGGTGGCTTTTGGTCGGCCACCACACAATTTAATTTCAGAAATTGTATTCCATTGACTAACAGCCTCAATAGAATCAAACCTCCAACTGTTTAATATGTGCAAAATCGACAAAATTAAGCAGAATATATTTCACTTTTGCTTTCAACCAAGTTTAGCATAAAAACGCCAGTCGCCACCCGGCCATTTCACCACTCATTCGTTCATTCATTCAATTGCGGAGCTCTTTTTGTAGATAAATAACAACAGCAGCGGCTACAGCTACAGCTATGGCTATGGCAATAATAAATAAAAGTGATATTGAAATTGAATTGTTGGCAGCAAATAGCTGCAAGTTGACAATAACAACAACAACAATAGCAGCAGCAGCAATACTGACGCGTCACTACTCAATCATATTGTGTGTGGCAACAGAATTCTTTAAAGAAGACGGCGGAAAAAGCGAAATGAAATCGAATGAAATGAAATTGCTTTAAAACCGCATAAAAGCGGCGCACAACACAAAACCGAAAATCTACTCACTCAAGACAATGGCAAATGAACACAGAAAGAAAAAAACACTGGCAGACGGAAGGAGGACGGACAAATGGACGGATGGACGGACAGACGGGGCAGTACAGCTCTACAATAAACCTCTACAAGTAGTTGACAAATAATTTTCTCTTTATTCGCAGAGGCCAGCCAGCTAGCCAGCCATACTGAAAATGCTCAAATGGGAATCGTAGAAAAGAAATGTGAAAAAAGACACAACAACTGAATCGACTTTGATGGTATTTTTTTTTCTTTTCTTTCATAAAACTAGAGTTTTCTAGATTTTGCCCGTTTCGTAGATAAGAAGAAAAAAGGCCCAACAACAGCAGCCACAAAAAAAGAAAGTACTTCAGCGCTAACAACATCAAACAGAAAAGTTTATCAAACCAAGGAAAAACGAAGAAGAAAGAAAAGAACTGGCGGGAACGCGGGAACAGGCACAGCCACATATGATTTTTTTCTTTTTTGAAGTGGAAAGGGCAAAGCGGAAAACCCACCACCAACATCTGCCACAAACACCCTTTCGCCGTATTGGTTTTGAAGCGCCACCAAAAGGATATGGAATATTCGCCTTTTTTGCCGTTTTTTCTCTCTTACAAAGGTTTCGTGTATACATTGCAAATGGAGGAAGAAGCCTTTTAAATATGTTCGTAAATCGTAATTCTATGGAAGGTTTTCTGACACTGCATGAAATCCAAACAAGGGGGGGTGGGTGATGAAATTTTGGTGTATATTAGCAGACATTGCAACACTTTATGTTGGTGAGATAAGAGCCCACAGTACGGGATAGAACAGGTTCAAAACATGAATTACTTTTGCTGTAGTTGGCATTATTACCCAGTTTCAATGAAAAAAATAGATCAATTAAAAATTAATTGAATTATTTGATTTGAGCATGTATAAATATAATATTAATATATTTGGATGGGTAGCGAAAAAAATTGATGCGGTCACCACCTAAAAATTAAAATTGGATTGTTTAATGATGATTTACAAAATATTTCGTCCCTAGGTCCAGCCATTAGTGAGCTAAACGCCCCTGAAAACATCTCCAAAAATCATGGTTTTTCCTTGTAATTTTTTTAATGTTGAACTTTTGTCCAACATTTTTTCTTGAATTAATAGACCCTTGAAAGAACTTTAAATATAGTTTATTGTTATTGTCACTTCTTGGTCGAATTTTTGGACGTTTACAGTAATTTGTGGTTTTTCGAAGTGACAGCCAAAAAATCATATTTCTTTGAAAAGTTGTGTAGAAGATGTTATAAATACAAGGATTGTACTTAAATGATGAATATCGGACGAAAATTGAGGTCCCCGACTCCATTTTTCAGAAGATGGTTTTCAGAGCCAAAATATTCACACTATTTTTACAAAAATGAGCGCTGTAGCGTCAATTTCTTTCCGATTTTCATCAAATAGGCATTATTCGAAAAATATTGACTCCAGCTTTTTACTTTTTATAAAATACTACCAAATATGAAAAAGTTTTCAGTTGTCATTGTGAGATACCACAAAAATTTTCTATAAACGTCCAATAATTTGACCAATAAATTACTCTAAGACAAGAATCAAAATCTATATTTAAAGTGCTTCTAAGTGTCTATTATTTCAGAAAAAGTTGACAAAAAAGCAACACAAAAAAATTACACGGGAAAAACATGATCCTTAATGGTATTTTCAGGAGCGTTTAGCTCACAGACGGCTTGATCTGGGAACGAAATATTTTGCAAATCATCATTAAACAATCCAAACTTAATTTCGTGGGTTGACTGGAAGTTGTTTTTCCATTTGTATGGATCGCGACAAAGTCCAATATACATATTAATTTGATATTTTTTATTCATTCAAATAAAACCAGTTTACAAAAACCAATATTTTTTATTTATTTTGGCGTTCTTAACTCGGATTTCGAGTATTACTTTTTTATGGATAACTTCGGGAAGAGTTGCCTGGAAAGAGATATTATTTTTCTTACAGGTGTTGTCCAGTTCATATTTTGTCCAAATTTTACGAATTTGAGGTCCAATAAAAATATCTATAGTTCATCAAAACAGATAAAAATTATGAAATAGTTACTAGATTTGCAGATTTTTCCACAAAATAACCAAGTTCCAAAGTGGATAAAATTTTGTATAAAATGGTTAATGTCTTTATTTATTTATTTTTTTGGACTTCAAATTCGTATTATTTTGAAGAGATGTTATCTGTAATGTTCCAAACAGGTATTATTGTAAAAATTTAGTTTTAATGGAAACTTCAATAAATCAGTCAATTAATAAAGGATTTTTATAGACAAATTGGCGCTTCTATTCTTACTAAAACGTCTTTTTAAATATACATTAAAAAATAGTCTGATTCCCTTACGATATATTTTTTAGAAGCATTGCCAAAGGTGAAAAATGGCGAAAATGTGAATAAGGGTGTTTGCTGAACAAATACACACCGGTCTCTCAGGCTTTCTTTAAAATATCCCTTCTGAAATGTACTAATTTAAACGATTGGTTGCGGCCTTATAAGTCTGCGAAGGTATGCTAAACCGTTTTTTGTTGGCGTTTGGGAAATTTCACATGCTCCACAAATTCTACAATACAAATAGTTGATAAAAGGGCGTGGCTACTTTCGAAACGGATCTGTATGTCCTGCATGCAACCCAACCAAATGTTTATGTTTAAAAATATTTCCTATTAAGAAGACACATGTTCTCGAACCTGAAAATTTTTTAGTTAAAATCAAACTTCAGTCGGCTAAACCGATTTATATATACACTCACTCTCAGAGAACATACACTGAAAGAAATTTTCCTTCATAATATTTATGAAGCGATTTCATTAAATGTTTTTCATAAATTTAGTGCATTTTTCTTACTATGTATACAAAATTCAGAAATAACATGAAATGTTTCATACAATTTTTTGCATAAACATTTCATATTTCATAAAACAAAATTGTTAAATTAGTGAAACTTAGTTTCATAAGATCAAAGAAAGATTTCATAGTATTAAAGAAACAATTCTTAAATAGTATCAAATATCTCATAACCAATAAAATATTTGTGTTATGAAATGTCTTCATAAATATAATGAAGGTTTTTATAGTTATTATGAAATGTTTCATTACTTACAACTACACTTTTAGTGTGTCGACTTTATTCATTGAATGCTAGCAATTCTCATTTGTCATATGTTAACTCTGACATAAGTATGAACCCTGTTTTAGGTCAAAGACATATACATTACAAAGACTCTCGCAATGGTGGTGTGTGTTGATTGGTTAGTCAACGAGTCAGACTTTTTTTGCTTTTTGTTTATATTGGAAACATCAGTATAGATTATTATTATTTATGAAAGACTTTCATAAAATTAATGAAGTTTCTTCATAAAATCTATGAAAATTTCCATAAATCATATTATGAAAAATAATGAAATTTTATGACAAAAGTTCTTCGAATGAAGAACTGCATTTCATAGTTTCTAAGAAATGTTTCATAAATTCTATGACACTATTCATTGATTTGTGCTTTGTGAAACATGTTTCATACATTTTATGAAATGTTTCTTTGGCGACTATTTAAAGAAAATTTTCACTGAGGTTAAGACAAAATCATACATATTATGAAGACAATTATTTCAGTGTATATGCGGAAGTTATAAGGAATTAAATTTCCACCGGATAAATTGTGTGGAAGGCGTGGTTAAAGCGTAAATATTTTATAGGTTTAAAGTGATTATAAAAACATTTTCAAATATCAAATTGCAATTGATTTGGACTATCCATATAGATGTTATGTCGGTTTTATTGGAGGTACCAGAAGGATGCATTGGCTTCTCAATAGTCACGTGTGGCAATTTTGGTTATTGACATAGCCACCGAGATGAAAATGAGCCTCATCTGAAAACACGAAAATTTCTTACAGTTTCCGTTAAAGACTCACTACTTTGGGAGTAAGTTTTTAATATTTCCCAATTTTGTGCGAGCGAATATGTCAAACATAAACCTGAAAATTGTTATTCTACCTTTCAAAGTCAAATTTAAAATGTTATATGGCTCAGCATATATAAGAAGACAATTACGAAGCAGATTTCACCAATGAATTTAAATATTCTGGGCTTTCTTCGTTCTATTGAATTGTTTAAGGTATAGTTTTCCTTTTTTGCATTTATACATGCGACTATACATTACTTATATGAGTATTCAACCGGTACAAAATCCAATAGATTTCGAATTTTAAGGTTTTCATTTTTCGCAAATATTGGAAAGGGTGCTTGTTTGTGAACCTATTTGTATTTTATGAAATAGAATTTTATCCGAAAATAGGAACTTACTTCTTGCTTCAAATTGACCTTTCTTGCGGTCAGTTCAATACAGGACCCGTTTATGTCGTGCAAACTCCACAATCCACTTTTGCAATGTACAGTGCCATATATGCATCAAATTTTAACCTGTTAACGCTCCAAACCGCTTTTGCCACGACTTTCAACCACATATCCCACAAACAAAAATTAAATTCCGGCTTATACGTACAATTTTTCAGTCTTCTAGTTATACAGAGCAAATTTTTAAAGATGTTCTAGCCTATAGCTCTTCCACACTTCTCTTTATCGGTGCTGAACATTTCATCAAAATCGTTTCAGCCGTATAGGCATGATTGTGGAATAAAATAACAGACGAACAAACACTAATGGTCTTATTCATAAAAACTAAATAAAAAGTTAAAATTCTTCTTTAAATTTGTAGCCAATTTTGTTTATATGAAAACAAATTTTGAAAAAAATAATTTTATGTTGAAAATATTGGACTTAGCCTGGGTAATTATTCAGTGTAAGTCAAATTTATGGTTATCGAGGTTAAGTCCAAGAAATCAACACAAAATAATTTATTGTTTTTTTTTTGTTTGTTTTTTAATTTGTTTTGATACGAATATTTATATTGTAGTTGGCGACAATGTGAATTTTTTTTTAAATTTTGTTACCGCTTGATATCCCGGAAAAACAGACCTACAACTTTAAAATTATACAAAAGCTTTCAGTTATGCTGATATACTCGATTTACAATAGAAGCTAGAATAACGCGAATTTCTAGAAACTTTTTAGTTAGGGAATTTGTACGACACATCCTGAAAATATTGCAGAAAATGAGTTCATCAAAATTGTTACTAACTTACGAATAAAACAGTTTTTTCGCTCCGTGTTTTTGTCAATAGACATTATTCGATATGTTACAAGGATACAATTTTTCAAAACTTATTTTAAATACTAATTCGCGCCCTATGATGTATTGATTAGTATCAAATTAAAGAGAACAATGCTTGTTAAAAATACTTCAAATTACTTGATTTTATCTTTATTTTCTCCATTAGTTTATTTAGTTTTATCATATTTTACTTTTTAAGAGAGAAATGGCTGCTAATGCTAAATTAATACAGTTAGAAACATACAATTTGTATTTTTAGCAGATACTATACTTTAAGTTGACACTTCTATCGGTATCGTAGAGTGAGAATAAGTTTTTCAAAATAATTTTTTAAATTTTTTTTCGGAACTTTGTGTAAAAGAAAAACTAAAAACATAAATTTTGCCTATACTTTCAGACGTATATCATACGGTTTAAGTGAAATATGGACTGTTGGACGGTGTTACCAACAAAAGAAGGGTTAGTTTATAATTTTCATATAAACTGTTTAAAGTTATGAAAAAATAAAATATCAGGACAATTTTTGGGAGTTCTTATTAACTGTGCTAGTCTCATAACTAGTTACAAATGCCAGAGCATCAGCTAATAAATACCATGTAAATCTACTCCACTTTCTCCTAGATATAATGAACCCATATTGCATCTAAAGCTGTATGTGTAGTCAGTCTAGCCCTTTTTTATCCAGGGATTTTATTTTTTTGCCAAAATACCATTAAGCTCCTCGGATAGACTTTGCGTATCGACAACAAAGTTCTTGTACAAACAAATGTTTCTCAACCTCTCCCTCCCTCAGCCCACCCATCAACTCCTCCCTGTTCCACCCCGTCGTGTGTACTATGTTTGCACGGTGTGGGATATCCATCACACAATCACCCAACCATCCAATGACTGCGCGAGTATTTATGAATATACGCTCTACTCTACGTATATATGTAGGAGCACTTAGCCATCATTGATAACCTATTGACAGCAATACGAAATTGAAATGTTAACGAGTACGAGTGGCAACAGTGTGAGCAGGGTTATTATTACAGTGGATTCATTTACAACGAGAATCCATCGGTAAGTAGCTTAGCAGTGGTGGTGGTGGTATGAATGTAAGTAAATAGCATGTCTGTCGGTATCGACAAGGTACATTTAACATATCGATATAATCATATATGAGACATTCCATGTGTGACGTATATTATTGGATACTGCGAGTTTGATTTAAATTAGTTAAAAATTAATTATAAATTTCATCAATTTGAATTTTAAATATTTGCTTAGCTTGATGAAAGAAGTAACTACATTATTTTCAGTTGAAATTGAGAAAATACAAATTGAAATTGTGAAATGTATATTGAAATTGAGAAAATACAAATTGAAAATGAGAAATGTAAATTGAAATTGAAATTGAGAAATTACTAATTGCAATTCAGAAATGCAAATTGAAATTGAGAAAATACAATTTGAAATGATAATGAAATTTTAAATTGTGAAAATACAAGTTGAAATTGAAAAATGAAAATTGGAATTGAGAAAATACAAATTGAAATTCAGAAATTCAAATTTAAATTGAGAACTTCAAATTTAAATTGAGAAAAGACAAATTGAAATTCAGAAATTCAAATTTAAATTGAGAAAATACAAATTGAAATTCAGAAATTCAAATTTAAATTGAGCAAATACAAATTGAAATTCAGAAATTCAAATTTAAATTGAGAAAATACAAATTGAAATTCAGAAATATAAATTAAAATTTAGAAAATACAAATTGAAAATGATAAATGTAAATTGAAATTCAGAAAATACAATTTGAAATTCAGAAATGCAAATTGAGGAAATACAAATTTAAATTCAGAAATGATAATTGTAATTGGGAATAAACAAATTGATATTCAGAAATCTAAATTGAAATCAATTTGTATTTTCTCATTTTCAATTGTTCATTGTTCTCAATATTAAATTGTATATTCTCAACTTCAATTTACATTTTTGAATTTCAATTTTTAATTACTCATTTTCAATTTGTATTTTCCCAATTTTCATTGTATTTTCTCAATATGATGTTGTATTTTCTCAATTTCAATTGAAAATGGTTTCGAAGTTTTGAATTTCTACCAAGATTAGTTAGTCAGATTTGTAATACAATTTAAAATTAAGAAATGAAATTTGAAATTGAGAAAATGCAATTTGAAAATCACTTTAAATTTGTATTTTCTCATTTTCAATTGTTTATTGTTATTGTTCTCAATATTAAATTTTACATTCTCAATTTCAATTTACATTTCTGAATTTCAATTCACTTTTCTGAATTTCAATTTGTATTCTCCCAATTTCAATTTGTATTTTCTCGATATGATGTTGTATTTTCTCAATTTCAATTAGAAATGGTTTAGAAATTTGGAACTTCTACCAAGATTAGTTAGTCAGATTTGTAATACTATTTAAAATTATAAAATGAAATTTGAAATTGAGAAAATACAAATTGAAAATCAGACATGAAAACTGAAATTGGGAATAAACAAATTGATATTCAGAAATCTAAATTGAAATTAATTTGTATTTTCTCATTTTCAATTGTTTATTGTTCTCAATATTAAAATGTATTAACAATTAACATTTGTCATTTTCAATTTATATTTGCCCAATTTCAATTTGTATTTTTTTTCAATATGATGTTGTATTTTCTCAATTTCAATTGAAAATGGTTTAGAAGTTTTGAATTTCTACCAAGATTAGTTAGTCATGTTAGTAATATCCCCAATTTCCTACTGTTTACGTATTATTTCAAAAATATAAGTCAATAGTTGTAAGTTTTACATATACATAGTTAACTGAAATGCAAACAGGTGTAACTATGCTTTTTATAGTTTTTTCTTGCAGAAAAGACAACTCAAAACAAGTATAACGGTCATTAAGTTATGCCTCTTTTGCTTGTTACGTTCTTTGCCACTACAGTTAACGTTCTGAACGTCAAGCAATGAATTGATAGAGTTCACCTCAATGGTTTTGACTACCAAACCAACAATAACAAGTAAGAAGGCGTTAAGTTCGGCCGGGCCGAATCTTATATACCCTCCACCACGGAGTGCATTCCACAGTATTACCAGCAGATTAGAAGTACAGAACCAAATTACGAAAATTGTGATATTTTTATGCACATTACTATATATGTTTACTATTTCAAACTATAATGTATATATAAATAAAATGCTGAAATTGTGAAAGTGAACATGACTAAATATTACGCGATTGTCAGTCGCCATTAGAAAGAAGCATTTTCAGATACAGGCAAAGTGATAAGAAAAGTATAAATTTTAAAGACATTCTCAAATGTGCAAATTTCGAAAAAACCCTTTTTCGAGTCTTCATAGTCAGAATGTATACACCGAATTTCATGATTTCAACTTCAGCGGTTTGGTAGGTCCCATTTTTATCCCTCTTTTTAATTATAAACCTTAAAAGTACAAATTTCGAAAAATCCCACTATTTTACGTGTCTATGCAATTAGAGGGATGTACACACCGAATTTCATGATTCTAGCTGTTGTAGTATCATTGGTACCATATTTTATCCCTTTTTGTCCCATTTCGCCCGCTAAAACTTTTATTTTCTTTGTGATGCTTCCAAGCTACAAGAGGAATGTCCGCAACAAATTTTAACTGTATGAAAATAAGCCAAGCTACCAATATTTGTATACTATATACATCCTATTTCAGAAATTAAACTTGGGAGAATATTTAAAAATGGAACGCTATACAATTGCGCAATTGCGCTTGGAATTTGCTAGACCACTTTTAAATCTCGTTGATCAAAATGAAAATTTTTTGTCAAATTTAATGATGACCGACGAAGCGCATTTTCACTTGAACGGTTTCGTAAATAAACAAAACAACAGATTTTAGGGATCCCCAAAATCTTCATCAGAAATCTTTACAACTAAAGGACAACATTCAAGAAAAAATTGATCGTATACCACAAGAAACACTCAACAAAGTTATGGAAAATGCCATAAAAAGAGCACATTTTTGCGTTAGAGAAAACGGTTCTCATTTAACTGATATTATTTTTCATAATTAATGTAAAAAAATAACATAAAATAAACTTTCTTTTTATCATAATTTTTTTTGTTTTTTTTTTCATTCCATTCAATAGTTATTTAAAAAACAAATCATATAGTTACTTTAGCCGCACCCTGTATATAATGGATATAATACTTCAATTCATAAAGTAAATATAAGGGAGCAATCATAAATGCCCTAAATATTGGGGGATAGAGAGTGTATTTTCAGCTACAGTCGATAGGTTGATTGTATTTCCATCCTATTTTAATTTCAAAAGTATAAATTTTGAAAATACCTTAACTCTCACGTACGCAGTATAAGACAACTTCATGATTCTACCATTTTTGTCGTAAAAACAACAAAATAAAGTACGAATTTGGAAAAAAAATATTTTATGTGGCTGTGCAGTCAGAGGAATGTATACCCCGAATTCCATGATTCTATCAGCGGTCATTTTGTTGGTACCATTTTTATCCCCTTTTTCCAATTTTGCCCCCTCAAGAGTACGACTATCTAAAATCTCTTTATTTTACGTATCTACACAATTAGAGGGATGTACACACTGAATTTCATCATTCTAGCTGTATTAGTTTAGTTGGTACTATTTTTATCCCCTGTAGCCATTGTATCCCTTGAAAGTACGAATTTGGAAAAAACGTTTTATTTTTCGTGTCTACGCAGTCAGAGGAATGTATACTCCGAATTTCATGATTCTATCTGCTGTCATTTGGTAGGTACTATTTTTATCCCCTTTTTCCATTTGAACCCCAAAAAGTACGAATTTTGGAAAGTTCTTTTATTTTACGTGTCTACGCAATCAGAGGAATGTATATATCGAATTTCACTATTCTAGGTGCAGCCGTTAGGTTGGTACTATTTTTATCCCTTTAGCCCCATTTAACCCCTTAAAAGTACGAATTTAGAAAAAATACTTTTATATTATTTATCTACTCTATTAGAGGAATGTACACGCCAAATTTCGTGTTTCTATCTGTTGTCGTTTGATAGGTACCATTTTTATCCCTTTTTGTCCCATTTCGCCCCCTACAAATAAAAATCACTCTATGGTGCCCTTTTATGCTATAAAGGGAATGCGCATTGCAAATATCAAGTAAATACAAGCTAATATGTTCAAAAAACATGCTGAAATACTCTAAATATTAGGGGTATTTTCAGTCCTTGTGAGGGAAAAATTTTTCCCTCTGGGCCGATTTCGTCCACTTTCAATCCCAACCGATCTACAACCATAAGACACATTTAGGAAAAATTTGAACCTCCTAGCTCATTTCGTTCGGCCGCTATCGTGCTTTCAACAGACAGACAGACAGACAGACGGACAGACGGACAGACGGACAGACGGACATGGCTATATCGTCTTAGAATTTTACCACGACCCAGAATATATATACTTTATGGGGTCTCCGATGAATATTTCAAGGTGTTACAAACGGAATGACAAAGTGAATATACCCCCATCCTGGAGGTGGAGGGTATAAAAAGCTCCAGCAATAGAATGGATAGAAAGAAGTACACTCTATGGTTGTGCTGTCTAAAAGTAGATATCGTTACCAAAATGTAAAAAAGACTCAACTAACATTTTTTTGCAAATCGATATTTTTGTTTATTATGACCGAAGTTGTTGTTTTGTTAAAATAACCTAAAATCTCGATTTGCAAAAAAATTTTAGTTAAGTCTTTTATATATTTTGGTAACGATATGTATGTACGTGTGGAAAAGATACATACATTTGCTTGTGAGTATTCTTGATTGTAATCATTTAAAATATGCGAGTACTACTTATAAATGAATGTTAAGGTGTCCCGAAAAAAATTGTATAGGAATATAGTGGATGTTCATGGTATTTGAGAAATATATTCAATGATAGCAAAACTATTAAACATAAAGGGCATTAAGTTCGGCCGGTACGAATCTTATACACGCTCCTCAGTGAATTGTATTCCACAGAGGTTGTCGATTTTCGTAGTAACATTGCAGGAAACATATAAAAATATTGAAAAAAAAATATTTTATAAAGAAATATGAAATGTTAATTACTTTAAACCACGCCTGTGCAGCAAGGCTACCAATATGTTTATCTTTATTGATTGACTGACTGGCTTATCATCGACCAGCGTTCAGACAAAACGGCTGAAGCCAGAGTCGTGAAGTTTTCAGTATAGTTCCCAAATATGATGTAAGACGCCGAGAAGAAGTACGAAATTCATACTTTCAGGGGGTAAAATGGGACAAAAAAGGGATAAACATCGAACCTTCGTCCTGACAAAACGGTAGTAGCTAGAAACATGAAATTCGGCGTCTGCCTTGCACTGACCATGCAGACGAGCTACAAACAGGGATTTTTCTAAATTTGGAGAAAAGAAACAAAAAAGGATAAAACGGTACTAATTTAAGTAATGCAGCTATATTCGTGAAAATCGATATTTACATTTATCTGACAAGGTAGACTTGCACGTAAGTGGTTTTTTTTGAAATTTGCTCTTTTAGGGGCGAGTGGGGAAATAAAGGGTAGACAATGGTACCAACTAAAGTATTAAAGCTAGAACCGTGAAATTTGGTATGTAATGTATGGATAATGACGGGATAAAAAATGCAAATTCCTCTGACAACCTGTGTACTCTTTGGGAAAGAGATGCAAAAAGTTATAAAATGGCCGGCAGCATCTAGAAACATGAGATCAAGGATATAAACGGTTGTAATTTTTTTTTCGAAACTGGGTAGAAAATGATAAAAATGTTTAGGTTTTCAAATTACTATTTCAGAAAATTCAATAAATACTATACAAAACTGGGATGGATAAAACTGATTTATTGTTATAACTGCCTTTTCCGCGTGCGCAGTAGCGGACACTGCTAGTACTATATATTAGGATGGATCACGAAAGTAAATTGCAGCCGTCACCCCCCAGAAATGAAGATTGGTCTTGTTAAACGATGGTCTGCAAAATATTTCGTAACTGGGTCAAGCCATCTGTGAGTTAAACGCTCCTGAAAACACCTCTAAAATGCATGTTTTTTCCGTTTATTTTCTTATTAATTTAATATTTATTAATTGACCCTTGGATGCACTTTAAATAACATTTTTTTATTCTTGTCTTAGAATAACTAATTGGTCGTATTATTGGACGTTTATATCGATTTTTTGTGTTTTTTCTAGGTGACAGCTAAAAACTCGTATTTCTTGGACACATTTTGTAAGAGGTGTAATGAAAACTAAGTAGAAGGAATCAATAACTTTCGAATGATGCCTCAATGATGAATATTGGACGAAAAATTACGTCACAGACTCCATCTTTTGTAAAATAATTTAATGCAGGAGATGGTTCAAATTTTTAAACTCTTTTTACATAAATGAGCGCTGCGGCGTCAATTTCTTTCCAATTTTCATCATTTGGGTATCATTCAAAAGGTATTGACTTATTTTTTATAAAATACTACCACCAAATACGAAAAAGTTTTTTTGGGAAAAAATGTAACACAAAAAAAATACACCGGAAAAACATGATTTTAGGGTTATTTTCAGGAGCGTTTAGCTCACAGATGGCTTGATCTAGGAACGAAATATTTTACAAACCATCATTAGACAATGCAAAATTATGTTCGTGGGGTGACTGGAACTTGTTTTTCTATTTGTATGGATGGCGACCCAGCCTACTATATATATGCTAGTACTATATATACATATAATACTTCAAGTCAATTCAAAAAGTAAATATAAGGCATCAATCTTCAATAAAGCGTTAATACTCTAAATGTTCGGGATAGTGAGTGTATTTTCAGCTACAACCGTTTAGTTGGTTTTATGTTCATCCTATTTCAATTCAAAAAGTACAAATTTTGAAAATCCTTTATCTCTCACGAACACACTGTAAGATAACCTAAATGCATGATTCTAGTCATTTGCTCGCTACCAGTTACTCTTACCAGTTTTGCAGTAAAAGTAAAAAAAGTACGAATTTCGAAAAAAATATTTTACGTGTCTATGTAGTCAGAGGAATTTATACACCGAATTCCATGATTCAACCTGCGGGTATGTGGTTGGTACCATTTTTATCCCTATTTTCCCATTTTATCCCCTAAAAGTACGAAATTCGAAAAATCACTTTATTTTACGTGTTTACGCAATCTGATGAATGTAGAGAACGAATTTCATTATTCTAGGTGCAGCCGTTTGTTTGGTACCATCTTTATCCATCTATTTCGATTTTAGCCTTAAAAGTACGAATTTAAAAAACATTTTTATTTTTCGTGTTTACGCAAGCGGAGGAATGTATACAACGAATTTCATGATTCTAGCTGGCGCAATTTGGTTGGCTCCATTTTTATCCCCTTTTCCCCAATTTACCCCCTTAAAGTACGAATTTCGAAAAATCTATTGTACGTGTCTACACAATCAGAGGAATGCATACAACGAATTTCATTTTCAGGTGCTGCTTTTTGGTTGGTACCATTTTTATCTCTATTTGCCCAATTTCACCCCATACAAATAAAAATCACTTTATGGTGCATGCATTTGCTATATGGGGAGTGCGTATACCAAATATAAAGCAAATATAAGCAGACAAAAACATTCTGAAAGACTCTCAATATAAGGGATATTTTCAGTCCTTGTGAGGGAAAAAGTTTTGCCTGTGATCCGATTTCGCCACATTTATGCAAACTAGGGACGTCTTAGCTCCATTCATTTAGATGCTAGCGTGCATTCAACAGACGGACGGACGTGGCTAGATCACCTTAGAGTTTGATGACCATAAAGAATATATATACTTTCTAGGGTCTCAGGTCGATATTTCAAGCTGTTACAAACGGAATGACAAACTTAGTATACCCTCATCCTGTGGAGGTGAAGATGAAGTTTTTTGATTTTATATGTTCACAGTTTTTGTTCTTTATGACAAGAGGTACAACTTTGCCTCAGAGAGTAAATCAAAATTCCAAACGGTTTGCAAGATATGAGCCTGAGAAAATTATAATTTTTTTGCAAAAATGACACCGAGGCCCCAAATCTTTGGGGCCCTTAAAAAGTGCACGACATTGAGCAAAACTGGGAGACACGGGTCTTTTTTTTTTGGTCTTTTATCACGTAGTGGTGTCCGTATATGGTTATATTTCTATGACATAAAAAATTACACACAGTGTAACCCTGTTAATTTTTAGAGCGTGTTGTAACTCCTTCTGTGCAACACTGTGCCGTGTTTTTTAAGTTACATCCCCATAAGATGTACATCTTTTCCCATTTTCTGTTTTCGCATTTATAACATTTTTACATTTCGAACCACCCTAATGTACTTTCATGCCATATGAACATTTTACACCTGAGTTATGAATTAACAATCATCATTGTCATCGACATCATCTCCATCGACACCATCAGTGTTGTCGTCACTTACAGGCGAATTTCTTCCACCGTCTGTTTATTTCAGTTGCTGCTGTCGTTGTTGTTGCATTAATCGCAAATTGAGTTGTGGAGCTAGCGAGCGAGTGACCGCAACGCCGCCAACAGATGATGAATTGTCAAAATCTAAAGTGTGTTAATTAATTCTTGTGTAAAATACTCGCTTGTAAACAAACAACAAGAAAAAACAATAATCGATTCATCAGAGAAAAGCACGCCAATGACATGCTTTTTTCCTCCTCTTCTTCTTCTTCGACTTTTTTCGTGCGCCAGATATTTACGTTCCATCATGCATGCAAACCTTGAAAACTCAAAGTGAGGCTAAAGGTATGGAATATGGAGCTGAATACCGTGGATCAAAATGAAAAAATAATCTCACAATCATCACCGGAACAAGTTGGGAGACACTCTCGATCATTGAGTCGTACAAGCATTTACACACTTAAGAGAGCATACTGTCACTTGGCCTTTTAGGGCATTTGGGTCAAAGGTTTTATAATATTAATAGAGATAAATATATACTTTGTGTTGTATATGCCACGTCCATTTTTCCAATATCACCCTCATTTTTGTACAAATACTTACTTTAATGCTGTCATACAATGCATGATGTATGATAATAACAATGTCTCCATGTCTCCCAGTTTTGCCCAAAGTCATGCACTTTTTTATGGGTCCCCAAAGATTTGGGGTGTCTTTTTTGCAAAAAAGTGATCATTTTCTCAGTTTCATATCTTTCAAACTGTTTGGAATTTTAATTTACTCTCTGAGGCAAGGTTGTAGCTCTTGTCATAAAGTACAAAAATTGTGAATATATAAAATAAAAAAACAACTTCATATTCAAGGTCAAAATCGCAAATGTCGTCGAACATCTTAATCTTATAGGCTGTAGTGTGTGTAGGTAGGCGTATACGTGTTGTTGATTAAGGATAATATCACTCATACGCACTGTATTCGGAGTGACTATTAACAGAAACAGTCCTTTAAGATATATGTTTCTTACCTTAACAGTGTTAAGGTTCATTCCTAGGAAGTTTAAATGTTCTAGAAATTCGTTTATTGAGATCTTAGGAACATTTTTGTTGTTGATTTTTCCTTGAATTTTGTATGGTTTGCTACCTATGCACCTGAACAGGGGAAAAAAGTTAAAAAATCGATTTTTTTATTTTTTTTTTTGCGATTTTGATCTTGTGATTTTATATGTCAACAAATTTTGTTCTTTATGACAAGAGCTACTACTTTGCTCCAAACGGTTTGCAAGATATGAGCCTGAGAAAATTATCACTTTTTTGCAAAAATGACACTGAGGTCTTTTCTTTAATCTTCTTTTTTTAATCTTTTATAACGTAGTGGTGTATATATTTTTTCGGTTATATTTATTCGTGTCACACTATGTAATCGATCTCAAGGTCTAAATTTTATTGAATTAATTATTAAATTTTCCCAATATTTCGTTCTTAGTCTAAGAACATCTTAAGGGGATGCAAATGTAAATACAAATAAAAACAACAAAAATATTATGAAAAGGCACAACAGCAGAATGTTAAAAGAACGAAACATTGGAAAAAATAAATAATTAATTTAATTTAATTGAGACGTTGAGCTCGATTATCAGATCGATCATTCAGATCAAAAAGAACAATTTATGGTATTTACTGTTTAAAAATGATAACGCTTAAATGTTGGCCACGTCTACGTCTGAGGAAGGTCCAATTTTGGGCGACTCGTTCGAGTATAGCGACTGGAGAGCCCGTTCGCAAATTTAAGTCGCCAAGCTTCAATTCTGCACCCATTGAATTCTGTACACTTTAAGGCCGTGAGCCTTAAGCTGTTTTTCGTAATACAGCGAAATGTCCATATTAATGCATATTACGAAAATTAAAAAAAAATAATAATAACAATTTTAAACCAATTTCTGGCGTAACTGTTTTCAAACTATTTTTTGTCATGGTTTTAGTGAATATATTTTGTAGGTGGTACTCTGAACCCACTCCCACAGGAAATATCAAAAATGAATATATCCTCCGGTTCAGTGTGAACATTTCAAGAAGATCGGTCCAGTGGGCTAGAAACAAACAAACAAACGTATACAAATTCAATTATATATATATATACACTCAGAAAAAGTGAATCCTATAATGAGTTAAAATGAACTAAAATTTAGGAAAGTTGAACTTCGTATAGCGCTAAAGCAATATTTCCTCATGTCAAGTTCATTCTTTTCCTTGAAAGTACTGCATGCTATGATCTTGATTCAATTTATATTTCAATATTTTCTCAAACTAAGGAAAATTCCAGTAAGTTTTTCCTCAAACCAAGTAAATATTTACTAAATCTAAGTAAAATTTTGCTGAAATCCTTCCTAAGTCTATGTTTTTACTCCGGTCACGTAAATGTTTACCAGATCTAAGTAAATTTTTACTTAAATCAAGTAAATATTGACTTAAACTGAGGACAATTTTGCAGATTTTTTTCCTTAAAACAAGTAAATTTGTACTTAAACTGAGGAAAATTTTACATGCTACAAGGAAAAAAGTGAACTTAAAATAAGTTCAATTTAACTAAAAAATTCAAACAAATGGTTTTGCTTCAGAATATGCAAAACTAATACCAACAAGTAAAAACGGCGCAATATACCCTCCACCATGGATTGCATTCCACCGAGGATGTCGATTTCCGTAGTAGTGCCGTAATATTACAGGCAAATATAATTTTTATAATATAGCCAAACCAAAACAAATACAAATAATTTTATAAATAAATAAAATATTTTTATTATACCACGCTTACAATGCAAGGCATACGTATTGGCATACGTTTACATATCGAAATAATACTTTAAATCAATTTAAAAAATAAATATTCTTATATTTATATTTTCAAAAAGATTAAATATCATAAATATAGGTAGATCGTACGTGCTGCAGTTGGTTGTATTTCCATTCTATTTTAATTCAAAAAGTACAAATTTTGAAAATCCATTATCAGACGTACATAGTGCAAAATAACCTAACTTCATGATTCAACCAATTTTTGCCGTAAAAGTAAAAAGTATGAATTTGGAATAATCTTTTGTGTGTCTACGCAGTCAGAGGAATGTATACATCGAATTCCATGATTCTAGCTGCGGCCATTTGGTTGGTACCATTTTTATCCCCTTTTTCCTATTTTACCCCCTTAAGAGTACGACTTTTTAAAATATCTTTATTTTACGTGCCCACGCAATTAGAGGGATGTGCACTCCAAATTTCATTATTTCGAATTTGGAAAAAACTTTTTATTTTTTGTGTCTATGAAGTCAGAGGAATGCATACTCCAAATTTCGGTACTATTTTTGTACCCTTTTTCCATGGAATGTATATACAATTGGAATGTATACAAAGAATTACTCTAGGTGCAGTCGTTTGGTTGGTACCATTTTGATCCCTCTATTCCCATTTTATCCCTTAAAAGTGCTAATTTGGAAAAATACTTTTATATTATGTATCTACTCAATTAGAAGAATGTACACCACGAATTTCGTGTTTCTAGCTGTTGTTGTTTAATATGTACCATTTTTATCCCTTTTTTGCCCCATTTCGCACCCTACAAATAAGTATCACTTTATGGTGCACTTTTTTGCTATAAGGGGAATGCGCATACCAAATATCAAGCAAATATAAACAGACATATTCAAAAACATGCTTTAATACGCTAAAATATTAGGGATTATTATAGGTATTTTTATTAGACCTTGTGAGGGAAAATTTTTTCCCTTTGCGCCGAATTTGCGCAAACCGACCTACGACTATAAGCCGCATTTATGCAGAATTTGGACTAGCTCCTTTCGTTTAGATGCTAACGTGCTTTCAACAGACGGACGGACATGGTCGTCTAGATCGTCTTAGAATTTTATGACGATCAAGAATATATACATTATAGGGTTTCAGGTCGATATTTCAAGGTGTTGCAAACGGAATGACAAAGTTAGTTTATCCCAATCCTGGAGGTGGTGGGTATAATAATGGCAACATGAAATATTTCTCTAAAGTTTGATGATACCTCTGCCATAAAGAGTTGAGCTATTGCTCCATGATTGCTACGAAGGTAAGATAGGCGCCTTTGAAGTGGTTGTTTAGAATAATACTTGAAATATTTAAGAAATAAGTATCTGCAAACGAACGAGAATTGCTTTTTAGATTAATATTCTAAACAATTTCAAGTGATAGTTCATTAATACTTAAATGTATGAAGAACTCGGCATAAATTTCAGTATTTAACTATTAACTCAGTTTAAAAAAAAAAAACATTTTTAGTTAAACTTTTCTAAATTAAATTTTTATACCTTCACTCTACAGAGTAGAAGAGGTACATATCATTTGGGACAGAAAAAAAGTGACTTAAGACCCTAAGAATGTTTGTACCAAATCCGTTTCATCCGTTTTTAAGTTGTTTGAACCATGCCCGTCTGAATGGTGTACACGATAACTATCGAAAGGAGTTAAGGCATCGATTCAAACTTTGTACATGGTAATATTATTCCCAAACTTAGTTTAAGTTCGAAGACGGGCGAAAATGTCACTCCCCTTCTAGTACCCCCACACAAATAGCACATATTCCAATGTTAAATTAAAACTCACATAACTTCCACACATAACTTCGGAATCAGCTATATTTTGGTATTTGATAAAGTTTTTATAATCACATTAAGTGTATAAAATATGTCGAGTTTTGCCACTCCCC
This sequence comes from Polietes domitor, assembly GCA_947397865.1. Taxonomy (NCBI): domain Eukaryota; kingdom Metazoa; phylum Arthropoda; class Insecta; order Diptera; family Muscidae; genus Polietes; species Polietes domitor. Next base: position 98,914,957 of record OX377620.1, read on the forward strand.
TTCCAGTACCTCCCACACAAATCACCCGAAACTAGTTAAAATTAAAGTTGTTATATCTTCCAAACGGATGATCGGAATACTGTGATATTTCATATTTGTCAATGCTTTTATAGTGATTACATACGCATGAAATATGGGCGATATTGCCACTCCCCTTCTAGTACCTCCCACACAAACTGATATAAACTTTCGTTACAATAAAACCGATATCCATACGGGTAGTCAAAATCATTTGTAATTTGATATTTGAAAATGTTTTTTATAATCAATTTAAAAATAAACAAGTAAAAAGGCGTTAAGTTCGGCCGGGCCGAATCTTATATACCCTCCAACACGGAGTGCATTCCATAGCATTACCGATAGATTAGAAGCTGTCGACTTTATAAAGAAGTGAAGTAACATATTTTGAAAATTGTGATATTTTTAATGCTCATTACTATATTTGTTTACTATTTCAAACTATAAGGCATACTTATGCGCAATGTTTAAAATAAATTGCATTGCTTCATTATTATAATATTACTCCACTAATATATATAAATTTATATATATACAGTGGCCGACAAAAGTCAACATACGACTCACATTTTTGCGATTTAGCGAGTTCCAAAACATATTTGAAAAAAGTAATGTTTTGTTTGAAATCGTGTTTTATTCATATAACAATAACAAAATGCATTACTTCAATATAAACACAAAAGATATTAACAGAATACGCAGAAAAAACCTTGACAAAAGTCTACATACGGTTTGAGATGAGACATAAAAAATGCAGTTGAACGTGACAAAATGATACTATTATATAATTTAATATTTTGTTGGTCCACCATGAGCATCTAAAGGGTGTTTTTTATTGAGGTATAGAACTTCGAATTGAAATAAAACACAAGAAAATCGTTTTAATGTCCATCAATTTGGCTTTATTGGAAGGATAATTTTATGCCATTAATGTTTAAATATGATTTCGGGCATGTGGCCGCCGCTGCTGGCTCGAATATAGCCAGCATATGGGCCGTATGTTGGTAATAACGCCACGAATGTTGGCTTCCAAGTCCCCTAACGTTTCTGGTTTGTTGTCGTAGACGAGCGACTTCACATATCCCCAAAGAAAATAATACAATGGTGTCAAATCACACGATCTTGGTGGCCAATTGACAGGTCCATTCCGCGAAATTATGCGGTTAACCGAATTAATTGCTCTGATGGACGATTATGTCGACCATAAAATGGACGGAGCTTGCGGTGAACTTCGCGAACTGAACCATTACTTTCGAAATAGATTTGCACGATTTGCAAGCGTTGTTCTTTTGTCAACCTGTTCATGATGAAATGGCAAACCAAACTAAATATTAATCACTTGACAGCTGACAAAATGGCCGCCAGTTAAAAAAGTGATGCCAACTTAAAGTTCTATACCCCAATAAAAAACACCCTTTACAACAGCCAGACGATTGCTGGCAATGATGCAACTAAGTTTTCCAATTCCGCAGGTGATATTTGTCGCCATTCCTCTTTCAGCTTGTTTTTTAGCGTTTGGGCGCTAGTTATGTGATGTTTTCGGATCCTGCGTTGCAGAATCTCCTACACATGTTCAATAATATTCAGGTCGGGGCTTTGTGGCGGCGAATAAAGTTGTCTTGGAGCATGGTAAATCAGCCAATCTTTAACAAATTGGGCTGTGTGCTTCGGATCGTTATCTTGTTGGAAAATCCAGCGCTCTCCGAGGTTTAAATTATCGACCGATGCCTTCAGATTTTGTTCCAATATGGATTTATATTGATAGCGATCCATGTTACCCTCAATAAATGCAAGATTTCCAACTCCAGACGCCGCGACGGCACCCCAAACCATTACGTTGCCACCACCATGCTTTACCGTAGCAAGTAAATTCTTCGGATTCATTGCCGTATTCGCTTTTCTCCATACTTTGGTTCTCCCGTCACTTCCAAATATATTATACTTCGACTCGTTCGTAAATAAAACCCGCTTCCAGAAGTCTAATCCCTTGTCCAAGTGTTGCTGGGCGAATTCAAGGCGAAGCTTACGATTCTTTTCACTTATAAGAGGTTTTTTGCGTGGCGTTCTGCTTCGGAAACCATTATTATTCAGACTTCTTTGAATTGTTCTTGGATGTACAATTGTATCCGACCTTTCTGCGAGTTGTTTGGACAACATTGTAGCATTCACTTTCGGGTTTTCATTAACTTCTTTTAAAATAAAGCTTTCATCTCGTCAACTAAGTTTTTTTGGACGCCCACTTCTGGGCTTATTTTCAACTGTACCCGTATTTTCGAAGTTTTTGCATATAGTTTGGACAGTTGATTTACTTAAATTAACCATTTTAGCTATTTCGCCTAAAAATTTCCTTTCGTTTCTGCATTTTATTACTAAATTTCGAATATCAGTTGCAATTTCTTTACGAGAAGCCATTTTCGCGGACTAATGTTTCTTGAATTATATTTATTTAAAGAAGAGCAAGCACAAGACAAATGACAATGCAAATTTCGTCAATTCTCCTATAAAGTACATTATAAAAAATTACGTAAAGCATGGGATGCTATGTCGTATGTAGACTTTTGTCGGGCCGATTTCTTCCATTTGCATTACAGAGTGACTGTATCAGTTTGATATGAAAAGTTCACAGATCTATTATGATTCGCGTCTATATTGGAATGAAAGCATTTAATTTCATGATTCTAGGTACATCCGCTTGCTTGGTACCTATTTATAATTTTTTAAATCAAGTACGATTTTGAAGAAATACCCATATTGTACGTGTCTAACAAAATAGTCGAGTGTAAACACTGAATTTCATGATTCTACCTACAAGCGTTTGCATGGTACCAATTTCATCCCGTTTTGATCCTAAAGGTATGAATAACGAAAGATATCTTTATTTTTCGTGTCTACGCAGTCACAGCAGTGTACACACCGAATTTCACTATTCTAACTGCAATCCTTTGATTGGTACCATTTTTATCCCTTTCGCCCCATTTTCCGCCTAAAAATACAAATTTCGAAAAAATCCTTTATATTTCGCATCTACGCAGTCAGATAAATGCATACACCGAATTTCATGATTTTAACTTCAGCGGTTTGGTTGGTACCATTATTATCCCTCTTTTCCATTTGTATCCCTTAGAAGTACAAATTTCGAAAAATTTCTCTCTTTTACGTGTCTATGTAATTATAGGGATGTACACTAGGGCGTACCTCAAAAAAAAAGTTCGCCATACACCTTCGAATATGAAGTATTATTGAAAGGTAATTTCAAAAAATTTTTTTTTAATTTTTTATGCCGAACGTAGGGGTCGCGCTTTTACATTTTTCTATATAACTTCTGCATTTATAAACGGATTTTAAAGTGTGATACATCGATGTTTTTGTCTCGACGAGGCCGATTTTTTTGTCTTTGAAGTCATTGAGCTCAAGCACCCCCTTCTGGTACTTACCCATCATATCTCAGTTGCTACTACCCTAATGTACCACTCTAATATCAGAAAATTAAAGCTCGCATAAAATCATGAATCATGCTTGAGCTCAATGACTTCAAAGACAAAAAAATCGGCCTCGTCGAGACAAAAACATCGATGTATCACACTTTAAAATCCGTTTATAAATGCAGAAGTTATATAGAAAAATGTAAAAGCGCGACCCCTACGTTCGGCATAAAAAAATAAAAAAAAAATTTTTGAAACTACCTTTCAATAATACTTCATATTCGAAGGTGTACGGCGAACTTTTTTTTTTTACTTGTAACCTGGTACGCTCTAATGTACACACCGAATTTCATGTTTCTAGCTGTTGTCGTATCATTGGTACTATTTTTATTCCTTGTGTCTCATTTCACCCGCTAAATCTATTTTGTACTTTTTGATGATTACACTTTACTAGAGGAAGGTACGAAACAGATTTCATGTGTATAAAACATCGGAAATGAAACAAGTAAGAAGGCGTTAAGTTCGGTCGGGCCGAATCTTATCAGCTACAGTCGCTTCGATCCTATTTTACTTTCAAAAGTATAAATTTTGAAAATATCTTATCTCTCACGTACGCAGTACAAGACAACTTCATGATTCTACCATTTTTTGTCGTAAAAGCAACAAAATAAAGTACGAATTTTGAAAAAAATATTTTACGTGGCTATGCAGTCAGAGGAATGTATACACCGAATTCCAAGATTCTATCAGCGGCCATTTTGTTGGTACCATTTTTATCCCCTTTTTCCAATTTTGCCCCCTCAAGAGTACGACTATCTAAAATCTCTTTATTTTACGTATTTACACAATTGGAAGGATGTACACACTGAATTTCATCATTCTAGCTGTATTAGTTTAGTTGGTACTATTTTTATCCCCTGTAGCTATTGTATCCCTTGAAAATACGAATTTGGAAAAAACGTTTTATTTTTCGTGTCTACGCAGTCAGAGGAATGTCTACTCCGAATTTCATGATTCTAGCTGCTGTCATTTGGTAGGTACTATTTTTATCCCCTTTTTCCAGTTGAATCCCAAAATGTACGAATTTTGGAAAGTTCTTTTATTTTACGTGTCTACGCAATCAGAGGAATGTATATATCAAATTTCATTATTCTAGGTGCAGCCGTTAGGTTGGTACTGTTTTTATCCCTCTATCCCCATTTAACCCCTTAAAAGTACGAATTTAGAAAAAATACTTTTATATTATGTATCTACTCTGTTAGAGTAATGTACACGCCAAATTTCGTGTTTCTATCTGTTGTCGTTTGATAGGTACCATTTTTATCCCTTTTTGTCCCATTTCGCCCCCTACAAATAAAAATCACTCTATGGTGCTCTTTTATGCTTTAAAGGGAATGCGAATTGCAAATATCAAGTAAATACAAGCTAATATGTTCATAAAACATGCTGAAATACTCTAAATATTAGGGGTATTTTCAGTCCTTGTGAGGGAAAAATTTTTCCCTCTGGGCTGATTTCGTCCAATTTCAATCCCAACCGATCTACAACCATAAGACACAGTTAGGAAAAATTTGAACCTCCTAGCTCATTTCGTTCGGCCGCTATCGTGCTTTCAACAGACAGACAGACAGACAGACGGACAGACGGACATGGGTATATCGTCTTAGAATTTTACCACGACCCAGAATATATATATTTTATGGGGTCTCCGTTGAATATTTCAAGGTGTTACAAACGGAATGACAAAGTGAATATACCCCCATCCTGGAGGTGGAGGGTATAAAAATATTTACTCTTTAACCACACTCTGGCACCTCCCACACAATTGTCCATATCCTAGGTAAAATTAAATCCTTCGCAGCTGATATTTGTTTATGTCTTTACAATTGTTTTATAAATGTGGCAGGTGGGACCATGGACACGAATCTCGTATCACACTAATCATCTCATGGACACACTAATTGTCCTGCTCTAAAAAAATTAAAATTTAATTCCTTATAACTTCCGTATATATGTGCTCTGAATCTTACTTAATTGTTTCTATACAAAAAACTTGTTTCCACACAAGTATGAATTTACTCAATAGTACGAATTTTTTATTAGATCCAAAGAATTTTCTAAAAAATGAACTATTTACTATGACTTTGAAAGAAGGAAACTTTACTAATACTTAGTTAATTTTCCTACTTTTGAGGAAATTTTTACTAAACTGGAGTAAAATTGTTGAATTAAATTGAAGTATGGATTTTACTCAGATTTTGGAATGCTATTTTTCTGAGTGGAGATATATAAATAACATATACATTTAAATTAATTGTATACGCTATTATATATAAAATTTGTGCTCTGAGTGCCATTAAATAACCATTTGTGAGTATATATAGGTATGTCGGTGCTAAGTGTATGTTTCAAACTGAAAAAATTCTGCAGATCAGATTTATATTGCTCGGATTATACACAACACAAAGCCTTCTTAAAACGCCATTATTCGGGCCTTGTTGGACTTTGCATTTAAAAATAAAATGTTCTACAGCATTGATATGTTACGCGTCTCTATTGTCGCCGTCTTCGTATTGTCCGTCCCGGCCAAATCATCATTCAAATTCAACAATCTCAAATGTGAAGATCATGACGTCAGCTTTTCACATTTTGAGACGTGTAGGTTGAACGTACTGAAGCGTGGTGTAGTGTCACTCAATATTAGGGTGGGCCTCTACAAAACTCCTGTAACAAATTCCACGGTGAGTTGGTAATAAGAAAGAAAAATTAAAAAAAAATACCTCTAGCCTGACTTTGCCCCTTTTCAATTCCAACCAAGCTAGCGTACTGGCAACAAGGCTAGTTCGTCCTAGAATTTTACCGTGACCTAGGATATTTGAAAAATGCTTTAAGAAAAATATTTATATAATAGTTAGTTAATGTGAAAAAAACAAACAATTTACAGCAATAAATTTTGAAACTGTATCAATAAATTAAGTTCTTATTCGTTGCTATCCAGGCAACAAGAAAAGCAGCTCTTTTTGAATTATTTCATTGACTTTTAATCTACTCAATTATTTATTCCAGATCAATGTCGCTGTATACAAACGGGCCAATGCGAACGGGCCATATCTGTACAATTTCACGCAGGATGTATGTGCTTTCTTTGCAAATCGCGAAAAATACCCGCTTTTAAAAGTGATAATGTCCCTATTCTTGAAGGATTCCAATTTGAATCATACATGTCCCTATAACGTGAGTTCATCATCGTTTAGAATGTTTGTATTCATATATGTGATGTTCTCCGTTTGTTTCGTTTCCTTTCAGGATGCTATTATTGTAAAGAATCTAGTTTTGAATGAAGACGTCTTTCGATTGATCCCAGGCGTTCGTGGACAATATGTGTTGAAGGCTAAAGTGTTCGCCTACAACGACTTGAAGGCGACTGTTCATGTGGCGTTCTCCAATTCTGATTGCTTACTGTGTTAGTTATTTTCATACTTTGAGGAGTTTTTTTGTTGTTTCAATGAGAGTTCATGTATAAATAATTTATTTTTTGTCCGAAAACGATCGAATAAGAAATGCGATTTATTTTAATGTCTTTTAGAGCCTACTGAAAGTAAGGTATAAAGAAGATAACAAGTTCGGCTAGGGACGAATTTCCTGGTAAATAAGTTTATCCATTCCATATGCAATACCTTGAAATTTCAACCTGAGTGTGGCCCAAAAGTAGTTGAAAAATAAGCTGGACACTACTTCTTCGCCCACTTTGGGTGATTTGTCATTTTCAAATATTTGAATATTCACAATAAGGACTTGCCCATATTTCTGAAAATGCCAAATTGTCCCTGGTGTTTTTTTGAGTGATTGTTCATTTTTTGCATTTGTCACAATTTATTTTCATTATGTTATAATACTGTAGCTGAAAAGATTTTCTCCTATGTGATATAGCCAAAGTAGGCTATGTAAAGTAAAAGTTTCCGACATTGTCGGCCTTCAGCCTTAAAAGATTTCCTTCTATGTCCAAAGACGGCTACGAAGAGTTATAGTTATTAGGCTGGGTCGTGGTAGTTTCCATACAAATGGAAAAACAATTTCCTGTCACCCCACAAAAATAAAGTTTGGATTGTTTAATGATGTTCTGCAAAATATTTCGTCACTGGGTCAAGCCATCTACGAGCTAAACGCTCCTGAAAACACCTGTAAAAATCATGTTTTTCCCGTGTAATTTTGTCCAAAAATATTTCTGAATTAACAGACCACGGAAGCACTTTCAATATAAATTTTTATTCTTGGCTTAGAGTAACTTATTGGTCGAAATATTGGACGATTGTAGCATTTTTTCGTTTTTTCATAGTGACAACTGAAAACTTATTCGTATTTGGTGTCAGTATTTTATAAAAAATAAAAATGATGAACATCGGGATGAAATTGACGCCGCAGCGCTAATTTTTGTAAAAATAGTTTGAAAATTTTGTCTCTGAAAATCCATCTTATGTATTATATTAATTTTCAAATATGGAGTCAGTGATGTCATTTTTCGTCCCATAGTCATCATTTAGGCATCATTCGAAAGGTATTGATTCCTTCTATTTATTTTTCACTTCCTACAAAATGTTTCCAACCACAGCAAAACAATATAAACGTCGAATAATACGACCAATTAGTTATTCTACACATGAATAAACAAGTAAGGAAAGGCTAAAGCCGGACGGGGCCCACTATTTGATACACTCCACTTTCTATCCGAATAAAATTCAATTCGGTAAAAAAAGTGAAAATGGGAAGGATTTTGTATTCTGTAAATCTTAAAGTGTTAAATCGGAAAGGACATTTTTATGGGGGTATATTGAAACCTGGAACGAAATAATAATATGTATAGTTTGGCCCAAATCGGTTAAACATTTGGGACATTTGCATTAGGGCTATATCTAAATCTGAACCGATCTTACCCACTTTCACCATAGGTGTTTTTAGTTGGTTTATAAGATATCATGCCAAGTTTAAAGAAAATCGGGTACAATATGTGTTTTCTAGAGCGGAAAAGGCAAATCGGGAGCAACATTTGTATGGGGGCTATATTTCTGAGTGGAGATATATAAATAACATATAAATTTAAATTAATTGTATACGCAATTATATATAAAATGTGTGCTCTGAGTGCCATTAAATAACCATTTGTGAGTATATATGGGTATGTCGGTGCTAAGTGTACGTTTCAAACTGAAATAATTCTGCAGATCAGATTTACACTGCTCGGTTTATACACAACACAAATCCTTCCTAAAGCGCCATTACTCGGGCCTTGAAAATTCGCGTGACTTTGCATTTGAAAATAAAATGTTCTACGGCATTGATATGTTACGCGTCTCTATTGTCGCCTTCTTCGTATTGTCAGTCCAGGCGAAATCATCATTCAAATTCAACAATCTCAAATGTGAAGATCATGACGTCAGCTTTTCACATTTTGAGACGTGTAGGTTGAACGTACTGAGGCGTGGTGTAGTGTCGCTCAATATTAGGGTGGGCCTCTACAAAACTCCTGTAACAAATTCCACGGTGAGTTGGTAATAAGAAAGAAAATTAAAAAAAAATACCTCTAGCCTGACTTTGCCCCTTTCAATCCCAACCAAGCTAGCATACTTGCCACAAGGCTAGTTTGTCCTAGAATTTTACCGTGACCTAGGATATTTGAAAAATTGCTTTAAGAAAAATATTTATATAATAGTTAGCAATGTTAAAAAAACAATTTAGAGCAATAAATTTTGAAATTGTATCAATAAATTAAGTTCTTATTCGTTGCTATCCAGGCAACAAGAAAAACAGCTCTTTTTTTTAATTATTTCATTGACTTTTAATCTACTCAACTATTTATTCCAGATCAATGTCGCTATGTACAAACGGGCCAATGCGAACGGGCCATATCTGTACAATTTCACGCAGGATATATGTGCTTTCTTTGCAAATCGCGAAAAATACCCGCTTTTAAAAGTGATAATGTCCCTATTCCTGAAGGATTCCAATTTGAATCATACATGTCCCTATAACGTGCGTCCATCATCGTTTAGAATGTTTGTATTCATATATGTAATGTTCCACATTTGTTTCGTTTCGTTTCAGGATGCTATTATTGTGAAGAATCTGGTTTTGAATGAAGACGTCTTTCGATTGATCCCAGGCGTTCGTGGACAATATGTTTTCAAGATGAAAGTGTTCGCCTACAACGACTTGAAGGCGACTGTTCATGTGGCGTTCTCCAATTCTGATTGCTTACTGTGTTAGTTATTTTCATACTTTGAGGAGTTTTTTTTGTTGTTTCAATGAGAGTTCATGTATAAATAATTTATTTTTTGTCCGAAAACGATCGAATAAGAAATGTGATTTATTTTACTGTCTTTTAGAGCCTACTGAAATTAAGATATAGAGAAGATAACAAGTTCGGCTCGGGACGAATTTCCTGGTAAATAAGTTTATCCATTCCAATTGCAATACCTTGAAATATCAATCTGAATGTGGCCCGAAAGTAGTTGAAAAATAAGGTGAACACTTCTTCTTCTGGGTGATTTGTCATTTTTTAATATTTGAATATTCACAATGAGGACTTGCCCATATTTCTGAAACTGCCAAATTGTCCCTGGTGTTTTTTTGAGTGATTGTTCATTTTTCGCATTTGTCACAATATAAATAATTTTCATTACGTTACAATTGTGTTACAATACTGCGGTTGCATAGATTTTCGCTGTGTGCTATAGCCAATGTAGGCTATGCAAAATAAAAGTTTCCGACATTGTCGGTCTTCAGCCTTAAAAGATTTCCTTCTCTTGACCAATAACTCTCTTCTGCGGCTACGAAGAGTAATGGTTATTAGGCTGGGTCTTGGGCCATACAAATGGAAAAACCATTTCCAGTCACCCCACGAAAATATAGTTAGGATTGTATAATGGTGCTCTGCAAAATATTTTGTCACTGGGTCAAGCTATCTGTGAGATAAATGCTCCTGAAAACACCTCCAAAACTTTAAATATAAATTTTGATTTTTGGCTTAGAATAACTTATTGGACGTTTTCATAGTAATTTTTTTCATAGCGACAACTGTCAGTATTTTATAAAAAAATAAATATGATGAACATCGGAAAGAAATTGACGCCGCAGCGCTCATTTTTCTAAACAGAGTTTGAAAATGTTGTCTCTGAAAATCTATCTCCTGTAGTAAATTATTTTACAAATATGGAGTCAGTGACGTCATTTTTCGTCCCATATTCATCATTTAGGCATCATTCGAAAGGTATTTCTATTTATTTATTTATTTTTCATAATACCTCTTACAAAATGTTTCCAAGAAATATGAGTTGTTAGCTGTCCTTGAAAAACCACAGAAAATCAATATAAACGTCCAATAATACGACCAATTAGTTATTCTAAGACAAGAATAAACAAGTAAGGAAAGGCTAAAGTCGGGCGGGGTCGACTATATGAATAAAATTCCGAATAAAATTCAATTCGGTAAAAAAGTGAAAAGGGGAAGGATTTTGTATCCTATAAATCTAAAAGTGTTAAATCGGAAAGGACATTTTTATGGGGGTATATTGAAACCTGAAACGAAATAATAATATGTATAGTTTGGCCAAAATCGGTAAAACGATTGGGAGCAACATTTGTATGGGGGCTATATCTAAATCTGAACCGATCTTACCCACTTTTACCATAGGCGTTTTTAGTTGGATTATAATATGTTGTGCCAAATTTAAAGAAAATCGGGTACAATGTGTGGCTTCTAAAGCGGAAAAAGTCAAATCGGAGGCGACATTTGTATGGGGGCTATATCTAAATCTGAACCGATCTTACCCACTTTCACAATAGGCGTTTTTAGTTGGATTATAAGATGTTGTGCTAAATTTAAAGAAAATCGGGTACAATGTGTGGCTTTTAAAGCGGAAAAAGTCAAATCGGAGGCGACATTTGTATGGCGGTTATATCTAAATCTGAACCGATCTTACCCACTTTCACCATAGGCGTTTTTAGTTGGATTATAAGATGTTGTGCTAAATTTAAAGAAAATCGGGTACAATGTGTGGCTTTTAAAGCGGAAAAAGTCAAATCGGAGGCGACATTTGTATGGCGGTTATATCTAAATCTAAACCAATCTTACCCGCTTTCTTTATAAGTGTTTATAGTTAGATTATAAGATGTTGTGCAGAATTTGAAGAAAATCGGGTACAATGTGTGGTTTCTAAAGCGGAAAAAGTCAAATCGGAGGCGACATTTGTATGGCGGCTATATCTAAATCTGAACCGATCTTACCCACTTTCACCATAGGCGTTTTTAGTTAGATTATAAGATGTTGTGCAGAATTTGAAGAAAATCGCGTACAATATGTGGTTTCTGGAACGGAAAAAGTCAAATCGGGAGCGACATTTGTATGGGGGCTATATCCAAATCTGAACCGATTTGCCTCAAATGAAATAGCGTTCGTCCTTGATCCACAAAACTGTCATGTGCCAATTTATATTAAGATCGGACTATAATTGCGACCTGTAATTTGATTACAACAATAGATGGACAGTCGGACAGACAGATATTCTAAGCCGATCTGTATAATAAACGATGGGTTTAACTCGTTTCCTTTTGGGTGTTACAAGCAAATGCACAAAGACATAATACTTTCGTGGAGTGTATAAAAATGTTATTTAAAGTACTTTCAAGGGTCTATTAATTCTGAAAATATCTTACAGTTTGCGTTAAAGATTCACTACTTTGGAAGTAAGTTTTTAACAGTTCACCATTTTGTTCGAGCGTATAGCGTCCCATTTTGCAAATGTCACATAAAAATGAAAAAATGAAAATAAAAATGATAAAGTTCTAAATGGCCCACCCCATATACTACCTAATAAATTCACAATTCAGCTAAATTACCTACATTCATTTTATTTATACGCAAAATTTGCACACATGTATGTATGGTAGTATTTTCATTCCTCAACATATGAATGCGTTTCATTTCTGTCGATTTCACAGAACTGGAAATTAATTGTAAAATTTAATAACCCAAATTGAGTATCGATCGAACCTTGAATTGGCTACATGACCACAAATCCACTCACCCGTAAGTAAGTACGTCCTCGAATGATTTGAATGAACTGCATGCTGTTGTGTTCTAACAGTTACATTTAGGTCATATAGATAGTAGATCTGTAGATATTAATATAAACACTGAAATAAGTACACCAATTGTTCAATTAAAATCAAAAGAAAAAAGTGTGAATTCTAAAATAAGTTCTCTTTTAATAGAAATCATTTTTCAAATGACCAGCTGATGGATGAATGGAAAACTTTAGGAGCACACAAAATACAGAATATTTAGTAATATAAGAGAAGATTCCGAACTTTCCACCTGTAAAGACAACAAAATGAAGTTCTTAGTCACATCTGTGTCAGCTCGTAAGCTAGGGAATGACATTTGGCAGTGGTTCTTAATAAATCAATGGAAAGCCAAACACTTTTATTTTCAGCATTTTCAGCAACAAATAACACCTGCAGTACTCTTGGGGCAGGAAACACTAGCGTTTCTTCTAGAAAATAACTTTTCCAAAAAACATTCTGTAATATTCAAAAGGAAATTAAACAAAGCAATGCTTATGAGTCATTCCATGAAAAGGATACGATTTTTGACCTCGACAGCTGCGATTATTTTGAAAGTTTATGTATTTGTATTTTTTTAGTTTTATGTATTCTTCTCATACAAATATTGTATATGTATTTTTGGAAAAAAATTAAAAAAAATTAACGAGTTATGGCCAATTTAACAGTTACTACTTTTTCAAAAAGCTGTGTTCATTCAATAGCCTGTAACTCCTGAAATAATTGACCGAGTTTTATGTGAAATACCTTGTTTTGATGGCAATTTCAATTACTTTTATAATATGGTACGTTATAATATTGGTACGTTATAGCCAAGTTAGATTTTTTAAAGTTAAGAAATGATCAGTACAAAAAAGTGATGACAATGCGTTTTGGACAGAATTTGGTCTCCGTTTTGATCTTCGAAAAATAAGTGGATGTGCCACCACGACCGATGGAAATACTTCTCGTAGGGCATTTGCGGATCATGAAAAATTTGCCAAAAATTACAGGAATTTAAGGGGAATTAATATACCCCTTAAAATAATGTCAATTTCCCACGAATTTGGATAACTGCGAAAATGGGTTCCAATTAAATGAAATTGATTCATAGACCATGCAAGTTTAAAGTTTTACAAGAGCGTAATATTTATTTAATTTCACTATTTACTAGATAAATCCATTAAATAATTTATGTGTACTTCAGTTTTTAAAAGAGGTTTGATATTTTGAATGCAGCTTTAACTAGTTTTCTTGCTTTATGTACACAAAATAGTTTTAACAAGTAAAAACGACGTTAAGTTCGGCCGGAACTTTATATACCCTCCACCATGGATTGTATTCCGCAGAGGCTGTCAATTTTCGTAGAAGTGCAGTAATAAATATAATTTTTTAATATAGCCAAACCAAAACAAATACAAATATTAAAAAATAATTTTATAAATAAATATAATATTTTTATTATCTCAAACCACGCTTATAAGACAAGGCTATCAATACACTATGTATATCGAAATAATACTTCAAGTCAATTCAAAAAATAATATTCTTAAACTAATATTTTCAAAAAAGCTTAAACACCATAAATATTGGTAGGTAGTGGATGCTACGGTTGGTTGTAAAGGGTGATTTTTTAAAAGCTATAGGAAAGTTTTTCAAAAAAAAACACATACAATTCAGAAAAATGCATGAAATCTTTATTTGAATCGATAGTACGGTCCATATAATTTAATGTTTGAAGATTATTTCATGCAAATGTTGACCTTGACTGCGCCTCAAATGGTCCATCCGCTTAGTCCAATTTTGGCATTGCCACGTTTTTGAGTAACAGAGGCCCAATTGCTGCGAACGGCGACGAATCGATAATTGATGGTCATCATTAACACTGGCCGATATTTTCTTCAGTTCGCACTCTACGTAAGCGTGTTGGTGGTTTAATGTCCAACAATGTAAATTTGGTGCGAAATTTAGTCACAATAGCCCGAATAGCCGCTTCAGTGGGTCGATTAAACTGACCATAAAACGGAAGCGCGCGATGAACTTTCTTAACAGAGCACGCATTCAATAATTTGCAAGCGTTGTTCGTTTGTAAGACGATTCATGGTTAAATTATAGACCAAACTGAAGATGTTTGACAGTGAAACAAAACATGAATTGTGCGTCAGCTGTATAAACCAGTGTTGCCAAAAAGATAATAGCTAAAAAATTACCCTTTATTTCCATTCTATTTTAATTCCAAAAGTACAAATTTTGAAAATCCATTATCAGACGTACATAGTGCAAGATAACCTAACTTCATGATTCAACCAATTTTTGCCTTAAAAGTAAAAAGTACAAATTTGGAAAAATCTTTTTATTTTGCTTGTCTATGCAGTCAGAGGAATGTATACACCGAATCCCATGATTTTAGCTATTTCCTATTCCTATTTTGTCCCCTCAAGAGTAGGACTATCTAAAATCTCTTTATATTACGTGTCTACGCAATTAGAGGGATGTACACACCGAATTTCATCATTCTAGCTGTATTCGTTTAGTTGGTACTATTTTTATCCATCTGTGCCCATTCTATCCCTTGAAAGTACGAAACCTTTTATTTTCATTGTCTACGCAGTCAGAGGAATGTATACTCCTAATTTCATGACTCTAGCTGCGATCATTTGGTTGGTACTATTTTTATCCCCTTTTTCATTTTAACCCCAAAAAGTACGATTTTCGAAAAATCCGTTTATCTTACGTGGAAAAATCTATTTATTTTACGAGGAATGTATACACGGAATTTCATTATTCTAGGTGCAGTCGTTTGGTTGGTACCACTTTTATCCCTCTATTCTCATTTTATCCCTTAAAAGTATGAATTTGGAAAAAATAATTTCATATTATGTATCTACTAATTAGAGGAATGTACACAGCAAATTTCGTGTTTCTATCTGTTGTCGTTTGATGTGTACCATTTTTATACCTTTTTGCCCCACGTTTGCACGTTTTTGCGGGGGGAATGCGAATACCCAATATCAATTAAGTACATGCAGACATATTGAAAAAATATGCTTAAATACTCTACAATATTAGGGGTTATTATGGTTATTTTTAGTCTTTGTGAGGGAAAAAGTTTTCCCTTTGGGCCGATTTCGACCAGTTTCAATCTCAACCGATCTACGACTATAAGACGCATTTATAGAAAATTTGGACGCCCTAGCATCTTTCGTTTAGATGCCAGCATGCTTTCAACGGACAGACGGACATGGCTAGATCGTCTTAGAATTTTATGATGATCAAGAATATATATACATTATATATCAGCTCTATATTTCAAGGTGTTACAAACGAACTGACAAAGTTAGTATACCCCCATCCTGGAGGTGGAGGGTATAAAAATCACATATATCACTTTTTACTAAGCATGTCATAAAACGCTGTATTTGATTAAAATTGAGGTACATTTAAATAAATTTTAAACATAAACTAAAGTAAAGCTGTTTTAACAATTTTGGACAAGAAAAGTGATCCGCGGGACCATAGTGCATTGTTAAAAACAATGACAAGACAATGAAATTTGTATTTACATTTAAATTTAAAAATAATCATATTATTATCATCAACTATCGTATTATAAAGTGCAAAAACATTACCAACTTTGAAAAATTGCTAAATAAAATATTAAAAGATATATTAAATAATATGTTTTCAGGACAAAAGCAAACAGATTTCTAGAATTTTCTCAAATAAGCTATATATCGATCGAAAGCTGCAGGTTTCTTATTTTTAAATCCAGTGAGAAAGTTAAAATCGGCTGATAACCATGTAAGTTACAGGTTTATTTTCAATTGAATTTGACTGTTTCATCAACTAAGTATTAAGTAAACCTGAACATGACGAAATATATAAATTGAAAAAGATAAAGAAATAACCTCTAAAATGGAATACGAATACTAAGCATGTATCCAAGATGCCCATTTTGGCCGCATCATGACAGTTCGGTCTTCACTTTTATTCCCCAAGATACCATCTAATTCCATAATACATTCTTAAGGATTTGGGCTTTAACTAAGATGTTCTGATATAATTTGTACTATTTTACAAGTTGAATTCTGCTCTGACTAACAGTATTTCATTTTCTTCCAGCACTTATCCTTCCAACGTCCACGTGTATAGGGTATTTTGAATAAAGTTTACCATCAAAAGGGATAAAAATTATTATTATATTTTGAGTTTTTTTTTTTTGCAAACAATGGACAGAGAAATAATAAAAGAGACTGATATGTAGCGCGAGCAAATGTAACCCCGCAGCTCGATGCAAAGACCTGCAGCACCGTCAACATCATTATTGGCATCAACATCAGTCGAAGGAGAAGCAACAGCAGCAGCAGAAGTAAATGTTGTTACTACGAATTGCCATTACATTCATTTTTACAGCGACATATTTCAACGACTTTCTGCCATAGTGGTTGTTTGCGACTTGTCGTAGCTGTAGTCGTTGTACTCGAAAATGTTGGAAATTTTTTTCGGTTGAAAATAAATAGCAAAAAAGCAATGAAAACTGAACCAAAGACCACAACAGCAACGACATGAACAACACCAGGAACACCACATGTGAGTGTGTATTAGATGGGGTTGTAAACATCGACCATGTAACAACTATGCGGAAATTGTACTGAAATTTTTATTAAATTCTTTAAATCGAGAACAAAATTAAAAGTATTGAAATGTTTTAAAACTGAATGTTTTTACTGAAGTTGTTATAAATTAGAAGATAAAGGGGGTGTGTAGCGAATATACAGCTTCTCCACCTCAATTGGCAACCTCACCCACTGTTCCAAGCGAACTTGGACCCTGTTACTCGCCAGCGAGACACTATCGACCGAAAATGGGCGGTATAACCTCAACAACATCCGCATGGGGGAAATCACACTGCTATACGCCTGTCTGGAGGCTAAAGTTGGCATTACCGACACCAGACTCGGATGCGGCAGCCCAATCAGCTGTTCATCTTAAACACGAGGGACTGTCGACCGAAAATGGGCGGTATAACCTCAACAACATCCGCATGGGGGAAATCCCACTGCTATACGCCTGTCTGGAGGCTAAAGTAGGCATTCCCGACACCAGACTCGGATGCGGCAGCCCAATCAGCTGTTCATCTTAAACACTATGATTACTGAAACCACATGAAGAAATATATATCAAAGGAACAATGTGATAACGACTTTTGGCTCCTCATAGGAGTTAAAAAAAGGAATATATATATATAATACAAAGGCCTGAAGGCCTTTTAAACAAGGTATATAACTTTAAAATGTGTAAAACCATTTGCGAAATACAACGAGTTAACCTAATATAAACTAGTAAAAACGGCGTTAAGTTCGTCGATTTTTAATATATAGCCAAACCACAACAAATAAAAATATTTAAAAAATAATTTTATAAATAAATATAAAATTTTAATTACACTGGAGCCCCGATTTGCGTCGTTAATGGGGACCGGAGAAATGTGAATCACTTTTTTCGGTATAAATGTTGATTGGGTCAAAAATTTTAATATTTAGTAAAAATAGATTTTTGACAATTTTTTTGTAATTTTTAATTTAATTTAATTTTAATTAAGTTTTTTTTATTTGTAATTGACAAGCCATTTCAACAAATATTTTTAATTTTTATAAAAAAAAATAAGAAAACAAATTTACATAATAACAGAACAAAAATTCCTATTCACATATAAAAAACCGAAATTCTAATTTGAGATTATGTTGAGATATCTTCGACTGATAAATCTAAATTAACAATTCTTGTATCCACTTGATTAAGTGGTCTTGAGGCTTTGTCAACATAGTTGTCTAAGTTTTGTAAGTAAGAATTTCCTTATAACAACTAATTGAGTTATCATCCGATGCTGAGCTACGATTTTCGTCGGGACCATTATCAGCGAATATATACATTGCCTGTGAAATCAATTGCATAGCTTTGGAAATATTGGCGTCGTCATTTTTTTTGTCTTCTATTGCAACAAATTGTTTTTACTTCGTGGTAACCCAAGTTTTCTTCCTATGTCAACAGCTTTTTCTCCCGATTTAAAACGTTTTATTCATCCAATTTTAGTTCAAAACATTTTATTTTGCGATTCAGAGAAATGTATACATCGAATTACATGATGCTAGCTGCGACCATTTGGATGGTAAAGTTTTTAACCCCCTTTTCCCATTTTACCCTCTCAAGTACGAATCTCAAAAAAACCCTTTATTTTACGTGTCTACGCAATCATAGGAATGTATACACGGTGTAGTTGGTATCATTTTTATCTCTCTGATCCCATCGCATCCATTGAAAAACGAATTTGGAAAAACCTTTTTATTTTTCGTGTATACACAGTCAGTCATAATACTCCGAATTTCATGACTCTGGGTGCGGTCATTTGGTTGGAACAATTTCTATCCCCTTTTTCCACTTTACCCCCAAACTGTATGAATCTCAAAACACACATCTTTTGACGAGACTACGCAATCAGAGGAATTTCATTATTCTAGGTGTAGCCGTTCGGTTGGTACCATTTTTATCCCTCTATTCCCATTTTACACCTTAAAAGTACGTATTAAAAAAACTTTTATAAAGGGTGGTTTAATTTTAAGGGCCGATGCTGATTTTGAATAAAACACAAATTATTTAGGAAATAATTGTCATTTATTTTTATTATGATAATATTGGTATGGTTCAATTATGTATGGAACTAAATATCGGTCAAATGGTCGGCGCGACCTCGGCGGCACACCTCCATCCGATGGTCCAATTTTCGATGACGCTTAGGCATAATTGATGTTCTACGCCGTAAATGTGTCGAATTATCTCATCCTTTAATTTGCTGGCTTATTTTTTGCAAATAACCCGAAAGAAAGAAGTACAACTGTGTCAAATCACATGTTATGGGCGACCAATAAGACATCGCCACAACGTAAGATAACACGGCCATTGTATTTGTCGCGCAAAAAAGCCATTGTTTCGTTAGCTATGTTTGGCAAGTGGCACCGTCCTGTTGAAACCACATATCGTCCACATCCATATCTTCCAATTCGGGCCATAAAAAGTTCGTTATCATATCACAATAGCGAAGACCATTCACAGTAACTGCCTGACCGGCCTCATTTTGGAAAAATACGGCCCGATGATGGCGCCAGCCCATAAACCGCACCAAACAGTCACTCTTTGTGGGTGCATTGGTTTTTCGACAATCACTCTTGGATTCATTCATTCACCCAAATGCGGCAATTCTGCTTATTGACGAATCCTGAGGTGAAGATGTACCTCATTACTGAAGATGATTTTCTTCGAAGTGCAATTTGATTTGAACGCCCATTTTCATAACATGCCTGAATATATTCTTAATTTTTGTGGAAATTGCAATGCCTAGAACTCTGCAAATAAAATTTAAATATGCTTACCCTAATATAAAAAGGACCTAACTCACATTTTTTGCAAATCGATATTTTTAGTTACTTTAACAAAACACTGTTCGGACATAATTATCAAGAAATGATCACACAAATGCCTATATCTCTGCACATACAATTTTTTAAAGAAGAATATTTTATAAGATTTTCTGAAATATCGTTGGAATAATACGTATTTTCAAAATCAAATCCCAGCCCAAAGACTACAATCAGAAAGAATCCACCTAAACCCATGCATTCTAAATGCCTTCATGTTTAAAGACCCACCCTAATATACATATAGGCTTAAAACGATGATATTGTCTGGTGGTGGCAGGCGCTGGGACTGGCACGATGGTTCATTAAATAACGCCGTCGCCTTCTCCATCGACGACGACGACTCCACCGTAGAACATTACAAACGTTCGCCAATAAAGTGCTAAAATGTATAAATTAAAATTACGTTGTGCGATTTCAAACAAATTATGAACACCCTAAGGGCGTTTTATTGCGACTGAAACGAAGCCAACACCGCCGCCACAGCAGCAACTCGTGCGAGCGATTGTGTGTTGGGGGGCATTAATGGATTAATCACTGATTTACACATGTGTGCGGAAATATGATGAAAACAAACAACAAAGGATTTGCTCGCAGCCACCCCTCCTGACTGGGTTTCTTATTCCTCTCTCATCACCCCCCCCCCCCCCCCTGCACACCCTGACTACGCGATGTAAACTTATTAAAAACAAATTGAAGTTATCGCCGGGTGGAGCTGTTGGTGGGGGTCATCGATGCTGATGGCTGATGCCATTGAAAGGGGTTTGTCTGTCTGTCTGCCAGCCTGCGTGGTCTTCATGCGTACGTCGTACGTGATTTTTGTTTGGCCCGCAATGTTTGTGTAATTTTACATATAAAATCATATCAACGAAATACATAGTTGACAACCGTTCGTTAATTGTTTGTAAAGATTCTTTATGGGATTGCTAATTAAAAGTATAAATAATCATCGAGGAATGACAGACGCACGATAAAGGCTCAGAGGGTGGTGACGTCAATGTCGCACCATGGCTGCACTTTAATTATGACACTTTTGATCAATGAACTGTCCGAAGGATACGATTGGCGATTTCAGGCTCCCGAGGCTATGGAGTAGCAATCGACACAGTGTTCATTTTATTATTAATAAAAAAGTTGGGGTCGTGTTTGCCTGTACTGAAATAAAATGCGTCAGAACAAAAACGGAATTGTGCGTATTGAAATTCAGCTGATGTTGGGGTTCATTGAGTTCTCGGAAAATCATACGTTGTTTTAATAAAAACACTAACGTCTACAATGGCAGATGTCCAAATGTTGGTGCATGTCGCTTTTTGTACTCTAACTATTTAATGGTTTGGATTTTGATTTCGATTCTGGGGGAGCAAATCTTATTATAAATATGATGCAAACAAATACACTCTATAAAGAAAGGAAATAATATGTAACATACAATTAATAACGAATAACTGTATGGTCTTGCAAAATTTTGCTTAGCGCCGGAGTATGTTTGTGGGAGGTACTATAAGTTTGTGGCTATTGGATCCAGATTTATTGGGCCCACATTTGTTAATAATTAAAAAAACATATTCCATGCGAATGTAACCTTTATACAAGCATAGCCAAATATCAAATTTAATAGTATTCCGATCATCCGTATAGAAGTTATAAAAGCTTTAATTTTACGTAGTCTAAGGTGATTTGTGTGGGAGGTACTGGAAGGGGCTTGTCATATTTAGTACACTTAAAGTGATTATAAAAACATTGTCAAATACCAAAACAGAGCTGATTCCGAATATCCGTTTGAAAGTTACATTGGTTTTCATTTAACATTGGAATATGACCTTTTTTCGCCCATCTTCGAACATAAACTAAGTTTGGGAAAAATATTATCCTTAGCTCCTTTCGAGAGTTATAGTGTACACCAGCTAGACGGACGGACATGGCTCAAACAACTTAAAAAGTCGTGAAACGTATTTGGTCCAAACATACAGTTTTTTTCTGTCCCAAATGATATATACCCTCCTCCTGGATGGTCTTCGAAATGTTCGAGGAGAAACTGGTACAGATAAATGGGTCATTTTTGGGATCTCTGAATTAAATCCGTCCGTCCGAACACTTGCCTACCGCAGTCGACCACATCTGTGTACTACAGAAATTTGGGAAGCTTATTTAAAGTTTGCAATAATGCGAGATATTAAAATTTTAATAACATTATATTTAACGACATATATCTATCATATTGCTAATGAATAAGCAGTCACCAAGCGTTGTCTGAGTTAAGATCCGATTTATAGCGTGTCATTTTAAAACAAACTCTATTTTAGCTTTACAGGAAAAATATCAAAATTGAATAATCCTACAAGCTTCTTTACGAAAGCCTTTTTATTACGCTGTCCAACAGCATTTTTGGAACAGAGTAGCGACCGCGAATTCTCATTGTCAGAGCTATATTGTGGAATATTATGAGGATTATTTTTGTGGAAGATCTTAACCCTCTAGCTCCTCTCTGTATGGGTCAATTTGAATATTTTTTTCGAGAAAATAGATAAAAGTCCTTTCAAAAAGGACATTTAAGGATTAAAATGTTCTAAAAAAAAGTTGACGAAAAATTTCAGTGGGGGTCACCAAAGACACCAAAGATGTAAATAAAGCTCTCCGCGCAATAAACAATAAAATTACTTATGTTAATATCCGTCCATGTTTTTGGGAAGATCGGTCTTTTTCGACAAATCCCGTGCGCAGGATTTTCCCCTGGGGGGGTGGTTTTCATCTACACTCATAAAAAAGTAAACCCTATAATGAGTTAAAATTAACTAAAATTTTGGAAACCAAGTACATTTTTACTAAATATAAGTAGAATTTTGCTGAAACTTTCCTAAATCTAAGCAAATTTTTCCTAAAACCATGTAATTTTTTACTAAATTTAAGCAATATTTTCCTAAAACTAAGTAAATTTTTACTAAATCTTAGTAAAATTTTGCTGAAAATTTCCTATAACTAAGTAAATGTTTACTCAAATCAAGTAAATATTTACTCAAACTGAGGACAATTTTCTGATTTTTTCCTCAAAACGAGTAAATTTTTACTTAAACTGAGGAAAATTTTATTTTATACAAGGAAAAAAGGTGAAATTAAAATAAGTTCAATTCAACTACAAAAATTGAACAAATAGTTTTGCTTCAGAGTATGCAAAACTGATACAAAAAATGACAACATGAAATATTTCTCAAAAGTTTATTATTCCATGGTTGTTGCGAAGGCAAGATAGGCGCCTTCGCAGTGGTTGTTTAGAATAATTCATAAAGTATTTAAGAAATAAGTCTCTCGCGAACGAGAATTGCTTCTTAGATTAATATTCAAGATTTTTTTAAACAATTTCAAATGTTTTTTATAAGTTCACTAATACTTAAATGTATGAAGAACTCGGAATACGTTTCAGTAAACATTTTAATTTCATTTTAGCAAAAAACATATTTTTAAGTTAAAATTTCCTAAATGGAATTTTTCCCATACAAAAAATTTCAGATTTTTTTTCACTTAAAACCTTGAAAATATTCTTCCACATAAGTTTGAATTTACTCAATTGTAAGAATTTTTTATTAGATCCAAAGAAATGTTTTTAAGTAAATCTACTACCTTTCTAGTAAATGAACTATTTACTATGGCTTTGAAAGAAGGAAACTTTACTCATACTTAGTTAATTTTCCAACTTTTTAGGAAATTTTTACTGGAGCGTTTGGAAACCACTCAAATTTTATTGCCAGGATCTTCGAGAAATACTTTGATACATTCGTCCGACAGACATTGTCGGCAAAATTGCATTTCAGTAATCCATCTATCAGTACACTCAAAGGAATATGCCAGTAAAAGAAAGCAGAAAGTCTACTGAAAGAGCAGATTTTCTGCTGTTAAAAAAGAGACAGCAGATTTGTATCTGCTGAGATGGTAAACAGCTGTTTTTAGCAATATATGCGATACGCATATTGTCCCAAGCTAATATAAAAGAAAATTCGAGCTAAACTCGCTTATGAACGCTTATCTATTTTTATATTTTAATTAACAACAGCCAATTTTAGCGGACTGGAAACTCTTTAGCAGTGTGAATGGTGATTTAAGATTGCAGAAAACTGCTGTTATGCCAAAAAACAGCTGTAATAGCAGAAAAGTGTCTGCTGATAGGCAGCAGACAATCCCTGCTTTTATTAAGAGACTTGTTCTCTAAGTGTAGAACTTTTTTAAATAGTTGCTTGAAATTACATACATACATATCGAGGGTTTATATTCATAAGTGACTGTGAACAAAAACATAACTTTTCAGGAGAGCGAAAACTGATTTTCTCCTTAATTTGAGGAGAAATTATTAATCATTCTTCTACAGTTTAATCTAAAAAGGATTACTAATTGCTATAATTAAAAAGTTTTTGAAATTTCCTATTATTCGCGGTTTCATGGTTCATATCCACTTTTGTATGTTTAAAATTGAGCACTATGAATGTTGAAATAAGAATACGATTTAATGTAAACTCCATAACTTTTTTCATGAAATCTTGGGAATGTTGTATAGCAACGCATTTTTTTGATGTACGCAGCGAATTTAATGATTCCAGCTTCATCCGTCAGATTGGTCGCTTGTAACATATATGTAGCCAATCGCTGCAATTGATGAAAAATCCAAAATTCGCCGTTGCAATTCCTTATATTTTAACTTTCTTCATTCATAATTCTGAAACTTTTCATACACAAATATTCCCCATAAAGTCAGCAATCACATGCCAAAGAAATATTTTGGTATTCTCAATATGATCAAAAGTTACGCGGGTTTTTCTAAAGATACTTTTCACAATTTTTGACTTTACAACCATAATTTTTCCTATTTTAGCCTGATAACTGGGGAATAAAAATGCTATTAACGCGAAATGATGGAATTTGATAGTACGATATGCCCTAAATCTAGAAAAATGTTTTAAACAAAATCGTTGTAGCGAATTATAACCTTCGGTTTTATGCTGCTCCATTGTTGAACTATTTTATTTCTATTATTTCTATGTTCATTTTCACTTATGCAGTCACAAACTTCCGTGCGAGGTGATAGCCAAATCAGAAATTAAAAAAAATGGCTTTAGAAAAAAACTTTTCCAAATTTATATGACAGATGACGTCCAAATCTGAGAATAGTTTGATATCACTTGATCACTTTTGAATATAAGCCCTTGATATATATGATATATATATATGAAAATTGGATGTGCTTTTTTACAAAGTATGGGTCTAAATAGGATGTCTAAAGAGTTTTGGGGTTTTTAATTTATATAGGACATGAGTAACAGGATGTTTACTCAAAATCTTTATTCTTTATTCTGATTAAATAAAAAATATTTGGAAATGTTTCTTCATTTTTATAATTTTAAATATGTATAAATTCGAATAATAAATACAGTTTTTTTGTATTCGATGAAATGCAAGAAGAAACAACTAGAAATTCCAAAAAACCAAATAATTGGTATTATAGAGTTTCGTTTTCCTACGTAAATCCAAGATACTGAATTTGTTGTTTCTCTTTTGAATAATAGTTGTTACATATGTACAAAAAAATACTAACTCTGAAAAATATTTGGCATTAGTGATAAATATAACAATAATTTAGTAAGTTAAAACTCATTTATTATTGTTTTGCAACTTTAAAGTAGATTTTAAAATAGAGACCTACACGCAGAGAAAAAATGCATTTCGTAGAAACGAAATTTTACATCGTGAACATCATTTTTGCGTTTCTTTTGTGGGAAAAATTAGTTTATTTGCGCTAAACATGTCATCAGTTGTTCTAAATGAACAAAGAGAAATAACTTTATGTATATCAAACAGTTTTTTTCGTTTGTCGAAATGGATTTGTATTATAATTGAACACTCCCAAAACATTGTAAGTAACAGAAACCGTTGTTGTTGCATATGTGTTGAAAATAGAACACATCGGTTCAGATTTAGATACAGCTCCATAAAAATGTCCAATCGCAAATATTCCATCTTAGTGCTCTGCAAGCATCAAGCAAATTATTTGCTTTTATTAAGAATATTTTAGATTTCATTATGATATCATAGTGATTCTTATCTACACTTTTTTTAAATTACTAAACGATTTTCTTATTAATTTTCCAAACTTTTATTGCAGTACACAATTAAATCTAGTCGTATGTCAAGAAATTGTATCGGTTAATAAAAATGAAAATTTTCCGAACAATTTGGTGTCCATTAGCAAAATTAGCACTACACAATCTTGAAATTGGCACAATTCGTTTAGTTTATTTGTATTTTTCATAACATTTGTCCGAAATTCAAGAAAGTGGCCACGATTTTTTATGTAGTTTTCGTGTATTCATGATTTTACTGCAAAATTACCATTTCAGACGAGTTATTTTAAAAAGACCTTAAAAATTCTATATTTTTTTTTTGCTTCAGAAAGTCTAGAAGGTTTTAAAAAGTATATGTTCGAAACCTCTCTGGGGGGGTTTGAACCCCCAAAACCCCCCCCCTGCGCACGGCCCTGCATAAGACACATTTTTCATTTCATTTTTCAGAATATAAAGGGTCCGCCAAATAACTTTTTGAAAATGCTATAAAAACACTACTGAATATTTTCTCAAATTTCTGTTTTTATTTGAAAGTACAATCCTTCCGGTTAATAATGGAAAATAATTTCATTCAAATGGCTGCCTCGGCTGGCCATGCAGTAGCCTACACAATCGTCAATCGTCAAAGCGTCAATTCTCCTCCCTGGCTTGTCGGCGTAACACTTATCTTTGAGGGCACCCACACAAATAATAGTCCAACGGTTGAATAGTTGAAAAAAAGCGTTAGATGGTGGACCCTTTATATACTTTCTGGGGTCACCGTTGAATATTTCAAGGTGTTACAAACGGAATGACAAAGTGAATATACCCCCATCCTTAGGTGGAGGGTATAAAAATGTTGCTGGACAGTGTATTTGTTGGAAAAATGTGTTTGTAAGAAATAACCAGTTTACACACACACCTTAAATAAGAATTAGAAATAGTAAATTGAATTTCATTTGAGTTCGGTAATGGTAAAAAGAAAACAATTCTATCGAAGAGTAATTAAATTCCACAGGATATATAAAAAAAAAAAAAAAACAAAAAAATAATTTCACCCACCCTTGTTTCATAAGGACTTAAATTCTTAAGTTATAGTTTGAAAAACATTTTAACGATCTCTCTATTTTCAGTTTAAATTGAGAAATGAAAACTGAAATTGAAAAAATACAAATTGAGTGAAAAAGAAAGGAAAATGAGAAATTAAAATTCAAAATTGAGAAATGAAATTTGAAATCGAAAACATGCAAATTGATATTCAGAAATTAAAATTGAACTTGAGAAAATGAAATTTGATATTCAGAAATGTAAATTGAAATTAATTTGTATTGCAACTATATATTTCAATTTATTTTTGAATTTAAATTTTTATTTTCTTAAATTCAATTTACTTCCTGAATTGAAATTATTTCTCAATTTCACTATATAAACATGCAAATTGATATTCAGAAATTAAAATTGAAATTGAGAAAATGAAATTTGATATTCAGAAATGTAAATTGAAATTAATTTGTATTGCAACTATTTATTTCAATTTATTTTTGAATTTAAATTTTTATTTTCTTAAATTCAATTTACTTGCTGAATTGAAATTATTTCTCAATTTCAATTTGTAAGTAAATTTAATTTTTTTAACTTTTCCATAACATAAGTCTTTTTTATTTACATGACAACATAGATTAGATAAAGTGTAATTAATGTAATACGTATTAATTTCATCCCCAACCAATGATAGATAAAGATTGTTAGGCGTTATTTTAAAATTATCACAATTTTTGTCATGTTAGTCATTTTGGAGGATTTTTTACAAAGTTCGAATTTAGCAATGTACGCGTTTGACACTAAACTTGTTTAATATACATACTTAACGAATTTCCAATACGAATTAAATTAAAAACAAACTAATTGAATAACATGTTCGTTGACAGTGGTCAACAGTAGCCGCCATGGACTGTCGTGGAAACATTAGCAGCGACACTTGTTTCATTTAATTGCACATTTAAAAATGATGAAGCGTTAAACATGTTTTCTAATTTCCTTGAACATGTCACAAGTAGTCCAGGATATAAAATATTAAATTATAACTACTTTTCATCTCTTTTAAAATTCACTTTAACGATTGGCAAACTTATAAGTGCAATAATTTAAAACTTATAAATGCATAATTTAAAAAGCTAGAAAAAAGGAGCTGCTGCAAACTTCCGACAGCTTTTTCATCCTTCTTTATTTCCCGTTAAAAGTTTCCAGTGGTATGTGTCAATGGGAAATATAGTCACCCTACCACTTGATATCAAATTGTCACAGTTATAAACAAATACCTAAATCCTCATTTTTAAATTCATTTTCGGTGTGAGAATTCCCAAAAATTAAATTTTACTTGTAATATCCCTCAACATTCAGAATCTATTTTAAATTCTCCATCAGCAATTTCAAATTCATTGTTACAAAATTGATTGTTTTTCCTTCGAACTTCTTCTCGGAGCATGAGATAGCCTTGGATTCAGAAAAACAAACCATGTGAAACTAAAAAGTCATCTTCCTCTCTAATAGTTTTCCACTTCCGCTGGCGCATATCCTTCCACATGTTGATGCTACGGCACCACTCACACGCACACACAACAACTCAATCCCAGCTTCCGTCTTCTGCCAACGTTTTACAACTAGAGAGGTTCTTTCACTGGCAAAGTTGACATTTCTAACTGCTTAATTCGCAACTTATGGCGAATCACATCTTTCATTAACCAGCATGATTTCCGTAGCTGATCAAAAGAAGCAAAACTAAGTATAGCCAGGCAAAGCATTGGGGAAAAGTTCGAAACAGAACGGAAATGTTCCAAAAACAAAAAACACAGAAGAAAAGAAAAGAAAAAGAACGCAGAAAACTCGGCTACAAAATGAATGAACAGCAAGAATGAAAACAAACTTGTTTTAATAACACTTTTCTTCTTCTACTTTTTTGTTTGTGAAAATGAGTTCCATATCAAAATCAACAACGAAAAGTGGTGGAGGAAGCAGAGAGGAAACACAGCAAATGAAGAAAACCGAATTGAAATAAAAACCACATCAAATGCAACGCAGCAGTGGCAGTGGTAGCAGCAGCAGCAGAAAAACAGTCACCGTCAGTCAGACAAAATGAACGAACAGCAAAATCAAGCAATAATAACAAAATACTTAGGAAGATATAGAAAACAAACAAAAAAACCAGCAAATAAACATACGAGGTGCGATTGAAAAGTTAAAGCTATGGGAACTATCACACTTCCTGAAGACACTTTGTTTCTCAGACGATATGGGACGCTTTTCGACAGGAAATTACAGATTATTCCTTATTCATTTCTGATATTCTAACGGAAAAACATTTCGTTTATTCTAATCCAATAGGCGACAGTCTTAATTTAGTTTATCCTGGGTGCAGACTTTTCAAATATTTATTTTGAGTAGATTTTCAAATAATATTTTTACCTGAACAATGAACAATTATTGTCAATTGTGCTGCTGGAAAGGGCTAAGATTGATGCTTACATCGACCACGATCTTTCTAACTGCTCTATTGCTACATATCGTCCCATTAGCTCATTGCCATCTTGAGGAAAATTCTGGACAGGGTTATCAAAGATAATATTACTAACATTGTTGAAGAAAACAATATTTTTCTCAAAAAAATTTAAAAACATAGTAATTATTATAGGCCCACTTTCAACCACGCCTCAAAATTTACAGAATAAATACATGTTTAAATAAAAAAATTAAATAGAAAATCAAAGAGTATAAACATTTAAAAATTGAAGTTGTAATTTAAAAAATAAAAATTTGTATAGAAAAACATTGCGAATATTTTTTTCTGTGAAGTACTTCATAAACCAAAAATATTAAAAAGGAATATCTAATTCGGACCATTATTGAAAATGTTATGAGTAAAATACTGAAAAAAGAGCTTCTTTTTAATGATTTTTTAAAAAATCTATATCTTTTTAACGAGTAATCAGAAATAACTCAAAGTATAACAGGAGGTGTTTTTAATGGGTACTAAAAAATATAAAAAAATGGAGGAAATCAAAAATATTTTTTTTGAACTGTCTGATTTGTTGTGGAATGCCGCATTTATATTCCTTGATCGTCTAAAATCTAAGACGATCTAGGCATGTCCGTCCGTCTGTTGAAAGCACGAAATTTTCCATAAATGCGTCTGATAGTCGTAGATCGGATGGGATTGAAAGTAGGCGAAATCGGTCCAAAGGAAAAATTTTCCCTCACAAGGACTGAAAATACCAGTATTTAATCATGTTTTTTCAATATGTCTACTTGTACTTACTTGATATCGGGTAAGCTATGACAAAAACGTGCACCATAAAGTGATTCTTATTAGTGGGGATAAAAATGGTACATATACCAAACGACAACAGCTAGAAACAAAAAAATCGGGCTTTCCAAATGAATACTTTTTAGTGGATAAAATGGAAATAGAGGGATAAATATGGTACCAACCAAACGGCTGCACCCAAATAAATGAAATTCGGAGTATACATTCCTCTGATTGCGCAGACATGTAAAATAAAGGGATTTTTCGAAATTCGTACTTTTTTGCGTTAAAATGGAAAAAAGGTAAAAAATAGTACCAATCAAATGACCGCATAAAGAGTCATGAAATTCGGAGTATACATTCCCCTGACTGTATAGACAGAAAAAAAGTTTTTTTCAAATTCGTGCTTTCAAAGAATACAATGAGAACAGAGGGATTAAAATGGTACCAACAAAACGGCTACAGTTAGAATGATGAAATTCGGTGTGTACTAGGGTTTGCATCCCGGGATTTCCCGCGGGAAAATTCCCGGGAATTCGCACATTTTTCATTTCCCGTATCTCGGGAAATTCGTACGGGAATCCCGCGGGAAATCAGTATAAAATTTTACGTATTTCTTCGCATATTTTTTCCATCATTTCCACAATAAAATTAAAAATGTTGTATACAAATTCAGATCACGTAGCTTTTAATTAGGTATGTCAAATGTTGCAGTTGGATGACAAAATATTTTTATTTATTTTCGGATTTTTCCTGTCAAGCTCCATATGAAAAAAATAAAATCCGAGAAAAATAGATTTTTGGCATGTATCCGAAATATAGAATTAAAAGTTTTCGAAGCGACAGGACAAAGAACAAACATTTCATTTAATGCTCTACTTACTATTAATGTGACGATCGTTCTCCGTCGCGTCCACTTTTTTCAATAAAATAAGAAATATCTGATCTTTAACTAATTTTGAAACTTGAAAAGATGTTTGAATTGATCAATGTGAGATCAATTCACATTGAGCTTTTTTATATAAATTATGTAACAGGTTCGTTGAGAAATATATTTTTATTTTACTTTAATAAAATGTGAATGTTTCATTGGAAAAAATAAGCTTAACTCATGGTAAACAGTATGTTGACGATTTCCCGTGCTGTCCCGGGATCCCGGGAAATTGAAAAAATAATTCCCGTTTCCCAGAAAATAAAAAGTACGGGAAAATGCAAACCCTAGTGTGTACATCCCTCTAATTTCGTAGACACGTAAAATAAAGAGATTTTAATAAGTCGTACTATTAAGGGGGTAAAAGGAAAAAAGGGGACAAAAATGGTACCAACCAAATGGACGCAGCTGGAATCATGGAATTCGGTATATACACCGAATTCCATGATAGACACGCAAAATAGAAAGACTTTTCCAAATTCGTACTTTTACGGCAAAAATTGGTTGAAATTTTCTACGAAAATCGGAGGCTATGTAAAGTTTGGCCCGGCCGAACTTATCTCCGTTTTTACTTGTTAGAGCTATTTTATAAATATATATTCTGATGGCTTTTTTAACTTTTTATCATGTAGAGATTACCAAATTAGTTTTTGACATATGACTCCTGACTAAATAGGGAATATTTGTGACAGAATAGTTTCACAAACCCAGATAGAGAAAGTGGAAATAAATGCCATGGCTACCGCCAATTGTGGATTTTTGCAACAATTTCAGCTTTTTTCGCAACATATATGTTAAAAGCGTCAATGATCGATCTTCCAAAAACATGGACGAATTTTAAGCCTACTAATTTTGTTGTATCAGTAAAATGTAATTTTGGTATTTAAGCGTGAAGACCTTTATTAACAACTTTGTGTTCTTTGGTGACCCGCACTGAAATTTTCCAGCAATTTTTACACACCTTAAATGTCCTTTTTGAAAGGAATTTTTTGATTTTGTCGAAAGAGGGTCAAATTGGCCCATAAAGAGGGTACCAGAAGGGGATAAATAAATGCTACCCCACCTAGTATACATTTTGCTTTGTTTATATTTCTGAATTTCAAATGGAATGATTTTTGAATTTCAATTGACGAGTTTTGAATTTCAAATGATGTCTTTTGAATTTCAAATGATGTCTTTTGAATTTCAAATGATGTCTTTTGACTTACAAATGACAAGTTTTTAAATTCAATTAACATTTGTTAAATTTCAAATCAAATTTTTTAATTTCAATTGATATTTTTTTAATTTCAGGTGATGTCTTTTGAAAATGGTGTATTGATTATTTTTTTGATAAAAATTCTAATTTTCGTCGAAGGTACCTTCAACATTTGTACTCTCATTTTGCAAATACATATCACTGATCCAAAACTTAATAAAATCGCACCTCGTATGTTGGGGATATAAGTGTACGAGTTAGTATGTTTGCTTAGCTATACCAGAATCAGGTCAAAACACCAGAGGAGAAATGAAAACAGCACCAAACAAAACGGAACACACTCTGTTTACAAGCATAGAACAACAACACAACAAGAGCAAAAAGACCAAAACAATAACAACAACAAAGAACAAAACAAGAAGAATGGCAGATTTGAGTCAAACGAAATGCATGGTAAAAGTTCATCATCTAAAACAGCACGAAGAGCACAAATTATGAAAAATGATGAGAAATAAATTGAATATCAAGTTTGCTGCTGGGGGGTTGGAGGGAGCAGTCACTATTGATCGATATTTTTCGATAGGCAGATTTGAGTGTTTTATATAATTTCCTTGGGAAGGATTTAATGTTTGTTCCCACATAAAAATTGTCTTTTAAGGCTGCCTACCAATTGTAGGCGCAATAGAAAATGTGTAATAATCACCCTTTCTACTCCCCTTCGGGTATGAAATAGGCCATGGGCCAGGGATATGAAATAGGGCATTTAATGGCGATCACAACAACCTATTCTCTACCTTCTCCTCTCTCAAACCTTCCCGGAATTATTCACTAATAAAATTTAGAAATTTGTTCGCAAACAAAAAATTACCACACATATCACATATCAAAAATATAAAATATTCAATCTAAATTTGCATACGGAAGAGTGCGAAGAAATTCGCGCCTTCATCTAATGCCTGTGTCTCTTGTTTTTTTTTTTTTGCAACACATCAATTTTAAACTGTCCAACCGGTGATGTAATACAAAGGCCACGGCTGTGATTAAAAATGTGGCTGGTCATTTTATTGTTTTTGTTTTTCTTCTCTTAATA
This sequence comes from Polietes domitor, assembly GCA_947397865.1. Taxonomy (NCBI): domain Eukaryota; kingdom Metazoa; phylum Arthropoda; class Insecta; order Diptera; family Muscidae; genus Polietes; species Polietes domitor. The sequence goes on from OX377620.1 coordinate 98,948,567, forward strand.
TTTCAATCTACAAGATACGTAGTAAAATTTGCATATTTGTATAACGAGCAGATACATTTCCAACTTTCCGAAGAAACATCATTAAATTGCGGCAGCACCGGCGTTTATCGCACACACAAGCCACCAGAGTCAATCAACTTTAAATACGCGGAACACAAAGGCAAGGTGGGGGCAAGACGAAGGTGGCGACGACGAAGACGACGTCTTTAAAGTGTGCTTAAAATATGCCAAGATAATAAATTGATTTGTTATTTGTTTTGAGCATCTGGAGAGATTTATCGGCATCTTAAAGTCTCATTGTTCCGCGGAGGAGACCAGCTTTTGTAAGCGCCACCCGCGTTAATTGTGAACGTTGTCGAAACTCTGCTTTCGTTTCAACGGTTTTTTGGGGAGACTTATGTCATTGAGGAAATAGTGGCAAAAGACAAATATTTCTTAAGAATAGTTATACTTTTTTTAAATCTAGCTTATTTCAAATACTTTATTATGACAAATTTAAACTATCTTCGATTTTGGCCCAGCTCGAATCCATTTAAAATTTTTCTCATATCAGAAAATCACAAAATATTTACTGCAATTGTAATTAGTTTTTTAGATCGAATAATTCATTAACTTATCGACTCAGAAAAGTTCGTTCAAAGCTAACCATAGTTTTGTGGTCTGAACTGACCCACAAAAAAAAATTGGAAAAACTTCAAATTTATTACATATACTCATTTATAACATGTATCTATACATTAAGTTGCCTCACGTGGAAATGTATTTCAGTTATTTGCTAAGCAAGTTAAATCCGGGTGTGCAGTAATATAAATTTGCAGTAGTGATAAATTTGTATTATTCAAACCACCCCAGTAAAAACTCTCATTACCAAGTAATGTGGGGTATAAGGCAAAACCAAAAACCTTCACTACTTATTTTTCGGATCCGTTTCTAATTATTTTTATAAAGACCTTGTAAAAAATTTATTACGAAAAGGTAATAAATAAGTACTTCTAAACAAGTTGTAAAATAAGTGGCCTCAGGAAGATACAAAATAAGTCATTATTGCTAACTAGTCAATTAATGTACTATCAATAATGGGCTTAATAAGTGATGAAAACAACATTTTTATTAAATTATATATTTTGTATCGACTTGTTAACAATCTGAATACAGAATTTAGGGCTGTGTTTCTTTAAACCTGGATAACTAAGCTGCGATAACAACAGCACTGCTATTCTCTGACTCACCACAGAAATGTAGAAAATCAATTTTTATAATCTGAACTTCTATGAAATTTAACTTACCAATAACTACTTATTTAAAACATTATAAGAAGTTATTATTTTATACTTCGAAATAATGAAGGGCGTAACGAGCTGGCATTAGTTTTTGCTGGGACGCTTATAAGGCAAGGCTACCAATAAGTTTATATGTAATATATATCGAAATAATACTTCAATTCAAAAAGTAAATATAAGACAGGAATCATCAAATACCATAAATATTGGTATTCCAATTTTTTCCTTTTTTCATCATTCCAGCTGTAGCCATTTAGTGGGTACCATTTTTATCACTCTGTTCCCATTGTATCACTAGAAAGCACGAATTTGGAAAAAAATATTTTTCGTGTCTACGCAGTCAGAGGAATGTATACTCCACATTTCATGCGATCAATTGGTTGTTAAAATTTTTATCCCTTTTTCCATTTTAACCCCAAAAAGTACGAATTTCGAAATATCAATTTTTTACGTATCTACGCAGTCAGTGGATTGTATACACCGAATTTCATTACTTTAGGTGCAGCCGTTTGGTTGGTACCATTTTTATCTCTCTATTTCCATTTTATCCATTAAAAGTGCGAATTTGGAAAGAAATACTTTTATATTATGTATCTACTCAATTCGTGTTTCTAGCTGTAGTCGGTATCATTTTTCCCCCTTTTTTACCCGTTTCACCACCAAATGGTAGCCTTCAAGAATATTGAAGGAATACAATTTGAAAGGACATATTTACGATTTTTGCGTTCCCTTCTTAAAACTACAAAAATATTTAGATTCTCCAAAGTATCCTCTTTCATTTGGTAACAATATCCCCTTGTAGAAAAATTACAAACATTTTTTTGTATAATTAAATCCTTCAAAAATATTAAGGTTAAAACCTTTGACGATCATAGGCAAGTATACTTGCACAGCGGTTTTTAATAGTTGATAATAGTTATTAAGCGTTTTCAAATTTTCTCCGAAAACGTTTCTTATTATCGCTTATAATAAATTTCTGACGATATTCGACGAAATGAAAGTTATTTCACCCTCACATTTAGGGTATGTACCAAAAGAAGTTCATTTGCACCAAACGTATTCTGTGTATATCACATCAATATTATGGCCAAATTTATATGTCTTCATATGTTGTAAAGCAATCGTCACTTTTTCCACAATTAATTTTTTATTTTTAATTTTATTTTTTGTATCTTTTGTATATCCAGGAAATTCAAATGTTTTGTATTTAAAAAAACGTTAGATCGTTAACCATGACGGAATCCTGGACATGAAGTAATTTATCAACAATCTCCCACCTAATATTTTAGATTTAATTTCTGAAAGTGAACAAATGTTGAATTTTCAGTGGTTCTGATTTGTAAATTTGTATGGGAGTTATATATAAATCTGAACCGATTTAAATCACTTTCTCTAGAGCGGAAAAAGTCAAATCGAGAGCGAAATTTGTATGGGAGCTATACTCAGAGTGAGGGTATAAAAATAAAATTCCAATTTCGTCGAAGGTACCATTGAAACAATTCAGAAGAAATGTATTTCTTTCATTTTTGCTGGCACAAAAATATAAATATAGAAATTTTTTATTCGAAGGGAGCATTATACTATGTGCAAAATATATAAAAGTTAATATGTAATTGAATACTTATTGTCAAAACTTTATTGTGGAATTTTATGAGGATTATTTTTGTGGGGGATCTTAATTCTCTAGCTCCTCTCTTTATGGGTCAATTTGACCCTTTTTCGTAAAAGTCAAAAAAGTCCTTCAAAAAAGATATTTAAGGATTAAAATGTTCAACGAAAAAAATTGCCGGAAAATTTAAGTGGGGGTCTCCAGAGACACCAAAGTTGTTAATAAAGCTCTTACGGCGTATATAATAAAATTACTAGGGTTAAAATTCGTCCATATTTTGGGAAATGTTGGCTGTACAGTCAAAACTAACTATATTACTAAAGTATATAGCAGCATGCCTCACGCCTCGTCTGATCCCTTGTAGGAAGGTTAATCATTTTGGCTACTAACATATCCAAATAATACGAGAATTGTTTTGTATCGCTAAAAATGGAGGTTCTTAGAAAATTCGCCAAATGGTCGGCATATAACCTTTCCTATTGGATTATGAGCCTGCCTAATGTGCCGACATACATTTATTTGTTTGCTTGTTTGTTCGTTCGTTTGTTTGTATGGATGTAAGTGGGTATGTAACAAGTATATTTTCTTTGAAAACAACCACAAAGTTTCTAAAATACTTAAGCGAAAATCCGTTTAATTAATGAACTCCCCGGCACGAACAAAGCAACAAAGCGACTTAGAAAGTACTTATATACTCTTTAGGCGCTTTTAATGGCATTGAGATACTTTCGGCTGCCTTTTTCCTTGCGCCCATCCAAGAGTGGGTGTGGGCGGGTGTGTGTGTGTGTGAGCGAAGGGTGTGAAATCCACAAAATTGTTGGATTTTAAGCAGATGAAGGCAGGACTTGTGTGTTCTTTTTTTTCGTTTTACAACATATTTAGCAACTCTTTGTGAATGTGCACAGAGAAAGTACATTGAATGCGAAAGCAATTAGTTTATTAAATAAAAGGGGGCACTTTATTCGAATATTTTCAAAGACCGAAGTGATGCAAATACATTTTAGCTGACACAGGATGTATATCCGATCACTGAACGACCTTCACATGATGACATCTTGCCAAAGATGTCCTTGACTAAAAGACAAAAATGAGACGAATAAAACGCAACAGCTAGAAACATGATATTCGGTGTATAATTTCCTCTGGCGGAGGGATGCGAAAAGTAAGAGATCAATCGATATTAGTACTTTTGGGGTGAAGTTGGTGAAAAACAGATACAATTGGTACCCACAAAATGATGGCAGCTAGAGTCATAGAATTCGGAGTGTACATTTCTTTGACGGTGTGGGGAATACGGCCCGGCGGAACTTAGCCAATCTTTGGGTCTGCAGGGTTTGCTCAAGCTTAAATCTATTCATCAGCTGGTAGCAGAGAAATTGGCTGTGGTAGGAAAGATTTTTTCGAAAAACAAGACTCTAAGAAAACATCCTTTATGAGGATTGCTTTCCTTCGGTCCCAGAATACTTTTTAATGCCAAATATGGCCGTGGACTTTAGCATATTCTTACTCTCTTTCAGATTGTTCTTTATTGGTCCAATATTCCAATTGGATATATTCTCTTTGGAGACTTGACAATTTTGATGGGGCGGACGCAATGAGAGTGACACTAGACGACTGATGAGGTTGAGTAAAATCGAACTCATCATCACGATGGTACTTCTCTCACAAGACATTTACCTCTAATGGCGCATCTACACCGCATGAGGCGATCGGAATCGAATGAGTGCAGGATAGGGTTCTACAAGTCGATTTTTGATTAAACTACTTTTGGTGCTAAAATTTGCGAAGCCGAAGTCACACATATTTTTGTTAAATAACACTGTGGAACAGAATAAAATTAACTGGGTTCTGACAACGGATTCTGATAGAGGGGGGTAAAAAAAGAATATTCGTGTATTTTCATCATTGGGTCAATATTTCCCCCTTTTCAACATTCTTATAATGAATCGGCATAGAAAGCACTTTAGACATAGTTGTGTTGAGCAATATTACTTAAAACACCATGATGAACATTTTTGTGGAACATTTTAACCCTCTAGCTCCTCAATGTAGGGGTCTTTTTGGTCCCTTTTTGAAAAAGGGTGAAAATCACCGATAAAACAGGGGTTTAACGGGTCAACATGTTCTATAAAAATATTTGTCGCAAAATTCTACTATAAGTCCCTGAATACACTAAAACTCAAAGCTTAACTTAAGTGCCTGAAATAAGTGAAAACTTATTCATTTATGGTTAATTTCGTACTCTGGGAACTCTTCAACCTTTCAATGGAAAAAAAGTTATGTCGGTCCAAAGTCATACAATTTTCCAAAAAGGTTAATTTTTTTACCACAAACATAAGAAACACACAAACATAAGAAACAATTTCCAATAGCACAAATTCTATTGTAAAATCTTTTAAAATGTGTGTTTAAAACAGTTCGCAAAAGTCAAAAATATACGTTTTTTCCAATTTTCAAAATCTGAAAATACAGAAAAAATGTTCTGCGTATTTTGAAAAAATACGTAAAATAATGTTAAAAACAAAAATAAAAAAATCTTTTCTTTAAAATCGAAAAATGCGAATAGTATTCAAATTTGGATTAATTTCTAAAATATATCCGTTTGCCCGCTTTTCTATGTTAATATCTCAAAATTATCCTTGGGTCCTTATCTAATTTAAATTTTTTACAGAACTCAAAAATATTTACTAGAACAAAAGGTGCATCGGTAGGATACGGTGTTACGTGCGTCGCACAGTTTGGTTCCGATGAGGAGACCAACCTGGATCTCTTCTGGTCTAAATGAGTCAGAAGCTTACTTTCTTACTGCCACCACATCCTAACCTTCTTCGGTCTCTCTCTTCTTATATTTGACCGTCTTCATATCCTTCTGCTAAACCTTCTTCTCTCTGTGCGTAGTTCTGTTTGTTTGTATTTCTCTCTGGCATTTCTGTCTATTCTCGCTTTCGCCCATGTGCTGAAGATTGTTTGGTAGGAGATGAAGAATTTCACTTAAAAGTTGTGTTTTCAGATGAAGCTCATTTTCATCTCGGTGGCTATGCCAATAGACAAAATTGCCGCATATGGGGTTCAGAGAACCAACGCGTGACTATTGAGAAGCCAATACTTCCACAACGAGTCACTGTTTGGTGTGGATTTTGGCCTTGGACCATTTTTCTTCGAAATGAGCAAGGAACCGAAAAATTCAAGAAAATGGGACACACCCAACGCAACCATCGATATTTTACGCACTGATTTTGAAAATCGAATAATCAGACGAAATTATGATGACATTTGGCCACATCGGAGTTGTGATTTGAGCCCTTTGTACAGGTTTTTCCAACAAGAGGTGTTATTTTGAATCACCTGGTATTTCGGTAGCTGTCACTTTTGAAGCTTTTATTCTTTGACATTTGACAAGTAGAAACTACGCCATTACTAAAAATGGAACGACACAAGCTTCAACCACGCATTGAAATTATTAAAATTCACGAATGAAAATGATCCGGAATTCCATCGAAAAATCATCTTGACTGATGAGGCCCATTTCCACCTCGGTGGCTACGTCAACAAGCAAAATTGTCGCATCTGGGGCTCGGAAAACCCAAGAGTTATTGTTGAGAAGCCTCTCCATCCTCATCGTGTGACAGTTTGGTGGGGTTTATGGTCTGGCGGGGTCATTGGACCTTACTTTTTCGAAAATGAGGTTGGATCAAGAGTTACGGTGAATGGATTGCGCTATCGAGAGATTATTAATGACTTTTTATGGTCAGCGTTGGATGGTATTGACCTGGACAACGTTTAATTTCAACAAGACGGCGCTACGTGCCACACAAGCAACGAAACCATTGCTCTTTTACGGGAAAAGTTTCCGGACCGTGTTATCTCTCGAAGAGGTGATCACAATTGGCCACCGAGATCTTGTGATTAACACCTTGTGACTTCTTCCTTTGGGTCCACGTGAAAGATAAGGTCTACGCCAACAGCCCAGCGTCGATTCCAGACCTCAAAGATAGAATTCGTGCAGCTATCGAGGACATTGCGATTTGGTTATGGAATATTTCAATGAAATGATATGGTCCTGTAAGCGCGGTCGTGGTGGCCATTTGGCTGATGTTGTTTTTCATTATTAACGGCATACCTTCCTCTTTATTATGAAATAAACATCCGATCATTTATGTCCAAAAAATGACATTTTTCTTTGAATACCAAAATAACACCTTTTGTTGGAATACCCTGTATTATTTTCAGTGGGGAGCCATTAAGGATATATGTTACGCATACCATGCAGAGACAATTGAAGCGTTGAAATATGAAATCGAAGTTGCCATTGAATAGATTCCGGATATCCGGAACAATCAAAAATATACTGAAAAATTGGGTTGATCGGATGAGGTACTGTCGAGCCAGTCGCGGTAGTCATATGAATGAAATTATTAAATGTCAAAGTTCAACCTTTCCAATAAAACCATAAATTTGAAAATATAATCAGTAATTTTTTATAGCCGATTCTAATTTAAAATTTTAAATCTTTCTTTCTTTTTGACTATCTGAACGCCCTTTTTCTTGTCATACCTCTGTATGCCCTTCTAACTTTACGCCTTTTTGTCTGTTCGTTCATCTATATGTCCGTCCTTATGTCTTTTCTTTTATCTATATGTCCGTCGTTTTGTTTTTGTTCTTCTTTCCTACATATCCGTCCTGCTCTCTACTCGTGGTTCCGTCTGTCATCCCTTCTGGCTATCGATCCGTCCATATTTCTTCTGTAATTTCAACTTTCTCTCTTTCCGTCTTTCAATCTGTTCACAACTTATATCTGTCAGGCCTTCTGACTATCGATCTGTCCATACTTTCTGTCGGTTCTTCTTTGAGTTCGGTTCTTCTGCTATCCGTACTTTGGTTTGTTTGTTCTTCTGTCTCTTCTCACTTCATTCCTTCTGTCTGTCCATACAGTTCGCACTTCCGTCTTTCAGACCTTCTCTCTACTCGTGGTTCCGTCTGTCAGCCCTTCTGGCTATCGATCTGTCCATATTTCTTCTGTAATTTCAACTTTCTCTCTTTCCGTCTTTCAATCTGTTCACAACTTATATCTGTCAGGCCTTCTGACTATCGATCTGTCCATACATTCAGTCGGTTCTTCTTTGAGTTCGGTTCTTCTGCTATCCGTACTTTGGTTTGTTTGTTCTTCTGTCTCTTCTCACTTCATTCCTTCTGTCTTTCCATACAGTTCGCACTTCCGTCTGTCGTACTTCCGTCTTTCAGTCCTTCTCTCTACTCGTGGTTCCGTCTGTCAGCCCTTCTGGCTATCGATCTGTCCATATTTCTTCTGTAATTTCAACCTTCTCTCTTTCCGTCTTTCAATCTATTTACAACTTATATCTGTCAGGCCTTCTGACTATCGATCTGTCCATACATTCTGTCGGTTCTTCTGCTATCCGTACTTTGGTTTGTTTGTTCTTCTGTTTCTTCTCACTTCATTCCTTCTGTCTGTCCATACAGTTCGCACTTCCGTCTTTCTGTCTGTCGTACTTACGTCTTTCAGTATTCCCTTGCCTCTGACTGACTGTCCGCGCTTCCGTGCTTCCGTCTGATCGTTCGTCTTCCTGTTAATCTGTATTTCTTCCTTTCCATCCTCGTGTTCGTACTTCTTTCTGTCTACCCGTTTCTTTTGTCTACCCGTCTGTCTGTCTGTATTTTCTTCTGTCTGTCCATACATACGTCTGATGGTCCTTCTAGCTGTCCGTCCTTCTGCTTCTGTCTGTCCTTCTGTCTTTCAAACCTCTGCCTGCCGCTTGGCCTCTGTGTACGGTACGAGTAGATTTGTATGTATCCATGTAAGTCGTCGTTTTATAAATGCTTCAATGTTTTGATTCTGTATCTAAGCATTTGTAAAACTAAATCACTCAGTCAGTGCTTCGCTTCGTTTTTGTTTTTTCATTACTTTTTTTCGCTCTCTCTCCTTGTAGTAAGTATGTAGAAGGCATTACATTTGCTGTAGTTGTTGCCGTTTTTCTTTGTGTATTTTACTTTTCCCCGTTTTCGTTTTGATACTTTGCCTTTATGAAACGACCGTATACCCGGCCGGCCGGCTGTCTGTCTGGCCGTCTGTCCGACCATCCGTCCGTCCGTCTGTCTATATGAACGTTGTTTTTTTGTGGGATTCATTGTGTTGTGTGTGTGTTTTTTTTCAATTTTTTTGCCTTTGAACACATTTTATCGTTGGCCTCTCTAGAGACATTCATTCGTTCGTTCGTTCGAAACCTCCCAAACGAAAAAAAAAAATAACTGAAACTGAAGAAGTATCTCAGTCGTAGTTGTGGCAGTATTTAGATTTTATGTCGTCGTTTTTTTCCAGCGTTTCTGTTGTTCACTGTGGCTGTCGTTGCCACTGCTCTTGGTGTTGGGATGGATGAAATACACCAAGAAAACAAAACCTAAAAAGAGTGCTGAATATGCTCGGCAATATTACAAATAAATGCTGTTGCTATTCCCATAAAGGCACAACAACATACAGATGTACGAGTACCTTGGGTAGATCCATCCATCCATCCATCCATATTTGTTTCCAAATAATTTTATGGATGTCTGTCCGACCCGACCGTCCGTCTGCTTGTCGCTGGTGTTGTTGTGGTTGCTGCTGCTGTTGTTATTGTTGTTGTTGTTATCGAGATAAGTTATTTAAAGTAGCATTCATTCGAAAGGGGCTTTAGAGTACTTATTAATTGATTTGTGTTAAAGATTCGGGTAATTTATGGCATTTTCTTCAAAAAGATCAAAAAGAAATGTATCTGTTGGCTATTATTTGTACCTCAAACAGTTGAACATGGAAGGTATGAATGACACAGAAATGACATACTACCTATCTACAACAAACATACCCATGGATCTAATGACAATTTGTTCCAGCACAAAACAAACAAGCCAAGGTAAGTTTAGATCTCAAAGTTGACATTAGGTTCATGCACATGTGTACGAGTATGTGTTTGTGATTTTGTGACTTGATTAATAAAGGAGGAGGGGTAGTTGATAGGACAGACAGATGGGCAGACGAACGAACGGTTAGACAGAGGGACGGTTCACAGACGAACGAACATATCGTAGCAATTCATGAATTCTGAAAGATTGACTGATTTGCCGAAGGAAGGCTGGAAGGATGAACGCAAGGATGAAAAGAGAAAAGATGGAAGAATGGACAGACCAACAGAGGGACGGGCAGGAAGAAGGTCGAAGTATCGATCAACAGAAGGGCCTATAAACGGAAGTACGGACAGGCGGACTCATGGAAGTATGAAGAGGTACAATGACCGAATGACGGATGGGCAGAAATGTGGACAGACAGCAGTATGGACAGACAGCAGTATGGACAGACAGCAGTATGGACAGACAGCAGTATGGACAGACAGAAGGACGGACAGTCAGCAGACAGATGGAAGTATGGAAAGATAGATGAAAGGTGCAGTATAAGCAGAATGACGGAAATATGAGCATACAAAAAGGAAGTATGGTTAGACTGACGATATTGTGGATAGACTTGCCGTAGAATGGACAGATTGACTTTATGATAGACAATCAGAAGGACGGACGATCGGCCGTATGAAGAGGTACAATGTCCGAATGACGGATGGACAGAAGTATGGACAGACAGCAGTATGGACAGACAGCAGTATGGACAGACAGCAGTATGGACAGACAGCAGTATGGACAGACAGCAGTATGGACAGACAGAAGGACGGACAGTCAGCAGACAGATGGAAGTATGGAAAGATAGATGAAAGGTGCAGTATAAGCAGAATGACGGAAATATGAGCATACAAAAAGGAAGTATGGTTAGACTGACGATATTGTGGATAGACTTGCCGTAGAATGGACAGATTGACTTTATGATAGACAATCAGAAGGACGGACGATCGGCCTGGGGGAAGAATGGGCAGATAGACGAAAGTATGGACAGACATGTGGAGGCATGGACAGACAGGCGGAAGGATGGACATTCAAAAGGACAAGCAGACGGCCAAAGAGACAGAAAGGCTTAAGTTTAGAAGTCATGCGGAAGCATGGACAGACAGGCGGAAGGACATTCAAAAGGACAGACGGTCGGAAGTATAGGCAGACGGTCGGAAATATAGACAGACTGATGGAAATATGACCAAACAGACGAAGGTATGCCCAAACAGATGGAAGTATGGTTGGATAGACGAAAGTATGGAAAGTCAGACGGAAGCATGATCAGACTGTTATATATATGTACATGCGGGAGGACGGAGAAAAAAAGACGAAATTATAAGAGAGATGGTCACACAAAAGGGCGGTCGAACAGTATGGAGAGACAAGCGATAGTATGGCCAAACAGAAGGAAGGATGGAGGGACAATCGAAAGTATGTGCTGACCTATGGACATATTGTAAGACAGACGGAAGTATTGATATACAGAAGGAAGTGTGGACAGACAGTAGAGCTCCAGACGACGCACAGTGTTTCAGAATCAAAATCCATCAGCCAAGATTCAATAACTTTTATCTAGTAGAGATTTTTGAGTTCTTTAAAAAACCAAAAATAGACAAGGACCCATTTTGAGATATTAACATTAAATCGGGAAATCGTATATACTTTAGAAATCGGCCCAAAGTTGACTACTTTCGCATTTTTCGATTTTAAAGAAAAATTAATTTTTTATTGTTTTTTTTTAAACATATTTTTACTAAAGCGAAGCAATAATTCATAATGCGAAGAAAAAATTTTAATTTTTTTCAGGGATCTGTTCAGGGATAATCATCGTTAATTTTGAGAGAATTCGCTTTTTCGTAACATTGCAAATGAATTTCAAATAACCCCACAAACATTCCAGAAGAATGATTGATATAATTGTTGAAAGTTTTCGTATAGTGGTAATTTTAGAGGGGGTGAAAAACCCCCTCCCCCCCTTTGCACATTGTTATTATGAATCGGCATAAGAAACCTTATGATTCTTACGTTAGTAATATTACACTGCGAAAAACATTTTTCTGGAACATTTTAACCTTCTTGCTCTTCAATCTAGGGGTATTTTTGGTCCCTTTTGTAAAAGGGGTAAAAACATCCCTGAAACATGGGTTTAAAAGGTAGAATATTTTTTCAATTTACATAGAATTCAGTTTTGTGGTATAGTTTAGCAACAATGTGGAAAAAGTACGAAATTAATCTCAAAATGAATTTTAAGTTGTGATTTGTTTTTGGTGTTTATGTTGAGTTTTGACCCTCAAAGAGACCAAAAAGACCCTTACTTTATAGAGCTTGGAGGTTAAAATGTTCCTCGTTGTGTTTTAAGTAATATTGCTGAACACATCCTACACTTAAAATAGATGGGACATATTATTTCCTATTTCGATTCATAATAAGAATGTGGAAAGGGAGGAAATATTAACCCCCACAAAAACGACCACCATACGTAAACTTTCAAAACACCGATACACGAATATTATTTTGTCACTGTATTATTTGTATCTTGTGTGTTCCACAGTGTTATAAAACAAATATATTATCTTATCATGTTCGATATGATGGTTTATAATCTTTAAATGTCCTCCATCAAATAAAAGATTTTGTGACAACTCAATCTATCATAGCATTGTATTTATTATTGTTGGACTTAACATTACGCCGTTTCCGCGAGTGCACCTTGAAAACTATTTAATAAAATCCAATGTTTTCGACCAAAGTTTTAATTGAAGATGATACCAATTTCCAGCTTAGTGGCTACTTCGTTCAGCTAAATTTTCGTATTTGGACTGGTTCGATGAGATTCAAGAACTGTCAACGATTTGGTTTGGTGGAAGTATCGGTCTATATTTCTTCAAAATTGAGAATGCATGGAACATCACTGTCATCACACTATGATACTATTTATTTTTAGGATGATATTGAAGGCAGAAATATCAACGGCATTTCCCACACAGTCCTTACAAACTTGGCAGTATATACAGGGTTTTCCAACAAGAGATGTTATTTTGGTATTCAAAGAAAAATTCAATTTTTCGATATATATGATCGGATGTTTATTTCATAATAAAGAGGAAGGTATGCCGTTAATAATGAAAAACAACATCAGCCAAATGGCCACCACCAAACCATAACCAAATCGCAAAGTGACTGGTCTATGTCCTCGATAGCCTCACGAATTCTATATTTGAGGTCTTGAATCAACGCTGGGCTGTTGGCGTAGACCTTATCTTTCACGTGGCCCCAAGGGAAGAAGTTGCAAGGTGTTAAATCACAAGATCGCGGTGGACAATTGTGATCACTTCTTCGAGAGATAACACGGTCCGGAAACTTTTCCCGTAAAAGAGCAATGGTTTCGTTGCTTGTGTGACACGTAGCGCCGTCTTGATGAAAGTAAACGTTGTTCAGATCCTTCCAACTTCGATCATAAAAAAATCTTTAATCATATCTCGATAGCGCAATCCATTCACCGTAACTGTTGAACCAACCTCATTTTCGAAAAAGTAAGGTCCAATGACCTCGCCGGACCATAAACTGCAACAAACAGTCACACGATGAGGATGGAGAAGCTTCTCAACAATAATTCGAGCCCCAGATGCGACAATTTTGCTTGTTGACGTAGCCACCGAGGTGAAATGAGCCTCATCAGTCAAGATGATTTTTCAATGGAAATCCGGATCATTTTCATTTTTCGAAGATAAACATGTCTTTATCACACCCCCAGTTTTATTATTTAGCTTCAAACAAAATGGCTTTGGTTCTTCGACATGCCTCAAGCTGGAGGACAGCACTCTCGGGTACAATTTTGAATTGTGACCACAGTCATTCAAAGTTCCTCAGCTTCACGGTTATTACAGGAAATAATAGATAACTATACAAAAGAGTTAAATTTGAATACAACGATGAATACCAGGATCATACCAGTTCCGATTGAATATTGGCAAACAGAGTACCCAGCCGGAATCTCCTTCGTTTGGGTGAACCAAGATCGAGTCACAGTATCTGGCAAGGGAAATATGTGAAGTAGGGAAACACCCAAACAGAATCAATGTATGTATCATCTCAACTAAACTATATCTCCTAAACTAGAAAAGAGCTAGAAAACAATAATGATTTTTTTGGAGAAAAATCTTAAACCGAACACACGCTAAATCTGTTTATGACTTTAGCCCGCAACATTGAATATTTGTTGGAACATTTTGAAAACTAATTCGGAAGCTGCTCAAGCTCAAGCTCCATGTAAAACATTTATGAAATTCCGGCCAACTAACAAAGAGACAATTTGCTTTTCAGCTGTGTAATCATACTTAAATCCATCCGTACCGTACCGTACGTACGTATTCACATTGCCAATGCAAACGACAACGAGAATGAGAACGAGAAAAACCTCAATATGCTTGTAACATACGCTCGCTCAACGAGCACAACTGACTGCGGAATCCCGTGTACACTGCCTTTGGTCTGCCATTAACAGTCGTCATCTGTTCCTCCGTTAGTCGTTGCCACCAGTTGACGTTTAAACGCTACGTCACACCGCCACAGCGCCATTGAAGAGTGTAGAACGCGCGAAGCCCTATGGTTTAAAGCACCTCGCTTTTATTCCTTTACACGCGATGCCACCAAACGAACTGTGTGCACGGACGGACGGTCGGACGACCAGAGAGGAGGAGGAAATTTGTCTTTTGGTTCAGATGTCTCTGTGTGCGCCCGTGTGTGTGAACGAACGAATAAATGGATGGCTGTTGGAATGGTGGCCGGTATATGCCCGAGATCGGTGGTGGTGTGGCAGGCAAGGGGCACTGGCTCACCAGCAACCCAAGCAAAGGCAAAGTCATCACTTACACTCTCGCACACACACACCCTACCATCCATCCAGCTATACAAATTGTGTGAGTGTATGTAAGTGTAAGTGTGTGTTTGACGGTTTGTATGGATGTAGGTTTCGCTATATGTGTGTCATCAGGCACTTTTTGTTCAGCTTTCACGACAAAAGACCCAACCATCAGCATAGCCGTTGTCGTTGTCGTCGTCATCGTGATTATCATCAGACTCCTCAAACAAAACTCAGTATCCAAACTCATTCAAAGCCGTACCTCGCACCATGTACCACCGAACCCCTGAAACAACGACAGGCCACACCACCACATCAGCATCAACCGCTGGGAAGAAAAACAGCAGCAGCAGTAACGGCATTAGCATGGACCAGTAGATGGATGAATTCGCTTTACAGGGATAAAGAAGATGAAATAGCCAGAAAGGTATCAAAAGAACATTCATCATCTTAATATTCCAAAACTCCCATTCTTCAACACTTCTTTCTGTACTTCAATAACACTGTCCAACAAATTAAGACTGTTTGATTGGAACCTATCGATAATTCTGAAAGGGCATGTTGAGTAGATCATTTTTTCCAACAGGTCTGAGTTTATTTTAACGGTGGGTCACAGTGAAAAAATGTTTTAAGTTAATGTCTGAGAGAATTCTTAGTGTCAGAAAATTTTAAGTTCGAAAAAAGGGACCCATTTGGAGAGGAGCTAGAGGATTAAGATCTTCCACAAAAATGATCCTCATAAAATTGCACAATATAGTTCTGACAATAAGAATTCTCTTCGACAGTAACTTACAACATTTTATCACCTAGTATAATACTACCTTCCTCCAAAAGATGAAAACTGTAAAATGAAACTCAGACCAGCTGGACTATAAGTTTATTCTACAAAAATGATTTACTCAACATGCCCTTTCAGAATTATAGTGTCGCTACTCTGTTCCAAAAATACTGTTGGACAGTGTAATCAAAAAATTATAGCAATACTAATACAAGGCTTCAAAGTCCTTGGGTTTTGAATGTTTTAAAAAGGAAAAATGAAAATTTTTATTTACACAAAGTCTCCTAATACAAGACTTCAAAGTCCATGGATTTAGAATGTTTTAAATCAACCATAGATTCCTAGAAAAAGAAAATTCTTACTTATACCAAATCCCAAAGGACTCCAGAGGCAACTCGCCTGTTCCAAAATGGATTAGTTCTGGTGGTTGGTTCTGGTGTGGCCTATCATGTTCATTCCGACTTCCTGCCAACTTCAGGTGCACTGAAAGACTTCTCCTTCATAACATTTATGAAGTGATTTCATAAAAGGTTTTTCATAAATTTAGTGATTTTTTTCTTAATATGTAAGCAAAATTCATAAATAAAATGAAATGTTTTATACAATTTTTTCAGGAACATTTCATATTTCATAAAATAAAATTTGTTAGTGAAACACAGTTTCACAAGATCAAAAAAAATTCATTGTATTAAATAAAAAAATCTTAAATGTTGTGAAATATGTCATAACCAATAAAATATTTGTTATATGAAATGTCTTCATAAATATAATGAACGTTTCCTAACTTACAAATAGATTTTTAGTGTGTCGCCTTTATTCGGTTGAATGCTTGCAGTTCTCATTTCTCCTATGTTAACTCTGATATAAGTATGTACCCTGATTTATGTCAAAGACATATTCATTGCAAAGATTCTCGAAATAATGACAGTCGCACGTTTGTTTGCTTTTTAGTTTATATTGGAAACTTCTGTATAAATTATTAATATTTATGAAACTTTATCATAAAACTAATGAAGTTTCTTTATAAAATCTATGAACATTTTCATAAACCATATTATGAAAAATAATGAACTTCTATGACAAAAGTTCATCGAATGAAGAACTGCATTTCATAGTTTCTAAGAAATGTTTCATAAATTCTATGGCTAAATATGAATATTCTAAATTTCATCGATTTGTGATTTATGAAATATTTTATGAAGTGCTTCTTTGGCGATTTTTTAATGAAATTTTTCACTGAGGTTATTACAAAATCATAAATATTATGAAGATAATTCTTTCAGTGCGGAAGGTTTCGCAATTAAAGAAGCATGCCATAGACGTTCCTCTTTAGCCGCAACAGATCCCTTAGGAATCTTTGTAAACTGTCAGACTGGCCTTTTGTAGTTAAAATATAATCGCATAACATCTACATAGGTGCATTTTTGAGCTGCCCAGACTGTGCTGTTTGTCTGATGTCACTCCCTGTACATAGGGACTTTTATGGGACCGAACGAGCAGACGAGTTGGCGAGAAGTAACCTAGCTACAGGGTTGGTCACAACATCGATAGGGTCCTTTATCTTCAAGCACTACCTATACCGAACTAAACCGCTACCTAGACCACTTAAACTAAACAATCACGGGGCAGCTATTTCATTCAAAGAACCGGCACTTTAGAGTCAGTTCCGATGAATTTTTCTCATCTCGCTGCACAGTTGTTCAGCCAAAATTCAAAAACTTCAAATAAAATATTTACGCTGTAGCCACGCCCCTTATTGTACCTCTCACACAATTGTCTTAATCTTAGGTAATCTTAAATCTTTCATAACTTCTATACTGGTGCATGGAATCCACTATCATACATGATATTTGATCATGTTTTTACAATTGTTTTGTAAATTTGTAAGCTGAGACCATGTGACACGAACCTCCTTCCACACTAATTATCCTGTTCTACGTAAAATTTAAATCGTTTAAATTTAAATTTAATTCCTTATAACTTCCGTAGATATGTTCTCTGAGAGTGAGGGTATATATAGGCCGACTGAAGCTTACTTATTTGTTTAAACATTATTTTGCGTATTAAATTTTAATTTTTCACCTTTTCCCGATTTTGAAAAATCATTATTTGTTTCTTTGTAAAAAAATATTTAAAAAAATGCTCTTTCTGAAAAATTGTATGACTTTTGACTTTTTTCCTTTGAAAGAAGAACCTAATATATACTTGGAAGGGTTGAAGGGTTCTCCGTTCTGCCCTTGGAAGTTAGGAAACTTTTGATGCAAAAAGTCAGATCTTTTAGTTCCAAAACGCGAATTACTCATTCTCATTAACTTTTAACTAAGCTAACAATAAGCTGATCAAATTTCCTTTATTGCGGAAGTAACCTCAATTGGAAATATTTGCGAGGCCAGTGCGATAACCCGGCGATATTGCCAGATTATCATCTCTGAAAGCAATATAATTATGGCTCTTGTAAAAGTGTCTTAATGTCCATGGACCTTATGACACTTTTTTTAAAAATATTGAAAAAGAAGCAAAGTACAAAACGTCGATGGCAAAAACACTCCCCTAAATCAAAACACACATATACACACCAAAGTGTGCTAGTATATAACGATCATAAATACACCACTCTCCTTCATTTCACCAGCAGAACATGGTAAACGTTAGAGATCGGCAAAAGGAGCAAAGAAGCCAATAATAAAAACATGACCATGGCCAAAAGACACAACCTTCGAAGGAAGCAGTTGTCAGCCTAAACTGTCTGCGAGTCACCGACAGAAATGACAAAATCTCATACCATTCAGTATCCCAAGCATTAGGCATAAATCGCATTTTTCATAAATACAAAACGACAACTGAAGAAATGTGATAGAAAAGGAAGAAAACTGAAAACAAGAACAATATACGGCTTCAAGACAATAGCAGTAGCAATAGCTACAGTAAGCGAGTGAACACCCAAAATCAGGTTCAATCTGAAATCTGAACTCTCAAACACACACTCAATCATCCCCACATGCTCGCACAAATACAGGTAATACTTGTAACAGGCAATACAGGCCAGAAGGCAGGCCAGGTGAAACAATTAGTTGGTGAACTCAAATATTTAAACAAACTTATTTGACTCAATTTGAATGTTTGCATGAGTGATTTTGAGTATGTCATCGTAAGATAACCCAGCAACACTTGCGAGATGACTCAGTCGGAGACTATACTAAACTTAATGTTTTATAAAGTGGTTTCCATTTGGATTTACATCTTTTTCCTGGGCAATAAATACAAACCAGCTTGGTGATTTGCGGAGTGCAGGATCACGTGCATCTGTTGTGAGCCGACGTCATTATCGATAGCGGGAATCTATCTATATAAAAGAATTGCGTGATTGAGTGACTGACTGATCACTCCCCAGACCAAACGGCTAGAGCTAGAATCATGAAGACGGGATTTTTCGAAATTCGTACTTTTAAGGGGTAAAAATGGTACCATCGCAATATCCAAACGGCTGGTCCTAGAATCTTGGTATGGACATTCCTCTTGCAGCATGAAGACATCCCAAATAGTAGTATTTGCAAAATTCGTACTTTTGGGGGGTCAAATGGGACAAAAAGGGTAAAAAATGGTACCAACAACACGGCTGAAGCTATAATCATGAAATTTAGTATGTACATTTCTCTTATAGTGAAGAGATCAGATTTGAAGGGAGTTTTCGTAATTCGTACCTTTAAGGGGTAAAATTAAGTTGAAATGGATAAAAATGGTACCACCGCCATGACCAAACGGTCAGCATCTTGAAATGGGATCTACTTTGAGTACCCTAGCTATGGAGTTGGTCACAACACCGATAGGATCTGAAATTAGACCAAGTTAATTCCATGTGGAAAAACGTGGGCACATGTCAAACCTGCCCTCAATATAACAAAAAACGTACCAGAGTAGAAGTAACGTATCAATAGTGAGGCTTAGCATCTTGAAATTCGGTACAAAAACTCCTCTTGTAGCTTCATCATGCCGAAGAAAATATTTTTTCAAAGTTCGTACTTTTTGGGGGAGAAATCGGGTAAAAAAGGATAAAAATGGTACCAATCAAACGAATGGAGCTGGAATCATAAAAGTCGGTGTGTACATCCCTCAAAATGCTTAGAAATTCAAATAAACGAATTTTTCGAAATTTATACTTTTAAACGTTAAATGGGAAAAGGGGGTTAAAAATGGTACCAACAACACAGCTGATGCTACAATCATGAAATTCGGTACGTATATTCGTCTTACGGCGTATATGATTTTTTTAACATATATATATTCCGCCAAATAACTTTTTTTTTGAAAATACTATAAAAAACTACTGAATATTTTTTTAAATTTCTTTTTCTTTTTGAAAGTACAATCCTTCCGGTTAATAATGGAAAATAATTTCATTCAAATGGCTGCCTCGGGCACCACACAAATAATTGTCCAACGGTTGAATATTTGAAAAAAAAACGTTATATGGCGCACCCTATATTTACGTTCATAATGCGAAGAAAAAATTTTTATTTTTTTTTTGTATTACAGATTTTCACCTTATTCAGATTTTGAAAATTGAAAAAACGTAATTTCTTTTTTTGATTTGTCGAACTGTTTCTCAAACATTTTAAGAGATTTGCGATCAAATTAGTTTTTTTATTATAAATTGAGGTTTCTTAGCTTTATTATGACGTCGAAACTATGTTTGTGCCAAATATAGTTTGTTTGTAATAAATATTTTTAAAAATATCCTTTTTTGTACAAATGTCTGACTTTGGAATAACACAATAATAAAATAAAACAATGTCAATGTGTACTTAAAGATGGGCCTAGCTCGATTATTTCTTCATGATGACAGACATTTGGCGAGAGACTAACTTATTTTAGATTTTAAATAGAATCTTAAAACTGGCATTTGTTTGGTACTCTGCATGCTTTGAAATATTCATCGGAGGCCCCACTCCACAGAGTACAGGGTTTTCCAACAAGAGGTGTTATTTTGGTATTCGAAGAAAAATGCCATTTTTTGAGATAGATGACCGGATGTTTATTTCATAATAAAGAGGAAGGTATGCCGTTAATAATGAAAAACAATATGAGGCAAATGGCCACCACGACCCCGCTTACAGGACCATATCCTTTTCATGAAAATGTCCATAACGAAATCGCAAAGTGGCTGCCCTATGTCCTCGATAACCTCACGAATTCTATCTTTGAGGTATTGAATCGACGCTGGGCTGTTGGCGTAGACCCTATCTTTCACGTGGCCCCAAAGGAAGAAGTCGCAAGGTGTTAAATCACAAGATCTCGGTGGCCAATTGTGATCACCTTTTCGAGAGATTACGCGGTCCGGAAACTTTTCCCGTAAAAGAGCAATGGTTTCGTGGCTTGTGTGTCACGTACCGCCGTCTTGTTGAAATAAAACGTTGTCCAGATCAATACCATCCAACTCCGACCATAAAAAATCATTAATCATCTCTCGATAGCGCAATCCATTCACCGTAACTGTTGATCCAACCTCATTTTCGAAAAAGTAAGGTCCAATGACCCCTCCGGACCATAAACCACACCAAACAGTCACACGATGAGGATGGAGAGGCTTCTCAACAATAACTCTTGGATTTTCCGAGCCCCAGATGCGACAATTTAGCTTATTGACGTAGCCACCGAGGTGGAAATGGGCCTCATCAGTCAAGATGATTATTCGATGGAATTCCGGATCATTCTCATTCATGAATTTTAATAATTTCGATGCGTGTATCGTTCCATTTTTAGCAATGGCGTAGTTTCTACTTGTCAAATGTTAAAGAATAAAAGCTTCAAAAGTGACAGCTACCGAAATACCGGGTGATCAAAATAACACCTCTTGTTGGAAAACCCTGTATATATACTGGACCGTGGTAAAGTTCTAAGACCATCCAACCATGCCCGTCTATATCCTTAAAGAACGCCAGCTTCCGAATGATATGAGGTAGGGGGTTCAAAATTTCCAGTTATTTTCCTAGCGGTTGCGGATCGGTTGGGATTGAAAACGGGCGAAATCGGTCCAGAGGGAAATTTTTTCCCCTAATAAATGATTGAAAATTTCCCTTAGTATTTAGAGCTTTTTATTTCCGCGTTATATTCTTATTCATTCATTTCCATTAAAAACAAAGTTATTTAATTTTTGATTTGGATGAATTGGACAAAAAGGTTAAAAAATTTAAAATAAATGCATATTTAGAAATTTGTACTTTTGTAATTACTGATTAATTGTTAATCACTTGTAAATTAATATATTTTTTAAAATTCAGTACTTTTAGGAGGAACAGGCCGAAAAGAAGAGATAGAAATGGTACCAACCAAGTGACTGTAGCCAGGATAATGAATAATGTGTATACGTCGCTCTGGCTGTGCTGCAGACGCGACAATTAAACATATACTGTGAAATGTACTCAGTTTTGAAGGGTATATAATATGTTTACTTGTTTTTTAATTAAATTTAGTATTTAAATAAAAATTCTGAGGTTTTTTTTAATTATTTTTAATTAAAGATCAGTCATCATCTCCTGGTAAACATGGGTATACCTCCTCTATTTTCTATACCCAGAGAACATAATTACTTAAATCAAGAAAAATTTGCTAAAATTGATTAAGTTTTTATTTTTTTAGTGTGAAAGTTATATCTTAATCGGAACCGATTTCCGTCCTTGAACATCAAAAAACACTTACAATTACAACCTGTACTATAATTACAAGAATAAGTAGACATAGGTTCCTCTCTCTGACATGGTGAATCCAAATCGGCCCATTTAAAGTCCATTTTAAATGTAAATACGAAAAGGACAGGCTATGTTTATTAAAAAATGATTTCACTTGGCCGCTTACTTTATACGAATTCTTCTTATCTATCAATTCATCCAATACGTAAGTAAAAGTACGCTATTACTCATGGCTCAATTTCATCATCATCGCCACCGCCATCGGACAATCGTCACTGGGATATGAATCGATTAATTATGAAATCCGCACAGTATTACACAATGTATTGTAACAAATATTACCCAAGCTACGATTCGGGGTATTTATAAGCACATTTTAACGTCTGTCATAAGTACTCCAGCAGCAACTTTGAGCATTTAATTGGCGCTGAAAGAAGTGTATTTTGCATTTGACTACATACATAGGTAGTATGTACGGGGTGCGGTATGGTGGGGTGGGGTGTGAGCGCTTGATTGTAAGCTAATTTGAAATAGACCACAAGAAACAGCTTGAACGTCACAAATTTGCCAATCATTAATAATGAAACAGTTTCAGCTTGAGAGCCATGGCATGGGAGATATTTATTTATATGCGGCACAGTGGTTAAACCAGGCAATACAAATCGAAAAGTGATTTAAGAATTTTACAGACTTTCGGATAATACCTAAGCTAAGGATTGTCAAATGAAATGTGGTAGAGGTTAGATATTTTTTAGATATATGGATTGGGATTGCAAATAAGAGAAATGGGGGAAAGTATCCCTAACAAGGACTGATAGGCAATTACACTGTGGGGCAAAAAAATTCAAGGACGACGGATTCTGATAGAGGGGATAAAAAAGAATATACCTCTATCGGCGTTTTGATATTTTAAGTATGGATGTCCTTTTAGAGGTGGGTGGTGAATATTTAACCCCTTTTGCATATTCTAATGTTAAATGTTAATGTTAATGCAGACGAGCTCCATAAAGGGATTTTTCGAAATTTGTACTTTTAAGGGAGGAAAGAGACAAAAAATGGTACCAATTTAAGAATTGCAGCTAGAATCGTGAAAATCGGTATTTACATTTCACTGACAACGTAACCTTGCAATATAAATTGATTTTTCGAAATTTGTACTTATAAGGGGTGAGCGGGACAAAAAGGGATAAAAATGGTACCAACTAAAGTATTGTAGCTAGAATCGTGAAATTTGGTATATAAATTCCTCTGACCATGTAGAAGCGCGTTAAAATTGGATTTTTCAAAATTTTTACTTTTGAGGGTTGCGAGGAATGAAAATGGTACTAATTTAAGTATTGCAGCTATAGTCGCGAAATTTTGTGTGTCAATTCCTCTCACCACATAGAAGCGGAATATAAATGCATTTTGTACTTTTAAGGGTTGCGCGTGACAAAAAGGTATAAAAAATGTACCATATAAAGTATTGCAGCTAGAATCTTGAAATTTGATATGGTTCTTTTGACCATGTAGAAGCGCAGTAAAATTGGATCTTTCGAAACTTGTACTTATAAGAGGTGAGCGGGACAAAAAGGGATAAAAATGGTACCAAATAAAGTATTACAGCTATAGTCGTGAAATTTGGTATGTAAATTCCTCTCACCACATAGAAGCGCAATATAAATGCATTTTGTACTTTTAAAGGTGGCGCGTGACAAAAAGGGATAAAAATGGTACCAACTAAAGTAACGCAGCTAGAATCTTGAAATTTGATATGTAAGTTCTTCTGACCATCTCGAAGCGCAGTAAAATTTGATTTTTCGAAATTGTACTTAAAAGAGGCGAGCAGGACAAAAAGGGATAAAAATAGTACCAACTAAATTATTATAGCAAGAATCGTGAATTTTGGTATGTAAATTCCTCTTAGCGCATTAAAATTGGATTTTTCAAAATTAAATTTTTTTAAAGGGTGAGCGGGATAAAAATAGTACCAACTAAAATATTGCAGCTATAGTAGTGAAATTTAATGTGTAAATTCCTCTGACATCGTAGACTTGCAACATAAATTGATTTTTTGAAATTTGTACTTTTAAGGGGAGAGCGGGACCAAAAGGCATAAAAATGGTACCAACTTTAGGATTACAGCTAGAATCATGAAATTTAGTATGTAAATTCCTCTGACCATGTAGAAGCGCCATCAAAATGGATTTTTTTCGAATAAAAGGCTCTGCGGTTTTAATTTTTTGTTAAAAACTGGGTAGAAAATGATAAAAAGTATATATACGAAGGGAGTTCAGGTAAAATAGTGCACATCGACAAGCACATTCCTTTGACTGTATATGAGTGCTATGTTTTTAGCACTCGCTCTGGCTGTGCTGCAGACGCGACAATTAAACATATACTGTGAAATGTACTCAGTTTTGAAGGGTATATAATATGTTTACTTGTTTTTTAATTAAATTTAGTATTTAAATAAAAATTCTGAGGTTTTTTTTAATTATTTTTAATTAAAGATCAGTCATCATCTCCTGGTAAACATGGGTATACCTCCTCTATTTTCTATACCCAGAGAACATAATTACTTAAATCAAGAAAAATTTGCTAAAATTGATTAAGTTTTTATTTTTTTAGTGTGAAAGTTATATCTTAATCGGAACCGATTTCCGTCCTTGAACATCAAAAAACACTTACAATTACAACCTGTACTATAATTACAAGAATAAGTAGACATAGGTTCCTCTCTCTGACATGGTGAATCCAAATCGGCCCATTTAAAGTCCATTTTAAATGTAAATACGAAAAGGACAGGCTATGTTTATTAAAAAATGATTTCACTTGGCCGCTTACTTTATACGAATTCTTCTTATCTATCAATTCATCCAATACGTAAGTAAAAGTACGCTATTACTCATGGCTCAATTTCATCATCATCGCCACCGCCATCGGACAATCGTCACTGGGATATGAATCGATTAATTATGAAATCCGCACAGTATTACACAATGTATTGTAACAAATATTACCCAAGCTACGATTCGGGGTATTTATAAGCACATTTTAACGTCTGTCATAAGTACTCCAGCAGCAACTTTGAGCATTTAATTGGCGCTGAAAGAAGTGTATTTTGCATTTGACTACATACATAGGTAGTATGTACGGGGTGCGGTATGGTGGGGTGGGGTGTGAGCGCTTGATTGTAAGCTAATTTGAAATAGACCACAAGAAACAGCTTGAACGTCACAAATTTGCCAATCATTAATAATGAAACAGTTTCAGCTTGAGAGCCATGGCATGGGAGATATTTATTTATATGCGGCACAGTGGTTAAACCAGGCAATACAAATCGAAAAGTGATTTAAGAATTTTACAGACTTTCGGATAATACCTAAGCTAAGGATTGTCAAATGAAATGTGGTAGAGGTTAGATATTTTTTAGATATATGGATTGGGATTGCAAATAAGAGAAATGGGGGAAAGTATCCCTAACAAGGACTGATAGGCAATTACACTGTGGGGCAAAAAAATTCAAGGACGACGGATTCTGATAGAGGGGATAAAAAAGAATATACCTCTATCGGCGTTTTGATATTTTAAGTATGGATGTCCTTTTAGAGGTGGGTGGTGAATATTTAACCCCTTTTGCATATTCTAATGTTAAATGTTAATGTTAATGCAGACGAGCTCCATAAAGGGATTTTTCGAAATTTGTACTTTTAAGGGAGGAAAGAGACAAAAAATGGTACCAATTTAAGAATTGCAGCTAGAATCGTGAAAATCGGTATTTACATTTCACTGACAACGTAACCTTGCAATATAAATTGATTTTTCGAAATTTGTACTTATAAGGGGTGAGCGGGACAAAAAGGGATAAAAATGGTACCAACTAAAGTATTGTAGCTAGAATCGTGAAATTTGGTATATAAATTCCTCTGACCATGTAGAAGCGCGTTAAAATTGGATTTTTCAAAATTTTTACTTTTGAGGGTTGCGAGGAATGAAAATGGTACTAATTTAAGTATTGCAGCTATAGTCGCGAAATTTTGTGTGTCAATTCCTCTCACCACATAGAAGCGGAATATAAATGCATTTTGTACTTTTAAGGGTTGCGCGTGACAAAAAGGTATAAAAAATGTACCATATAAAGTATTGCAGCTAGAATCTTGAAATTTGATATGGTTCTTTTGACCATGTAGAAGCGCAGTAAAATTGGATCTTTCGAAACTTGTACTTATAAGAGGTGAGCGGGACAAAAAGGGATAAAAATGGTACCAAATAAAGTATTACAGCTATAGTCGTGAAATTTGGTATGTAAATTCCTCTCACCACATAGAAGCGCAATATAAATGCATTTTGTACTTTTAAAGGTGGCGCGTGACAAAAAGGGATAAAAATGGTACCAACTAAAGTAACGCAGCTAGAATCTTGAAATTTGATATGTAAGTTCTTCTGACCATCTCGAAGCGCAGTAAAATTTGATTTTTCGAAATTGTACTTAAAAGAGGCGAGCAGGACAAAAAGGGATAAAAATAGTACCAACTAAATTATTATAGCAAGAATCGTGAATTTTGGTATGTAAATTCCTCTTAGCGCATTAAAATTGGATTTTTCAAAATTAAATTTTTTTAAAGGGTGAGCGGGATAAAAATAGTACCAACTAAAATATTGCAGCTATAGTAGTGAAATTTAATGTGTAAATTCCTCTGACATCGTAGACTTGCAACATAAATTGATTTTTTGAAATTTGTACTTTTAAGGGGAGAGCGGGACCAAAAGGCATAAAAATGGTACCAACTTTAGGATTACAGCTAGAATCATGAAATTTAGTATGTAAATTCCTCTGACCATGTAGAAGCGCCATCAAAATGGATTTTTTTCGAATAAAAGGCTCTGCGGTTTTAATTTTTTGTTAAAAACTGGGTAGAAAATGATAAAAAGTATATATACGAAGGGAGTTCAGGTAAAATAGTGCACATCGACAAGCACATTCCTTTGACTGTATATGAGTGCTATGTTTTTAAATTACTATTTTAGAAAAGAAAATCAAATAAATACTATCTTAAAACAGAGACGGATAAAACTAATAACAAATACCTGGCTTTTTCGCGTGCGAAGTAACGGGTACTGCTGGTATTGCATAAAACACTACAAAGCATATTTTTGTGGAACATTTCAACCCTCTAGCTCTCCTATATATGGGTGTCTTTTTGGTCCGTTTTGTGAAAAAGGATAAAAAGCATCACTAAAATAGGATTTTAACGGGTCAAATGTTCTACCAAAATATTCGCCATAAGCTGCTACTATAAGTCGCTAAAGACACCAAAACTCTAAACTCAACCAAAATGCCAGAAATAAGTAAAAAAAAAAACTATACTTAATTTTAGTGTTAATTTCGTATCTTTCTCTAGTTCGAGCTAAAAAGGCCCAAAAAAACTGAATTTTAGGGGTGTGGGGTGAATTTCACTATAAGTCACTGAACAAAAGAGAGCTGTAGATATAATATTTATAAATAAAATATTAGTACCAATTTGGGTATTTGTGCTCCACAGTATTATCGGCAAGAGACAGCTGAGGCTGTTTGAATCAATAACTCTAATCCCTGTGGGCGTTAAACTGCTTCAGATTTCTATTTGAAAGATAGTTCCGAGATTTTTCAACAATATATCCTAATAAAGAGCTGGTTCTACCACAAACCAAGATTCAAATTGAACTAAAACAGGAACCGGTTTAAAAGAACACTAATTACATGTAATTACGAGAGCATTTGTATACAGCTCTCATTAGCCCATCTAACGGCCATTTAGCCACGGGACACCCAAGTGCCTTGGCCTTGGCATCATAATTTAGTAGCCGAACAATTACTTATGCAAGGGGAGAACATTTTGAAAGATTATGTTTTCAACCCTTTTGTTGTTTTTTTTCAGGAAACATTTCAATAACTTGCGCTGCAGGAGGAAGAAGCCAGCCATCATACCACTGTGAAAGCCCCACATCACACCACTGCGTGGCTTAGACAACTAACGAAAATCAGGAAAAGGGAGTGAGAAAGGGAGGTATATAGGCGTGTGAGAGGTAAATGTTTATTAGTAAATTAAATTTCATTTGATGATTATTAAAATACACTTTACAACGTCGTTTGGCATAGCGTGGCATGGCCTGGCTGGCATCGCACAAACCTTTCGCTTTTGATAAATAATTAAAGATCCTTTGGTTTGTACGGCATTATTTGATTTGATTAAAAATGAATTAAAATTCTCATTTAAAGCTCGTTCAACACTTTCCATGTTGACTCCATGTTTCTTTTTTGGGGGCGACAAATGAGGGGCAAGCAACACTCCGCACTCCACTCCACTGAGCCGGTGCCTGCCTACCATGATAATGATGAGGATGCGAACGGCGCTGCTGACGATGATGATGAGTTTTTGAATCTGTGATCTGGGTTGTTAAAATAAAACAAGTTTTTATCATAATACACGTAAAATGTTGTATATTGGATAAGTTTATAAGTGTATGGTGTGGTATGTTCTGTGTATTGTGGCTGAAAGCGCCTGCAACAGTCTACTCTGGAAATGCCATGTTCATATTCAGAAAGGTAATGAGAGTGGGACTTCCACATTAATACGTTCCACTCCAATGGCTAAATATAAAATTTTAATCATTTTAAAACACTTCAAGTCAGTTCTAAAAATATATATAAGGCAGAAATCTTCAGCTTAGATACTCTAACTAGTGGGGATAGTTGGTGCATCTTCAGCTACAGTCGTTTGGTTGGTTGTATTTCTATCTTATTTTACTTCCAAAAGTACAAAGTTTGAAATTCTATTATCTCTTACGTACGCAGTGCTATATAACTTAACTTCATGATTCTGGCCATTTGCTCGCTACTAGTTTTATCACTTTTCCCAAAAGTAAAAAAGTACGAATTTGGGTAAATCTTTTTATTTTGAGTGTCAATGCAGTCAGAGGAATGTATACACCGAATTCGATGATTCTATTTATGACCATTATTTATTTTATACAATTTTTATCCCCGTTTACCTCCTTACAAGTACGACTTTCGAAAATCTCTTTATTTTACGTATCTACTTAATTATCGACGTACATCTTTTCTTTCAAATAACCCCAAAGAAAGAAGTACAACGGTGTCAAATCACATGATCTTGGCGGCCAATTGACATCGCCACCACGTGAGATAATACGGCCATTGAACTTGTCGCGGAAAAGAGCCATTGTTTCGTTAGCTGTGTGGCAAGTGGCACCGTCCTGTTGAAACCACATATCGTCCACAATCATATCTTCCAATTTGGGCCATAACAAGTTCGTTATCATTTCACGAGAGCGAAGAAGTAACTGCCTGACCGGCCTCATTTTGGAAAAAATACGGACCGATGATGCCGACAGCCCATAAACCGCACCAAACAGTCACTCTTTGTGGGTGCATTGGTTTTTCGACAATCACTCTTGGATTATCGTTCGCCCAAATGCGGCAATTCTGCTTATTGACGAATCCACTGAGGTGAAAATGTGCATCATCACTGAAGATGATTTTCTTCGAAGTACACGATATGCATTTTGATTTGAAGGCCCATTTTCATAATAAGTCTGAATAACTTTAACGCGTTGCTCGATTGTGTATCTTACCATGGTTCAAATTGAGTTAGTCTGAAATTGAGAAATGTCAAATGAAATGCAGAAAAAACTTGAGGTTTTGGTGTGGTTCAATTAGAGGAATGTACACACCGAATTTTGTGTTTCTACCTGTTGTCGTTTGATAGGTACCACTTTAAATTAATCGACTGAAACTTAATTTTTTTTGCAATTTCGGTTATCAATATTTGATTTGAATTGGGATATAGTCCTGGCAAAGTCCATATTTTATAGAATGGTAATTTATTTTCCTTCATATGACAGCTTAATAAAATATGTTAGAGTAGTTTGATTGTCTTGAGAAAAAGGTTGGAATAAAGAACACTGCTCCTTTCCATGAACAAAAAACAGGAAACTTGATTCGAATTTAATTTTGTTGGCACTGTTTTATAGTTAATAGACCAACTAAAAATTCTCAAATATTGTTTCATAGAACGCTCCAGAACGTTGGTAGGTATTTGAAGGAAAATATTGTTCAAGAATACATTTTAGATGGAATTGAAAAAGATTATACTATCTGATCAGCAGAAAAGTGGTACGAGTTTTGATTTTGCATAAATCTTAAAAAAAAATAATTGAAGGCATTGATCGCTCAAGGTCCTTGATAATAAAAAAAGGCGTGATATTATTTTTAAATTAATGTATGTTTACCCAATATTTCGACTAACATCGTTAATCATCTTCTGGGGATCTAACAAAACAACACATATTATTCCCACATTAAAAAACATTAACAAAGCACATATATTTACATTTAAATTTAAAAAAATACTATATATACTTATATTTTATAATATAAAAATATCTTTTTTAATCAATTTTTAAAGATGAAAACTCTCAATTTTTTGATAAAATAAAATAATTTAGTTGGAACTTTGATCTATTAGAAAATGCGAAATGTTTTCATTTTATTTTATTAGTGAAATATTAATTACTTTGTTGCCGATTTAGTTAGTTAATTAGTTAATTTAAAGCTATTTTAAAGATTTCCAGCTAAAATATTTCATTGAAATGTTCTGAAAAGAGTCCTAGTTGATGTGCCCAACGTATTGCATTTTTCAATACAGCTCACAACAATCCAAGGTAGGTACAATTGCCAAGCTTTCTCTTAGTTTTAGTTTAGTTTTCCTTGATTCCGTATGGCCACATAATAATAGAGGTCTGGGCGAAGGTTAGAGCTTATTCAAAGTAATGGGAAGTCAGATGTTTATGTTAGGAGAGACATATTTCTGTCCAAAAATCAAAAAAAAAACATTTGCTTTCAATATGTACATGAATGAAGTGATAGACTACAATTTTAAACAAATTAAGGAAATACATTTATTCGTCTCTAAGTTATCGCTAACAAACCATTTTTTGCATTTGCACCTTGTTTTTGGAGTAATAAATAAATAGCATTTAATAAAATCTTTTTGAATTTGGTCCACTATTGCCTATTTGAAACATTCTCTTCCACAAAAACATATATAGCTCTTAATTCTAATAGAAAAATACTTCAACTGAATTACTGCCATTATTTAATTCAGCATTTTTTATTTATAATAAAAAGAATGAATTTTTAGCAATTAATTTTCAGCTGCTAAAATCTATTAGACAAGTATATATAAATATAAGTTGCATCATTGTAGTGAGACTGAAGACAGAATTATGACATATATTTTGCTCCAGCTATAATTATTTTAATGGTTTTATATTCTCCGGGAATTCCCTGGGAAATGATAAAATAAAAATGTATTTAAAATATAGATGCAAAATGTTCTAGAGCCAGGATAATATCCCCGTTCAAATCAAATATTGATTAGAGACCAAAATAAAACGAACTAAAAGTTAAAAAAGAAACCTTATTCTCTATTTATCACAACATATCAGTATTTAATAAGTACGAAAGTTTATGCATTTATGCTTCAAATTTTGAATTATCTTAGTAGTTAGGAAAATAAATAATTTTAATGGATTTAACGGATTTGCAATATTGCAATATTAATAGAAGTAAGCCCATATTTTGTAAATAATATAGCATTATTTGTCAATCATCTTTATAAGCCGTCGTTTGTAACTAAAACTGAGCTGTGGTCTCTTTTTTTCTTCATCAGAAATTCAAAATTTGTAGACAATATAGAAATTATGTCTAGAATGTTTTTTGTATATTTTGGGAGAAAATATGGATTTTTAAAAATCGGTACCAAATTAAAAATAACTCTTTGTTAGGAAAATAACTATTATAAGCAAACTATTCTGTTATTTTATTTGTAAAGCGGGTTCTCACGCTATTCAACCAAAAAAATTAAAAAAACATGATTTTTTCAAATATATTTTATCATTTATCCATGTTTGCTATTAAAAATTAAAAATAATTGTTTCAATTATTAAATACGAGAATTTTTATATCCACTTGGCAGCAGAATTTTAATTTCTTTTGGAATTACAATGTCAATAAATAAGCAAATAAAATTTTCCTAAGACATGTGTAAAATATTTATTTATAAACAAAATCCACGAAAACAACAATGTCACGTGAAAATTTTGTTATCCACTTTTTCATTCACATAGTGTTATTACTTTGAGTCACTGTCTTTCTGTACATCTGTATCCACAACATCACCAACGACAACAACCACACCAGCAACAAGAACAACGCCTTTTACTAAAGAGTGATTTTTTTGAGGTTAGGATTTTCATGCATTAGTATTTGACAGATCACGTGGGATTTCAGACATGGTGTCAAAGAGAAAGATGCTCAGTATGCTTTGACATTTCATCATGAATCGTCTTACAAACGAACAACGCTTGCAAATTATTGAATTTTATTATCAAAATGCGTGCTCTGTTAAGAAAGTTCATTGCGCGCTTCCATTTTATGGTCAGTTTAATCGACCCACTGAAGCGGCTATTCGGGCTATTGTGACTAAATTTCGCACCAAATTTACATTGTTGGACATTAAACCACCAACACGCTTGCGTAGAGTGCGAACTGAAGAAAATATCGCAGCTGTATCGGCCAGTGTTAATGATGACCACCAATTTTCGATTCGTCGCCGTTCGCACCAATTGGGTCTCTGTTACTCAAAAACGTGGAAATGCCAAAATTGGACTAAGCGGATGGACCACCTAAGACGCAGCCGCGGTCAACATTTAAATGAAATTATCTTCAAAAAGTAAATGTCATGGACCAATCTAACGTTTCAAATAAAGAACCGATGAGATTTTGCAAATTTTATGCGTTTTTTTTTTAAAAAAAGTTATCAAGCTCTTAAAAAATCACCCTTTACAATAAAGCGAGTGCAGAAATCCAATAAAATAAAGTATCTGAACACAGCAGAAATGTTCGCACAGATATTCGCACTCGTATTCGGATACAGGCGAATAACTTTTAAGTTTATGCAAATTACCGAGAGTTTATACAATATGTCTGTTTGTCTGTCTGTTTGTGTGCGCGTTATGTATTTGCGTACATGTGTACAGTTTGTTGGTAAGTATGTATGAATATGTGTTGCGTTGTGTTATTTTTAAATTAAATTTTATTCAAAATAAAGAAAGACTCTTTACTTTTGCTGTAAATGGCTTGGCATGGCATGAGATGATGTCTCACTCTGCAGCAGGGTTCATCTCCTACCCTGTTGCAGAGTGAACAGTCTACAACTACGAAGGAGTAACCTAAGTAAGCGGTAGTATGTTTAAACAAAATCTGTTCTAGGTCGTTTGAGCCATGTCCATCTGGCCAGTCGGTGAAACCGATAACAAGTATTTTTACTGGGCAAATTTACCATACAAACAATACATCTACGCCAAGGAACACCCTAATATACCACCTAGTATAGTTAGTTATCTGTAATGAACGGTCTTGGTTGTTTTAAAAAATTCATTACTACAGCTTGTTATCAAATTATGAATCACTCTTGATTTGATATATAATTTATATGATCACACACGCCACACACACGCACACACATACACTCACAATAGCATATCAACACATTTGGATACTGAAATTTACAGATACGAACATATGGTCGAAGTGAACAGCAAAAAAAAAGTGATGTGATGAAAACTCTATGATTTTTAATAAATACAGAAGCAAAAGCAGAGAAAAAAATATACAAACGAATAATAAACATAGGCCCATAGTAATTTTCTGCACATCATACTTTGGATTACAGCGACATAATTTACATTTATAAGCGTAGGAATGAATAGCACTTGTGTGGATGTACATACAGACAGACATACGGACCGTCAGACTTTCAGATATACGCGCATAACCGACAAAGCGTAGCTACATTGGAATACAATGTAAATCCAACTATACTTATATATAGATGAACATGAACCCAGTGAACAATGCAGGTACTTGTTGTAAAATGCATGAGACAATTAGCCGAAATCAATGGGAATTATCTTCAGACATTTTGACGATTATTCTTTTTGGAAAAAATAGAAAAAAAGCATTAAAATTTTCATCAGAATTTCGACAGAAGTTTGTGCGACAAAATTTGCTCCATCTTTCGAATTTTGCATCGTAAACTCGGTTCAAAAATTTTGTCAACTTCTCCTGCAGCTCTCGATAAGATGTCTTACCGAAATCGTCACTTGTCGTCGTCTGTCAGATTTATAAGAAAATTTTCTTTTTTTTCTGAAATTGCTGAGTTAAATGCCAGAGTTCGGCCAGAAATCGAAGGCTATGTTAGATTTAAGTAAAATTATTTTCATTGGGATTTTCATGGAAAATTGAAACAAGCATGTCATAATATTTTCAGAATATTATGGCTATTTTCAGTATTTTGTAACAGTTTTTCTGTGAAATATCGATACATTCATTCGAATTTCTTCCAGAATGACGTTAGGAGATTATCAACAAATTCGCACTATCTTCCGAATTTCCAACAAAAACCGATTTGAATCAACAACATTCGTTAAGAAGCGTGGCCGAAATCATCACCTTCCTTTTCTCTCCCATTTTTGACCAAATTCCAATATAAAAACGTTTGCTGGGTTCGTGCGAAAGCATGCATATCGTATGTCTGTCTGTGCGTAGATACATTTGTAGATACATATTTAGCTACATCTGTATGTAAATAGGCATTTTAGCAAATAAGCATGTCATTGTTGTAGTATTTCCCAACAACAGCATCAGCAACAGCAAAAATTCGTTATAGCAAATACACTACGCCGCTTGATTATCAAACAATTTGTTAGCGACAAACATACGTACAACGATTTTTTATTCCATTTCATTTCGTTTTTTTTCTGCTCTCGCCCATTTTGATATGATTTTTCCCCGTCTTTCTCGACATTCATGCATACAATGTAAAAAACGCAGAAAACTGAATGAGATGAACGAGGGTAGGTTGGAAAAAAAACAAGGTAGAGGAAAGAACATTTTATTATATATATTCACTGTGGTCACGATATTTATGAAAGTAGTTAATCTGAAATAGACTACACAAGAGTAATTTCATATGAAGCTATGTCTCTTTTCTCCTTTTTTGATAAAAATTTAGAAATATGTACTTTTCTATATGGCGAATAAAGCTGTATTTTCCGATTTTCAGAAAATAAGACAGACTAGGATGAATCGAAAATAAAGTATTTTTGTCATACGATATTAAAAATCAAGTAAGGAAAGGCTAAAGTCGGGCGGGCCGACTATATGATACACTCAACTTTCTATCGGAATACAATACAATTCAGTAAAAAAGTGAAAATAGGAAAATTTTTTATATGTTTCCTAATCACAGGCTAATATGACCTGGTCCAATTTGTCAAATCGACATATCGGAGCTATATCCAAACATGGAATGAAGTGACTAACTTTCACAATAAGTTCTTCTAGTTGAAGTATAACGTGTTATTCTCAAATTTAAGAAATTCTCGGAAAATACGCGTTTTCTGGGAAATTTGTATGAGAGCTATATGTAAATCTAAACCGATGTGACCCATTTTCAACATAGGTCTACCTAGTTTAAATATATGATGTTTTGCCAATTTTGATGAAAATCTGTTAAAATATGTGGATTCTAGAGCGGAAAAATTCAAATTGGGAACGGAATTTGTATGGGAGCTATATATAAATCTGAACCGATCTAACATATTTGCACCATGGCTGTTTATAAAACAAATATAAGATATTTCGCCTAATGTGTAGAGGATCTGTTAAAATATGTGGTTCTTAGAGCAGAAAAATTCAAATCGAGAGGGAAATTTTAATGGGAGCTATATATAAATCTGAACCGATCTGACCTATTTTCACCATAGGTGTTCCTAGTTTATATATATGATATGTTTTGCAAATCTGAAGACAATCTGTTAAAATATGTGGATTCTGGAGCGGAAAAATTCAAATTGGGAGCGAAATTTGTATGGGAGCTATATATAAATCTGAACCGATCTAACACATTTTTACCACAGGTGTTTCTAGTGGAACTATAAGATGTTTTGCCAATTTTGAAGAAAATCTGTTGAAATATGTGGTATCTAGATTGAAAAGGGTCAAATCAGGAGTGAAATTCGTATGGGGGTTATATCTAAATCTGAACCGATTTTCTTCAAATTAAATAGCGTTCGTCCTTGTCCCGAAAAACTTCGTTGTGCAAAGTTTCGTTTGGTTCTGGCTACAATTGCGACCTGTATCGTGATTACAACAATAGATGGACAGACGGACGGACATTGCTAAATCGACTCAGAAAGTGATTCTAAGCCGATCGGTATAATTAACAATGGGTCTAACAACGACATAATACTATACAAAGACATAATACTCTCGTGGAGTGTATAATAACATGTGCTACGAGCACAAATAAATGTCACACACTTCTTTTTAAAATACTTTGTTTTCTGGTTAAGAAAACAAAAACGAATGATCTCGAACCTGAGTTACAACAAAAACTATTATTATTTTTTTCTAATTTATTTTTTATTTATTTTATAAAAAATATACGTTCGATTTCTGTAAAATAATTTTTATTAATGTTTAAGAGTGTCGGAAGGATACTCCACAAGTTTAATGATTGTGTTCATCTTCCTTACTCTAAAATAATTGTAAACGTCATTGCAGTCGAAAATTATTAAATTTCTAAAACAAATTGTTTAATAAAATTATTACAAAATAACGAAATATATTAAATCTTATTTTTCAATCATTGTTTATAATTTTTGGTCCATTACTATTTTTATGCATGATTATTTATTGTTCCTCTGTAAAATCTTATATTCGGTAAAATTAAAATTTTCGAACCATTCTTAATTTGTAGTAATTCAAATTTGAAACAACATTATAACTACGACGTGTATATGTTAGGCTGGGTCGTTGTCCATACAAATGGAAAAACAATTTCCAGTTCAACCCATGAAAATAAAATTTGGTCTGTTTAACGATATTTTGTAAAATATTTCGTTTCTAGATCAAGCCGTCTGCGAGCTAAACGCTCCTGAAAATACCCCTAAAAATCATGGATTTCGCGTGTAATTTTTTTACGTTGCATATTTGTCCAAATTTTTTTTCTGATTTAATAGACGCTCGGATGCACTTTAAATATAAATTCATATTCTCGTCTTAGAGTTACTTAACGGTCGAAAAATAGGACCTTGACAGTAATCTTTTGTGTTTTTTTTTTCATTGTGACAACTGAACAAATTTTCGTATTTGATGGTAGTATTTATAATAAAATATTATAAAAAAATATTATTTATAATAATATATTATAAAATAAATAGCAGCAGTCAATACCTTTCGAATGATGTCTAAGTGACGAACATCGGATGGATATTGACGCAGCAGCGCTCAATTTGAACATTTTGGCTCTGAAAATTAAATTAAATAATTTTACAAACACGGAATCAGTGAAGTCATTTTTCGTCCGATATTCATCATTTAGGCATCATTCGAAACATAATGATTCCTTCTATTCCTTCCTTCCTTATTTTTCATAACATCTCTTAACAAATGTTTCCAAGAAATATCTGTGACCCTGAAAATCCTCAAAAAATCAATATAAATGTCCAATAATATGTCTAATGAGATATTCTAAGACAATAATAAAAAAATGTATTTAAAGTGCTTCCAAGGGCCTATTAATTCGTAAAAAATGGACAAAAATGCAACATAAAAATAATTACACTGAAAAAATATGATTTTCAGAGGTGTTTTCAGAAGCGTTAGCTCACAGATGACTTGACCAAGTGACGTAATATTTTATCGATCATCATTAAACAATCCTATATTCATTTTCTTGACCCAGTCTAATATACGTAGTAGGTTTTTCGCCAACAATATTAATAAAATTAATTTTGTCGTTCACACTTACGTTCGTTATCCACTGGGTTGCTCTTTAAGAAATATTCAATACTTTTGTGTGTGTTTTTAAGTTTTTTTTTTGCGAACCCTCGAAGCCATAATTTCAAAATTTCGTAGAATTCGGTTAAAACATTAAGATATTGATGCGTATCTTTACTAATTGAGTAGATATTCTACCTAAAATACTAAATTCTATAAAAACCATGCCTTGATGCCACTAGTTTATACCAATTTCGTCGAGATGTTTTATATAACATTTAATGGAAAATAATATCAAAAACATTTTATGGATACATTTGTTTGCGCTATAACTTTGGGAGTATGAGACCAATAATGGGGTACGTACAAACCTTTGTAGTTAATTATCTGTTTATTGTTTTGATAGAAATATCACTTTAGTTTTTTAAATCCTTTTTTGCTGAAACAAGAGAAAATAGAAAAATAGCTTTTATTTTATTTAATTTCATTTATTTCATACGACACAATATAGAATAAATAAACTAATATATATTGAAACAAGTAAAAACGGCCGAAAATGTAATGTTTTAATATAAAAAAATTATTTTTTATTAAATAATTTTTATATCAAGGCAAGGCTACCAATACGTTCGTACTATATATGTATATTGAAATAATACTTCAAGTCAATTCCAAAAGTAAATATAAGACAGCAATATTAAAAAAAGCTTAAAGATAGTGGGTGCTGCAGTTGGTTGTATTCCCATCATATTAATTCCAAACGTAAAAAATTTGAAAATCCATTATCTCACGTACTCTGAGCAAGAAAGAACAAGTTTGGAAAAATCTTTTCATTTTGCGTGTCTATGCAGTCAGAATTCCATGATTCTAACTGCGGTCATTTGGTTGGTACCATTTTCATTCCCATTTTACCCCTCTTATCCCTCTAACTCCTCTTTCTATGTTTAATTTGACCCTTTTTTCTCGAGAAAATAGAAAAAAGTCCTTTCAAAAAGGACATTTAAGGATTAAAATGTTCTAACATTTGATACATTTGACTCCCCTATAGTGGTGGAAGCAAATTTTATACAAATTTAGCTTTTGTATGGGAGTCCCCCTTAAAACATTATAGGAAGTATATCAACTTTTCATTTAAGGAGTGTTGATAGGGGGTATGTTTGGGGAAAATGTTGAGTAGGGAAAATTAATGGGGGTCAGTTTTACACTTCTCTCCTCTAGTATCTACTGCGGGGCAGTTTTAGGACATTCTTTCATAAAAAATAGGGAGTATTCTGAGAAAATATTGGGGCTGAAAATATATTGGTGTTTAGTCATACATTTGGCTCCATTAGGGGCCTCCTTGGGGCAGTTAGAGAGGTGGGAGCATATTTTATAAAAATGTAGTTTTTGTATGAGGAGTGAAGATAGGGGACAGGTATGTTTGGGAAAATGTTCGGGGGAACAAATTAATGGGTGACTTTGGGACAGTTTTGAGCATTTCCTTCATTAAAAAAGTGTGGGGACCACCTTAAGGTTTGAAGATTGAAAAATATTGGTTGATCATACATTTGATTCCACTAGGGGCCTCATTGGGGCAGTTAGAGTAGTGGGAGCAAATTTTAAAAATTAGTTGTTGTATGGGAGCCCATTAAGGAGTGGTGATAGGGGGTAATTTTGTTCGGAAAAACTGTTGGGGAGGAAAACTTAGTTGAGGTCGGTCTTACATTTAACCCAGTTGGCTCCAGGGCAGTTTTGGGCCTTACTCTCATAACAAAAATGATAAAAAATAAAAAAAATCGTATGGGAACCACCCTAATGGTTAACGATAGAAGGTAAGTATGTTCGAAAAAAATGTGGGGGTTGAAAAAATTTTGGGGGTCGATCATACATTTAACTCCACTAGCGGCCTCCTTGGGCCAGTAAGAACGGTGGAAACAAATTTTATAAAAAATAATTTTGTGTGGGGCCACCCTAAGGAGTGGTGATAGGGGGTATGTGTGTTGGGGAGGGAAAATTAATCGGGGTCGGTCTTACATTTAACTCCTGTGGGGATGACTCCGAGGCAGTTTTGGGGCTTTTGGTGTATTTTTACCCCTCAAATTTGACCCCGATATCCAAATCGAAAAGTCGTGCACTATACCACCCCTAATACACCTATTAAAGAACTTCCAAGGTGCAAACTGTCGAATTATTGTACCTGTGATCATAGTTGTGCAGCAACGTAAATTGATTGATCGGTATGAATATACGATGTCTCAAACAAAGTCATAGGAGAAATTAGACCGAATAATGACTAGACAGGCAATTTTTATGCAAAAGTATATTTTGAGAGGATGATTGTAATTGAATTCACACAAATGATTCTCATGATTTCAATATTAAAAAAAAATCGATATAACCAATATTGTGTTAGCAAATGTTGCATAGATTAAAAATGCACAGATAAACAAGAAATGTGTATACAAATCCACTGTCTATTAATGATTTTTTGGCGATTTTTACCAAACACTACCAGTGATTCCACGGCCTACTCCACCCAATAAACTAAATGAATGCTCGAGTACGCCATTTTTGTGGAGAACATCACGACATTTAAATTAACTACTATCAAGCTTTCGAGTTGCAGAACGAATCAGAATCACCGAGAACAACAATTTTCTCATTCCAGGTTTGAAATAGCTTTTCAAAAATTCACACGAAGATCACAAACGAACTAATTGAAATGTGGACAGGATTGTGGTGTGGGATGTGGATAGATTTAGTTCATAGATTAGATTTTCAGAGCTTTCTACACAATCGTCATTCTCTAAATCACATTTTTTCAATAATATTACAACTATTTTGGGGTGAGTTTTCTGGAAAAAATCGATTGTATAAATCGTTGGCAAAATCTTTAACATCTGATTTTGTTGAACTTTTGTATAAACAGTTTAAAAAGTGATGCATTATCAGTCAACAAATTATACGTTTGTTTGAAAATATATGTAATTTTTTATAATTTAAATATCTTTTTGTAATTTTATAAAAATTTATAGTTTATTTTTGTGAATAAAAAAACGAAAAAACCGGTGGAAAAAGACAAAAAAACCGTTGTTCGAAAATCAACATTAAAAAAACCGGGGATGGTGGAAAAAACCGGTAGACCGTTTTTTTAAACCGGTGTTGATCACTCAAGTTAAGATCTTCCACAAAAATGATCCTCATAAAATTCTATAACCCTTTATGATTTTTTAAAAGCTATAGGAAAGTTTAAAAAAAAAACACATAAAATTCAGTAAAATGCATGAAATCTTTATTGGAATCGATAGTACGGTCCATATAATTTAATGTTTGAAGATTATTTCATGCAAATGTTGACCTTGACTGCGCCTCAAATCCGCTTAGTCCAATTTTGGCATTTCCACGTTTTTGAGTAACAGAGCCCCAATTGCTGCGAACGGCGACGAATCGTTAATTGATGGTCATCATTAACACTGGCCGATACGGCTGCGATATTTTCTACACTTCGCACTCTACATAAGCGTGTTGGTGGTTTAATGTCCAACAATGTAAATTTGGTGCGAAATTTAGTCACAATAGCCCGAATAGCCGCTTCAGTGGGTCGATTAAACTGACCATAAAATGGAAGCGCGCGATGAACTTTCTTAACAGAGCACGCATTTTGATAATAAAATGCAATAATTTGCCAAACTGAAGATGTTTGACAGTGAAACAAAACACGAAACGTACGTCAGCTGTTTAAACCAGTGTTGCCAAAAAGATAATAGCTAAAAAATCACCCTTTAGTTCTGACAATAGTTAGTGCTCCCTTCGACCAAAAAATGAAAACTTTGACCCACTGTAAAAATAAAGTAAGACCAGCTGGACTATATTTTATTCTATACTTTATATATATTTTAGACTATACTTTATTCTACAAAAATCATCCACTCAACATGCCGTTTTAGAAGTATAGGGTCGCTATTCTGTTCCAATCAAAAAGTCTTAATTTGTTGGACAGTGTTTTTAATTGTTGTGCTTATTAAGTAAATTCTTAAATTCTCTATTATTCGCGCTCATACATTTACATTTTAAATATGAGATAGTCATTATTGCACAAAAATTTGAATAAGATATTTTGCCTATTAATAGTCAATTCAATTGGTGCTAACATACAACAAAATAAAAGTAAAATAAATTTATGAAATGTAGTTGGCAACGTTTTACTATTTTTTTGTTTTTTGTTTTTTTTTTTTTTGAATATTTTCAATTCTTACATTCACAAACTAACGTGTCATTGTTTAGTCAAATCAGAAATATTGGAAAAAATCCAAATTTATATGATATGGTTTGGAATATCAAACGGTTCATACAATTTCGTTATGTAGCCCTATTTATTTATTTTGGTTTTCAAAATTTTAAAAATGGAACATCACAATCTTTATAAAACATCAAGTGACAAAAATCGAAATTTGCATAAAATATACTAATTTTTCGACTGAACAAACACATACATTGATATATAGACATAAATTTCAAGAAACAAATTTTTTAATTACAATGGACACAAACTGGCTTACAAACTAACAAAGGGGATCCGTCCTCTCAGCCCCGCACGAAAAATAAATCCTTGCGGGTGAAAGAAATTTCCACTGTGGCCTTCAAATCATTGTAGGCGAAAACTCGCATCTTGAGCATATAATCGCCCTCGGGAATGGGGAATAATGCAAACATGTCCTCGTGCATCACAAAGTCCTTGACCACAAGAGTTCCCTTGAATCGAAACACATTTACAATATCACATGAAAAATAAATGTATAAAATACGAACGAATCAAGGCGTTCGTTCATCACTTACACTAAACGGGCAGGTATGATTTATGTTCGAGTGACTGAGGAAAATCGAAGAGAGCACTTTCAAGACCGGATATCTGTTGCGATTTACAAAGAAAGCGCAGATATCACGCGTTATATTGTAGAGAAATGGCTTATAGCCACTAGCCCGTTTGTAGACAGCGACATTGGCCTGAAATGCATCGATCAAGTGATCATGGGGGCACCAGGGAAATGACAATACAAATGCAATCATTCTTCTCGTACTTACACTAACATTGGTTACCGGCGTCTTATATAGCCCCACGGTAATGTCGGCCGCTATCACGCCACGCCCTATAACACTCAACTTACACTTTTCGAAGTGCGCAAAGCTGACGTCATGGTCATCACATTTGAGATTGGTGAATTTGAACGATGATTTCGGCAGGCCTGCGTAAGCCAGCGTGACCATGAGACCAAAGCAGAGGATATAATTGACGTAGGACATTATCTGGAATCGTGTGGAGGAAATGAAAACGACTACCGCTTTAGAATTTTTAATAAAAAAAACTGTACGTTTCAAGCAAATCCATGAACTTTATAGCAAATGTGGTTGACTTTGAAGTTGGCAGAGCTGTGATTAAATGCAATTAACTAAATTGTTATTGAATCCACCGTCATGGTACAGCAATTTTTGGATATTTTTGAATTTAAAGAACTTAAATCGTTTTTAATTTAACCCACTTCCGGTTGCAGTCACTGGACTAAGAGGTGTTGGTCGAATGCCCCCTTCCTTCCCTTTTCATATATACTACCAAAAAACGTTTATTAAACCAGCGAGCTTTTGCATGCCCTCACCCAACCCATAGTGCCCAAGCCGATATGATGTAATATGAGCACAGTCCAGTCAAAACGATTGTGCCTTTGCTTCTTAAAATAGCAAAAAAAGAAATTTGGTGGAAATTGGATTAAGAAATTTGAATCGACTATAAAAAAGTACTCATTATTTTTTCATTTTGTTGGATCACGAAAAGAGAGAGCTCGACTTAATTTAGTATAAGCCTTTTAAAATTTTAAATGAGAATCGACCAAAAAAAGTACTGATTTTTTTTTAATTTCTGGT
The DNA here is from genome assembly GCA_947397865.1 of Polietes domitor. Lineage (NCBI taxonomy): Eukaryota > Metazoa > Arthropoda > Insecta > Diptera > Muscidae > Polietes > Polietes domitor. The sequence goes on from OX377620.1 coordinate 98,992,492, forward strand.
TTTATTGGAAAGTCATTCATATTCATATTTTCAGTACATCCCATAATCCACACCAAACAGTGACTCGTTGTGAATGCATTGGCTTCTCAATAGTCACGTGTGGGTTCTCTGAACCGCATATGCGGCAATTTTGCTTATTGACATAGCCACCGAGATGAAAATGAGCTTCATCAGAAAACACGAAATTTTTTATATAAATTTCTTACAGTTTTCATAGCGGCCCATTTTGCAAACGTAAACTAAACATAACATAAACCTGAAAATCAAAAGGGTATTCTACCTTTCAATGTCAAAGTAATCGGTAGTTAAAATTTTACACTTACATGACATATATGCAAAAAATGATAATAACAAAAAATATAAAAAAACAACAATTTAGGTGCTACACACTGAAAAAAAATCGTTCGTTGCATCAACGAATCAGATTCGTTATTGTCATTTCGATGCAGCAACGAAATATTACGTTCCCACAACAAACCGCAACGTTTCTGCAACGATTTGAACGTTTGTGGTATGAAACATGTTTTTCGTACTTTTCGTAGTTTCGTTCCTGCAACAATTCAATATTCGTTGATGCAATGAAAATATTCTCTTTTTTACATGGGAAATACAAAAAATCTATAAATTTATGATTATAAGCATTGTTTTTATATAAATCCATATTATTTTGTTAAAATTTATTAAAATTAATAGAGTTTACACAGTATTTTAATATCGTGAAATGTACACTTTGCAGAAACGATTGCAGCAACAATTTATTCGTTTATGCAACAATCGGAGACACACAAATTATGTGTTTTTCTAGTGTGTGTTTTTTGGATGTATTCGATAGTAATTCTCATTCACATTGTTGGAGTTCTGCCTTAAGTAGTTGAGGTGCTATTGCGAATAATCACTTCGAAGTCCATGAAATTCTCTAACTGAAAGAAAATCGTTCGAGACGAATTTTGTATTTGAACATCAACTAATGTAGGCGTTCGTTGCTGCAACGAATATTTTTGTTTCAGGAAAGAAACCGCGCTCGAAATAGATTTGTTGCAGCAACGAAAATATTCGTTGTGGAACCAAAATTTTCATTAAATGAAGTTTCGTTGCATCAACCAAACTTTGTTCGTTGCAGCAACGAACGCCGACGTTGGTTGACTTTCAATGAACAAATTCGTTGCGGCAACGTAGAAATTCGTTCCGGTTACGAACGTTTTTCTTTCAGTGTAGATGTACCAAAACATTTTTATTTAATATCACTTCCTCAAATTATTTCAGTTCACGGTACTGAAAATGTTATTGTCAGAATAAATAAATCAATTGTACTGATGTCATCACCATGGCATGGAATATTGTGATAGTACATATAATTACCGAAATTTTGTTGGCAACAAATTCGGTTGTGGTAATAACTGCGCTTTCTGTGTGTCTGCCAAATCAATCTTTAGCGGAATTCACGATCCGATGAATTTGGTCCTGTATTTTTAATAAATTTCATATTTTTAGTAAAGTTTGAATGTTTAAAGAAACTAGTAAATCAAAAAAAAAAAATTTTTTTCAAATCCATGCTTTATGCAAGCAGAATTATATTGGGCCTAGAAATTCTTTTTTAGTTATCTTTTGTAGAAGGAAAAATTACTGCAAAATTTCAGCACTCTAGGTGTCGTAGAACTGACAATATTCAATAATAGGTTTTAACTTCGTATGGGAGATGCCACGCCCACTTTTCCAATACCGCCCATTTTTGGCACAACTATGCGAATTGATGCTAGATGCACTTACACAAAATTTCAGCACTCTAGGTGTCATAGAACTGACAATATTCAATAATAGGTTTTAACTTCGTATGGGAGGTTCCACGCCCACTTTTCCAATACCGCCCATTTTTGGCACAACTATGCACATTGATGCTAGATGCACTTACACAAAATTACAGCACTCTAGGTGTCATAGAACTGACTATATTCAATAATAGGTTTTAACTTCGTATGGGAGGTGCCACGCCCACTTTTCCAATACCGCCCATTTTTGGCACAACTATGCGAATTGATGCTAGATGTACTTACACAAAATTTCAGCACTCTAGGTGTCATAGAACTGACAATATTCAATAATAGGTTTTAACTTCGTATGGGAGGTGCCAAGCCCACTTTTCCAATACCGCCCCTTTTTGGCACAACTATGCGAATTGATGCTAGATGCACTTACACAAAATTTCAGCACTCTAGGTGTCATAGAACTGACAATATTCAATAATAGGTTTTAACTTCGTATGGGAGATGCCACGCCCACTTTTCCAATACCGCCCATTTTTGGCACAACTATGCGAATTGATGCTAGATGCACTTACACAAAATTTCAGCACTCTAGGTGTCATAGAACTGACAATATTCAATAATAGGTTTTAACTTCGTATGGGAGGTGCCACGCCCACTTTTCCAATACCGCCCCTTTTTGGCACAACTATGCGAATTGATGCTAGATGCACTTACACAAAATTTCAGCACTCTAGGTGTCATAGAACTGACAATATTCAATAATAGGTTTTAACTTCGTATGGGAGGTGCCACGCCCCTTTGTCCAATTGGTCAAATTTTTCCATTTCCTTGTATTGTCATCGAAAATGATTAAGTGTGCAAAATTTGAGCAAAATTGGTTGAGAAAAAAGCTTTCAAAAATTGATTTCAAATTTTGTGGCACACAAACATATATAGAAAGTAACCTTATATAAAGCATGGAAAAAATACATTACTTTACATATACAGTGATAAATTAATCAAAAACTATATATTAAATTCAGCACTAACACAAAGTGCTGCATTAATGTATAACACTATGTGTAATTTTAAAAGATAATAGCTAAAAAATCAACCTTTATTTATTTATAAAATTATTTTTTCTATTTTTATATTTTCCTGTAAAATTACGGCACTTCTACTAAAATCGACAGCCTCTGTGAAATGCAATCCATTGTGGAGGGTATATAAAGTTCGGCCCGGCCGATCTTATGGCCGTTTTTACTTGTTGTAGTTGATTGCTTCATTGAACTTTGGACGGTTTGCTACCTATTGACCTGAACAGGGGAAATAAGGTTAAAAAATCGATTTTTTTCAAATTTTGGCCTGATTTGATTTAACAAGTTCACAATTTTTGTTCTTTATGACAAGAGCTCAATCAAAATTCCAAACGGTTTGCAAGAGAAAATGATTACTTTTTTGCAAAAATGACACCGATGGCCCAAATCTTTGGGTGGCGTAACCACTCATAGAATTCGAACATTGAATTTGAAACAGAGAGGTTGACATCGTTGGGGGAATTTGGGTAAAGCCACACTCCTACACAAGAATATATACATCGTCCATAATACGGGATAACCTCCTCCTTGGATATTCATCGGAAACCCCAAAGCCGTGGTAAAATTCTAAGATGATTTTGCTATGTCTGTCTGTTAAAAGCACGCTAGCTTCCGAACGACAGTTAGAATCAAAGTGGTCTAAGTCAAAAATAATAAAAAAATGAGATATGCCAATTTTTCTCTTTACTTTGATCAGATCTCTAATTTAAGAAATTTTATTTTTGAAAAAATAAAAAAATGGGCCGTTAAAATTGTCATTAGAGTCAGTATGAAAGTGGTCTAAGTCACACTACATCCACTGACATTTATGTATGGTGATGATGTGAAAAGTAAATATTAATCTCAATATAAAGTTTTTAGACGAACAAGCTGTAAATATTTTTTATTTATTTATTTATTTTTTTAAATAAAATATTTTGTGTTTCTTTCATTATTGGTAAGGAAATATTACTTTAGCGAATAAAATTATTTTTTCTTTATTCTTTTTTTCAATTTTGAGAAGATTGAAAGAGGTCTAAGTCAGTGTGTCTTCTAAAAGTAGTAGTTCCTTTGGAGGACCAACATTGTCGATTTTTTTTATAAAAGTTCGATATAGTTTTTTTAAGAAAACAAAAATTTGTGCTTCGGTGGAAAAATAATTTGCAATTGACTCAAATATAAACCATTGCATATCCCAGAACGGATAAAGTGTGACTCAGACCACTGTCTTTCTAACTGACACATCTAGAGTGTTCAAAATATCCACATATGTGTCTAATGGTAGCAGATCGGTTTGGTTTCAAAATGGGCATAATCGGGCAAAAAAGGAAAATTTTCTACTAACAACGACTGAAAATACCCAAAATACCCCAAATATTGCTCGTCTTACATTCTAACGCATTCCCTTTACAGCGTGAACGCGAACTAAGAGGGAAAATTACAGCATTCGGTGAGTAAACAAAGGAATTTTTGGAAATACTTACTAGGGATCATAAAAATCGGTGTATACATTCCTCTAACTAAAGAGTGATTTTTTTGAGGTTAGGATTTTCATGCATTAGTATTTGACAGATCACGTGGGATTTCAGACATGGTGTCAAAGAGAAAGATGCTCAGTATGCTTTGACATTTCACCATGAATCGTCTTACAAACGAACAACGCTTGCAAATTATTGAATTTTATTATCAAAATGCGTGCTCTGTTAAGAAAGTTCATTGCGCGCTTCCATTTTATGGTCAGTTTAATCGACCCACTGAAGCGGCTATTCGGGCTATTGTGACTAAATTTCGCACCAAATTTACATTGTTGGACATTAAACCACCAACACGCTTACGTAGAGTGCGAACTGAAGAAAATATCGCAGCTGTATCGGCCAGTGTTAATGATGACCACCAATTTTCGATTCGTCGCCGTTCGCACCAATTGGGTCTCTGTTACTCAAAAACGTGGAAATGCCAAAATTGGACTAAGCGGATGGACCACCTAAGACGCAGCCGCGGTCAACATTTAAATGAAATTATCTTCAAAAAGTAAATGTCATGGACCAATCTAACGTTTCAAATAAAGAACCGATGAGATTTTGCAAATTTTATGCGTTTTTTTTAAAAAAAAGTTATCAAGCTCTTAAAAAATCACCCTTTATATGGATGCGTAAAATAAAGGATTTATTTTTAATTTGTGTAGGCTAGCAAAATAAGATAATTTTTCCAAACTGAAAATGTTGAAAAAAAGTGATACGATTGGCTGTACATAGTAATGACATCGTTCAGCCAAACAAATAACAACAACAACTGATTGTGTTTGGTGAGAGTGGAGTGCCTGGCCGCTGCTGCTTATGAGCGGCATGAAATAAAAGCAAACGACATTGGTTGGAGCAAGGTGTCGATGTGCCTTTATTTTAATATACAAACAATTGAACTTAGTTTTTTCTGATTTTAAAATATTTTGATTAAAGTATTAGTTGGACCAAAGTTTCCGGACCGTGTTATTTCTCCAAGAGATGATCACAATTGGCCACCGAGATCTTGTGATTTAACACCTTGCGACTTCTTCCTTTGGGGCCACGTGAAAGATAAGGCTATCGAGGACATAGGATAGCCACTTTGCTTGATTTGGTTATGGAGAATTTCATGCAAAGGATATGTAAGCGTGGTCGTGGTACCCATTTGTCTGATGTTATTTTTCATTATTAACGGCATACCTTCCTCTTTATTATGAAATAAACATCCGATCATTTATCTCAAAAAATGGCATTTTTCTTTGTTGAAAAACCCTGTACTTGTTGCACGATTCCTTCAAAAGCACAATTAAGTTTTGTGGATCAAGGACGAACGCTATTTATTTTGAAGGAAATCGATGCAGATTTAGATATAGCTCCTATACAAATGTCGCTCCAAATTTGTTTTTTTTTTTGGCCAGAGCATATATATTAAATAGCGACAGCTATGGAGAAAGTTAACCAGATTTCGTTCTCGATTTGACTTTTCCCGCCCTAGACGCCACATATTTAGACCAATTTTCTTCAAATTTGACATAGCACCTTATATTTCAAATATAATAGCTATGGTGGAAGTCAGTTAGATTGAATCAGATTTATATATATCTCTCATACATAGGTCGCTCCCAATTTGATTATTTCCGTATAATTCAATTAGAAACATGTATGGTGAATGTGAGTCGGAACGGTTTAGATTTAGATATAGCTCCCATACAAATTTCGTTCTCGCTTTGACTTGTTCCGCTCTAGAGACTTAATATTTTAGACCATATTCTTCAAATTTGCCACAGTAACTTATATTCCAAATAGAAGTAACTGTGGTGATAATAATGGGTCAAATCAGTTTAAATTTATAAATAGCTCCAAACAAATTTCACTCCTGATTTGATTTTTTCCGCTGTGGAAAATATTTATTCTAACATATTTTTTTTTTTCAAATTTGCCACAACACCGTATATTTCAACTGGAAGCATATGTGGTGAAAACGGTTCAAATCGGTTCAGATTTAGATATACAAATGTCGCTCTCAATTTGATTTTTTCCGCTGTGAAAACTATACCAACAACTTATATTTCAAGAAACATCTCTGGTTAAAATGGGTCAAATCGGTTCAGATTTAGATATAACCCGTCGCTCCCAATTTGACTTTTTCCCCTCTAGAAACTATATATTTTAACATATTTTCTTCAAATTTGAAAATATAAGGTGTTGATATTTCGACTAGAAGCACTAGTGGTGAAAGTAGGCCAAATCGGTTCAGATTTAGATATAGCTGCCATACAAATGTCGCTCACGATTTGACTTTTTCCACTCTGGAGACTACGTATTTTAACAGATATTTAGCACAACACCTCATATTTGAACTACAAACATCTCTGATGAAAATGGATTAAATCGGTTCAGATTTAGATATAGCTCCCATATTCAATTCAATTTTCCCGCTATTGAAACTATATATTTTAGCAGATTTTCTTCAAATTTGGCACAATACTTTATATTTCAAATAGAAAATGGATCAAATCGGCTCATAATTAGATAAAAGATTTACATAAACTCCCGATTTGATTTTTTCCGCTCTGGAAACTATATATTTTAACCGATTTTCTTGAAATTTGGCACAGCACCTTATATTTATTTAAACCGGATAAATCTGTGGTGAATGTGGTTCAGATTTATATATAGCTCCCATATTTTTAACATATTTTGATCAGGGCACGTTATGTTTCATCTGGCAACATACATTGTGAAGGCGAGTCCAAGATATGGGACAAATCCTCCCCGAATTGAATTTTAATAACATAGAAATTGAAGGAGGAGTTCATATGTCTGCTTTTAGCCTTTTTTTACTTCTTGGAATTTAACCTGAGTTGCAGTACGACCGACCCTCGTACGAAATAAGAGTATTTGTGGTACGCAAAAGTGTACATAAAATATGGATGTGCGTGTGTCGGTGTGTGTGTTTTGAGCACATAATCATACTTATTTAGGGGTACACACATAGATACGTACTCGCAAACTCGCAAATACAACCGGGCAAACATTCATACATCATAATATGAATGTAGAGTGTAGAGCGTAGCTTCAATGTATTTTCAGTCAGTTGCAAACAAACATATAATAATATCAAATACAAACAGACAAATAGGCAGACGGACGGACATATAAACTATGAGTACGTACACTTTACTCTACTTTGCCACATACAAGCAACCATGCAGCCAGCCAGCCAGCCAGTCAAACATCCATCCACCATCCGTTCGAACTATACTCTTTCTAATAACAAGTAGTCTATATCAACTAAAGAAATCATGTTGATATGTTGTACATACATCCATACATACATACATGGATGTATGATGGTATGTATGAATGGTATGGTATGTATGTATGTTTGGCTGTGCCATATAGCAGCATAAAACTGAAAATATCTTTTAGTGTTCGGGGGGATTTATTTTGCTTGTTTTACTTCTTTTTTTTCGTTATTTCTTTCTTTCCTTCTTGATTTAGGTTGAGAAACGAAAACAATTTCGTTTCGCTGTGATGATTGAAAAGAAAAATGCAAATACGGCAAACTGTCGGACGGACGGACGGACGAACTGCAAGTGATAAGCACACTTCCCAGTTACAACGTTGAGCAGAGAATTCCCCCAGCCTTTGGAGTAGAATACAATTGAAAACCTATGTGGCGGACGGGAGGGGCGGGGACGATTCGTTCTTTGTAATAGGTGCGTGCATACGTAAGTATTACTTTAATCACTGGTTCACTGGCTGTTCATCGAAGAAGAAGAAGCAGAAAATCCAAATGAGAAAAAAAAAACAAACTTAAAGATTCAATTTGCGTTACTCTTTGTTTGGCGGCCACCAGACAGGGATGAAAAAGTTGATACAATTGTACTTTTTTGATACATTTTCGGCATAGAAAGTACCGTGATACAACCGCGGCTCATTTGGAGCTTATTTGATACATTTTACAAATGTTCCGATCAGTTATCTTTTTTCTTATTCAGTGATTGATTTACAATGAAAGATTGTGCAACAGACATAGATGACACTTTTGTACCGATTTATTAATCAGCCAGGAAAATGGAAATTATGCTCAGCGCATTTGTAGCTGAGCATAATATTCCATTTACTGTACTCGATCACCTGACTCCGATATTGCCAAAAAAGTGAACATAAACAGAAATAAAGGCCAAAAGATATTGCTAGATATAACCGGACCTGAAAACAGCAAAGCAATTTCAAACTTTTGCAGAAACAATTATTATTCACTGGCTATAGATGAAAGCACGGATTGCAGTGTATCAAAAAACTTAGCCGTGGTCATAAGAATTTTTCAAGAAAAATGTCAAGATAGATTCTTGGAGATGGTAAAGCTAGAAGATTCTACAGCAGAAGGGATATATGGCAGCATCATGAAGATTTTAAATGAAAATAGTATACCATTAGAAAAAATGGTAGCTATAACAACTGACAACTGTTCTACAATGGTGGGTATAAAACAAGGTGTGCAAACTAAGTTTAAAAGTTTAGTGCCGAACTTATATTTAAATGGTTGTGTATGCCATATTCTAAATTTAGCTGCAGCAGCTGCATTCAAGTCTGGAATTCCAAAGAGTATTGATGATTTTATTAGGTATCTAAATAGTCATTTTTGCAATAGTGCTAGCCGTAGGTTAGAATTTGTTCAATTTCAGGAATACTTCGGGGCTGAAATTCACATAATTTTAAAATTTTCATCCACACGATGGCTCTCAAGGCAGCAAAGAGTTGATAGAATTTACTTACTATTTTAATTTGCATGAATTTGAAAGCAATTCAAGCGAAGAAAAAATTATTTTTTTGTCGTCTGTATTAAATGATCCGTTTTATAAATTAATATTTCTATTTCTTCAATACATTCTTAAAATAATTAACGAAGTTAACTTAGAAATGCAGTCCGAAGATGCTCGTATGCACGTTTTGCGCCCAAGATTGTCCCTTTTGTTCCGACAAGTAGCACGAAACTTTATAAAAAAAGTTGCCTTAGATCAATGTGAAATACATGAACTGAATATTAACGAAAACCACATTGATTTAGAGGATGTTTATTGTGGAACAGAAGTCGATCTATATATTGCCACAAATACTATAAATAACGATATTATAAAACAATTTAAGGATAGTTCAAAACAATTTTATATTAAGTTTTGTGAAGTTTTAAGAAAAAAAATTGACTTACTGCAGTGGTTTCCCAAATTTGCCCCTGAAAATGTAATATCTGGTGAAACAGGGAGTATTGTACCTGTTTTAGTTAAAATGTTCCCTAACGAACAGAAGAAATTTGAGACTATAAATAACCAGTATAGGGCATTAGCTGATGTGTCAGAGCTAAAAATATTAAAATACAGTGATATATCTAGTTTTTGGACAAAAGTAGCTAGTTTAAAAAATGAATTAAATGAGTTTTTGTACCCTGATATTTCCAGAGTGGTAGCAGGTATTTTATCTATACCCCATTCGACAGCAAACGTTGAAAGAATGTTTTCATTTCAAAACATTATAAAGACTAAGGAGAGGAACAGACTTAATGTGACAACATTATCAAGTATAATTCAAACGAAGGATTTATTGAAGTCTTCAAATTCTTGTTGTTACAGTTTAACCATTCCACGTGATATGTTAACAAAAAATTTAAACCAAAATTGATCTCAGAAACATGTGAAATCTTGATCTTTTATATAATTTTTTTTTTTACATCGGTTGTAGATTATTTATTTTTGTTTTTTATTTTATATTTTATGCTTATGTTTTAAAGTCATGTGTATATATATACATGTGCAATTGAATTTTTATGTACGTTTTTACTTTTTTTGTTTCAATAAAATTGATTTTAAAAATAAAACATCGTTTATTGGTTTTGGTACCGTCGGGATCGAAAAAGTACATTTTTAAATAGCGGAAAGTACAAAATGAAAAATCACATTTTGCATCCTTGCCACCAGAGTGGAGAAAAACAAACCAAACCGCACCACGGAAACAACAAATACCTACTCTTTCACAAATGTTACCTAGCGGCTCTCTTAAGAGGGTGTCGTGTGAGAGAGAGAAAGAGAGCTCGCGAACACTCAGAGCAAAGCCAAGAATCCAAGAAACCAGAAAACAGCTGTTTGATAACAAACACACACACGCACACACACTCGCTCACTCACGTCCAGTAATCTGAAAATGGCACATAGAGGAAGCAAAATTTCCAACAACGCAAGTGACAACACAAACCCATCAAATGGAAATAACTCTGGGAAAGCGATTAGCAGCTCTGCTAATTGCTAAATGTTTTTTTCTCTAGCAATTAGCTTGGCTAAAATTTAGCTTTTTGTATAGGCAAAGTATGTCGGTAACATAGGTTTGCTTTTAGTTTTAATTTTCTAATAATTTCAATTCTCTTTTAGGTATTTTTTTGGAAAACAAATAAATATCTTCTTTTTCCTCTCCTCTCTTCTCCTAGTTCTGTGGGTTAGGTATGCTTGGTAGTAATAATGCTGGCACTTACATAGCCTGCAGTTTTAAAAGTAGTGCCTGACAACTTCTAACTGACTATAGCGCTACTTATACCTTTGCACCCACTGCCCAGCGGGAAAAGGAAGGCGCACGCAAGGCCTTCTTAGGGAGGCGCAAGGCATGATTGCTGCATTCTATACTCATTTAAAATTAACACAGGGTATGAATGGAGAGCAAGGCCTTCCCTCTCGTTTCTATTTGCAGGCCTTCTAGAAGAGCTCTGACAAAAGGCCATCTAGAAGACCTCATACCAAAGTCCTTCTCAAAGGCCTGCAACCAAAGTCCCTCTGGAAGGCCTGCAACCAAAGTACTTCTAGAAGGTCAAAAAATAAGGCGAAAAATAAAAAATATGACGAACCAATGGACCAGAATTGTTTCAATATTTCTGGCCTTGTTATTGGCAGTATATTAATTTTCAATTTAAATCTTTCAACATTTTTATTTGCCTCTGCTGGAATTTGAACCCATGATCTTCGCATTGTTAACCGGAAGTGCTACCTACTAAACTACAGAACTTTAATGTCTGTTTGTGTCAAAAAGTTTTTAGAAACACACGACCATGTATCAAAGCGAACACCTTCGCTGCTGCCTTCTTTTGGCAGGCCTTTTAGCATGCCTGGCGAAAGAAGGGAAGTAGGAATGAGTCACAGAATATTGTTATGCGTTTACAACAAAAAGTGTGTAGAAAATACCCATCGATAAATCGAACACCTTCCGCACTGCCTAGCAAGGCCTTCCAGCAATCAAGCAGGAGTTATCGATCGTGTAGCATCTAATGGGAAGGCCTTCTAAAATGCCTTTTCGTAGAAGGCCTTCAGGAATGGGTGTCGGACGTGTAATAATATTTCTGAAGAAAGTATGAAGGATATGATAAATATTTTGGTAATAAAGAACATTTTTTGTTTGCTCTTGAAGAGGAGTTCAAAACTTTTATTTTCCATCCCTGATAAATGGGTCTATATGAAAACATTTGTATAAAGGCTATATCTACATTTAAACCGAGTAGCTTAATATTAAATGTCGTTCGTATTACCCCTACAAAATCCACATATAAAGTTTCATTTGAATCGGTCCAGAATTGTGACCTGTAGTTTGATTACAGGAATAGATGCACAGACAGACAGACATTGCTAAATCGACTCCGAAAGTGGATCTATGTCGACCTGTATTATATTGTCTCTTTTAGTTGTTACAAACAAAGGCATAACGACAACAACAACAAATATGTTTTAACACTAAACAAACAAAACATTTAAAAAATAATTTTAAATGTAATAATTTTCTATTATTTTAAATAAATGAATTTTAATTGAGTTCAAATCAGGAGAATTGTAAAAATATCTTTCATAAAACTCGTAAAAATAATAAAATCGACTCCATCCGTACTGTCTTCATTCTTCCAGCATGCTAGCAGGCCTTCTAAAGGAAGGCAATGAAGAATGTCCATAGCATCTATCTAATAGGAAATGAGAAGGCCTTTCTAAATGCCTTCTCAAAGAAGGCAGTCAAGAATGAGTATAGGATTTCTAAATGCTGATGATTAGCCCTTCTGGTAGGCCTTCTTGGAGAAGCGAGGTGAGAAATTGTGCCGAATCTCTTTTCTTGCGCGATGAAGGCCTTCTGGAATGCCTATTTTCAGAAGGCATACAGGAATGTGTTTCGGATCCGAAGAGATGGCCTTCTATGGGGAGGCCTTCCAAATTTCCCCGCTGGGTGGTTCTGTGTAAAATAGTATATAGAGTATTTTGAAATTGTATTCGTTATCGAAGTAACTTAATTGAAATCACGTACTACTTCACTAACCCAAAGTAATGCAGATGTGGATCAATTAGACAGTTTAAAGATTACTTGCCGCCTCCTTGCAGTTTAAAGATTACTGTACCCCTTAGCTATTTGTTGCATCTAAAGTAATGCAACGTAGGGATCTATAAATCGACTTTCGATTAATCGACTTTTGGGAGGAAAAAGACTTTACCATTGCCAAAAGTCGAAAATTCGACTTTCCATAAGTCGATAGTCGACTTTTGCTTTCGACTTTGTGCATCAAAGAATTTAAGTTATTGAATACCGATTTTACTTTTTCTAGAAAACACATCCTTTCCGATTTTCTTCAAATTTGGCATTTGGTGGGTAAGATCGTTTCAGATTTATATATCCAATACAAATGTCTCTCGATTTCGTTTTAATTTGGTCTATTCGTCTTTTCATTCATTTGCACTGTCGTCTTTTTATTTATTTGCAACAGTCCAAAAGTAGAATTTTCAAAAGTCGACTTTTCATATATTTGCAAAAGTCGAAAAGTCGAAAAAACGACTATTCGTATATTTGCAAAAGTCGAAAAATCGACTTTTTGCTCCAACTATACATCCCTAATGCCACGTAGGTCGATATGAAGTTATCGACAACAAAATCAAATAAAAAACATATACAATTATGTATCACTGGTTACTTTACAATAGATATGTTATGCACTGAGTAATCTCAGGATACTTTACTGTACACTGGTAATGCAAAAGGTGCGTCTGACTTTGATTTGACTAATGATGCCTAATCGGCCTATATGAAAAGCAGAAATAAATAAAAAAGTTGGAATGTAAAAAAAATCCGTTATTTTCAGAAAACACAGAGAGGCAGATTTGCTTTTTTTTGGTCAGTCGTAACGAATAACTCCGAAAGTCAAGTAGTCCAGCGTGCAAGTAAAAATTATTATTAATTGAAATTTAATTTTATTAAAAGAAAGACTCAGTAAAAAGTGAAAAAGGCAAAATTGATTGTATTATTGAAAAGGAAACATAAAAATGAGCAGTAAAAGGCAATTAAAGAGGCTCATAAAGAAGGAAAAAGAAATTTATCTAAAAAGATTTATGAATGTAGCAAATGAGAGCGATACTCCCTGGTTTTTAAAGAAAATGTTAAGCACAAAATAGATGCTGAAGTTGAAGAACTCGAAGGTAGTGATGACAACTTAGAGTGTAATAACAATTCTGAACATTTAAGTTTAAATTCCAAATTGAAAGAGTGGTACATTAAATACAGGCCAGACTGCCTAGAAAATGCGTTAAAGAAAAGTTAAATGTGCAAATGTTTTATAAGTTCGATTGTCCAATTAAACCCGAAATTGAAAGCATCTATGGGGGATCATTACTTTATATCGGAATGATCACACAATTTCAAAAACTTGGTAAAGTTGTTAATCTTCCTGACCACGTCAGCATTGATGTCAATGTCGACATCATCGGGTTGCCATTATATAAAGAGTGATTTTTTTGAGGTTAGGATTTTCATGCATTAGTATTTGACAGATCACGTGGGATTTCAGACATGGTGTCAAAGAGAAAGATGCTCAGTATGCTTTGACATTTCATCATGAATAGACTTACTAACGAGCAACGCTTGCAAATCATTGAATTTTATTATCAAAATGCGTGCTCTGTTAAGAAAGTTCATCGCACGCTTCCATTTTATGGTCAGTTTAATCGACCCACTGAAGCGGCTATTCGGGCTATTGTGACTAAATTTCGCACCAAATTTACATTGTTGGACATTAAACCACCAAGACGCTTACGTAGAGTACGAACTGAAGAAAATATCGCAGCTGTATCGGCCAATGTTAATGATGACCATCAATTATCGATTCGTCGCCGTTCGCAGCAATTGGGCCTCTGTTACTCAAAAACGTGGAAATGCCAAAATTGGACTAAGCGGATGGACCACTTGAGGCGCAGCCGCGGTCAACATTTAAATGAAATTATCTTCAAAAAGTAAATGTCATGGACCAATCTAACGTTTCAAATAAAGAACCGATGAGATTTTGCAAATTTTATGCGTTTTTTTTTTAAAAAAAGTTATCAAGCTCTTAAAAAATCACCCTTTAGAAGCTCAAGGTCTTAGCTTTGGCCCATTTTAGTAAGAGCAAAAAACATAATTAGTGAACCTGTGGTTGCAGTGGCTGTTTTTTCGGGTTATAAGCAACCAAATAACTTAGATGAATATCTAAACAAATTTGTGTCTGAGTTATCATATGTGTGGGAAAACGGAATTGAGCAAAACGGGAAAATTGTGAATATTAGTGTAAGAGCAATAATCTGCGATGCTCCTGCGAGAGCTTTCATTACAGGCACTCCCTCCCATGTATCGCGACATGATTGTACAAAATGTACACAATAGGGATCTATAAATCGACTTTCGACTAATCGATTAATCGACTTTTGGGAGGAAAAAGTCGAAATCGACTTTACCATTGCCAAAAGTCTAAAAGTCGACTTCTGTTTTCGACTTTGTGCATCAATGAAATTAAGTTATTGAATACCGATTATACTTTTTTCGCTCTAAAAAAACACATTATTTATCCGATTTTCTTCAAATTTGGCACAACAACTAGAAACATCTATGCAAAAAGTGGGTAAGATCGGTTCAGTTTTATATATCCAATATAAATGTCTCTCGATTTGGTTTATTCGTCTTTTCTTTCATTTGCAATGTCGTCGTTTTATTTATTTGCACCAGTTGAAAAGCCGAATTTTCAAAAGTCGAAAAATCGATTTTTTCAAAAGTCGACTTTTCATATATTTGCAAATGTCCAAAAATCGACTTTTTGCTCCAACTATACATCCCTAGTACACAAATTGCTAGAACACTTAACGAAGTTTTAACCTACAGCACCAAACCGGGAACACTTATAACAGATGAGGATTTTTTAAATAGAAAATAACCAGATCATCATAATAGCGCGTACTTGTCTGTAAAATCACCTTTGGAAAACATTAACTTTTTTATGGTTACACAGGTTCCTTTAGATTGCATACACTTAACAGACTTGGGCGTAATTAAAATTTTTTTAAGAATAATAAATAACAAAGTGTCTTTCAAATTTCAAAATCGTGTAAGGAAAAGATATAAGAGAAGCTTCTTGAAATGCGTCCCTTTGTTTCAAAAGAATTCATTCGAAAGCCAAGAACTTTGGAGGAGTTGCATAATTGGAAAGCAACTGAATTTAAACAGTTTTTATTGTACACAGGAATTGTCGCCCTTAAAGACGATGTCCACGACGACATCTACTATGAGTATTTGTTACTGCATTGCTCATATAGGCTAATTTGCTGCCATAAGCAATGTAGTAGCAATTTGGAATCATCACAAGAGCTTTAAATCATTTTGTTGAGAACTTTCCAATACTATTTGCTGAAAATAGTGTCTCTTATAATGTCCACAACTTGCTACATTTACAGGCAATAATAGAGCAAATTGCCATCCAGTCAAAGGTTCCTCATATTCATTTGAAAACTATTTGCAAATACTTAAGAACTGTGTCAAAAACCATCAAAAATACTCAAACAAATATACGGGAAAGTTGTAGAAGAAAAAATTTCTATTAATGTCAATCGAAATGGATATTGGGGCCGTAAAGGAACTGAATATCATATTCGAGGAAGTATATTTGGCACCACAACCCCAGATAACTTTTGCTATGTGGAAGATAATATACCTATACAAATAAAGTGTTTCTCTCAAGATATTAAAAATATTCGAAGCTTCTATGAACTTCCGTGTGATTCAATGTCATTAAGTATATACATAGTAGACAATGAAGCTTCAGAAGCAGATGAAACGTTTTCATTAGATGATATTCAGTGTAAGCATTCCATTATAGGGAGAACTTGTATTAATTCCTCTTTTACATGGTTGCCTTTAAACTATTTTATTTTTTGTTACCTTTCAATAATTAACTATCAATACTTACCTTTAATTCTAATGCACAAATTGAACAAACAGACTAAATAAACATACGCTTTAATATGTCTGAATCGGGAAGTCCTCTCAAAAATGTAGAGCGTTTGACGCTAAAATGTGGTACTCAAAGTAAGTATAATTTTAAATATTTATATTTCTGTATATATATATAGAGAGAAAATATCTGAAATTACAATCTACTAACTTCATAATTTTTGAGCCTTGTGTTGAAATGACAGTGGATAACTACGATGTTAATGGTGTTATTTTAACACATTGTTCCATTGTAATCGTCATGTTTTAAAATATTTTTAACAAGAATGAAACAAATTCATTGTGATTGTACAGCGATTTGTTACGTATGTTCAAAAAACGCCCTTTATATTTAACAAATAATACAAATTCATGTTTCAGAACGAAAAGCTTCTACTAGTAACTGCGATGTCCTGACAAAGAAAATAGCTGAACTTAAAGGTAGCTCCGAAGGAATGAACATTAATTATCGGTTGTAATAATTAACAATATAACATTTTTAGAAACCTCTCATAATCAAGTGAGTGGTCTTCAGGGTCAATTCAATGTTCTTCAAGGCCAACTAAAAATTGCCGTAGAAGCTCTTGCAGAGCAAAAAGTGATTTTGGGTAAACTTCTACGACAGCACACTGAAGATATGCCTCTACAAAGAAAATATCCGTTGGAAAATGAAAATCAATTAATCGACATAAATGACGAAATAGATAACGGAAATAGAAACTAATATGTAAGTAAAATATAAAATGTTAAATTTATTATTATATTCCAGATTATTATATTCGCTTATTTTCCAGATTAAAACTATGGAAAAAATCTCAAGTATATTTTAAGTAATCCTACAATACAACATCGATGGTGTCCAGGGGAAGAAAAATTTGAAAAACTTTAATCAATTTTACAATGCTCTTTTAGGTGCTGTATGAAAATCATAAACTAACTTAATATTATTGAAATTTTATATTTCCTTCTACAAAATCCATACCAATTACAAGCAAAAATACAGGATCTGCAGAAGAGCAATTGCGAAAAGCAATAAGTATACTTACAAATCTCAATTTGAAAATTCTGAGGTAATTTCGAAAATCTTCAGCAAAAAAAAACGTTTTAAAAATTACTAGACGTGAATTTCTAGTTTTTAGTTTTGGTGTTGATTTCAAAAATGTCATGATGATTTCCTTTCGTTGTTATATTCTCCGAAATTTTAGAAAATATTTTCGATATCATTTTTCATGTATTTAAAAAAATAATAATCACATAAATAAAAATGTTATAAACAATTTAAACCATTTTGCGTCACACTGTATTTTATTTTGGAAATACAGAAAGGGTAACAAAAATCGAAGTAGTGTCTTTAAACCTTAAGTATATTTAGACCAAATCTGTTTTTTGTGGTTTGAACTTGTTTGAGCCATTACCGTACCACTGTATTTGCCTTGTGATATAACTGTATTTTTGTATACGGGTAATTCCACAAGATTTCGAGCCAACATGGATTTCGACCATCTTCGATTTTGATTAAATTTGGCACATACATTCTACTAGTGTTTGCGGGCAATATACTGTTTACCGTAGCTCAAAATAGTACGTGGCTTAAGTTTTACAATGATCCAAAGTTGGTAATATCGGGGTTTTTTTGGAAGAGAGGGCTTCTTTATCGATATCATAACTTTGGATCGCGTCAACGATATTGATCTCATCTCAAATATTTACACCCCCTCTTTCCGAATATGTCCTTATGGTCCAAGGACTCCAAAAACTGAAAATAATTTTAATCCTTGAATATCCTGAAAAACATATCTTTAATTTTCTTCATTTTGTTTTGTATTTTAGCTTATTTTATTCTCTACAAAATATCAAAAATTCAGGTTAAGAAATTATGGTTATTTTTCCAAAGTACTACGTTACTTCAGCAAGGTAAAATTTTTCATTCATATCTAGTCGCTTCAAAAATAGTTGTCGATGTTCTCAACTAAAATGAAAGATTCGTTTATTGTACGAGTTCTCCCAAAATATTTCGTTTCTATTATTGTCCGTTCATGGTTTTTCTTGAAAAGAATTCACTATTGAGAAAAAATCCATTAGAAATTAACATCTGGCCCAAGTCTTATCAAACCTTGCAATGTGGCCCAGAATAAAGGGCCTAATTTTTTGCATATTTTATAAAATATGCCAAATTTACAGTTTTTAGTTCGACTTGTGTTTTTAGGAGATCGTTGGAGAGGTATTGATTGCAATTTTAAGAACCGATTGAGGGTCCACATTTTTTTCAATTGTTTAAATGTGAAATAACAACTGGCATATGGAGTCATTTGCATCGTAAACATATTCTACTCGTATGTACAGTTTTTTTAAAGAGCTAAAGCGTGTTCCTGTTAATTAATTATGATGTGGATCATCTTTACAGGAAATTTTAATAAAAAAAAATATTTTTTTATTAAATTAATTAATTAATTAATTAATCATTTTGAATCGATTTAGCAATGTCTGTCCGTCTGTCTGTCCATCTATTCTTGTAATCACGATACAGGTCGCAATTGTAGACAGAACCAAATGAAACTTTGCACAACGAAGTTTTTCGGGATAAGAACGAATGCTATTTAATTTGAAGAAAATCGGTTCAGATTTAGATATAGCCCCCATACGAATTTCACTCCCGATTTGACACTTTTCACTCTGGAGACCACATATTACAACAGATTTTCTTCAAAATTGGCAAAACATCTTATATTCCAACTAAAAACACCTGTGGTAAAAATGGGTCAGATCGGTTCAGATTTATATATAGCTCCCATACAAATTTCGCTCCCGATTTGACTTTTTCCGCTCTAGAAACCACAAATTGTATCAGATTGTCTTCAGATTTGGTAAAACATCTTATATTTCCACTAGAAACACCCATGGTGAATATAGGTCAGATCGGTTCAGATTTAAATATAGCTCCCATACAAATTTCGCTCCCGATTTGACTTTTTCCGCTCTAGAAACTACATATTGTATCAGATTGTCTTCAGATTTGGCAAAACATCTTATATTTAAACTAGGAACATGTATGGTAAAAATAGGTCAAATCGGTTCAGATTTATATATAGCCTCCATACAAATTTCGCTCCCGATTTGACTTTTTCCGCTCTAGAAACCACATATTGTATCAGATTGTCTTCAGATTTGGCAAAACTTCTTATATTTAAACTAGGAACATCTATGGTGAAAATAGGTCAAATCGGTTCAGATTTAGATATAGCCCCTATACAAATGTCGCTCCCGATTTGACATTTTCCGCTCTGTAAACCACATATTATACTCGATTTTCTTTAAATTTGCCACAACATCTTATAATCCAACTAGAAACACCTATGCAGAAATTGGGTAAGATCGGTTCAGATTTAGATATATCCCCCATACAAATGTCGCTCCCGATTTGACATTTTCCGCTCTATAAACCACATATTGTACCCGATTTTCTTTAAATTTGGGACAACATCTTATAATCCAACTAGAAACACCTATGCAGAAATTGGGTAAGATCGGTTCAGATTTAGATATAGCCCCCATACAAATGTCGCTCCCGATTTGACATTTTCCGCTCTAGAAACCACATATTGTACCCGATTTTCTTTAATTTTGGGACAACATCTTATAATCAAACTAGAAACACCTATGCAGAAATTGGGTAAGATCAGTTCAGATTTAGATATATCCCCCATACAAATGTCTCTCCCGATTTGACTTTTGCCGCTTTGTTGTGCTCGATTTTCTATACATTTGGCAGTGGGTAAGATGCTGAAAGCGGGTAAGATCGGTTCAGATTTAAATATTGCCCAAATACAAATTTTGATCCCAAAAGTTTAGCCGATTTTGGCCAAACTAGACATTTTATATTTCGTTCCAGGTTTCAATATATCCTCATACAAATGTCCTCTCCGATTTAACATTTTTTGTCAAACACATACATTTACAGGATACAAAAAACCTTCCCTTTTTCAACGAATTGAATTGTATTCGGATAGAAAGTGGAGTGTATCATAGAGTCGGCCCCGCCCTATTTTAGCCTTTCCTTACTTGTTTTAAATATATTTTTTTCTGTCGCAAAATAAAATGAAAAATTGAAAAAATCTGGAAAAGGCGATGTAGCTGGTTATAGGACTCTCTAAGATATAACTGTTTTTTGGAATAAGGGTAATTCCACAAGATTTCGACCCAACATGGATTTCATTTCATTCATTTTCATACGACTGAGCTGAGCTAAAGTGTGTTCCTATTGATTAATTATTATGTGGATCATCTTTAGAAGAAATTTTAATTAAAAAAATATTTTTTTTAGTTTTTTCGTTTGTATTTTTGTGGTCTGTAATCAATATTTGATTTGAACTGATGGCATGTGTACTTGATTACTTGGTGCGATTTTTTTTAACGCAAATTCGGCAAGTGTGCTTCTCGTTCGTTTGTGAGCATCATTTCCTTAAAGAGACCGGTTTTGATGTTGAAAAGTCGCTGCGAAGCCACTTGAAAAACCCTTTGACAGGATCGAAATCATGATGGTGGTAGTCTGCAGCCAAGTAATAAATGTCACCATATCATTTGTAAATAAATTTGCATTCTATTAAATATAGATGTAAAATGGTCTTGAGCCAGCGTAATATCCCAGTAAAAAAAATAATTTCAAATCGACTTCTCTTATCTCTGTCTTCTTACTGGTTGTTAAAAAGAAACGTATTTATTCAAAGAAAATATTTGATGAGACTCTCTTCAAATTTTTTGACTTCCTTAAAAAGTTTGAGAGCCATTCGACTTTAATTCGTTTTTGTTAATTTTGGTTGTTTTTGTTTATTCTACGAAAGTAGTAGCGCTGCTGCTCCACCACTTTGGTGATATTGCTTCTGTTACTCTCCTAAAGCATTAGTTAAAATTGCTTTTATATTAAAAACTGTGACACGCTTACATTGATTTTTTAATACACGTTTTCAAAATTTCATTTCATTTCGAAATTATCTTATGGATGGATGGCTGGCTGAATGGCTGATTATTTTATTTAGTAGCCCACTCTCTCTCACACTTTTTCTGTGTGGCATGACACCCTCTCCCACCACCGCCGGCATACTAAAAAAATCAAAAAAAAAATCTCTATATTGTTTCTCTTCGGCCGTGGAGAGTATCACAACAAATAACGAAAAACAGAAAAGAAACCATCCACATACACGCTGTGAACAGCTGATTTTCAGGGTCTGTTGTCGTTGAGCAGTTGTTGTTTACGTCGATTTCGATTGTTTTCAAAACGTCATACTTATTGTTTGTTTTTGCATTGTTTTCTCTATGCCGTCGTCGTGATACAGAGACTTCCCCCAAATGAACGAACGAACGAACGATTGAAAATAACCTAACACACACAGTGAGAGTGAGAGGATGGTAGGGAGTGAAAAGAAGTGTGTGTATAAGTTACGCTCTCTCTCTATCTCTTTGTATACAACTGTAAGGTTAACAACCACCTCTTGTTCCCATTCTCACACACTCTTTAAAAGTTGTTCTCTTTTAAATTGAAAAGTATCTCATCGTAATAAACTAAATACTCTTAAGTGCCCCAAGACGTAATGGCAGCACCAAAACAAAGCCATAAATATGTAGGAGCGAACATACTTGCTACGCACATACATACCTACATGTGTGCTTGGTTGGTTGTTTGGTTGGATGGATGTGTGAAGTGTATCTAGATACATTTGAACATTTGTTGTGCATGAGCCTCAATTGGTTTGTTATGGCTTTGCCATCGTTGTCGACGACGCTGCTCTTGTCCGCTGTGCTGGTGTTGTTTTTGTTTTTTTTTTTGTTGTTGTATGCATAGCTAATGCGTATCTTTTAGATACTTAATAAGGTTAAATGGAAATTGCAAGTTTTTTCGCTGTTATTGCTGTGTTCCTTCATATCTACAACAGCAACTACAACAACTGCGACGGCAGCAAAACAATAAACAACAAACACTCTTTTTTGTGTTTTTGTATATTTTTTATATTTTTCTTTATTCATTTAAACCTGTTTGTTTTTAATAATGCTGGCGCTGTTGTTTTCTGTTTCTACAGCCTTTTTTATTTTTGTTTTTATAATTTCGAGACGTGTTGCCAACATGATAACACCAACATTGTGGTTTGTCATAATTTCTGGCTCTTCTTCTAGTTAAAATTCTCCCAAGTTTTTCCTCAAGACAAAAAAACTATTACGATTTGGCGTTCTTCGCCCTCCCCAACCCCTCAATAACAGCAAAAAATATAAACAATTACAGAGCTCTTCGTTTTCGTGGGTCGTGGCTTTGTTTGATTTTCCAAAACGCCACCACCACCGCCAACAACAACAACAGCATTAACAACTCGCAAAGCTTCACAAGCAGAAGCAGCAGCACTTTTCACCGCTTCTCTTACAGCCATAGTACATATTTAGTATATCGTCGTTTGCATTTGTGTGTGGACTCGGTGTGTGTGTGTTTATGTGTCTCTTCTTGTGGTTATTAAATCGTTATCATCATCAACGTCTGTCTGTTGTCGTTGTTTCGTTTGAAATGTATCTACATTCATACATGTCTGTATGTACATCTGTAAGTATGGATGGATATTGTATGGTTGTTTGTATGGCTGGTTGGCTGGCTGGCTGTATGTTCAGTTCAAACACATATTTGTATGTTATTCGAAATGTACCAAACATGTTCACACAATAAATAACTTCCGGCATTTTGTTGTTGTTGTTGCCGTTGCCTTTGTCGCTGCTATTCACTTTATTTTCTCCTCAATTCAAGAAATAATGCAATAATAGCCAAGTTAGTTAATATAAAGTTTGTGTATTTTGTTAATTGAACGAACGTTCATGCATTCGTACATATAAATATATACACACACACACATACATAGATTATAGAAACGTGTATATACACAGCTTCGCAAACATGCCAGTGTTGGTTTTTATTTCGAAAATGTTATAAAACACGTACCGCCAGCCAGCGTTGTTTGATTTCACAAAATTCTTTAATTCTAATTTGGCTTTTTGCAGTCTTCCCAACTATCGCATCTTTCGCATCATCATCCCGTGATCGGAAACGTGTCCAGTCCCATGTCTCAGTTATATTTTCGAACACGTGGAGGCTTCTCGCAAATCTCAACGTAAATAAATCCCCCAGTCCGGATGGCATTTCTGCACTTGTCCTATTCAACCTGGCACGTTGGAAGGTTGCGAACGTTCAGATGATCCCAATGGGGCTAATAAACCTGGAGACTAACGCCAGATTATGATTATGGTTAGTTACCATTTGGTGAGGTATTTGGAACGCATTACATTCATTCTTAATGATCGATGTACGGGGGACCTTACAGCGTTTTTTTTTTGTCCGAACGTTGGAGCCCATCCGTCCACTAAACTGTTGAGAGTAATGTCGTTGTTGCGCATATCTCCCAGACCTTTGACACAGTCTGACACGAAGCAATTATATCAAAGTTAATTGCTTTTTTTTTTGGTGTCGACAGTGACTTCTCTCCATTTATATCAAGCTTTCACAGAGATCATACTATAGGTTGATCGTAGGTGTACCATCGGGGATCTGTCCTTTTACTCTCTCTTTATATGCCCTTCCCCATAGGATAGCGGTGCAATCTCACACTACAAAAAAAAAATAAAAAAACAAGTAAGGAAAGGCTAAAGTCGGGCGGGGCCGACTATACGATACACTCCACTTTTTATCGGAATACAATTCAATTCAGTAAAAAAGTGAAACGGGAAATTTTTTTGTATGTTTCCTAATCACAGGCTAATATGACCAGTGCCTCAATTCTGTAACTTTTCTAACGATATTGTCGTTATCGTTAATTAACGATAACTGTCGGTTGTTTTAGCGAGATTGAGATTGTCAAAAATGAATTAGTAAGCAATACAAAAGTAAACACTTTTCAAACAATTTTTTGGAGTATTAAATATGGAAAAAATTTGTAAGTATATATTATTATAGTTAATAATAATTATAATATGTATTTAATGAACATTTCTACAAACATATGTATGTATGTATTTACATGTGTAGGAAAAAATAAGCGGTCCGCGAGCCACACTGGCACAACATTAAATTAATAGGCCAATTTCAGTGTCGTAAACTTTACTTTATGAAGATAATTCTTTAAAAATACACTTTTTCTCAAAAAAATCACCTTTTAGGCATGTTTTATATTGGAATTGACAACACTGAAATGAAATATGTAAACACAAAACAGCTGTTTGTATACTTAACGTAATTCGGTACAATTTTACTACGGCAATTTTATTGTAGTTAGCCTACCGACAATTTTCGTAAGTTAACGATTCTTTTTAACGATAAAAATCTGTAAGAAAATGTTACGGAATCACTTTTAACGACAATTGTAGAAAACTAACGAATTTTGACAACTTAACTACCGAAAGATGTCGTTAAAAAGTTACAGAATTGCGGCACTGGTCCAATTTGTCAAATCGAGAATAATATTTGTATCGGGGCTATATCCAAACAAGTGACTAACTTTCACAATAAGTTCTTCTAGTTGAAGTATAACGTGTTATGCTCATTTTTAAGAAATTCTCTGAAAATACGCGATTTCTGGGGGAACGAAATTTTTATGACAGCTAAATGTAAATCTGAACCGATGTGACCCATTTGCACCATAGGTGTTCCTAGTTTAAATATAAGATGTTTTGCCAATTTTGAAGAAAATCTGTTAAAATATGTGGATTCTGGAGCGGAAAAGTTCAAATTGGGAGCGAAATTTGTATGGGAGCTATATATAAATCTGAACCGATTTAACACATTTTTAACACATGTGTTTCTAGTTGAACTATAAGATGTTTTGCCAATTTTGAAGAAAATCTGTTAAAATATGTGGTATCTAGAGGGAAAAGGGTCAAATCGGGAGTGAAATTCGTATTGGGGCTATATCTAAATCTGAACCGATTTTCTTCGAATTAAATAGCATTCGTCCTTGTCCCGAAAAACGTCGTTGTGCAAAGTTTCGTTTGGTTCTGGCTACAATTGCGACCTGTATCGTGATTACAACAATAGATGGACAGACGGACGGACATTGCTAAATCGACTCAGAAAGAGATTCTAAGCCGATCGGTATAATTAACAATGGACCTATCTCCGTTCCTTTTGGGTGTTACAAACAAATGCACAAAGACATAATACTCTCGTGGGGTGTCTAAAAATAAATTTTTCCATAACATTTTTTTTATGATTTTTCATTGTTTTTATACCTTGTGTCTATAAACTAATGAAAAAATTATAATTTTGATGATTTTCACTGTAATTCTGGTTGATTTTGTTAAAAATAAATCGAAAAAATTCGTAAAAAGTAGAAGCCATTTCACCACTTTCAAACTCATACAGTCGCTTAAAAATAGACCTATGCACACTGCTTTAAAATTTCAACAAAAGGGATTGGTGTAATCATTTCGAAAATCAAAATAAAAGAATTAAAATTGTAAATAAATTTGCATTCTATTAAATATAGATGCAAAATGGTCTTGAGCCAGGACAACATCAAATGTTGATTACAGACCAAAAAAATACAAACGAAAAAACTAAAAGAAATGCAAAAACTTTAAAAAGTCTAACCCTGCTGCAACACAACACCTCAATATTTTAAAAGTAATTAAAATTACCCTCAAAACGAGGTATAACACATAAAAAATCGGTAAAGTTTTCAGGAGTTAGATTGAATGAACGCACCTTTTGAAAAAAAATAGCATTTTTTATCATTGTTGAATTGGTCATAACTCGTGAAAAAAATTTAAATTTGTTTTCCAAAAATATGTATACAATATTTTTATGAGAAGAATACATATACAAACTTTCGAAACAATCGCAGCTATCGAGGTCAAAAACCGTATCGCTTGACATGGAATGACTCATATGCCTGTACAATGAAATCCGATAAAACCAGTAAGCAAATTGACTCCATTAGCTACCCGATATAACGAATGATGGGACAAGTTTACTCCCTATATAAAGAATGTTAAGAAAAAAACTCACATTTGTATACTCTACAAGTCCGACTATGTTGGCCATTTCGATCAGGTCATTTATAAAATATATATAAAAATATCATAATTTTCTAAATATTTTATTTAGTCTGTGGGTAATACTGATGAATGCAATCCATGGTGGAGTGTATATTAGATTCGGCCCGGCCGAATTTAACGCCTTTTACATGTTTGTTCAGTTCACCATTAGTTTTTGGTCAATAAATATTTGTATGAGTCTCTATTAAAGACTTGTGAAGTCAAGATGGGTAAAGAATTTCTCTAATTAAAAAGAAAGAAAAATTATGGAAAAAGAATAATTATACAAGAAGGCAGTAGCGCAAAACCTTCACCTGGGTTTCTGAACTTCTGTTATAAATATTCCCTATATTCATATGCTAAAAAATGTTTTGTTATTCTCTACATGATAAAAAGTTACTCAGGTTTTTCTATAGACGTTTTTCACAAGTTTTCACTTTACAGCCAACATTTATGCTATGAGGAAATATTTTGCATAGGGATTTCTACAAGGCCATAACATACATTGTTTTTTGGTTCCCAAAATGGAGGTAGGTAAGTTAAGAATTGTTAAAAATGGAGGGGAGTTTAATCAAAAATCTTCTATAGAAACTCCCTCTCCCCCTCTAAGGACCTTAATGATTTCAATTACATGGTTAGATTTGAAAAAAAAAAAACTGATTCAAACTATCAAAGTTCCTATATCGCTACAACTTGCCTCCAGATTCCTTTGTCCCCATGCCTAATTGTCACACATTGGTGTAGTAATTTCAAGTTTTCGGTGTTTCACAGTTTAGATTGCTGCAACGAATACATATGTGTGTATGTTTAGGGTTGAATGTAGCATATGTCTGAAAAAGAGCGAGTACATGCATACATATTCGTATAGTACGAGTTGGAGTTTGAGTTTGTGCTCTTCGAGTTGGAGTTTGAGTTTGTACTCTTCAATATTCATAGTTGCTGCATGGAAATAGTTCTGTTGCCACTACTTCGTGGCATTCATTACCTTACGCACCGTGCCGCACCAACATTGTTTTAAACTCGTAACATTACGAGTATCTACGAGTATATGTATATTAGGATGGATCGCAAATTTCGATTGATGCATCCAAAAATGAAGATTGGATTGTTTAATGTTGATTTGCAAAATAGTTCGTCTCTAGAGCTAAACGCTCCTGAAAACTGCTCCCTTTATGATTCACTTTTGATGTCGCACTAAATATGTCAGTCGGCCTGCCATTCATCCAAATGGAAATACAATTTCCAGTCACCCCACGAAAATAAAGTTTGGATTATTTAATGATGACTTGCAAAATATTTCGCTCCGTCTGTGAGCTAAACGCTCCTGAAAATATCCCTAAAAATCAAGTTTTTTCGTTGTAATTTTCTTTGTGTTAAATTTTTTTCCATTTTTTTTTCTAAAATAATAGACCCTTGAAAGCACTTTAAATAAAAATTTTGATTCTTGCCTTAAAGTAACTTACTGGTCGAATTATTGGACGTTTATGTTATTTTTTTTTTGGTTTTCACAGTGTCTACTGAAATCTTTTTCGTATTTGGTGTTAGTATTTTATGAAAAATAAATAGCTGCAGTCAACACCTTTCAAATGATACCTAAATGATGAACATCGGAATTAAATTGACGCCGCAGCGCTCTTTTTGTAAAAAGAGTTTGAAGATTGTGGCTCTGAAAAGCCATCTCCTGTATTAAATTATTTCACAAAAATGAAGTCAGTGACGTCATTTACCGTCCGATATTCATCATTTAGGCATCATTCGACAGGTATAGATCCCTCTTATTAATTTTTCACCTTTAACAAAATATTCCCAAGAAATATGAGTTTCAAGCTGTCACCTTGAAAACTACCAACAAATCAATATAAAAACGTTATTCTAAGACAAGAATAAGAATTTTTATTTAATGTGCTTCCAAGGGTCTATTAATTCAGAAAAAATTTTGGGCAAAAATGCAACATAAAAAAACAAGTAAGGAAAGGCTAAAGTCGGGCGGGGCCGACTATATAATACCCTACACCACTACCTGCGTATGTACCTCGCTTTGATTACTAAACCCAGGTATTTCATGGGAGCAATTTTATATATAAATTATATTCATATAATTTATATGCTTTAAATTCATCTTCAGTCAAATTTAACGAGTATGGTAAATAATATGGTAATTGATCTAATTGTCCGACAGACAAATACAAATTATATAGTATATACCAAAGTCATTTCAAAGTATGGACATATGGAGATCACCCAAACAATTCTCATTGCAATTCAATTCGGTAAAAAAGTGAAATCGGGAAGGATTTTTGCATCCTGTAAATGTATGTGTTTGACAAAAAATGTTAAATCGGAAAGGACATTTGTATGGGTCTGTTGTCTGTTTATTGGTGAAATATAATATGTAAAATTTGGCCAAAATCGATTCAACATTCGGGAGCAACATTTGTATGAGGGCTATATCTAAATCTGAACCTATTTTACCCACTTTCACCATAGATGTTTCTAGTTCGATTATAAGATGTTGTGCCAATTTTAAAGAAAAACGGGTACAATGTGTGGATTTTAGAGCGGAAAAAGTGAAATCGGGAGCGATATTTGTATGGGGGCTATATCTAAATCTGAACCGATCTTACCCAATTTTTGCATACGTATTTCTAGTTGGATTATAAGATGTTCTGCAAAATTTAAAGAAAATCGGTTACAATATGTCGTTTCTAAAGCGGAAAAAATGAAATCGGGAGCGACATTTGTATGGGGGCTATATCTAAATCTGAACCGATCTTACCCAATATTTGCACACGTATTTCTAGTTGGATTATAAGATGTTCTGCAAAATTTAAAGAAAATCGGGTACAATATGTCGTTTCTAGAGCGGAAAATGTCAAATCGGGAGCGACATTTGTATGGGGGCTATATCTAAATCTGAACCGATCTTACCCAATATTTGCACACGTATTTCTAGTTGGATTATAAGATGTTCTGCCAAATTTAAAGAAAATCGGGTACACTATGTGGTTTCTAGAGCGGAAAATGTCAATTCAGGAGCGACATTTGTATGGGGGCTATATCTAAATCTGAACCGATCTTACCCAATTTCTGCATAGGTGTTTCTAGTTGGATTATAAGATGTTGTGCCAAATTTAAAGAAAATCGGGTACAAGATGTGATTTCTAGAGCGGAAAATGTCAAATCGGGAGCGACATTTGTATGGGGGCTATATCTAAATCTGATCCGATCTTACCCCATTTCTGCATAGGTGTTTCTAGTTGGATTATAAGATGTTGTGCCACATTTAAAGGAAATCGGGTACAATATGTGGTTTCTAGAGCGGAAAATGTCAATTCAGGAGCGACATTTGTATGGGGGCTATATCTAAATCTGAACCGATCTTACCCAATTTCTGCATAGGTATTTCTAGTTGGATTATAAGATGTTGTGCCACATTTAAAGAAAATCGGGTATAATATGTGGTTTCTAGAGCGGAAAATGTCAAATCGGGAGCGACATTTGTATGGCGGCTATATCTAAATCTGAACCGATTTCCTCCAAATTCAATACCGATGGTCCTCGGCCAGAAAAAATAACATCTGCCAAGTTTCATGACAATCGGACAACAATTGGGACCTGTAGAGTGCGAACAAGCTTAGATGGACAGCAGACGGACGGACGGACAGATAGACATCGTTAAATCGACTCAGCTCGATTATTTCTTGGAGTTACAAACATTTGGCGCGAAACTAACTTATAATACCCTAGTCCATAAAGTGGTGTAGGGTATAAAAATACACGGGAAAAACATGGTTTTAGAGGTGTTTTCATGAGCGTTTAGCTCACAGATGGCTTGACCCAGTGACGAAATATTTTGCTGATCATCATTAAACAATTCAAACTTCATTTCTAGGGGGTGACTGCAGCAATTTATTTTTGTGACCCATCCTAATGTACATGTGCATGTGCAATTATGAATGCATCTGAAATTGAAAATGAATGACATGATTTTGATTCTATACACACACACACGCGCACGTACATCTTAGGGTGGATCGGCAAATGAAAATTGGTGTAATTCAACGCCGGTGTAGGTGGGCAAATCTATTTTGTGCAGTTTCCGCTTATGTTTATGGTTTGTATTTGTAAATCTGTTGATTCCAAACAAAGCAAAAAAGAAAATCTGTTTTATGTTTCATCCAAGCTAATCCTATATTCCCAGCACCATAGACAAGGAGTCCATAGCCAGCAAAAAGAGAATATCGAAATATTCCCATCTTGTGATACGGAAATAGTGAAAACATGAAAATCTTATTTCTGGAAAAAATGGCCCGCCTGTTGGACAAAAGAATTTATTTATTTATATTTAGCCCGACTTAGAAGTGTGAAAATTTGCAGCGATATTTATCAGAAGTGATTACATCGAAATGAATGTTATGAAGTGGCACTTCATTTGAAATCATCGAGATTATGAATTCAAAATCATGTATATTTAAAAGAAATAGTGGAGGGTTTAAGCTTCGACTGGCTGTAGACATTCCTTACAGTTTATTTTGCTTAAGATTGAATCCATGTGAAACGAAAAAGAAATTTACCTTAAGTTCTCCACTTTTAATTAAAGTTTGCAAATTTGTACTTCTAAATAAGGGAAATAAAACAGCATTACCCAAGCATTTCAAGAAATATGAAATTGTAGACATTAGGATGGATCGAAAATCAGGAATTTTGTCATAAGGTAATTTTAAAAAATTCGTAACATTATTTTTTTTTTGTGGGAGATAGAAATATATTTTTTTTGTGAATTTCAAGCAAATTGCTTTTAGATTAATATAAAATTATCAAATTTTAAAAAATATTTTTCTTAAAGCCCTGTAATTGTTTAATACAAAAAAAAGTTCCTTGTCGATTTTTAAAATATTGTTTATTACCAGATCAGATTATCAGTAAGACGCTGCATATGTTTCGTGATGGAACTTACTCTACAACAATTATAAACGTGAATGCAGTCGATATGATAAATATTTAATAGGAATGATTGAAGCTACTCACATTTAGCTCTCTTCAAAAAAGTTTTGAATATTCCCGTCTAAAATTAATTTTTGGTTTGTTTAATTCGTTGTCGCAAAATATTTAAATATATACTATTTAAATATGTACTTATTTGTTCAAATAAAAAATCACAGGACATTAAGAAAAAAATTAAAAGAATACTTTTCTTAAGATTTGATAATGTCTTGTCATTTATTTTGGTTTAAGACCAAAGGTTGTGCTGAAGTTTTCAGCAGAACCCAAAAATTAGCAAAAAGGCAAAGTGAGACTTTTATTGTTGCAGCTAAAAGTTGACTGCGCAGTTTCGATGGGCGCTGCCCCATCTCGTCAGAACTTTCGCAACGAATTTATGTCTTTGACTTAAATCAGGGTTCATATTAGTACCAGCCCTCACATGTGACAAATGAGAAGCACTGATAAACAAAATATTCCAACGAACTAAGTCGACACACTAAAAATCTCACTTTGCCAATTCAATGTTATGTTGTTCAATGTAGCCCTTTTTTAGGGATGGTTTTTTACACTTTTGTACAAAAGGAACCAAAAAGGTCCATATATTGAGGAGCTAGAGGGTTAAAATGTTCCACAAAAATATTTCTTGTTGTGTTCTACGTAATATTGCTGAACACATCCTAAACAGAAAATGTTAGCATCACAAGGTTTCCTATGCCAATTCAATATAAGAATGAGCAAAAGGGGGTAATCTAACATAAAATGTTAGGGGGCCTAACTAAAATGACCACAATACGTAAACTTTCAAAACGCCGATACACGTATAGTCTTTTTTACGCCCTCTATCAGAATCGGTTATCATAACCCTGTCATTTTTGTGTACCACATTAGTATTCTTCTACTCTCTTCTACAGTGTAATCTAAATATGATTATTAATTGCTATGATTAATAAACATACAAAATTCTTACAAATTATTTACATTTTTAATACAAGCACTATTTAAATTCAAATTGGAAGATAGTCAATATTGCACACAAATTTAAATAATCTTTATTCATTTCAATTGGCGGTAACAAGCAATAATATATCCTTTTATGGAACATTTTTATATTTTTGCTTTCACAAACTAACGTGTAGCCAAATCCGAAATATTGGAAAAAAATCCAAATGTATACGATATGGTTTAGAATATCAAACTGCTTAAACATTGTGGTTGTGTAGCCCTATAAGCGGGCATGATATTTACATTTATTTATTATTTCGTTTTTCAAAATTTTAAAAATGGAACATCACAATCTTTTTAAAATATTAAGCATTATGGTGACAAAATCGTAATCGTAATTTGCATAAAATGAATACTAATTTTCCTACTGAACATTGGTTTTTGTTCACTAGAACTCTTTCACAAACAAACACATATATAGACATAAATTACAAGAAACAAATTTTGTAATTACAATAGACACCAACTGGCATGCAAACTAACAGAGGGAGTCCATCCGCTCAGCCTTGAACGAAAAATAAATCCTTGCGGGTGAAAAACATTTGCACGGTTGCCTTCAAATCATTGTAGGCGAAAACTCGCACCTTGAGCACATAATCACCCTCGGGAATGGGAAATAATTCAAACATATTTTCCTGCATCACAAAGTCCTTGACCACAAGGGTTTCCTAAAATTAAGCACATTTACAATAACATATACAAATTTCCATGGAATGCGGCAATTACACTATAGGGACAAGTATGATTCATATTCGAGTGACTGAGGAAAATGGAAGAGAGTACTTTCAAGACCGGGTATCTGTTGCGATTTGCAAAGAAAGCACACATATCATGGGTTATATTGTAGAAAAATGGCCTATAGCCATTAGCCCGTTTGTAGATAGCGATATTGGTCTGAAATCATAGATCAACTGATCAACGAGCACTATGACCAAGTAGCATTCACTTTCCTACTCACAGTAACATTTGTTATTGGTGTCTTGTATAGCGCCACCGTAAGGTCGAGCGAGATCACACCTCGGCTTATAACACTCAGCTTGCACTTTTCACACTGTGAAAAGCTGACGTCATGATCTTCACATTTGAAATTGGTGAATTTGAACGATGATTTCGGTTTGGCTGAGTAAGTCAGCGTGATCATGAGAGCAACGCAAAGGATATAATGGCGGTAGGACATTATTTGGAATCGAGCGGACAACAACTTTTAATATGGACTTTTAGAGTTCGGCAACTTGTAATAGAAACAGAATTTTAGGTAACAAATCCACAGGCTTTATATAGCAAAATGTGTTCGAGTTTGAAGCTATTAAATATGAGTAAATGCATTTAAATAAATTTTAGTTGAATCCTTCGTCATGGTACTGCAATCAACAATATTAAATTTATATTTATATAATTTTATATTATTTATATAAATTTATTTTATAGCACATGTTGAAATATTCTGAGCAAAAATTGTTTTTAATTCAATCGACTTCCTGTTGCGTCCACCAGAGTAGGAGGGGCTTGACAAATGCACCCCCACCTTTCAGCGACACTACCAAAAACGTTTATAGGCAGGAATTTGAAATTATTCGGTCCAAAGGTAGCAGCGAATGTTTCTGCAGTAAATATTTGCTGCAAAACACTGTCACATCAAGATATATTTAACTATGCTGGACATCCTTTTAAAGTTAAATGTCATTCGTGTGGAAAGGTCAAGGAAGTATTTCGTATGTGCTACACGGAAAAAATGTTTTAAATAGTTGTGGTTCTTCGCACCTGAAATTGAGGCTTAGTTTGTTTTATAAATACCCCAAGGAGCCATTTTTCATAACCTCGGTTGAAAATACTGTTTATCTCAAAAACGGCACATAGTGGTTCAGAATCTGAATTCATTGGCAGAAATTCCATAACTTTTGTTCTAGTAAATCTTTTTAAATTCTGTAAAAAACTGAAATTTGGCATTTATTTATTTATTTTTGTGTTTTTAACATCATTTTACGTATTTGTTCATAATGCTCAGGAAGAAAACTATTTTTTTCATATTACAGATTTTCAAAAATTTCAGATTTTGAAAATTGAAAAAGAAAATATGTGATATTTTTTCGAGTTTGTCGAACTTTTTTTATCACATTTTAAGAGATTTTGCACTCGAAATTGTTTTATTAGAAATTGAGGTTTCTTAACTTTATTATGATTTCAAAATTATGTTTGAGCCAAATAAAGTTTCTTTGTAATAAACATTTAAAAAATTACCCTTTTTGAAAAAATGTATGACTTTGAACCAACACAACTTTTGTCCTTTGAAAGCCTTTGCAGAATAAAATACATATTTAGAAAGGTTGAAGGGTAACCCGTTTTTGCAGGGTAACTTTTTCCTTCGCGAAATTTCACCCTTGGAAGATAGGATACATTTAGTGCAAAAAGTAAGATTTTTTACTTCCAAAGCGCGAATTTCTCATTTTAATCTTTAACTTTTGAAAAGCAAGATGAGCAAATTTCCTAATTTTATGCCAATCGAAGTTCATATACACGATCTACGTCCAAGAACCCTAATAATAACTGATTCTACAGACAGGTAATACAGATAAACTGCACACAGGCAGTACTGTACAACTACAACTCATCCAGGAGTAAACATTGGCGTTGTTTTAATGTTCATATATATGAATATCAATTGAATTCATCTCAACGGACCTCTAAACTGAACTTTTCTGGTAGCTGTTGTCGAGTAACACAAAAATATGTATTTGAAATTTCCCAGATACCAGCCCAATATCATGACCCGGGGTTTTTGACTTTTGCACAATTATAATTCTGAAACTTAGCTGACTATTATTATAAGTTATACGTTTTTCAGCGGATTAAAAAAATCACCATTTTTCAAATTTGGCACATTGCCATTAGTGTTATTATTAAAAATCATATTTTGTAAGAAGTAAAATTCCACTTTGTTTTTAAAAATCCATTAGTAATAAGACTTAGTTATTGAAGTTTTCTTTAAAAGTATTTCTTTGTCAAAATACTAATTTTGCTCATTCCAGTTCACTCTTCTCATAATTCACGAATTTTTTTAAATATTTAAAATTCGTCAAGACAGATAAAAACGACAAGAAAGCAACTAGATTTGATGATATTGCATTTAAAAAAACCCCGAATTCATAAAAATTATCGACATGTTTTTTTGTTGAATTTTAGGTATTTTGATTGAACATTAAATTCGAAAAATTATGAGAGTTGTGAACTGGAATGACGAAAAAGTTTTCAGTTGTCACTATGAAAAATCACAAACAAATAGATATTTAAGAAAATAATGTATACCTATGAGTCATTCCAGGTCAAGCGGTACGGTTTTTGACCTCGATAGCAGCGATTGTTTTGAAAGTTTCTGTATGTATTTTTTTCTCATAGATGTGTTCATTCAATCGCCTGTAACTTCTGAAATACTTTTCCGATTTTAATGTGTTATACCTTGTTTTGAGGTTAATTTCAATTATTTGATATGTTTTTGATATTGATATGTTGTATTATAGCAGGGTTCGATGTTTTAAAGTTTTTGCAATTTTTATTCTTTTATTTTGATTTTCGAAATGATTACACAAATCTATTTTGTTGAAATGTTAAAGTAGTGTGCTTAGGTCTATTTTGAAAGTGGTGAAATGATGGAACCCTACAACGAGTTAAAATGAACTAATAGTTAGGAAAATTGAACTTCGTACAGCACTAAAGCTATATTTCCTTACATCATGTTCAAACTTTTCCTTGAAAGTAGTTCATGCTTTGAACTTGATTCTAGTTCAGTTTTCCCCAAACCAAGTAAATATTTACTCAAACGAATAAAAATTCCAGTAAGTTTTTCCTCAATCCAAGTACATTTTTACTAAATCTAAGTAAAATTTCCCTAAATCTAAGTAAATTTTTACTAAATGCCAGTACAAATTTCCTAAAACTAAGTAATTTGTCTCCTAAAACTAAGTGAATTTATACTCAAATCAAGTAAATATTTACTTAAAGTGATTTTTACAATTTTGCTAATTTTTTCCTCAAAACCAGTAAAATTTAACTTAAACTGAGAAAAATATTACTTGATACAAGGAAAAAAATGAACTTAAAATAAGTTCAACTTATCTAAAAGTAGTTCAAACAAATGAGTTTGCTTCAGAGTATGCAAAACTGATACAAAAATTGGCAACATGAAATATTTCTCAAAAAATTAATTATACATGTGCCATAAATAGTTGAGCTTTTATTCCATGATTGCTGCGAAGGCGAGATAGGCGCCTTCGCAGTGGTTGTTTAGAATAATATTTGAAGTATTTAAGAAATAAGTCTCGGCAAAGGGGTGAGAAATGCTTCTTGGATTAATATTCAAGTATTTGGAAGTGATTTTTTATAAGTTCATTAATACTTAAATGTATTAATACTGGGCATAAATTTCAGTAAATATATTAACTTAATTTTAGGAAAAAAACACATTTTATGTTAAAATTTCCTAAATGGAATTTTTCATACAAAAAATTTCTGATTTATTCTTACCTAAATCCTTGGAAATATTCTTCCACACAAGTATGAATTTACTCAATTGCAAGAATTTTTTATTAGATCATATGAAATGTTTTTAAGTAAATTTACTACCCTATTTCTAGTAAATGAACACTATATACACTATAACAAATGAAGCACCACTCATACTTAGTTAATTTTCCTATTTTCAAGGAAATTTTTACTAAACTGGAGTAAAATTGTTGAACTAAATTGGAGTATGGATTTTACTCAAATTTAGGAATGCTATTTTTTTTTTACTGAAAAATCATTAAAAAAAAATAATAATTTTTTCGTTAGTATATAAACACAAGGTATAAAAGCAATGAAAAATTCAAGAAAAAATAGGTTCGGAAAAATATATGATCACACCTTTGAACAAAGGTAGTATTTTTTACTGTTAAATAACTCGTGCAAAAAATTCAAATTTTTTCCAAAAATTCGTATACAATATATACACAAACTTTCAAAACAATCGCAGCTATCGAGGTCAAAAACCGTACAGCTTGAAATGGAATGACTCCTATATAGCTTTCAACAGCGGAAAAAGTCAAATCAAGAGTGACATTTGCATTGGAGCTATATATATAAATCTAACCGACTTTTACAACAGATGTTTCCACTTGATGTACAAGGTGTTTTGACAAAATTAATACATGTGGTCTCTAGAACGAAATAATCAAATCTGGGGTAAACTTTCTATGGGAGCTATATATATAATATACAACCGATTTTACCCACTTTCACAACAGTTGCTTCCAGTTAATATATAAGGTGTTTTGGCAAATTTGAAGAAAATCTAGTGTCTGTCGCTTCAATATCCTAGTTGAGGGTATAACTACTTTCTTTAAGATTTAATAATTTTATATTAAACTAAAAGCAATTTGCTTATTTTTTTTCTCAAAAA
Source organism: Polietes domitor (assembly GCA_947397865.1). Taxonomy (NCBI): domain Eukaryota; kingdom Metazoa; phylum Arthropoda; class Insecta; order Diptera; family Muscidae; genus Polietes; species Polietes domitor. The sequence goes on from OX377620.1 coordinate 99,030,584, forward strand.
TAACATTTTTATCTCTTACTTACTTACTTTTTATCTCAAAAAAATGTTAAGAATTGTTTAAAATTACCTTGCGGCAATATTCCAGATTTTCAACCCCACCTAGTGTCTACAAGTAGTGTATTTTTGAAAATCGGCACAAAGACTGGTTGTGCGGACAAGTTACTGTCATTTATACTTTATATTCATAAATGTAATTATTGTCATAAAATATTTCTTAAGTGTTTTGTATATTTAATGTTAAAAATATTTGTTTTTATAGTGACACCCCTGAAGATGATTGACGAAGTCAATCGAAATATTGGAAATTTTTAAATAAAAAAATTAATAAAAACACAACATCGTTGTTTTCTAAATTACATGACCTCAAGTCGGGCAAAAACACCTACACACAATTTATTAAAAGGTCAACTATCCAAAATCCATCATCGGGAGAATATTCAAAAGTAAGAATTTGCAAATCATCATTAAAATCGGAGAACCTATGGACAAATTCTGTTCTGTTTCACATGGAATCAGTTTTAGTTTTCCTTTCTGCTTAATAACACTGTGGAACATAATGTTAGATGGTATAAAAAGTGAATATACATGTAGTTGTGATCCCTACACTTTAAGTATTGGCTGTATTCAGCAATATTACTTTAAACAAAACGAGAAACATTTTATCATGAATCAAATTCATTTCACAAATTAAATAAACTTGCCTACTTGAACTTATTTTTATTTTTATTAATAATAATGCATTTTCAAATTTTTGTTGTTGTAGGCCTTATCATGAAATCTGACGTACACTGAAACAAAAATACTTCATTACATCAATGAATCATCATTAATGTGTTTACATTGATGCAAAGAAATGTTTCATACATACAATGAAGTGTTTTATTACCGTAATGAAATATTTCATTAACAATATTTTTAATGATTTTTTGTGTCATTAATACAACGAAATGGTTTTCGTTGATGCAATGAAATCTATTTTTTGTATCAATCGAGGCAAATATGCATAATAATTCTCATATAATGGATTATAATGTAGAGGATTAAATTTACTATTACAATACTTGTTTAGCCGATTATATTAAGTTTTGTTTAATTTTTCCGTCACAAACAAAATAATGGAACTCATTCTTAATCCGAATGTAACATTCGTTCATTACCAGAATGAACTGGTTTCATTAATGTGTTATAATTTTTAGTGTGCGTATTTTTGGTTGGCATACAGGAAGTAAGATATAATTCTCATTCTTTTTATAGTTCACTTAGTTTAAGTGTTTTGTGCCAAACAATTGCTGCAAACTGTAAGTAGATGGTCCACAGCTAAATAAGCAATAATAAGGGTATTTATAGTATTAATTCTCTTTGATGCAGCAATGAAATATTAATATAATGACAATACTTGATTGTATTAATGACACTTTACATTTAATGCACACATTCTTAATTTAGTAAAACATTTTGCGTTTTATCAAAGAAGCTATACGTTGGTCCAAAAACAATGACAGATGTCATTGATGCAATGTAAGATTTCATTAGGGAAAAGAAGCTTTTTCTTTCAGTGTTGAGTATTTTTTCCATTTACTTCACCCCCCTAAAATTAAGTTATGTGGGACAGCTTAGCGCCAATTCCGAGAATGTTCAAAATTAACCCTAAAATGAATTTTAAGTTTGGACTTTTCCCGGCATTTAAGTTGAATTTTAAGTTTAAGTTTAAGTTTTTCATTATTCAGAGACTCATAAAAGCATGCATCAAAAAAGCCCTTATATTGAGGAGCTAGAGGGTTAAAATGTTCCACAAAAATATTCCTTGTAGTGTTCTAAGTAATACTGCTGAACACATCCTAAACATAAAATGTAAGCATCTCAAGGTTTTCTATGCCAATTCATTATAAGAATTTGCGAAAGGGAAATCTAAAATAAAATGATAGTGGATCCTATCCAAAATGGCCAACATACGCAATCTTTCAAAACGCCGATATATTTATATTTTAACGCTCTCTACCATAATCTGTTGTCAGAACCTTGCTATTTTTTTGTGTTCCGCATCGTTATAAATCATTCTTCTACAGTGTAATCTAAAGATGTTTACACTGTCCAACAGCATTCTTGGAACAGAGTAGCGACCCTATACTTCTGAAAGGGTATGGGTTGTATGTTTTCGATTTTCTCGAAAAAAGGGTTAAGATCTTCCACAAAAATAATCGTTATAAAAGTCCACAATATAGTTCTGACAATAAGAATTCTCTCAGACATTAACTTTCAACACCCTTCTCACGTAGTATAATGCCCCTTCCAACAAAAAATTAAAACTTTTATCCAATGTAAAAAGAAACACAAACACACAAATGCCCTTTCAGAATTATAGGGTCGCTATTCTGTTCCAATCAAAAAGTCTTAATTTGTTGGACAGTGTTTTTAATTGCTATGCTTAATAAGTCTTCACAATTCTCTATTATTCACGCTCATACCCAATTTTTGCATTTTAAATATGAGCACTATTAAAATTCAAATTGGAAGATAGTCAAATTTTGCCTATTTCTATTCATTTTATAAAACAATATATCATAAATGATAGAAGTAAAATAAATTGATGAAATGACAATGGCGACGTTGTTACTATTGTTTGTCTTCTCCTTTTTTGGACCATTTTTCGTTTTTACTTTCACAAACTATAGCCAAATCCGAAATATTGGAAAATTTTCAAATTTATACGATATGGTTTAGAATATCAAACTGGCTAAACATTGTGGTTGTGTAGCCCCATAAGCGGGCAAAATATTTACATTTATTTATTTATTTCAGCATTCTAAATTTTACAAAATGGAACATCACAATATTTTTATGGTGACAAAAATCGTAATTTGCATAGGGCTCTTTCACAAACAAACACATACATAGATATATAGACATAAACAAATTTTCAAGAAACAAATTTTGTAATTACCATAGACACTAACTGGCATACAAACTAACAAAGGGGGTCCGTCCTCTCAGCCTCGCATGAAAAATAAATCCTTGCGAGTAAAAAAAACTTGCACTGTTGCCTTCAAATCATTGTAGGCGAAAACTCGCATCTTGAGCATATAATCTCCCTCGGGAATGGGGAATAATTCAAACATATCCTCACGCATCACAAAGTCCTTGACCACAAGGGTTTCCTAAAATTAAGCACATTTACAATAACATATACAAATTTCCATGGAATGCGGCAATTACTTACACTATAAGGACAAGTATGATTCATATTCGAGTGACTGAGGAAAATTGAAGAGAGCACTTTCAAGACCGGGTATCTGTTGCGATTTGCAAAGAAAGCACACATATCATGCGTTATATTGTAGAGAAATGGCTTATAGCCATTAGCCCGTTTGTAGATGGCGATATTGGACTGCAATAAGTTAACTGATCAACGAGCACTATGACCAAAAAACATTCACTTTCCTACTCACACTAATATTTTTTATTGGTGTCTTGTATAGCGCCACCGTAAGATCGCCCGCGACAACACCTCGTCCTATAACAGTCAACTTACACTTTTCGATGTGCGAAAAGCTGATGTCATGATCTTCACATTTGAGATTAGTGAATTTGAACGATGATTTCGGCTTGGCTGAGTAAGTCAGCGTGATCATGAGAGCAACGCAAAGGATATAATGGCGGTAGGACATTATTTGGAATCGAGCGGACAACAACTTTTAATGTGGACTTTTAGACTTCGACAACTTGTAATATAAACAGATTTTTAGGTAACAAATCCGCAGGTTTTATATGGCAAAATGTGTTCGAGTTTGGAGCTATTAAATATGAGTAAATGCATTTAAATAAATTTTAACTGAATCCTTCGTCATGGTACTGCAATCAACAATATTAAATTTATATTTATATAATTTTATATTATTTATATAAATTTACGTGTTGAAATATTCTGAGCAAAAATTGTTTTTAATTCAATCGACTTCCTGTTGCGTCCACCAGAGTAGGAGGGGCTTGACAAATGCACCCCCCCCATTTCAACGACACTACCAAAAGCGATTTTTCATAACCTCGATTGAAAATAATGTTTATCTCAAAAACGGCGCACAGTGGTTCAGAATCTGAATACATTGGCAGAAATTCAATAACTTTTGTTCTAGTAAATATTTTTAAATTCTATAAAAAAACTAAAATTAGGCATTTATTTATTTATTTTTGTGTTTTTGAACATCATTTTACGTATTTGTTCATAATGCTCAGGAAGAAAATTATTTTTTCATATTACAGATTTTCAAAAATTTCAGATTTTGAAAATTGAAAAAGAAAATACGTGATCTTTTTTCGAGTTTGTCGAACTGTTTCTATCACATTTTAAGAGATTTTGCACTCGAATTTGTTTTATTAGAAATTGAGGTTTCTTAACTTTATTATGATTTCAAAATTATGTTTGAGCCAAATAAAGTTTCTTTGTAATAAATATTTAAAAATTTAACTTTTTGAAAAAAAAATATGACTTTGAAACAACACAACTTTTGTCCTTTGAAAGCCTTTGCAGAATAAAATACATATTTAGAAAGGTTGAAGGGTAACCCGTTTTTGCAGGGTAACTTTTTTCTTCACGAAATTGCACCCTTGGAAGATAGGATACATTTAGTGCAAAAAGTAAGATTTTTTACTTCCAAAGCGCGAATTTCTCATTTTAATCATTAACTTTTGAAAAGCAAGATGACCAAATTTTTTAATTTTATGCCAATCGAAGTTCATATACACGATCTATACACGATATACACAAATCTGTATTTTAAATTTCCCAGATACCAGCCCAATATCATGACCCGGGGTTTTTTACTTTTGCACAATTATAATACTGAAACTTAGCTGACTATTATTATAAGTTATACGTTTTTCAGCGGATTAAAAAATCACCATTTTTCAAATTTGGCACATTGCCATTAGTGTTATTATTAAAAATCATATTTTGTAAGAAGTAAAATTCCACTTTGTTTTTAAAAATCCATTAGTAATAAGACTTAGTTATTGAAGTTTTCTTTAAAAGTATTTTTTTGTCAAAATACAAATTTTGCTCATTCCAGTTCACTCTTCTCATAATTCACGATTTTTTTTAAATATTTAAAATTCGTCAAAACAAATAAAAACGACAAGAAAGCAACTAGATTTGATGATATTGCTTTTTTTGCAAAAACACCCCGAATTCATAAAAATGATCGACATTTTTTTGTTGAATTTTAGGTATTTTTATTGGACATTAAATTCGAAATATTATGAGAGTTGTGAACTGGAATGACGAAAAGTTTTCAATTGTTACTATGAAAAATCACAAACAAAGAGTTTTTTAAGAAAATAATTTACATCTAGTCCTTCCACGTCAAGCGATACGCTACTGTTTTGAAAGTTTCTGTATGTATTTTTTTTTCTCATAGATGTGTTCATTCAATCGCCTGTAACTTCTGAAATACTTTTCCGATTTTAATGTGTTATACCTTGTTGTGAGGTTAATTTCAATTACTTTTACATATAATATGCTGTATTATAGCAGGGTTAGATTTTTTAAAGTTTTTGCAATTTTTGATTTTTATTTTATTTATATTTTTATTTTTTTATTTTGATTTTCCAAATGATTAAACCAATATATAATTTGTTAAATACACACTCAGAAAAATAGCATTTCTAAATCTGAGTAAAATCCATACTACAATTTAGAACAACAATTTCACTCCAGTTCAATACAAATTTCCTAAAAGGTTGGAAAATTAACTAAGTATAAGTAAAGCCATAGTAAATAGTTCATTTACTAGAAATAGGGTAGTAAATTTATTTAAAAGCATTTCTTTGGATCTAATAAAAAATCTTACAATTGAGTAAATTCATACTCATGTGGAAGAATTTTTCCAAGGTTTTACGTAAGAAAAAAAAACTCAGAATTTTTTTTGTAGGAAAAAATTCCATTTAGGAAATTTTAACTTATAAATGTGTTTTTTCCTAAAATTAAGTTAATATGTTTACTGAAATTTCTGTCGAGTTCTTCATACATTTAAGTATTAATGAACTTATAAAAAATCATCTGAAATTGTTTAGAAAATTCTTGAATATTGATCTAAGAAGCAATTTTCGTTCGTTTGCAGTGACTTATTTCATAAATACTTCAAGTATTAATCTAAACAACCACTGCGAAAGCACCTCTCTTGCCTTCGCAGCATTCATGGAGTAATAGCTCAACTCTTTATGGCAAAGTAATCATGAAACTTTTGAGAAATATTTCATGATGTCGTTTTTGTATCAGTTTTGCATACTCTGAAGCAAAAACATTCGTTTGATTTTTTAGTTAAATTGAAGATATTTAAAGTTCACTTTTTTCCGTGTATCAAGTAAAATTTTCCTCAGTTTAGGTAAAAAATTATTTGTTTCAAGGAAAAAATCAACAAATTTGTAAATATTTATTTACTTTTAGGAAAATTTCAGCAAAATTTTAGTAACAATTTACTTAGTTTTAGGAAAACTGTACTTAAATTTAGTAAAAATGCACTTGGTTTTATGAAAAATTTACTTAGATTTAGGAAAATTTCAGCGAAATTTTACTTAGATTTAATAAAAATGTACTTGGTTTGAGGAAAAACTTACTGGAATTTTCCTCAGTTTGAATAAATATTTACTCGGTTTAAGGAACATTGAACTAGAATCTAGTTTCAAGAAAAAAGTTGAACTTGATAAGATGAAATATTGCTTTAGCGCTTTGCGAAGTTCAATTTTCCTAAATTTTAGTTAAATTTAACACATTATAGGGTTCACTTTTTTCTGAGTCCATGTGGTCTCTACAACGAAAAAAATCAAATCTGTGTTAAAATTTATATGGGAGCTGTATATATAATATATAACCTATCTTGCCCACTTTCACAACAGTTGTTTCCAGTTAATATATAAGGTGTTTTGGCAAATTTGAAGAAAATCTAGTGTCTCTCGCTTCATTTTTGGTGTTACAAACAAATGCACAAAGACATAATACCCTCGTTGAGGGTATAACTACTTTCTTTGAGATTTAAAAATTTTATATTAAACTAAAAGCAATTTGCCTGTTTTTTTCTCACAAAATAACATTTTTATCTTTTACCAGAAAAAAGTTAAAAATTTTTTAAAATTACCTTGCGGCAAAATTCCAGATTTTCATCCCCACCTAGTGTCTACAAGTAGTGTATTTTTGAAAATCGGACAAAAAACACCTACACACAATTTATTAAAAGGTCAAGTATCCAAAATCCATCATCGGGAGAATATTCAAAAGTAAAAATTTGCAAATCATCATTAAAATCGGAGAACCTATGGACAATTTTTTGTTGTTGTAGGCCTTATCATGAAATTTTAAGTAAAATGCTTCATTACATCAATGAAAACGTTTCATTAATTTGTTTACATTGATGCAAAGAAATGTTTCATACATACAATGAAATGTTTCATTACCGTAACGAAATATTTCATTAACAATATTTTTAATGATTTTTTGTGTCATTAATACAACGAAATGGTTTTCGTTGATGCAATGAAATCTATTATATTAAGTTTTGTTTACTTTTTCCGTCACAAACAAAATAATGGAACTCTTTCTTAAACCAAATGTAACATTCATTCATTACCAGAATGAACTGGTTTCATTAATGTGTTATAAAGGGTGATTTTTTAGCTGTTATCTTTTTGGCAACACGCACGTTTCGTGTTTTGTTTCACCGTCAAACATCTTCTGTTTGGTCTATAATTTAACCATGAATCGTCTTACAAACGAACAACGCTTGCAAATTATTGAATTTTATTTTCAAAATGCGTGCTCTGTTAAGAAAGCTCATCGCGTGCTTCCATTTTATGGTCAGTTTGATCGACCCACTGAAGCGGCTATTCGGGCTATTGTGACTAAATTTCACACCAAATTTACATTGTTGGACATTAAACCACCAACACTCTTACGTAGAGTGCGAACTGAAGAAAATATCGCAGCTGTATCGGCCAGTGTTAATGATGACCATCAATTATCGATTCGTCACCGTTCGCAGCAATTGAGCCTCTGTTACTCAAAAACGTGGAAATGCAAAAATTGGACTAAGCGGATGGCGCAGTCAAGGTCAACATTTACATGAAATAATCTTCAAATATTAAATTATATGGACCGTACTATCGATTCAAATAAATATTTCATGCATTTTTCTGAATTTTATGTGTTTTTTTTTAAACTTTCCTATAGCTTTTAAAAAATCACCCTTTAATTTTGAGTGTGCGTATTTTTGGTTGGCATACAGGAAGTAAGATATAATTCTCATTCATTTTATAGTTCACTTATTTAAGTAATTTGGTTTCTGTGCCAAATAATTGCTGTAAACTTTAAGTAGATGGTCCACAGCTAAATAAGCAATAATAGATAGGGGGATTTTTAGTATTTTTTTGATGCAGCAATAAAATATTTGCATTATATCAACGAATCAATGTCATTAAAACAATGAAACAATTTCATTACTCGAACGACCAAAAAAAGTATTAATGAACATTTCGTTAATGACGCGTGTGTCTACATTGACTTAACCTGCTTCATTAATATAATGACAATGCTTGATTGTATTAATGACACTTTACATTTAATGAACACATTGTTAATTTAATAAAACATTTTACGCTTTATCAATGAAGCTATACGTTGGTCCAAAAACAATTACTGATTTTATATGCTTTAGAATGTACGATTTCATTGGGGGCATGAAGCTTGTTCTTTCAGTGTAGAATATTCTTTCCATTCACTCCACCCCCTTAAAATTAAGTTATGTTGGACAGTTTACCACCAATACGGAGAAAGTTCAAAATTAACCCTAAAATGAATTTTAAGTTTGGACTTTTTGCGGCATTAAAGTTGAATTTTAAGTTTACTTTTGAGTTTTGGATTATTCAGAGACTTATAAATGCATCTTATGGTAAATATTTTTGTAGAAGATTTTGACACGTCAAACTACTGTTTTACGGGTGTTTTTTTACACGTTTGCACAAAAGGAACCAAAAAGCCATTATATTGAGGAGTTAGAGGGTTAAAATGTTCCACAAAAATATTCCTTGTAGTGTTCTAAGTAATAATGCTGAACACATCCTAAACATAAAATGTAAGCATCTAAAGGTTTTCTATGCCAATTCATTATAAGAACGTGCGAAAGGGAAATCTAAAATACGCTCCTTACCATAATCTGTTGTCAGAACCTTGCTATTTTTTTGTGTTCCACATCGTTATTAATCATTCTTCTACAGTGTAATCTAAAGATGTTTACACTGTCCAACAGCATTCTTGGAACAGAGTAGCGACCCTATACTTCTGAAAGGGTATGGGTTGTATGTTTTCGATTTTCTCGAAAAAAGGGTTAAGATCTTCCACAAAAAAATTCGTCATAAAAGTCCACAATATAGTTCTGACAATAAGAATTCTCTCCGACATTAACTTACAACACTTTTCTCGCGTAGTATAATGCCCCCTTCGACCAAAAAATTAAAACGTTTATCCAATCTAAAAAGAAACTCGGACCAGCTGGACTACAAATTTATTTTATACAAATGCCCTTTCAGAATTATAGGTTCGCTATTCTGTTCCAATCAAAAAGTCTTAATTTGTTGGACAGTCTTTTAAATATGAGCACAATTAGAATTAAAATTGGAAGATAGTCACATTTTACCTATTTCTATTCATTTTATAAAACAATATATCATAAATGATAGAAGTAAAATAAATTGATGAAATAGGAATGGCGACGTTTTTACTAATGTTTGTCTTCTCCTTTTTTGGACCATTTTTCATTTTTACTTTCACAAACTATAGCCAAATCAGAAATATTGGAAAAATTTCAAATATATACGATATGGTTTAGAATATCAAACTGGCTAAACATTGTGGTTGTGTAGCCCCATAAGCGGGCAAAGTATTTACATTTATTTATTTATTTCAGCATTCTAAATTTTACAAAATGGAACATCACAATATTTTTATGGTGACAAAAATCGTAATTTGCATAGGGCTCTTTCACAAACAAACACATACATAGATATATAGACATAAACAAATTTTCAAGAAACAAATTTTGTAATTACCATAGACACCAACTGGCATACAAACTAACAAAGGGGGTCCGTCCTCTCAGCCTCGCATGAAAAATAAATCCTTGCGAGTGAAAAAAACTTGCACTGTTGCCTTCAAATCATTGTAGGCGAAAACTCGCACCTTGAGCACATAATCACCCTCGGGAATGGGGAATAATTCAAACATATCTTCATGCATCACAAAGTCCTTGACCACAACGGTTTCCTAAAATTAAGCACATTTACAATAACATATACAAATTTCCATGGAATGCGGCAATTACTTACACTATAGGGACAAGTATGATTCATATTGGAGTGACTGAGGAAAATTGAAGAGAGCACTTTCAAGACCGGGTATCTGTTGCGATTTGCAAAGAAAGCACACATATCATGCGTTATATTGTAGAGAAATGGCTTATAGCCATTAGCCCGTTTGTAGATGGCGATATTGGACTGCAATAAGTTAACTGATCAACGAGCACTATGACCAAAAAACATGCACTTTCTTACTCACACTAATATTTGTTATTGGTGTCTTGTAGAGCGTCGCCGTAAGATCGCCCGCGACAACACCTCGTCCTATAACAGTCAACTTACACTTTTCGAAGCGCGAAAAGCTGATGTCATGATTTTCACATTTCACATTGGTGAATTTGAACGATGATTTCGGCTTAGCTGAGTAAGCCAGCGTGACCATGAGACCAAACCAAAGGATATAATGGCGGTAGGACATTATTTGGAATGTAGCGGACAACAACTTTAAATGTGAACTTTTAGACTTCGACAAATTGTAATAGAAACAGAATTTCAGCTAACAAGTCAAATACATAAGCTTTATATAGCAAAATGGGTTCGAGTTTGAAGCTGACAGAACTATTAAATACGATTAAATGAACTTAAATACATTTTAGTTGAATCCATCCATTATAATATGGTAATCAAAAACATTAAATTTATATTGGAGCTATTTGGTTTGAAATTGTTTTTAATTCAATCCACTTCCTGAGTAGGAGGGGTTTGACAAATGCCTCTTCCACCCCTTTCAACTATACTACCAAAAAGGTTTGTAAAACATGTTAAAAAATTGAAAAAACAATTTATTAAAATATGCTGAACACCCTTTTGAAGTTGAATGCCATTCATGTGGAAAGGTCCAAGAAATCTTTCATATGTGCTTCACGGACAAAATATTTTAAATAGTTCCGGTTTTACGCAAATGAAATTGAAACCGAGTTCATTTTATAAATACCCCAAAAGAGCGATTTTACAGATCGCTTCAGATTTGCACATAGCTCCCATACAAATTTCTCTCCCTTATTGACTTTTTCCGCCCCAGAAACCACGTATTTTCACAGAATTTCTTCAAATTGAGCATAACATGTTATACTTGAACTGGTAGAACCTATTGTGAAATTGGGTCACTTTATTCCATGTTTGAATATAGACCCGATATAAATATTCTTCTCGATTTGACAAATCCTTTCTCATTGTAGATATTTCTAGTTGAATTATAATGTACTGTGACAAGTTTGAAGCAAATCGAGTAAAATATGTGGTTTATAGAGCGAAAAAAGTGATACATTTGTATGGGTGTTATATCTAAACCTGAGCAGATTTGCTTCAAAATAAATAGCGTTCGTCCCTGGCCCGTAAAACTTACGTATTCCAATTTTTTTTTCCTTTTGTGTGTTAAAAACAAATGCTCAACTACATAATAGCCTAGTAGGGTGTAATTATGTTAAAATAAGTGAGAAAATTTTACTGTGGAAGAAAAAAAGAATATGTGGTCGATGAAAATAAAAGAAGATCGAGATGATCACTTCGTTATGAGAGAGCAGGATGATTGGGATAAGGAAATCATGACTTACGGGTTAAAACCGTTTTTCATGCCTTTGCACACTCATAAGTCTGTAACTTAGTTGTTTCAAGCGATTATAAGTTTCCCAACGGATTTAAAGAGCTCTCGTGCAAGATATGCTTTATTTGAACTTAAAGAATTGTTCGGTTTTCCAATTTTTTGCCATTTTCAAACTTTGGTAATGTTTTTGTACACAATTTTGTAAGGTAAGCCTAAAGTTTTGTGAATATATTAAAAACCCATTTTTTAAAAGTTTTGTTTGAAGTTTTCATTAAAACTAAATGTTGGCAAAAATACAAGTTTTTGTCAATCCTGTTTATCTTTCTCCAATAAAAATATTTAAAATGCATTAAAACACATAAAAACTACAAAAAAGTAAATTTGATGTGAATATTTTGCATTTTTTCCAAAAAATACCCGAATTCCCAAAGTGGGAAAAATTGGGATTTTTTTCTAAAATGGTCGACATGCTTTTTTACCATTTTTATTTGTTTTGGTGAATTTTAGGTATTTTTATTGGACCTCAATTTCGAAAAATTATGAGAGATATGGACTAGAATGATGAGAAAATATTCAGTTATCACTATGAAAATTCAATAAGTCAGATAAAAACTACGTAAAAGCAATAAGTTTTTTTCCTAAAAAGTACCCGAATTCCCAAAGTGGGGAAAATATGTTCCAAAATTGGGTTTTTTTTCCTAAATTGGTCGACATGCTTTTTTACCATTTTTATTTGTTTTGGTGAATTTTAGGTATTTTTTTTGATCTCAATTTCGAAAAATTATGAGAGATATGGACTAGAATGATGAGAAAATGTTCAGTTATCACTACGAAAATTCAATAAGTCAGATAAAAACGACGTAAAAGCAATTAGTTTTTTCCTAAAAAATACCCGAATACCCATAGTGGGGAAAATGTGTTCCAAAATTAGGGTTTTTTCCTAAAATGATCGACATGCTTTTTTACCATTTTTATTTGTTTTGGTGAATTTTAGGTATTTTTTTTGATCTCAATTTCGAAAAATTATGAGAGATATGGACTAGAATGATGAGAAAATGTTCAGTTATCACTACGAAAATTCAATAAGTCAGATAAAAACGACGTAAAAGCAATTAGTTTTTTCCTAAAAAATACCCGAATACCCATAGTGGGGAAAATGTGTTCCAAAATTAGGGATTTTTTCCTAAAATGATCGACATGCTTTTTTACCATTTTTATTTTTTTTTGCAGAATTTTAGGTATTTTTATAGGACCACAAATTCCAAAAGGTGATGAGAGATGTGAACTGCAATGTTGAGAGCATGTTCAGTTGTCGCTATGAAAAACCCTGAACAATTAGTGTAAATACCCAAAATATGACCTAGATGTTATGCTAAGGCAAGAATAGAAATTTATATTTAATGTGTCTTCAAGGTAGAAAAATGCAACGCAAACAAATTACATATGATCTAGGATCGAAATATTTTGCAAATCATCATTAAAAAATTAAAATTTTATTTCCGGGGGATGACTAATTTTTTATTATTTCCATGGACTCTGACCAAGAACAGTCCCGTAGAACACGACCTGTTGCTGCCACTAGACCAGGGCATGACAAATGTTTTCACCTTTCTATCTATACTACCAAATATGTTAATAAAACAATTATAAAACTAAGCCGAAATAATAATAATAACATAACATTAAAACAAAAAACAAGAACTAAAAGAACATTTTAATAAATAATTCATTATTTAAATACCCTAATCTACATCTTTCTTGTGTTCGGTGAATTATAGTGAAATTTTTTCATTCACACCGCCCCCCTAAAGTTCAGTTTTTAGGGACAATTTAGCACCAGTTCGGAAAAAGTACGAACTTAATACTAAAATTAATTCTAAGTTTTAACTTATTTCAGACATTTAAGGCAAGTTTTGAATTTTAGTGTATTCTGAAACTTCTAGCATCTAGCATCTATTTTATTTAAATATTTTTGTAGAACATTTTGACCCGTTAGACCCCTGTTTTAGGGGTGTTTTTTACCCTTTTACACAAAACGGACCAAAAAGACCCCTATATAGGAGAGCTAGAGGGTTAAAATGTTCCACAAAAGTGTCCCTCGTGGTGTTTTAAGTAATATTGCTGAACACATCCTATACCTAAAATTTAAGGATCACAAGGTTTCCTATGTCGATTCATCATAAGAATGTGCAAAATGGGGAAATATTGACCCGCCTCTAATATGGCATCTATACGTAAACATTCAAAACAGTTTTTAGTTTTTACGATCTCTATTAAAATCTGTTGTCAGAAATTTGCTATTTTTGGTGTGACACAATGTTATCGCTGTTATTTTAAATCAAATATTGACTTTGAATTTTTGTGCGTGGAATCACTCTGAAGGTATTTCTCACCCGACAACAGACAAAAATCCGTCAATTTGTTATTCATTTGTAATCCATTCATTTGGCGATCCACCCTAATGCATACTCACGTATATGTGCCGGTGCATGTGTGTCATGTTCAATGACACTGTTGCTAACAAATAATGCAACGACGAAATGAAATGAATTTTTCTCTAATTTCGCTTATTATCCGTCGTTCGTTCGTTCGTTCTCATTTGCATATAGAATCATCAACGTAATGTTTGCTCTACAAACATGCATATATACTTGTATGTATGTATGGCTGTGTGTATATCAATCATACCTCCCCTTATGCTCTCGAACATGAATCCGATATATTTATGGGCTGCTTTCCATTTCGTAGCATTATTTGATTGCTAAAATTATCCCGGTAAATTGTCCATAGATATAATTTTAAAATTCTTGTTGTTCGTCATTTTTTTCTGCTGCGTTTAATTCAAATGAATATTTATGTTGCAATATTGACTCGGAGCAGATATGTGGGCCGTGTCAAGAAGGGTCTCGCATGCGTGGAAGAATCAGAAAGTATGTGACCCCTTTAAGAAGGGAAATTTGCAATTTGTTAAAATAATACAGATAGAATTATCTTCTTTAATTTGGCTTTCCTACCATTATCATGGGGTGTTAAAAAGTATTTAAAATAATTTTTGAAAAATGTTGTCCTTTGGAAGTGTGTAGTCCTTTTAAAGGGCAACGGGATGAGAAAATAAAAATGCCAAATATCTTCATTTCATCTATAGTTTCCGACGAATATCATCTGTTCATCGGTTCATGTGTAAAATGGACTGTCGCACAGTGCTACATTTTACAAAAATGTAAGCATTTTTATCATTATTATTTTATATTTAAATATTAAAAAAAAAAAACCATTCTAGATGTGTTTGCTATGTTCTCTAAAAATGTAATGCTGGATATTCCATGGGTTATTTAAAAAATGAACTAAATATTCTTTTCCCTGTCGATCTGTTTCACTTTGATTTTATTAAAATGTTTATAGCGAATGTTTCAACTTATATAGATGTGAAAAGGTGTTTTGTTTATTTCGTATTTGCATTCGCAAATGCCTCTGACATTTAGAAACTTTTATCGGCCAATTGCCAGCCATTTTTGAATCTGATTCAAGCCAAGCTATAATATTTTAGATAATTTAGCCTAAATAGTCGAGAAAATGTGTGCAAAGAAGCAAAAAATCTATATGGGCATAGTTGAAAAACCAAAGCTGGTGAGCACAGTAGGCGATTTTGAAAATAAACTAAAAAGCAAATGTTGTTCATACATCAGTCAGTAGTTGCTGGTACTGATTAACCAAAAAAACAGTTTTTTGTATTCGTCAGTTTTCGGTTTATTCGAAAATTATTATTTTTAGAAAACCAGTTTTCGGTTTGAACCAACTGAAAATAAACGTTTAGATCGTTTCGTTTTTTAATAATAATAATATTTTGTCTTAATACTGTACACCGCTTTGTGATTATGTATTTACATAAAGACAAATTGTGAAAAGCGCCTTTAGAAAAATCCGCGTAACTTTCTATCATATAGAGAACACCAAAATAATTTTTTTGGCATATGATTGCTAACTAAATAGGAAATATTGCTAACTAAATAGGAAATATTTGTGACAAAATTATTTCAGAAACCCAAATATAGAAATATCAAATAAACGCAATGAAGGCTAAAGTCGGTCGGAACCGACTGTATGATACACTCCACTTTCTATCCGAATACAATTCAATTCGGTAAAAAAGTGAAACGGGAATTTTGTATGTTTCGTAATCATAGGCTAACATGACCTAACCCAATTTGTTAAATCGAGAAAAATATTTGTATCGGGGCTATATCCAAACATGGAATGAAGTGACCCACTTACACAATAAGTTCTTCCAGTTCAAGTACAGGGTGGCTGATGAATGTTGCTACCATGCTACCTTCTGATGTTGTTAAAGGAGTTTTTCTTTGCAGAACTGCATCGAAAGGTAATCCCTTCCAACACTGTGTGGTTTCAACAGGATGATGCGACTTGTCACATATCCAGGTCCTGCTATGTGAGAATTACTGCGAAAGTTTCCCAATAAGCTGATTTCTAGAAACTCGAAATTTCGTTGGCTCCCAAAGTCTCCTGATCTCACTGCATCTACCTTTTTCTTGCGGGGTTATTTCTACAGGAAGTTTATAAAAAATACTTAAAAATGTGGATGGTTTAAAGCAATGCATTCGAACAATAATTGAGACAATTCTTACTGCACCTCTGCGGGAAGTAATGAATAATGCAAGTACGGCACCGTCATTTTAATTTTATTATTTTTAAACCCCGTTAAAAAGGTTTAATAAATATATATCAGTTGTCAAATGAACAAAGAAAAAATAATTTTTATGAATTAAACAAAAAGTTATTTGAGTTTCTTAATGTAGGATCATTCTTCAGCCACCCTGTATAACGTTTTATGTTAATTTTGATGAAATTTAGTGAAAATATGTAGTTTCTGGATCGGCAAAAGTCAATCCAGGAGCGAAATTTGTGAGGGAGCTATATATAAATCTGAACCGATCTGACCCATTTTCATCATGTGTGTTTCTAATTGAAATATAAGATATTTTGCAAGATTTGAAGAAGATCTGTTAAAAAATGTGGTTTCTAGCCCAAAAAAGTCAAATCGGGAGTGAAATTTGTGTGGGAGCTATATATAAATCTGAGCCGATCTGATCCATATTCACCGTGGGTATTTCTAGTGGGAATATAAGATATTTTGCCTAATTTGAAGATGATCTGTTAAAATATGTGGATTCTAGAGCGGAAAATTTCAAATTGGGAGTGAAAAATTGTATGGGAGCTATATATAAATCTGAACCGATCTAACACATTTTTACCACAGGTGTTTCTAGTAGAATTATAAGGTAATGCAAGGTAATTTGAAGCAAAATATGTAGTCTCTAGAGCGGAAAAAGTCAAATCGGGGAGCGAAATTTGTATGGGAGCTATATATAAATCTGAACCGATTTTCTTCAAATTAAATAGCGTTCGTCCTTGTCCCAAAAAACTTCGCTGTGCACATTTTCGTTCTGGCTACAGTTGCGACCTGTATCGTGATTACAACAATAGATGGACAGACAGACGGACATTGCTAAATCGACTCAGAAAGTGATTCTAAGCCGATCGGTATAATTAACAATGTGTCAATCTCGCTTCCTTTTGGGTGTTACAAACAAATGCACAGAGACATAATACTCTTGTAGAGTGTATAAATATCGTGAATTTAAATCATTTTAGCCATATCTCCCGCGAAAATGAAAATAAATTAATTTGTATTTTTTATTTACCGTGCTCTACCGCAATACTCACTTTTTTGTCGAAAAAGATCGATCTTCCAAATAACATGGACCATTTTTAACCCTAGTAATTTTGTTGTATAAGTTGGCGTGTAATTTTGCTATATACATAAGTATGAAGAGCTTTATTTACAACCTTGGTGTCTTTGGTGACCCCCACTGAAATTTTCCTACAAATTTTTTGTAGAACATTTAAATCCTTCAATGTAATTTTTGAAAGGACTATTTTTAAGACTCAAATTGGTCCATAATGAGAAGAGCTAGAGGGTTAAGATCTTGCACTAAAATAATCTTTATAAAATTCCACAATATAGTTCTGGCAATAAAAATTCTCTCAGACATCAACTTGCAACACTTTTTTAACTTAGTACAATGCTCCCTTCGACCAAAAAAAATGAAAACTTTGATCCACTGTAAAAATTAAGTCCAGCTGGCCTGAGGACGGACTATATGATTATTCTACAAAAATGATCTAGTCAATATACTCTTTCAGAATTATAGAGTCGCTACTCTGTTCTAAAAATGCTGTTGGACAGTGTAATTAAGAGACTTCACTGCATTTTCACTAAGACACAATATTAATTTTTACTTAACCAAATTGTGGAGTTTTCTTAGTGAAACACTGTATCATGAAATTTTTGAAAAGTAATTGTCGAAAAGTGCCATTTTGCCAGCATTTTGCCATGACATGTCGTCGTGATTAGTCCCAGTTCCTTAATTGTGCGAATGAGTAATAATAATTATATCCAACAAATATTACTTATACGCCACCAGTACTGCGTTAAGCCATCATTTTGAATATCACAACCACCATTTAGAACACCACGGCATTTTGAAATGAACTCTTTTGCTTTTGTCGATTAATACAAAATTCCATAGATATTCATAAACTACTAAATTGCATGGAAATATCAATCAGTTTAGCTGTTATAATATTTAAACGACTTTACTAGATTTTGTCTAAGACAAAAAATTACGTTTTAGTTTCTTCGTTTGTTTTATTTTGGTCTGTAATCAATATTTGATTTGGTGGAAGTCATGATAGTGGTAGTGTGCAGCCAAGTAATAAATGTCTCCATGTATGTATATAAATTTGCATTCTATTAAATATATTTGCAAAATGGTCTTGGTCCATTTTGCTTATAAAATAATTAAAAATTAAACAAGCAAAAATATATTTTTAATATCACTATAAATGTCGACCAATAAGTTACTTTAAGACAAGAATACAAATTTATATTTAAAGTGCTTTCAAGGCTTGTTATTTCAGAAAAATTAACAAAAATGCAATACAAAGCAATTGCACAGAAAACCCATGATTTTGAGGAGTGTTTTCAGGATCGTTTAGCTCACAGACGGCTTGATCTAGGAACGAAATATTTTGCAAATCATCATTAAACAATCCAAACTTTATTTTCGTGGGGTGACTGGAAACCTGTTTTTTTCACTGGTATGGACCGCGACCTAGCCTAATGTGTAGCCATCATAATTACCTTTAAATTGACGTACAGTACAAATATTAAGCTAAATTAGGAATTTTTATAAAAAAATATTTTAATTTACGGAAACAAAATGCATCAGAAAAGAAATTGAGAAGAGATCAGCCTTCACGAAGCTCATTTTCATCTCAGTGACTATGACAATAAGTAAAGTTGCCATATAAGGGTTCAACTCACACGTGACTATTCAGAAGCCAACGCATCCACAACGAGTCACTGTTTGATGTAGTTTTTGGGCTATTCTGAAAAATGTTGTTGATGGGATGATGTACTGCCGAGTCAGTCGTGGTAGTCATATTGATAGTATTGACAAAGTTCAACCTTTAATAAAATCAGAAATTTGAAAAAATAATCAATATTAATAATAATCTAATTTAAAATTGTAAATGTCCCTTCCTATATTACGCTATTAACATACTGAATCGGCATTTGTTTCTCAACTATCACTTGTGGAGACAATTTTGTCCGGCAACGAAGCCATCAAAACGAAAATTACATTCAAAGCGCATCGCAAATGAGTTTAGTTTTCATAATATTGTTCAACAAAGAAAACACGCGGCGATTTATTTTATATTACTCTTAACCGCCATCAATCAAAAAACAGTAACTACTTTCCTCACACATGTTACGAAATTCCAATCTAGCGTGGATTTTTGAGACAACGTTTAAATGTAAACAAGTAAAAACGGTGTTAAGTTCGGCCGGGCCGAACTTTATATACCCTCCACCGTGGATTGCATTCCACAGAGGTTGTCGGTTTACGTACAAGTGTAGTAATATTACAGGAAAATATAAATTTTTTAATATAGCCAAACCAAAACAAATACAAATATTAAAAAAATAATTTTATAAATAAATATAATATATTATTATATTATATTATTTTATTATATTATATTTTATTATATAATATTTTATTTTATTTCAAATAAAAAAATAAATATTGTTATTTTATATTTTCAAAAAGCTTAAATACCATAAATATCGGTAGATAGTGGATGCAACAGTTGGATGTATTTCCATTCTATTTTAATTCCAAAAGTACAAATTTTGAAAATCCATTATCTCACGTACATAGTGCAAAATAACCTAACTTCATGATTCAACTCAATTTTAGCCGTAAAAGAAAAAGTACGAATTTGGAAAAAAACTTTTTATTTTGCGTGTCTATGCAGTCAGATGAATGTATACACCGAATTCCATGATTCCAGCTGCTCCCATTTGGTTGGTACCATTTTTACCCCTTGACGTTTCTACGCTATTAGAATTTCATCATTCTAGCTGTAGTCGTTTAGTTGGTACTATTTTTATCCCTCTGTACCATTGTATCCCTTGAAAGTACGAATTTCGAAAAATCCGTTTATTTTCCGTGTCTATGCAGTCAGAGGAATGTATACTCCGAATTTCATGACTCTAGTTGCGGTCATTTGATTGGTATTATTTTTATCCCCTTTTTTCATTTTAACCCCAAAAAGTACGAATTTTATTTTAAGCGTCTACGCAATCAGGGGAATGTATACACCGAATTTCATTATTCCAGGTGTAGCCGTTTGGTTGGTACCATTTTTATCCCTACGTACCCATTGTATCCCTTGAAAGTACGAATTTGGAAAAAACCTTTTATTTTTCATGTCTACGTAGTCAAAGGAATGTAGACTCCGAATTTCATGACTTTAGCTGCGGCCATTTGGTTGGTACTATTTTTATCCCCTTTTTTCATTTTAACCCCAAAAAGTACGAATTTTAAAAAATCCGTGTATTTTATTTGTCTATGCAATCTGAGGAATGTATACACCGAATTTCACTATTCTAGGTACAGCCGTTTGGTTGGTACCATTTTTATCCCTCTATTCCCAATTTACCCCTTAAAAGTACGAATTTGGAAAAAATACTTTAATATTATGTATCTACTCAACTAGAGGAATGTACACACCGAATTTCGTGTTTCGAGCTGTTGTCGTTTAATATGTACCATTTTTATCCCTTTTTTGTCCCATTTCACCCCCTACAAATAAGAATCACTTTATCGTGCACGTTTTTGCTATAAGGGAAATGCGCATACCAAATATCAAACAAATATAAACAGACATATTCAAAAAACATGCTTAAATACGCTAAAATATTAGGGATTATTATGGGTATTTTTAGTCCTTGTGAGGGAAAAAATTTTCCCTTTGGGCCGATTTCGCCCCGTTTCAATCCCAACCGATCTACGACTATAAGACGCATTTATGGAAATTTTGAACGTTCTAGCTCCTTTAGTTTAGATGTTAGCGTGCTTTCAACAGACGGACGGACGGACATGGCTAGATCGTCTTAGAATTTTATGACGATCAAGAATATATATACTTTATAGGGTCTCAGGTCGATATTTCAAGGTGTTACAAACGGAATGACAAAGTTAGTATACCCCCATCCTGGTGGTGGAGGGTATAAAAATTACATATATCTAATATCGACCAACCCTTACAAATTGATCTCCTGTTCGATCTGTGCACTTGGGCTTTTATTTCGTCAATTTGACAGCCGGAAACCTATAAGTTATACGTGCACTCCCAGAATAAACACACACATTGATATGTATCTCATGTTGTTTGAAATTGAAAAAATCCCCCTTCCCGGGATGTATGTATGTATATATGTAAGTATTTGGACAGCTCAGCTCGAATTTCATGTCGATACAATGTTTCGACGGCTGCTTGCTCGCTCACTCACTGAGTCGCCCGTTCGCTCGTGATGGAGTTAATCACAAAGCATATTATCAACATTTAAATGTCTCAAAACTCAATTAGCCTTCGGGCGATCAGCGGCGGCGGCAGCAGCAGCAGCAACACTAGTAGTACTAACAACAACTGCGACAACGCCGGCCGATTGTGACGACAATAAAACCGCAGAAGAAGCAAAACAAAACAAAAACAAAAAGCCACAAAAACAAAATAACTTTAAATAAATAATTTTCGAGAAAAAAATAAAAACAACAACAGAAAGAAGACTGAGCAGCTCAACGAAAACCAACGAAAAAAGTCAACAAGTACAAAATGACGGCATTTGCAGTTAAATGGAATAAAATCAAATCAAATTCAGAAAATAAACACCAACAACAACCACAACTGCGGCAGCGGCAGCAACAACTAATAAATCCATACTAAACCGAAAAAAATCACACAAAAAGGCTGAGAAACAAAAAATAAAACGAAAAAAAAAAACAATGATAACAACACCAGCAGCGCAGCGCACCAGCAACAGCACCAGACAACCGAAGACAATGTTTAGCCAAAACAGAAAACAAAACAGCCAAATGGAATGGAATTTCCGATTTTATTTAGAGAACAGCAACAACAACAACAGCACCGAAACCCAAAGTATGCCGCCACCGTACCCCCCTCACCCGCCACAAACAACACAGAGCTCCACAAAAGCTCAGCGCAACCCAAAGCCAAGCGAAGCAAACTTTTTTAACGGTGCGACGCGGCAGCAAACACAAGCCGCGCCGCGCCATACCGACCAGCCAGCCAGCCCAGCTATCCACCAGTCATAACCAGCCCAAGTGATGATGCCGCCGAGGGCAGTGCAGGAGGAGGTGGAGGTGGTGATGGCGACGGCGACGACGAGCATGTTGTAGGGGGCATTATCACCACCAGTGTTGCACTTACATGCCATACCATGGTGCACAGACACTCACTGTAGAGAATATCCCTTCCACAAACGGAGAAAAAAAACTTTAAATGAAAAGAAAACAGAAAATGAAACTGAATACGTATGAAAAAAAAGCAACTCATAAAAAAGAATGAAATGAAAATCTCTGAAACATATGAAGAGCACCAAAACTCACACACACCCTCCTGCAACAATGGGAAACTGGCGGTGGTGGTGTCCATCCGTATGTTTGGCTGACAGTTACAGTGACTAAATGATGGACTCTTGAGTATGGATGGCACGAAGCTGTTCTGCATACAACTTTGGTGACTAAAGGCTATGCACCGATGACTGTATTATAGAGAAAGAAAAAAAAACTAAAAGTCGTGGCTTGAGAATGATTGGAACTGGGGCAACTGTACAAATTCTCGATAACTTTCGAGTTATCGAAATCAAAAATATCGGAAAAAGCTGACTTTTATAGAAAACTCGAAAAAAGGCAGAAAAAGTAAAGTCTTTTTTTTTCGATAAATGGTGTAGTTATCGAGATACAGTATAATGTTCCCGAAAAAAATAGCCCCACGCAATGTGAAAAAATTATTAGCCCAAAAACACAATTCAGTAGTCCGCAGGCCATGGAATTGGACTAGGGTTTGCATCCCGGGAATTTGCATATTTTCTGTTTCCCGTATCCCGGGAAATTTGTACGGGATTCCCGCGGGAATTCAGCAGCAAGTTTTACCTATTTCTCGCACATTTTCGCATTTTTTCACCACTTTTTCACAATAAAATTGTAAAAGGTACAAAATAATTTCAAAAAGATCACTTTTAATTAAATATTTGTCAGCTAAAATAAATCTTCTAACTTGAATATGACAATTCAATATAATTAATATAAACTGAATATAACAGAATAGAAGGCCACAATAACGTTATTAATATTTCGAGATAATTCGATTTCAAAATTTTTGTTTTCTTTATGAAAAAAGTCTTGATATGCTAATATATGTGGAGAAATCGTGCAGGTGTTATACATAATTTTACTAATAAATTAAAAAAGTATATATAATAACATAATAAATTTAAAATATATACAATGTATTAACAACTATGTATTAAAAATGGCTATATTACTGCCTCAAAATATAAATTTAGGTTTTCAAAGCTACATGATTATCAGTAGTTCCCTTTCTTGTAGCTTCGAAAACCTAAATTTATATTTTGAGGCAGTAATATAGCCATTTTTAATACATAACACTACTCAACAAAATGAAAAAAATTTCATGTACTCCGGATGCGATAATTTTTTCTGTGTAAATAACCTTGACATGAGCTCGATAAACGCAATAAAATTTTTTTTTTCGTTTGGTTTTTTTTTTTATTTTTTATTTTTTTTTTTTAATTTTAAAATTTTTTTTTGGTTAATTTGTTTCGTCCGGCATAACTCGGGAACCACTAGCCCGATTTAATTGAATTAAATTTTAAAAAATTTAAAATTACAATTCCCTTAATCTGTTCATATATTGTTTTCCTATATAAGCAACAGTTTCCAAGTTAAAAATGAATATATAAAGGAAAAAACTTATTTTTTGCCTAAAGATTTAAATTTTTTTTTTTTTAAATCCATAAAAAATCCAAAATGAAAAAAAATGTCAAATCTTATTACTTTTACGTAAAGTCACATAACCTATGAGCAAAATGAGACAAAGATCATGAAAATCGATGCACGCGTTTCGCTTTTATTCGCAATTGAGTAAAGGTATGAATTTCAAAAATTTAAAAAATTTTTTTTTGGTTAATTTGTTTCGTCCGGCATAACTCGGGAACCACTAGCCCGATTTAATTGAATTAAATTTTAAAAAATTTAAAATTACAATTCCCTTAATCTGTTCATATATTGTTTTCCTATACAAACAACAGTTTCCAAGTTAAAAATGAATATATAAAGGAAAAAACTTATTTTTTGCCTAAAGATTTAATTTTTTTTTTTAAATCCATAAAAAATCCAAAATGAAAAAAATGTCAAATCTTATTACTTTTACGTAAAGTCACATAACCTATGAGCAAAATGAGACAAAGATCATGAAAATCGATGCACGCGTTTCGCTTTTATTCGCAATTGAGTAAAGGTATGAATTTCAAAAATTTGCTCGACATATGCACAACTTTGTCTATGGTAAGGTTTTTTCTTTTTTTTGATTCTCCGAATTAACAAAACGGAATAAACAAAGGGTTATTTAATTTTTATGATTGCGTAAGCAAAGTAATAAACGCTAATAAATGTGCGTGAACAATTAAAAGGAAAAAAGGAAAGGGGACTTTTTTAATTATTTGGGTTTTCCGTTGGCTACCTGTATGATTTTTTTACAGAAATGCAACCCACATTTAAGGGTGGTCATTATTCGGAAAATTTAAGACTCACACATGGTGAAACAGGTATGTAGCCACCGTAAAAAAATATACACCCATTTATAAGTACCTGTCAGTAAAATACTAAACAATACACAGTATAAATAGGTCTTCATTGATCGATTTTACTCATTCAACAAGTGTCGACGAACGCGATAGTTAAAATGAGCAAACGTTCGCGAGGATTTGAATGCAATACCAATCCAAGTGATTTTTGTTACATGTGCGGAGAATACGTTTCTGAAAAAACAAGCGTTGTTTTTCACCTAAATTGAGAGATTCATTTGAAGAGAGCTTCAATTTAAAGGTCTCAAACATAGATGAGCGGTGGACACCAAGTGCTCTATGTCCAAGGTGCTACGTACAGCTAGCTGACTCAAGGTAAGTGTAGATTACGAAATTCAAGAACATATATAACTTCTATCTACTATAATCTACTATAACTATAATCTACTAAAGTGCCTTAACTATGAGAGGCACGATTGGAAAGTTTGTGCCGACCTTAAGGTTATCGGTATCCTTTGTGGATTACAAGGTGGATTCACAAAGTACTGTTGTTTTCTCTGCCTTTGGGACAGCCGCGATCGTCAACATCATTACACCAGGAGGAGTTGGACAGAAAGAGTTAACTTCATCCCCGGCAGCGACAACGTGAAGTATACACCACTCATAAAAAAGGAAAATGTTTTTCTCCCACCTCTTCACATAAAGCTCGGACTCATAAAAAACTTCGTGAAAGCTATCAACAAAGATGGCGAAGCGTTCGCCTATTTAAAAACCATTTTTCCTCACCTTTCATCGGCAAAGATTAAGGAAGGCGTTTTCGACGGTCCGCAAATTAAAAAGTTGTTGCAAGACCAACAGTTTGAGCACATTTTATCACCAAATGAAGCTGCAGCTTGGAACTCATTTCGGCAAATTGTTTCCGGATTTCTTGGAAACAACAAAAGCTCAAATTACAGAGAGATCGTCGAACAACTACCCCAAAATTATAAAAAATTAGAGCAAATATGTCGCTTAAGATACATTTTCTACACTAGCACTTGGACTTCTTTCCGGACAACCTGGGCGATGTGAGTGACGAGCATGGTGAGCGTTTTCATCAGCAAATGAAAGAAATTGAGCACCGATACCAAGGATTTTGGAACGAAGCTATGATGGGGGACTATATCTGGTTCCTGATAAGAGAAACAGACCCACAACAATATAAAAGAAAGACAAAAGCACATAATTATTTTTAATTTGAAGGTTTTTATTTTTGTGTTTAGATATTTTTTTTAAAACTTTTTTATAATT